>JAUMHF010000011.1:8094014-8142394 GCA_032359275.1 Microctenopoma steveboyesi | reverse complement strand
GAGCCGGAGCCGGAGCCGGAACCAGAACATGACAGGGAATTAGATGGTCATCAGGTGAGATTTCCAATTTCTCAGTTCTGATGGCAAAAGTGAATAAAACTGACAAAACTTCATTCCAAGGGCATTAATTGCTGTCTGCCATAATACTGTAATAATACTGTAACCGATACTACCGCCAGATAATTCCAAGAGGAATGTTCTCAGCGATATTGTTTTACAGTCAGCGGCTTAAATGTTTGTTCTCACTGCTCTGGTCAAGCTCGTTTCCACCGGCAGCAGGCATCTGTTTTCAGTGAAAAACCCACATCTATGTGCAAGGGACAGTTAATTGTCCAGCTAAACAGAGCTAAAGAGTCTAGAATGAGTTTCTGATTGTTCTCTATAAACCTTTTCCAGATTTACTACGCACTCTATTCCTTCAATGCCCGTTGTGCCAATGAGCTGAGCATCTCGGCCAATCAGCAACTACGGATACTGGAGTTCCAGGACATGAATGGCAACGGCGAGTGGTGGCTAGGGGAAGCAGGCGGTCGCCGTGGCTACGTGCCTTCCAACTACATCCGCAAATCAGAATACACATGATCGAGTTTTATGTGGGGGTTGAAATGTGAGACCCTAAAAAAGGTTGAAACACTCTGCGAGCAGACGGAACAAAAGGAGAGACGAGCGTCGGGACACGCAGTGACTTTGGATCTGTTGTTGTGGGGTTTCATAGTGGGGACTGACTGCTGCTGACTCAGCTCCTGAAATTTAGTATTACATGCCTATTTATAGATTTTTATATGATTTTTACTAACTGGAACCTGCACACTGCCCTCTCTTGCTTTCAGTGAACAACCCGTGAATTGCCATATTTTCTGGAGCTAGAGACAATGAATTGTATTTTTAAGAAAACTTTGGGGGATTGCAATGAAAATATGAAGGTTTTCTGTTCAGACCAGTTCATGTGAAGAAACACAGACTGACCTAAACACTGTTCATTTTTTCTACATATGGTTTATGATGCCACTACGGTTATGCATGGAAATGACAGTAAATGCCATTTATCATCCAGTTCAGCAATCAAGGTTTGAGGCACTTATGATTTTCCACTGGTTGTGAGTGTGTGTGTGTGTCTGTGGGAGTGTTGGATGAAATTCATAATATGACCAAGTACAAAGTTGAATGGCTTATGAAATATTGTTTACAAGCACTCTCATTTAGGTTTGTCAGTAACATGAATGCATCCTCTAACTGGTTTGGTACTGTGTAAACAAATTATAATGCATTTTACCATTCAATGAGAATTTAAAGAGAGAGATTTGTGGTCTGATCTGACCTTTGATTTCTCCACATACTTCCCATGTACATTATTTGTAGTGCTGTTCATGGAGAATATCCTCCTGCACCCACTGATCACTGTTTGCATAAAAACAGCTCAGCTGACAAGTTACAGCATTGTGTGAAATCTTCTTGTTTTTTGAAGGTTAAAGTGCCGTTTTTTTCAGCCGCTCCCTTTCAGAGTCTTCCAGTTTATCCAGGCTTGGGACCTGCACTAGGGAAGGGCCAGGACGCAAACCAGCAACTTTAAAATAACAGTGCTATAAATAAGAGACCCCATCTGTCATCAGTATTAATGCAGTCTGTTTAATGAAGTTAGGGTTAGGGTTAGGGTTAGATCGACAGACTGCTATGAAAAAAGGTTTCCTTGAAAAAAAGTTTATTTTATCAGCAATTAAACCAAGCATTTACTCCCAGCCCCGCTTTGAGTTTTGAGTTAAAAGGACACTGAAAAACTCACAAAGCTGAACCTGTCAGACAAAATGTGAATAACACATCGTTTCATTCGATCTATACTGCTTTCTCACTGAGCCTAGCTCCAAGTGCTAAAATAAATATCAGACCTCGTAAGAAAATTAGTTTTAAATGGTTGCAACACGATCTTGTTTGTGCCTTGTTCATTGGAAGTTGGAAAAAATAAATGATTCAAAAAATTATCTGTGGTTCTGACCATAATAAAAACGGGTTCAGCTCCCTAATGTCCAAACACTGAACACATTTCACACTGTATCACTTTGGTTCTGCGACAACCTGAATATACTGTTGTTGGTGTGAACATTTTAACAACACAACCCTTCCTCCACCTCAGAAGCCGACAAAAATCTCTTTCACAGAAACTAGAAACACTTCTTATAATGGAAATAAGAGTTTCTTTCTCTTACCACATACATTGACAATCCTTTTAACAATCATGCCAAGTCCTGTCCTGTCCAACATGCTTAAACCCCTTCTTACTCATACAACCACATTTTATGGTTCATTGTTGCAGTGATGGTCTCAAATGAGCTATTTCACCTAATACACCAGCGGGAAAGTGTCCATTCACTACAAATTAACCACTTCTGTAAGTTGCCTATTTCTAATCACTACCATTTATAAAAACACCCTTGATTTACGCATCTTCTATCGCAGCAGCTTTTCTAGACAGAGATGTCCTGACTGTGTTCTGGAGACCAGCTGATGAGGAAGATGAGGTACTGCTGGACTTCTTCTCCATAGATCTAAATGAGGTTGTGGTGGTAGTGGACTTTTTCTGCACCGTCTGGGTAGTCTTCTTCCTCTTGACATGCAGGACCTCCATGGCATCCATGTTGACACCTTGTTGAATCTTTTCGCTTGTGTCCACCTCCTCTGACGTCTGCTGCTGCTGCTGCTGTTGTTCCATCTGCTGCTGATGATACAGCTGAAAGAGGAACACGGAGAAAGTTGCTGAAGTCATTTTCAAAGAACCGGCACGCCTGTTTCACCCTATTCAAAACAATGATCCTTCATGTCTCCTCACCATCATCATGTGCTGGTACTTCGCAATAGCTTCGTCTGTACTAACTCCCTCAGCCAGCCCCAGCTCTGCAGCTCTGCGGGCAAGCTCTGCCTTATGGGAGCCAGGAGGGGTCCAGCCCGCTCCTCTGATCCAGTTCAGGTCTGATTTGTAATTCACCTGCAACGAAAAGGAACATTACATGTACAAACTAGTGTGTCTAATCTCAAATACTGTCCAGGTTTGATGACATTTTGACAAATCAAATGCTGCCGCTGCCGTAAGTTCAGCATTTACTCTACTTTCAGCTCTGTTTTTACTCTGTCATCTGCTTCAGCTGATGTGTGATCACAAGCTAGCAGTTAACTGTCTTTAATGTGTAATAATTAAATTTAAACTAATTGTCTTTTAGAGAACCTTCAGGGTCACTGTAGTGCCTCTGTAAAAATAATTATTTCAAGAATTTGTCAGGGTCGTATAGTGAATAAATCAGACTTCGATGATGCCACTGGCTGTAACAAAGGCACATGAAAAAAAACATTTCACCAATGTGCTCCACTCACATCACTCTGCAGCTTGTACGCCTGCTTGGCGTGCTTGACGTTGAGCTGTTCGGGGTCACAGGTGTAGTCGTGGAGTTTGTTGCGGTAGCTGAGGTCGCTAGCCTGAGCCTGACTCTTTTTGGCCTGTAGGAACTCAGGCTGGTCGGCGTGGATTTTGTAGTTGCCTCGCTCCTCCTTGGACTGACGTTTATACTCTAGGTTGCTCTGAAGTTTGCTTGCTGCCAGAGAGTGAACCATCTTAGGATCATCCTCCACACAGCGCAGCCCCACCTGTTGGCCTTTCTCCTTCAAATGGGACTCCTTGTAGTGGAACTGTGGAGGAAGAGACAGTTTTCAGGTGCTGGCCAACCTCAGTAGTGTAAAATCCTGAAAGATGACATCCTGTACAGTTCATGGATGGATGTTATTTTGCAGGAGGTTTCACTCTAAGATTGAGAGGCCTCACTTTCTCCTCCACACAGATCTATCTACCATCTATCACATGAACTCACATCGCTAGCAATGTCTCTGGAGGTCTTGGCAGTTTGGAAGGGAATGGCATCCAGCCTCAAATCGTAGCCCAATGTCTTCACTTGCTCCCCAGACGCCTTGTAAACTTTCTTTACGGGAAAAGAGGTGGAAGAGAAGTGTCACAGACATGTTAAACTGGCATCTTTTCATGAGGACTCAATAATGCAACAATTCTATTTAAGTATTTGAGGATATGACGCCTTACATCACTAATCTGCTGAGCATTAATCTTGGCTCTGACAAAATCTGGATCATCGTGGTGTAATGTGAACTTATGCATGTCATCATTCTGTCCAGATTTGTACAGCCTCTGACGTAGACAAAAAGACAAAGACATGATCAGGACATCAACCGTTCTATTGCATTTTTTGGATTTAAAAGTTAAACCAACAGATGTGACTTTAAGTAGAATGTAATAGAAATTATTTGTTTAGGCATATGAGTGTCTTCCCGTACCTCACTGCATTGTTGATAGCTCATTTTAGCATGAACAATATCAGGAGAGTCAGTCACTGAGGTGAACTTCAGGCTGTCGGGCAGCTGGCGATACTTCTTCTGCATAACGAAAAACCGAACACACTTCAAGTAAAGATAGCTGAGACTTCAACGTGTTTAAAATCAAAGTACATACTGGCACAAGTATGTGGTCAGAGAAAAATAAAGGTTTCTCTTGAAATCATGATGAAAATGTTTTTCCTCCTGGCCATAATATTACAAGTGTAGTTATTTCCAACCTGTATGCAATAACAGATAACAGATGCATTTCAAACTAATACCATTTACCCTATGTACTCACGTCGCTTATAAGCTCTCCAGCCTTCCTGGCTGCCTCCAGCTGAGGTGCGCCCACTCCGTCCCAGGCCACTCCTTTCATGAAGTTGAGGTCTGACTTATAAAGTTTCTAGAAATAACACAATAACATGTTACGAGACTTTGCCTCCTTTGTGCCGTCTCTCATCTGTGTCGAATGCGCTCACCTCGCTCTGCAGGTCGTAAGCTTTTTTGGCCCACTTGACCTTCATGTCGTCAGGCAGGGCTGTGTACTCATGCAGTCTCATCCTGTAGTCCTGATCACTGGCCAGGGCCTGGGCATTCTTAGCCGTCACCAGATGAATCATGTCTGGCGTTAGGTGGTACTGCCCGCTGGCAGTCAGCGCGTCCTTGCGATACTCCTGGTCGCTGGCCAGCCGACCCGCCTGCAAGCAGTGCTGGAGATATGGGTCATCCAAGACACTTCTGGCCCCAATGTGTTTTCCCTTTTCCAGCAGGTGGTTGTGCTTGTACATGTACTGCAAAGAAGAAGACAGAAATTAAGCTGAAGCGTGATGAATGCACATTATCAATACTAATAAATAATACTAAGTGTTTATTTTATGTTACATCACTAGCGATGCCGGTGGAGCTTTTGGCAGCCTGGAAGGGGATGTCCTGCATTGTGAGCTTGTATCCCTGAGCCCTCAGCGTGTGCCAGGACTCTCTGTACTTTACCTGGAGTATAGGGATGAAGAACACTTCATCATTACCTTTAGAGTAAAGAGAATGTATCAAAAGACACTTTACTGTACATTGGATCACAGGAACCAACGGTACCTCGCTGAAGTTGGCTGCATTGATCTTTGCTTGTGTAATCTCTGGCCTTTCAGTTGTTATAGTGTAGTTGTGTTGTTCATTCACACCCTTCTCTTTGTACAAACGCTGGGAGAGGGAGACACATCATCTGCACTGAGAAACTACTGGATGCACATTTACTAATACACAGGAAACGGCTAAGCAAATGAAAAGTGACAAATAAAGATGTGGTCTCACTTCATTCGTGATCTGTCCACTGGTTTTAGCATGGATGATATCTGGAGAGTCGGTGACAGAGGTGTGCTTGAAGTTGTACGGCTGCTGGCGGTACTTTTTCTGTTGATGAAGAAACAACAAAGGTAGTAGTCTGTGCTTATTCTTTCAGATTTCCAGGTAAATTAAGTAACAAGAGTAAAGTAACATTTTAAGTATTTTAAGCATTTATAAATATAGCATTATTTGTGTCTCACATCACTGATGAGGTCTGAGGCTCTCTTGGAGCCTTCAATCTGCAGAGCCCCTGTGGCGATCCAGGCTGCACCACGCAGGTAGTTCAGGTCGGAGCGATACACTTTCTGCGCCAAACACGTACACATAAGAATAAACAACTATAGCAGCACGAACAACAGGAAGAAACAGCTGTGCAGTCCCTCTCACCTCACTCTGCAGAGCGTACGCCTTCTTGGCTGCTTGCAGCTTCATGTCATCGGGCAGCGAGGTGTACTGATGCAGGGACAGCCTGTAGTCCTGATCGCTCACCAGCAACTGGGCCTTTTTGGCATGGGCCACCTCCAACATGTCCATGGGAAGTTGAAACTTTGAGAGGTCCTTCGCTGACTCCTGTTTATACTTAATCTGGAGCCAGACAAAAGGGAAAGAAGAGAGAACGTTTAATACTGTATCTTTCTGCCTGTCTCAGCTGATAAGTTAGAGTAAAAAGGAAACTCACATCACTCTGCAACTTGCTGGCATGAACTGAGTGAGCAATGTTCAAGTCATCCTGCAGTCCCTTCAGTCCAATCATCTTCCCTTTAGTCTTCTCAAATTCTTCTTTATACTTTTGCTAAAGTGTCAAAGCATAAACTTTCAGTGGTGGTAAGAGCTCAAAATACTTCCCATACAAGAAAACAAAACTAAATATGACATCACATGCTGTACAGGATGTATGTTACAGAATAATTTAGCTAAAATAAGCCCATCTCTGTGTTACAAAATGACATTTTAAAGCCATGGTGAAAATAGTATACTGTATATATCAGCATAGCAAGTAATAGTCATATGTAACAGCAGTAGATACTGTATATGATTTAATATTACATCACTGAGGATCTCCGCAGATGCTTTGGCAGATTGGAAAGGAATGGCATCCAGGCTCAGCTTGTAACCACCATCACGTATCCTAGTCCAAGACTCCTTGTAATGGCTCTGAAAAGGCACACAGCGGACGTGTAAGCTCACATCCACACAATGAAGCTCATGCAAAGGCAGCTCTCTGGAGGGACTGATTCCTTTGTCTACGTGTGAGTTCCTGAAGTTTCTACCTCACTGAGGTTCATGGCGTTGAGCCTGGCCTGCATCAGCTCAGGCAGTTCCCCACTCAGTGTGTAGTTGTGCTTCATGTTCTCCCCCCTCTCCCTGTACAACCTCTGTAAAAAAGGAAGCACAGCATCGCTCATCATCCAATTCACCTTCAGTTTTTCATTGCCTGTGCTGTGACCAAGTGACTTACTTCTACAGTATGTAATTTTTAAGGAATTTAAATTTTATTTTAACAATTCAACTGCAATTTTTGTTGTGTTAATGTCGAGTAAGAGATTAGCACAAACAGCAGCTCATCTTACATCGATGGCCAGTTTGTTGCTGAGCTTGGCTTGGACCATCTCCGGAGTGTCCTCAACACTGGTAAACTTCAGAGCGCTCACGTTCTGTCGGTACTTTTTCTGTTGACAAAGAGTGATGAATGCCATAAAACTGAAAGAGAATTGGAAGCGTTGCACATACATTTAATGGACAGCAGAGGGCACAACCTGATCACAAACACTGGACACAAATACTACTGAATATGACTGAATGTGGAGCCATTTGTTTATCTGAGAGACTGATGGATAGACTAGATTTGTGGATAGAAGCCTGTTGAGGGGGAACTTGAGGCTCTGTTATATCTGTGTCTATCATTTCACGGTCTAATTTTGATTTGCCTTGACTGGAATGACCCTTAAATAAGTGGCTAGTGCACAAGGTGCACTGTTACATTTCAGTGTAAGCTGTGTGCACTCACAAACTCAGTACATTTGTTAAGGAGTACCAGGAAAAAGTGTAGTCCTTATTACCTTAAAATAAATTCTGTCCTGATGACACAGTGATGCTCATTGCTTACTGGTGCTCTCTGTGCCTAGTTAATAATAGCACACTGGAGTGGTTAATCACACACTGCGTGATAGCTGGTTTAAATTACATTTGACTCCCAGTATAATTAACATAAATAAGAGGAATGTTAGTGAAGGTCAATGGCTGAAACACTTTTTATGTGTTGCTGTTTAGTATTTAACCATTTTATCGTATTCTTGCAATTTAATGCAGTTTGCTTTAATAGCACGGTTGATTACAGCAAGGTATTCTGGGTAGAAAGTTACCTCGCTGACGAGATCTCCAGCTTTCTTCGCCTGCTGGACATCCAGAGATTTTGAAGCTTCCCAGCCGACGCCCTTCATCCAGTTCAAATCGGAGCGGTACTGATTCTACAGAACAGACACATATCTCACTTTCAGAAGTTAGGATTCACAACATTATAGTTAATTCAGATCTCTTAAGTGAAACGAGTTGGTAATTCAACAGTCTAACAGCGAGACTTACATCGCTCTGTAACTCATAGGCCTTCTTGGCCCAAGCAACGTTCATGTCCGTGGGCAGCGTTGTGTATTCATGGAGGAAAGTTCTGTATTTGGTCTCAGTTGCCAGGTCTTGGGCCTTTGTGGCATGGCTGATGTTTAGCATATCCAGGGAGACACTGGAGACAGGATTCATGTCCAGTCAATAGGAGCACTTGAGCAAGTTGTTGAGATAATTTAGTTGTGTTTTCACATTAAATATTAAATAAATTGAACTTAATTAAACTGAATTAAAAATGACACATGATTAAAGGACAACTCTATTGATCTAATGTCTGGGGTCATTCCTATGTAAGATACTACAGCCCTCCATCTTGTGTGTATATCCGAGTTACGGCCTGTCTTCATTTTATCTGTCTTTTAGCCCCATAATATGTATGTTGTAACCACAACAGCACGCAGTGTTCCTTCCCCCTCTGAGGCAAACGTCACGGAGGGGGAGTCCAACAAGACAGAGAGAGTGAAATGATCTGTCTAGATCACAAATCCATTCAGCCACATGGATTTTACATGACCTGCTAACAATTTACCGAAAAGGACAATGTGACAATGACATTGTTAAAGCCATTGGTGAAATGCCACATGGCACATCTGCACTTACATTAAACTCTAAAGCTCCCATAATCAAATGTTCTGCTGTTTATCCAACCAGCTACACCACTGCCTTTATGTGACATCTCATCTGTTAAAAAGGACAAACTCGCCTGTATTTGGTCTTTGTGTCCTCATAGTCCTTCTTGTAGTGGCGGCCACTCTGTAGTTTGGTGGCCAGTGCAGAGTGGGCCATCTGAGAGTCATCCCTTACTGACTTAATACCAATAACCTTGCCTTTGTTTCTCTCGTAATTCTCCCTGTATTTGACCTGAAAGAGCACACAACATTATTGTCAGAGCCAGACGATGAATTTGGATGAATTTCTTACACAACAGCAACATATTATATTCTTCGACTAAATACTAAACTAAGATTCAAGTTTAAACATAAAGTATTGAGTACATGCCATTTAGAGAGACAGTACTGTTCTCCTCAGGTCAGCCATACATATGTCAGAAAGTTTATTGAATAACTTACATCACTGGCCAGGTCTCTCTTAGCTCTGGCACTGAGTATAGAAAGCGAGTCCAATCGCAGCTCAAAGCCCTTTTCTCTCTGTTTCTCCCAACTGCTCTTGTAAACTTTCTGGAAGAAAAAACAATAATATAATATCAAATAATTTTTCTTAATGTGCAAGTTTAGCTCTAAGTTACTATAAAAATTTGTAAGATGCAGCAGTAACATAAAGAAAGAAAAGGAAAGTACAACGAACAGAAGACCAATGACTACTTGTTCTAGTTTGATCTGCTGCAGAGGAATTTATTTATAAAATGTATTCCAGGTCACCCGAAGGACATATTGTAAGAGAAGCTTTTATGGCATTAATAAAAATACCACGATTGCATATGCTAATGATGTCTCATAGCACGCTCATTGATCATCTAGTGAACTTACCCCACTGAGAAGGTCAGCGTTTGCCTTTGCTTGTCTAAAAAGCGGTTCATCCTTCGTTATGGTGTACTGGTGTATGATCTGCTCTGTGTTTGCTTTGTACGACAGCTGAAAACAGAAGCAGGCAGACATCTCGTGTGAGAGCGCCGTATAATTAACAGTACATAATTACGGCTTTAGAGTAGAGGGCCTACATCGCTCTGGAGTTCCTGGCTTTTTTTGGCGTGTTTGATGGAGAGGTCGTCCGCCACCTGGGTAAATTTCATGCTGTCTGCCTTCTGGCGGTATTTAGTCTGAAAATAAAAACAGTGCATAACAGTGGGTAAAGAGAGTCTCTATCGTGGTGTAGAATTATTTGATACAAAGATAAATACATGTGGAGTCAGAAATCTAACATTACTGACATCACTGAGCAGCTCTCCAGCTTTTTTGGCCTGCGTTATGTTCAGACATCCCTCAGCCTCCCAGCCAACTCCTTTCATCCAGTTCAGGTCTGAGCGATACTGGTTCTGTGGAGCAACTATGTGTCACTAACCGGGAAGATTGCTCTTTGTATACCCTCCACCATTTGGATAACTAAGACTCATTCTTTCCTCCTGTTTCTCACCTCACTTTGAAGAGAATATGCCTTCTTGGCCTGCTGGACCTTGATATCATCCGGCAGAACGGTGTAGTCATGGAGCTTTGTGCGGTATTCCAGGTCGCTGGCAAGAGCCTGGGCCTTTTTGGCATGGCTCAAGTTAATCATGTCCAGAGGAAGGTTGTACTGGGCCTGCCTCTCCTTCGAACCCTTCTTGTACTCAATCTGAAGTGACAATGACCAGAAAGAAAAGAGCCTTTAAAGCTACGTGCATGTAGCATGTACAATGTAGCATGTTGCATGTGTTGCACGATTAAGACATTAGTTGTTGCTACACTGAGTGGTGTAATGTATATGTACAAAATGACTTCTACATACGTCACTGGCCATCTTGGCCACTTGAAGAGAGTGTAGCGTCTTGGAGTCGCTCATGTTGACCCCTACTGCCTTCTCCTTGTTCTTCATGTAGTTCTCTTTGTATTTAATCTGAAACACATGCCAGCTGATTTAATCCACTTAGGTTTTAGCTCAAACATCAGCTCAGTCTCAGTCAGACTGTATTTCAGTTTCCAAATGATGAGTAGACCGTGTGTTTTCGCTTACATCACTCGCAAGGTCTCGGGAAGTCTTAGCTGCTCTGACACTCAGGTCGTCAACACCAATGTCGCAGGCTTTAGACTTGGTCTTCTCCCATTCCTCTTTATACTTAACCTGGAGTAACAACAATGACTTGATGAGCGAGAAGTTACTCTAATGATCACGTGAGTTGATCTCACTGTGTGTCCACAGGCCTGCACGTGCATAGGTGAGAAAGTGTCTTAACTTACGTCACTGCACAAAGCAGCGTTGGCTTTGGCGTTCTTGATTTGGGGAAGGTCTTCTGAGAGTGTGTACTGATGCCTCATCTTTTCATAGCCTGCTTTGTAATTTAGCTGGAAAACACAAAAATAACACATTCAAACACCTCAGTCGACCCAGTGCTAGAGAGTGCTGATGAATTCAAAGTGACTGTTGTCAGTCACATACTGGATGTTGGATTTATACAGATTACTTACATTGCTGACAAGCTGAGCATTTTTCCTGGCCAGAACAATCTCAGGTGTGTCTGTCACTGGACTATACTTGACCTGATCAATATGCTGCCTGTAGTTCTTCTGCATTCGAAATACATACATCTGTTTTTTTATGTTTTAATTGAGTTTGCATTGGCTACAATTCAAATTCCTACTATGAAAAAAATAACAGTTAACTAAATTTTTACTCTTAACTGATTCTTGGTTTCGTAGTTTGAGGACTCACATCTTTTAGTGGGTCCAGTTTCCTTTGACATTGGTAACCTGGTGTGAGCGTGGCTTGGTAATGACATTCACTCTGCTCTTGTTCATGACCTTGTTTATAAGCAATCTGAAATGTACATAAGGGTTAATGTCAGTGATTTTTTAACACACTTGCATATAATTTGTAAAATAAATAGATACCATACTGTACATGTCACTCGAGCAGGTAGTAAAATGTCTTACATCACTTGCCAGCTTCCTCGCTTTCATGGCATGCATGGTCTTCTTATCAATCCCAGAGTCTTCGTAATGGCCCTTCATATCACTGATGTACTTCTCTTTGTACTTGTTCTTTTAATTTAATAGAGATAACATATGCCACTATAAAATAAACGCAATATCCTGACAGTAAATACATGTAAATAGAATTTTTTTGAAACAGGAACTTACGTCACTTGTGAATTTGGCAACTTTTGCAGCATTTTGAAACTGTGGCGTCTCACAGAAATTGATGCTGTGACCTTTGGTGTTCTCCAAGTCCTTCCTATACTCCACCTGTTAGGACGACGTAGAAGTGTAGCAGAGGCCTTTTAGCGTTTTACCTCATCACTTGTAGTAAGAAGGTGCCAGACAAAAGCATAATCACATTATACAGTGAGGCGCTTGTCACTAATCAGTCACTATCAGTGGTACTTTATACTCTAACTTAAGAACCAAATGGTTTTAATCTTAACTTTTCTTTGACGAGCGTAACAATGTTTTTAATTCGTTTAGTTTCTCTTTAATTATTATGGTATGATGAGTGTATGTTTTTGATTGTCATGCTACTACATAATTCATAACATAATCTCAAAATAGAGGCTGTGGAGTGAAACACTGTGTTCCTGTCTGAGGTAATATTAGTTTGACAGGATTTCCAGTGGTGTAACTTCACCGGACGGGCATGCCAGAGATGCAGAAAATGCAGGTTGGGTGTCTTCATGTCTGCTGGACACTGGAGTGTGCTCAACATTTCTGGGTTTTGAATACCAAAATACGCACTGAGCAGTATTTTTATCCCAAAAAGCTTAGTTTAAATTGTAAAGATATTTATGAATCCAACTTTTTGATTTCCCAAGTATATCTGTGACTGGAATAAAGTAAGTCAAGCGCTGAATGAAGGTTTAGCCTTTGCTTTAAAAGCCTGACAATCACTAATACGTTCACCTCGCTGACAAGCTTGTTGATCTTTCGGGCATTCTTTAGAGTCAGATTGTCCTCTGATGTCAGGCTATGGAAGTGCGACGTCCCCTTCATTTTGTTCTTGTCCTTTCTGTATTTAAGCTGCAAAGGAATGAGAGATGATTTATTGCATGTGAGGACCACATGTTGTGTGACTATACGGTCCAGAGATTAGCAGTACACATAACATACACACGGTCTAATTCCGTCAGGGTGGCGAGTTTAGAGAATGACGACATGGACGGGCCCTGTCATTGTAGTGCCTATTCTATTCTGCCCGGTGATGACAAGGCTAGATAATAGATGTTAGGTGGAGCTTCTACACTCTATACACACTCTATACAACCAGTTCAGCTTGTTCCCTTTTTACCCTAACATGTAAGAGTTGAGACATAGTACGTACTTAATGTTTGCCAAAGACATGTACAGATGTTTTAAGTGCCTAAGAAAGGTCATACTCACATCACTTGCATTTTCCTGGGCCTTCTTTGCAAGATAATAACCAGGAGTGATCATTGCAGGGAAGCTTCCTTTGCCTCGAAGCTGCTCATACTCTTCAGCGTAGGCAATCTACAGACACAAATACATATTCATGAATGTTCTATATATTGTGTCTGGTTTTAGAAGCTTTTAGATTTGAACTCATTATTCATAAGATAAACTTCCTCACCTGACTGAAGTTCTCTGAGTTTTCTCCAGCTTGAGTTGTTTCAACCATTGCAGCCTCAGTGCTACCTTTACCCTTCATCTCCTGTTCATACATCTGACGGTACTTAATCTGGCAGGATATGAAAACCATCACCAAACATTGATCAATGGTCTGTAGCAGAATGCATGCATGTATATATTTTATTTATTCTACTTACATCACTGGCCAGCTCGGTAGCCTTCTTTGAAACCTTGTATCCGGGTGTGAGATGTGCAGGGAAGCTGCCTTTACCTCTCTGCTGCTCATACTCTTCTGTATAGGCATACTGAAAAAGGCATGTGTCTGTTAAACTCACGTTTTGTAGATAACATCTGGTACATTACATTATTTTTCAGTCATCGCGGAAATGCTTACATCGCTAACAATTTGTCCTTGTTTCCTGGCCAGAAGCACCTCTGGAGGGTCAACAAATGTCGTATACTTTGAAACTCTTTCCTCGTGTCCTTTTTTATATTCCAGCTGCAGAGGGAACATAACGCTGAAATTATTTCACTGCTGCGAATCATTTTTTGTTTTCATTTAAAATGTCTGGTCCTGATAAATATAAGGAAAAGACCCACTTACACTACTGGCCAAAGTGTTGGCATTCTTGGCAGCTTGATAACCTGGTGTGATCATGGCAGGGAAGCTGCCTTTTCCCTTTGACTGCTCATATTGTTCTGTGCACTTTACCTGCAGGTAAAAAGCACTAAATCACATGGAAGATTTTCACTTAAAATATATGAACAAGACACAATATGTTTAATAAGACACGATCAGACTCTATGAGGAAAATGTGTACTCACGTCACTGACAGTCGCCTGGGCCTGAGACATTGTTACTACCTCCTGGTTGGTCACTGTGCCTGAATACCATGTCTGCTGCTGTGAGACAGACTGAGACTGAAAGGCCTGTGTGGATATGGACATGCATGTAAAACTGGTCATTCATAGTGCAGCTGACACTGCACCTTTCAAGTTTAATTAATTTTGTTCATGTTTAATCAGCAACACAAAACTTCCCTTGTTTTCTTCAATTCAATTGTGGTAACAAGTGGCTAGTCTCAGTGAGAATATACAGACAGTAGGATTGTAAGATCAAAACTAGCAACCGATCGAATGAAAAACTGAGCAGAGATGACGTTGTATGCATTACCATTTACTGTACAGCCTACTAAAACACTATACTTTACTATTGCCTGTCACAATTACTGAAATCAGTTAGTTTCCGACATTTCCAAACCCAGTTAAATTAAATCTTAACACTGATCATTTGGTGTATCATCTGAGATAGGATTCTGTTCTGATTACTCACAATTATTTTAATATTTGCAAAATTTAAAAAAAAGGAGGAGGGTAAAGAAAATCAATTATTTGCTTTATATTTGTATTTTCAAAATATGCAAAACCACTAGCTTTAAAATAATTCCTATGTATTTGGGCTAGAACTCCCTTTTAAAACTGGTTGAAATGGCCAGTTGTTCTAATGGGAGCTCACCTGACTTCCCATCTGACTGGCTAGGTGAGCCTTCTCCAGCTCCAGGGACTTCATGTCATAGTGGTAGGTGGACATAAAGCGCTCACCGTCTTCGCGATACTTCAGCTATAGGTGCACATAGACGATAAGCATTAAGCCAAGGCAAGCACACATTTGCACATGCTCGCTCTATGTGTGTTTGCAGCATCCACTTTGCTAGGATGCATATATCTACAAGAAATAATAAAAAAACACCAGTTCTTTTACCACAGATCTAATTTTCAGACCCACAGCACTAAATGTCACTCACTCTTTTTGTTGACAGGTTACAACTAAACAATCTGCAGCTCAAGTGCTCAGTGATGGAGTAATATTAGTGTGCTGTTATTAATAGCTGAGATGTTCTAATTAAAAAAAAGCTGGGCCTGCTGAATGATGAAACTCTGAACTGCTGATGACCCTTGAGCTGTAAAAATGTCTATTACTAATATTAGAATAGCTGCATTGCAGGGGACAGAGACAGAGCTGATTAGTGGCACTGGAGCAGGAGTGGGAAACTCCAGTCCTCGAAGGCCGCTGACCTGCTTGGTTTCCAACTATATGGCTTTTGAGACCTGTTGCACACCCCTGCACTGAAGCACCATCACTAAAGGTTTATGAATATTCACCAAAATGTTCTGTCAAGACTCAAGACAAACCTAAACATGTCAAGTATCACCACGACTGTAAGATCACCTCAGCTGAGTTTTCAAGTCGCATTTCTCTTGGTGGCACGTAGCAGTGGCTGATGGCCTTGGTAGCCTACTGCTAATACGAGCCTAAGAGCATTGCATCAACTCTTAGACGGAGACACACTCAGACAGGCTTGAACAGGTGGCAGAGCAGAGGAGAGGAAGGGATGTGAAGCTGTTTTCCTGATGTATAATTTTAGACCCCCAAGGCATAAAGTGGGCTAAGCAGGGGTGGAGGGGGTGGGGGGTTGTCTCGCCTCTGTCACAGGAACAGAAATAACCTAAATTGCACTCCCCATTCCACACTGCTGCTGTCACCCAGGAGTCAGAGCAGTCGTCCACCTCTCTCCTTTACACTCATAAACAGGGAATGAGACCTTTTTGATCTGAGAGTAATGGATCCATCTGCTTAAGTTCAACTCTGGACATTCCCGTCTATATGGATATTTGTAGGTTAATAAATCTTAGTCGTCTCTGGGGTTGCCAGTAGTTTCATGTGACTTTAAATGAATAATTAAGTAGGAGAATTATCAATTCCCAACTTAATTGCAGGATTTTAAAACAACCTGCCCACACAATGTATTCTACTGCATGAGAACGTAGAGCTGTTGAATATAGATAATCAAACTATAATAGAAATCAGCACAATGACCACTATGAATAGTATTCTCCTAAATAAACCCAGTTATGACAAAGCAATGATGTGCTCATTTCTCTTAATGTATAGACAGTGACTAATTTCAGCCTGTCAACAATGAACCTTGACTTAGGTCAAGGCCAAAATGTTTTGTCTCATGTTGCCGCTGCTGTGTATTCGTGCGTGACATCATCTCACCTCACTGCCTGCCTTGCTTTGCTTCTTTGCACTGATGTTGACGGGGGCCTCGTAGATGCTTGTGAACGTGTTGTTCCTCGGATTGTGCCTGGAGGGAAGAAAAGTGAAAAGCCATCCCTGTATTTGAAAAAGCTTATGTTCGTTAATATAAGCAACAACAGAAACTGTGTGAATGTCGACCACGAAACAGCTCCTAGAGAGAGATTTTGTGACTACACTAAAACAATACATTGCGTCATCGGGTTTTCCTGGCATTTAGTACTTACACAGAACAGTACGGCCTCTTCTTGTGGCTGACAAAGTTATTGGCGGTGAGGACCATCTTACAGACATCGCAGTGAAAACACGCTTTGTGCCAGTTCTGACAGAAGAAACGAGTTTTTAAAACATTATTTTAACATTATCGGAAGTTTAGGAAACATTACTTCAAAGTATTTTCCAGTAGATAATCAGATGAATGAAATTGCTTTAATGGTATGCAGCCCCAAAAAACAGCAGCAATCGCAGTGTGTTCTCACAAACAAGACTCACTTTTAGTCATATTATAATACAGTAGTATTATATTTGTTGTAGTTTATAATTTAATATGTTTTATAAATTGTAGTTTGTCCAAATATAATGTATTTTATTACATTACCTTTGTACACTAAGCTACACCAAGCTGCTTGTTGAATTCCACTTAATCTAAAATAAGTATTTAGGTTACTTCTTATTTTTCCATATGACATCTGTATAGCTTGAATACTAACTTTTGAGTTTTACTTTTAAAATACGCTTGCTTACAGTATTTAGTATGCATATTTAATACTAAACTGACTGAGAGTGAGAACCTTCTGAAACAACATCAGCCGTACCTGATCGATGCAGTTGATCTTCTCAGCTGGGTAGACCACAAACCCACACCTAGCACAGGACTGCATGGTGAATGTTTGTGCTTTCCCAGAAAACCTTTAGAAAAAATATCAAACCAAGATAATTAGGATGAAGAGTCCAGTCGGGTTGGGCAGGCAGCAGTTTAGTGGAAGCAGACAGTTGCGGTGCTATGTCTCTAGTGGTGGTAAACTTAGCGCTGTGCCTGTGACACTGTGTCTTACTTGATACCTTGTCCCACAGTGGACCAACCCCCTTTCATGGGCCATGCCAGCCGACTGGCTGTCCAGCTGTCTGTCTGCAAAGAGAAAGAGATAGAGATAGAGAGGGAGAGACAGTAACAGAAAGTTCAGATGTCACTGCATATGTGTAATGATCCTGAGTTGGACCACTCGTTCTACTTTGGGTACCTTGCCATAATACTTTAAAACATGGTATGATTGTCACAGTGAATGACTCAGTGAATGGTTAGTCATTGATTTAAACGGGGACAAACACCAGCATTAAATCAATCTCTCTGTTAAAAGGTTAGAAATAGCCAAACTACAGCAGAATAGGATTCGTGTGACTGTTGTATTAGACTAGTTTAAACCATAGGTTCACAATTTAAAAATAAAGCATGTCTTAAAACAGGTGCCTGTATGGACACTTAAACAAGTTTGACTTACTGTAACTGTTCCTCTTGTTTAAACTGGCCTAAATTATTTTGTTATAACATTTTGTGCTATAATTAATTTAACTGTAAAATAACTTACTTAATATGGGGATCTCTGACAGTCTGTTACATGTCATAATCATTATTATTATTTTGCACAAAACACAATTTCTATTAAAGGTGTATTATGCTTATGTGTTCCTTTACTTCTATACTACTGAAATGGTGACGTACAATATGACTTTATTGACTGATCCTGGTAAATCTGTTGTTTTACTATTTTGGCCACGTCTTTCTGCAGTATGACAATTAAATAATAGTCTTATGACCTGTCGTGTTGGATGTGACAAGTCACAATAACGCGGTTAATAAACTACAGCTGAATGGCAAACGTAGCGCGCGAGGAGTCTATGAGGTGCGTCAGTACGTATGGCTCTGACGTAATTACGCACCTCATAGACTCCTGGCTGAACTTTTTTTTACTTTCGGTTTTCAACTTTTCTAAGGAAGAGAAACTCGGAAAACCTTGACCAAGGTAAAAGAAGATACCCACATTGCGCAGTAGGCGTAATATACAATATCATAGTTTACGCGAATGCTAACAAAGCTACCGAACAGCGTTAAAACTAACATTACGACTCTAGTCAGCTAGTAATAAAGGTTTGACTAAACTTACTGAAGTGGTGATTAACCAGCTAGTTAATTTAGAGCTAACGTTAACCTAGCTGGATAATTATTTATACACAATAAAGTCCATATTAAATAGTAATGTCTAAATAACAGTAGTTAGTGTGTGACTAGGTCATTGTGGAAGTGGAAATGAAGCGAAGTTACAATAATGGCAGCTGTTTAATAAAACTAATGAACATGAAGTGAACAGAAACTGATATGCTGATAACGTATGCTAAGTGCAGATGGCTGGAGAACCTGCTGAGCCAACGGGACTTGAGCAGGGGAAACTGATGGGAGACGAAACAGACGCCAAGCCTGACCGAAAAGGGAGATTTCTGCTGTTTGGGAGGTGACTTCCTTTTTCTACATGTCTGCTGTATCTGCAGAAGTCAAGACATACATGAGCAGAAATCACATCATCAGTTTAAATTCAACTAAACCTAAGCTTTCCCTCCCATCGCCTTACCATCCTAGTTAGTGTAATTTCAAGAACATAACAAGAAGATTATTAAACTGTGCTTTATCTGTTAATATTTTGCTAATAACTGGAAAGCAGCTCTCTTCACCTTTGGATAAAAATACATCTGAAACCTTTTTTATGTTTGCACATATAACAAATTTAACTAACTATTATATTGTAATTATGTATTGTACCATGTTAACAAGTGAAGGCGATTTGTAAGTGCATGCGTATTCGTGGGCCAGTCCTGTTTGTTGTTGAGGTGAACACCAATGCATATGCATCCAACATGTTATTGGACAAAGTCTTGGATGTTCACCCGTGTAATGTAGGGTGACTTCTTGCTGAAGTCAATCATCAGCTCCTTAGTCTGGCTGGCAATAAAGATGGTTCTGACAACGTCATTGATGACCCCCCCAACTGACAATGGCATCAGCCAAGATCTTCAGGAGTTGGGAAATCCAGGTTATAACTGGTGTATAGGGTAGGAAAAGGAAAGGGCAGGTACTGTTCCTTGTGGTGCACCCGTGCTACAGACCACTGATAGCCGGTCCTTAGATAATGTCTTACGTCTTTACTTTGCTTTGTAAAAGTGTAAACTTAGAATTACTGACTGACTTGAGTCACCTCCATTTATTCCAGTATGATTCACAAGGTGGCACTGTGACCCTTTGGTGTTATTATTAATATCATTATTATTATAGAGACAAAACATGCCTATAGATGTATATTATATATATTAAGTAATTTGCATATTTCATGTTTAAAACATGTTTGTGTAATCTGCTGAGTGAGTCACTTAGTCGTGGGTGACTAAGTATTACTTAAAAGATAAGATAGTAATGATTAATGACCTACTTCTTTCTTTAGTTAGTAGTTTTTATGGGGTTTAGCAAATTGGTGATTTTTTTTGTTGTACCCTTTCTTGTCCATCTGGTTTAAATGTGGGTACAGGTGGATTCTGTGCCTGTCAGCAGAGGAGCAACTTGTTGCCCTGTCTGACCCCAGCAGGGAGCGAGGTGTTGGGGCCACGTGTGAATAGGAATTTAGAAAGCACTGGTGTGGTAGCAAGGCTGCTGACTCAGGGGACTCACGGTGCGCCGCCCCTGTCCTCAGCACCCGCTGTTCCAGTCACGTCTCCATCCAGTACAGAGAGCATGTCAGGATCCTAGCACACAGCCAAAAATTTTGCCGGAGAAACAAACTCTTTTTGGGGGGAAAAAAGAAACAAGACAAAACCAACACATTTCAGATGCAGAGTGGCGTGGCGCTTAATGACGAACCCAGGTAAGACAGAGTCAACGGCCTTGTATTCCTCTTCACCGCCCTCCTGCCCGCTGCTCTAACCATGCCCAGCCCACGGCCAAACAGAGTTGCAGCTCTTTACCCACCCTCGCACAGTTGTTTGGTAAAGTATGTTGGCACAGTTTGGAGGTGGGAGGGGGGGCTTCAAAAAGTACTGGATCACATGTTTATTAGAATATGGCTGGCCTGCCTGAGTATGTGTGTGAGACTGTTGGTGCACATTGCTGTGTATTGTTTCCATGCTTGACTAACCTGATGACTAGGCTCTTCTCGAACAACCCTGGATTTTGTGAGCCCCCAACGGGCCAATGTTGGCTTAGCACTCTGGACGAATCTGTCAAAGAATAGAACTATACCAGATGTGCGGGAATTGCCACTCATGGAAGATTTCTTCTTGCTTGGTCTACATTGATATTATATTTATATTTTTTAAATATCTGAACTAAGCAAAATGGTCCAGCTTCCTATTTAACTTGATGGTGGATTACTGCAACCAAATTTGGCCAAAATGTATGTGATCTTGGTTTTTGAGCAAGTGGTATAGAGAGTTTTCAGGTGTTTTCCTTGAATCGGAAGCCCTGACTTAGGCTTTTGGTGAAGTAATGTGTGAAAACATTTAGTCCTAAATGGCCTCTTATGTTGTAAGAGTGGGTAAATACATTGTTTTGAATGTGATGTGCTGTATTTTGTACATTTCCTTTCCATCCACATGTTTGAAAGTGTAGTTGGATTTAAATATACTACAGTGGAAGTTTGTGTCCCTCTGAAACAATATGTTTGTGTTCTGTTTGTGTCTGTTAGTAAGAAGAATAAGGATGGCCACACGCGGGAGCAGGACTACTCTTCTGAAAGCCATTACAGAATTGTTTCACCAACATTCCAGTATAAGATGAGCCACAAACGAGTGGGCAAGTGCATCATCATCAACAACAAAAACTTTGATGAAAAGACAGGTACGGCCAACATGCTGCAAACACAGTTTGCTCAGTATTGTTACATAAAGACTGTGTGTTCAAAGCAGATTGTCCTAACAGGGATGAATGTACGCAATGGCACGGACCGAGACGCAGGTGAGCTGTTCCAGTGCTTCAAGAACCTGGGCTTCGATGTCTTCATCTACAACGATCAGACATGTGAGAAGATGGAGCGTCTTCTCAGGGAAGGTGAGTAGTGAAGTGGGGTGTCTTAACCAAAGTCATAGAAAACGTGTGAGTTCATTAGAAATGTGTGTATGTACAGTACTTTGAAAGCGCAAATGAAAATAAATATAAATAGGACTTTTAAATGCACATAATCATATTGGGACAAATTTTACCTGGTTCATATTTTTGACATGATGAAACTCTGCCTGCAACCCAAAAGAAAGAGCACTGTAGTTACTTTATTTTCTAACGAGGGAATGTGAAAAAATGTTTTTCACATGTCTAATGTCCTGGAAGCGCAGAGACCTTTTTGCTTGGCAGACACCAGATGGTGCCATTGTAAAAGTAGTTACCTAAATACTAGTGACAAGCGTGATCCTGGCCGTATCTTGTAGAGACATTTAAAAAGCTAAAACACTACAGTCACCTTTGCTGTACGTTTTTATTTTTTTATGGCTGCTGTATTTTTTTTAACCATGTAACAGCAGGATCTAACTGCACCAGCTGGGGAGTCTGTCTTTACGTTCTAGTTTAGTTCATCAAGCTGACAAGACATGATGAATACTGGACAGATGCCATTAAATTTGACCTTAATATTTAGTACTGGAGGACTTTGTCCTGAATTAAACTTTGTGTGTGTATTTCCATGGCATTATTGAGAACACACCCTTTGTATTTTGGACACTTCCGTTGGCCTAAAAGGTTTTAAACTTTTTTATGTCAATATAAATGTAACAGGCAAGTGGCTAAAGGAGTTTGCAACAAAGGAGGTTATTCATTCATTCATTTAGAGCAGTTTAATGAGGAGAGAGCTGAGTGTTTGTTTGTGTGTGTGGGTCAGCTTCGGAGGAAGACCATAGTGACAGCTCGTGTTTCGCCTGTATCCTGCTAAGCCATGGTGAGGAGGGCATGATCTACGGCACAGATGGAGCCATGCCTATTAAGACCATGACCTCACTGTTTAGAGGGGACATGTGCAAAAGCTTAGTTGGGAAGCCAAAACTCTTCTTCATCCAGGTATGCATTTCCGAAGGCTTTTATTCATTAATGACAATGTGGCATGAAAAGCATAATGATGTTCATTAACAAAAATATTAATAACTTTAAGTTCACTGCTTTTGACCCAAAATGCTCAACTAAAAGGTTAAATGAGTAGTTTAGGCTTCCATTTACTTTCCACAGGTTATAGTTATTGTGTAAAAGGTTTTAAAAAGTAAATTTAATTGCTTTACCAGGTCAGGATCACAATGAAATGTCATTTCATTTACTTCACCAGGCTTGTCGGGGTGCCGAATTTGACGACGGCATACAGACAGATTCGGGTCCACCAAACGACACCCTGGAGACTGACGCTAATCCAAGACATAAGATCCCTGTAGAGGCAGATTTCCTCTTCGCCTACTCTACTGTGCCAGGTAAACCCCCCTGTTTAAGATGAAGGTTTTTTTTAAATTGTATAGTTATATTTCCAAATTAGAAAACTTCAACCGAAAGTGTTCTGACCATGTGTTACTTTACTTGGCAGACGCTTTTATCCAAAGCGACTTACAGGGAGAAGACACAATGAGTAAGCAGAACTAGGCTTCGAGGAACCTTACCATTCAATTCAATTACAATTCAGAGGGCTGCCATGCAATTATAAAAAGATAGCACCGTTCTTCTTCTCTGAAAATCTGAAAGCTGAGTCGTAGCGATCGGGATTCTTTAAGAGACGTCCACGTTGCTATGACTCAACTTCCAGATAACTTCACCTAGATTGCTACTGTCAAAGTAAATACAATTGTAATTAACCATGATTAATTAACTTCCATTAACTTTTATTAATAAAACAAATGGTAGAGATATGTCAAAACTGCAATAAACCACTTGACGTCACCTTTTTAACATAACTTGTCCTAACCTAACAGCGGCCCGTTTTCGCTCAGCTTGCTTCTCTCTTTGCATGCCATAAACTGTGCAGTTTTGCCTTTTGCATTCCCTCAACTTTACGTTATCAATGGACATTTAGAAAATTGATTTTTGACATTTGTGAATAATTGTTGACATCAGTATCACGATGCATCTAAAAAGCAATGCTTTCCCCCCACTCCCATTCAGAACCTAGTTTCACTGCTGACTGGTTTTGATTTTCCAGGGTACTACTCCTGGAGGAACCCTGGACGCGGCTCCTGGTTTGTCCAGGCACTCTGCAACGTCCTCAAGGAGTTTGGCAAGCAGCTGGAGATTATGCAGATTCTGACACGGGTCAACTACATGGTGGCCACCAGCTTCGAGTCCTGGTCTGAGGACCCACGCTTCAGTGAGAAGAAGCAGATTCCCTGTGTGGTCTCTATGCTGACAAAAGAACTGTACTTCAACTGACCGCCAATCTGACTGACTTTACTGTATGACACCAGACCGACTCACTGACTACGTAGGACTGACTGTTTCAGGTAGTACGACTAAGCGGTTAATGCATTCAGGGATGATTCAGGCCCAGCAGGACACTGCACGTTTAGAGCACATACAGTTTATTTTGCATGTGTAGTTGGGCCCGAAAAACAAATACTCCATGAGGAGGAAAAAACCTTTTCCACTGGCACTCCACGTTCATGTGTTGATGGGGAACCTTCTTCCTCTTCTTCAGGTTATCTTTCAGAATAATAGCGTCACATTTGATCGGATGATTGTTGACAGGCATTGTGAAATATCCATGTTGTTCTACCAGCCCAGAAAATATGCTGCCAGTTTTTTGGGGCTCGGAGAATCAAATCTGAACGTGTATCTCTCCATTTTCAAAGGTTTGCGATGAATGTTGAAAAGGACAGTACCTAGTGAACAAGGGCAAGTAAAGACAGGCAAAAGTCAAATTATATATATTTGGTTTTCTAAGAGAAATCGCTCCAGATAGAGATTATAAACATGTAGACAAAAGACTTTAAATACTACACACTCTGATTTATTGGAATTGGGTGAGAGTAGAATGGTTACCTTTAATTTAAGCTTTAGCGCATTAATCTCCCCTTTATTTATTTAATATGAATTTATAGATGAAAAACAAATTTGTAGATTGTCATTAAAAAAGCTGGGGAACTGCCTTGATAACAAACCTGAACTGTTCACTGAACTATTAGAAGCAACAAAAAAAAAATCAAGAAAATGGATCAGATCATTTTCAACTATCTGTGTTTAGACGTTTGCATTTGTCTAAAAAAGAAGAGACACAATAAAAAACAACACTCTCAGCACGATGGCACGATGCTATTGACAAAGTCTCACTGTAGCTAGAAATTTTAAGTTTGTAGCAGCATGCTGGCATCCTCAGGTTCTTTAATGTCCCACGAAGTGGGTAAATGTAATGTTAAAGAATTTCCTATACGTATTTTTAAGATGATGTGATCTTTTGCTGTGTAGTGATTAGTTGTATGAGATTTAGTAAATAGTTCACCCCAATAAAAGCAGCAATCACAGGCATGATGTTGACCCCCTTCACCTGCTTGTCGTTAAAGCTCGAGTAGGTGAGGTTATTATATTTGGATATGATCAGAATCAACATTTCAGTTTATTAATTTCTCTTTTTAATCTTAATATTTATACATTTGTTGCCATCTTCAACTTATAATACAGGATACCTTCTCTAGGATATTATTTCCACATCAATGGTGGAGGAATGTCTAAACCTGTGTAATATTTTTTGGATCATAGTGTAAAGCTGGACTGGTGCCCCAAGCACAAATACCACATCATTTAACATTACATATACTGTTAGTGTTGTACATTGTCATATAGAGTACAATAAACAACAAGCAATGTTTTACTATTTCTAATTTAAAAACAAGCTTTTTACTCAGATTACAAAAATGAGAGAAAATATTATTATTTTAATATACAATTTGTATATATACACCTTGCATCATTTAGTAAGTGAATTATTTTAATTTATAATAAGTTAGATCGTAAAATCTTAAATGTATTTTCTGCTGGTCATTGAGATAATTAGTAGAAGTAAACACGCTGTCTTATTGTCTCTAAAGTCTGTCAATCACAGAGGCAGCTATTACTGATGTCTGATTACACAATCCATATGTCGGCAATAAACTATCTCACTGTTGCTGCAATGTTTTACATTTTTCACATGAGTGCACTTGTCAGCAATTTAGGGGACACAAATCAGCAAATTCTTTTCATGGTTTATGTTCTTCTCCAACACTTGACACAACTCGTGAACCCTCTCGACACATGGATCTCTGATCAGTGATGTGGTGCCCAACCTGTGCTGAAGGGAGTGTTTGCTCCACTTGTTTTGAAATAGAACTGAAGGAGCGAATTTTTTTATTTGAAAAAAATGTTTAAAGGCTTTCCAGTGTTAAATGCCGTTGTCCTCAGGAATATGGAACAATAATGAATGAAGTATAATAAGTATAATCTGGCCAATTTTCTTTTTTTTAATTTTGACAATAACTTGTTTAAATAACTTCAAAAAAGATGGATGCTTATGCAAACTGTAATAAACACTGAGAATTTATTGTGAAAAGAACCTTTTTCTTTCTCATCTGTGCAAACCGACCACATTGAAAGGCTGCAACACATGCTTGACACTGACTGCACAATAAATAACTGATACTAGAACTGCCTGACTAGGACTGATGCCGTGTCACAAGTTAATAATGATAACGCCAATCGACATTCCTGCCGAATCTCCGAGAACAGGAAACATTCAAAATGTTGAGGGATTTCCAGTTTGTGCCTCACTCACCTCTAATTCCCTCTTGCTCCCTGTAGCCGTGTTTCTCTGTGAAGGAAACAACACGTAGTACATTGTTCAGCACCACCACGAGGCATCAGAAAGCTCAGATGATAAATAGATAGTAAACAAAATAGCACAGATGATGTGTCATGGATCACCTACTGTCATAAACACTTGGCAAGAATAAACGTCTTGCCTTGCTTTACAGTAATTGTAGCCTTTAACTTAAAGCAACAAGCAGCGTGACTCCCTCACAGGTCAATCTACTTACAGCTCTGAACCTTTTTTTACATGTCAATAAAAAATGAATCTTTTACAAATAAATCGAATAAATGCCACGAGGATCATTATAAAGATCATCTAACTTGCAGAAAGTTTAATAAGCACTGTACGAATATGGAGTTGTTACCGTGGGATAATCAGCTTCTGAGCAACAAGTAGATAAATGATAAATGTAGAAAAAGATAGATGTAGATAAAGATGTATGAGAAAGATGTATGATAAATGTAGATAAAGATGCAGATAAATGTAGATAAATAAGAAATGCGTATGACTAGAAAAGGGGGAACTCACTAATAAAATAAGAAATGCTTATGACTAGAGAAGGGGGAACTCACTATGACCGGTAAGTGAGATTATCTGCATTTACGATAATTGACATAGCTTACATTCCTTTAATATTTCCCATTTCCCGGTTGGTATTTTTGGAAGCTATTAAAGATCAAAGTGCACTCATAGGTATGTTTTACTTTATATTCCTGTTGCCACGTTACCTATTGTTCATTAAGTATATATAGTCTATATTTCCCAAAATACTAATGTACCTTTTTCTGTGTTTGCATTGCAAAGAAAGTAAACATCTTTATTACTATAACAAGAAAAAGTCAATAATTGGTTTAAATAGAAGGAAGTTGACTAATTTTCTGACCAAAAACTAATTATTGATCTAATCTGTTTTTAAGGCCACTCACAAACATTTAAGAATCTAGGAGAGTTTTCATACAGCACAGTGTCCGTGAAGTCAGTTTGACATGATGAAATGCTTTGTTAAAGTGAGAGCACAGGACCTTGACAGCAGAGTAGACAAATACATCTCACAATTCATTTAACCTTGAGGAGAATGTGCTGCAACAGCACAAGGACATGGTCCACGATCCACTGCGGTAAGATACAATTCAGGCGGCGAGGCATTTCAGTGTCCCACAAATTGAATCTCATCTGGCTACGCAGCTTGCATGAGGATAACATGGACCAACATTCTTGTTCAAATGCCTGGAGAGTATCAATGTAACACCTTATAACATAAATCTATTTCTCACGAGAGCATGTCAGATCCCAGCCACTCAGTTAACGCTGAAAGACATTTGTGTGAATGAATTAGCTTTTTTACCAATTCATAATAAATATAATATGTATGTTTTTAGGAGAGAAAAGGTTCTCAGAGAACACTTGACAACACAGGAGGCAGACCAAAGAGAAGATAAGCGGGAAACCAGAAAGTCCTGTTCCCAGTATGAATACCTTGTTACTGTTTGTCAGGTACAAAAACACAACGCGCTTCCTCCTGCAGCAAACCTTACAGTGGAATACACCGAGGAGAGCTGAATAGTTGAACAGCCGCACCACAGGTAAGCGTGTTTTACTTTTTAGGTACAGGTAGAAGTAAGAGGTGTAGCACATGTCTTTTTCTACCCATTTATTTACTCTCTGATGTGACACAGATGTTGACGTGCGCCCATCAGACAGCACATGTTTGGCTTTGTCTTAGAAAATGTTAAAAATAGAGATATGAATGGTAAATGTATGAAGTCCTTAGTTTTTTATTCGTGCACCAAGTCCTTTACCTTGCGTTACATAACACAAAAACCTAGGGTTAGGCCTAGGGTTAGGGGTTGGGTTAGGGGTAGGTTTAGGGTACCTGTTTTTATCCTCAGCAGGTGGGTTAGAAATCTAAGGCCCCTTGGCTGCTAGCATTCGAGGCCCTATTTGTCGCCTTAAAACAAACTTTTTATGCTTATGAAACTGTGCTACTTATGATTTTTATTACTGTAAGCTAATATGTATATTTAATGGTATGTAGTCACATATGCGTGGCAACTAAATCCTCATAGATAATGAAGCACTTCATGTACACTACCACTGAAAAGGTTGGCCTCATAGACATACATATACACAGCGTAGACATTGTTAATACTGATATATATATCATAGCTGGATCTTTAAGGGATTTTGACAAAATAATAAAAAAATAATGTTAATTACAAGAAAACAAAATGTAAAGAAGCATATAATCATCAACAAACATGTATACAGTCTCTCAGTAACATGTTGTGTTTGCCGATGCAAGTGTATTAAACTAAAATATAAAATGATCATCCAAAAAATCTTTTGCAGTGATGGTAACACAGCTGAAGAAGTATATATTTTCATGAAAAACAATAGCACTCCTATTTTCTTTAAACAAGGTGATTGATAACGTCTAATCAAACGGACAAAGTCATATTTCAGAGACATTATAATGAAGTGATTTAGACGTTCATACATGTTCATACCACATCTTTTGGAGAAGTAGCTGTCCTGTTCACTGCTTCTCTACTATTATCTCACCAACTATTATTAATTGTTATTCCTATTAGTCTTTGTTTTCTTAAACTATGTTGTAGATTTTAGATATGTAGATATGTTAGCTGTCTTTATCGAGCCTTTCACTGTCGGGTTTACAACTTAACAAGTTCCCGACTTGATGACGTCACATGCACAAACTCAAAAAAATAGCTGAGCTATTTAGATTTTTAGTCATCTTTTAATCATCTTCATGAATCGATATTATTATATTATCAAAGCTATATTTGTATTGCAGTCTGCAATGTTTAAAAAAATATAGATTACATGAAATATACAATTTTAAACAAATAAAAACCAAACTATCAATCTGTGTATCTCACTGTGGCCCTCTGCTGATCATTATTTATGACTCTTTAGAAGAGACAACGACTGACGGCTTCCTGTTATTTCTGTGTAGGTGTGCTGTCACAATGCATAAAGGCCAGAAGAGCAAAGGTAGAGTATCAAATCTAGAAATGGTTGTGTTGTTTCTCGAGTTTTTACACCTGAGCCTCTTTGTGACTTTTCCGTTCCTAATGTACATTTAAAACATTTCCTGGTTTTCCCTACATAACATATAACATCCATAGTTTGCTTGTGTGTAAAAGACCATTGAAGCAAATGATCACAACAGCAGTCTTTTCCTTTGTCTTCAGGAGGACATGCAGTGTTCTACAAACCAGCAGGAGTTGCATCAGCAATCCGATCTGGATACCTGATCAAGTCTCCTCCCTCAAAGAAGATGAAGACAGAGGTGACAGCTTTAGCTCAGTGGAAATAAAATATGACAGTTCAGCAGATTTATTTTACACAATCACACATTTAATGATGTTTTCCTTTAGAAAGCATGGAAGTTGCGCTTTTTTGTGCTGTTCAAAGTCAGTGACTTAGAACATCAGCTGAATTACTTCAAGAGTCCAGAAGACAAGGACAGACCACTTGGAGTGATTGATTTGTCAAGGTATGCCACTACATAGACCATTTAATGGCCATTTACTGCTTTAAAACATACAAAACATACTCTCATCTTGTCATTTTCCTTCATCGTTTTTTGTCTTTCAGTATCTCAACGTTGTATTTGTGCCCTGAAAATAACCAGAGTTGGCATTTAATCCCAAAGAGGTTCAGATCCTCCCCGTCCTCTGTGCTCTACATCAGGACTATTAACCGAGATTATTTCCTTGTTGGGGAAAGCAGGTCAGTCAGTTGGTTTTTATGGAAAGTATAAAGCACTAGTGTGGAATTCTTAGTTCTGTTTCTAACTTATGTGTGTGTTAATGACTCTGTACTTTAGAACTCGTGAAACACCGCGCTGGAGATAAAGGGCACAGCATTGTGTTTTATTCTGAAAGGGACATAGAGCATAAATTAACAGAATAAAGAATCTTATCCGAACTCTTAATAGATATAAACAAATCAGGCAGTAGAAGTTTTTCAGATTATATGGGTGGACAAATACAGGACAAGAAAGCAATAAAACTGAGTTTTCTGCACAGTTTATCTACCTGATGTTTCGTCCAGACAACCAATAAAACCACAAAACTAGATAGGGTGGCGGTAATTCTGGCAATTATGAAATTCAGTAATGATGTAGAGGAGATTCAGGCCACAGCTACAGTCTCTTGGCCACCTCACCCTTTTACGTCATCTACTATTTTGGGAGAAGGGACAATCAAACTGAAATCATGTTGCTGCTTTCCTGTTTAGTAACAGTCCGCTCTCCTCGCACTAAATTGTTGCTATTCCACTTCATGTCTAATTTGGGAGTTGAATTTTAAATTAAATACAGTAGCTGTAATTTGTGTTTCATATTTCTCTTTATTTTTCAGTGATGAAGTGGATGCCTGGTTCTCTGACATATTTGAGGCTCTGAAAAACCGACCACATGTATTTAACAGCACAGAGGTACATTTAGATTTTAGTTCTCTATGATTAATATGCTACTCTCACCGACAATTATTTAATGTATGTCCTTACACTTAAAGGAACTGTCTGATGAGCAGCAAACAACTGAGGTAAAGTCTGTTCCACATTCTCACCTGTCGCCTGTAAAGAACATATATAAACATTTGGGGAAATAGATGCATTTGTTTGATGAGAAGATCAGTATCATATATGTTCAATAACATTGATTCCCTCAGTGCTGCTGGTGAATCCATGTGTAGCTTTCACCTTAGAGCTTAATCAATTCATGCTTAACACTCAGCTCTTTGACTTATGAAAACAGACTTCTCCCTGTTTTGCCAGGCTATTTCAGACCCCGTTCTTCGGACAAAGAAAATAACTCCTGTGCCTGAAAAGGTTGGCAACTAAAGCTCTGCACTCAAATTTGGCTCATCCTCATCTCTTTGCTAAGTCGATATGGAGAAACACCTACAATCCTGTGAAGACAAGATTGGGGCTACAGAACTTCACAGTACAATATATTTATATATTCTACTACAGTAGTGCCAATACTGTCTTCACTTTAGCACATTTAACCATTTGTGGCAGCGCTCTGGAGCTTATTGGTTACAGTGCATGTCACAAAGCTTTCACAGTTTGTGTTGTTTGTTGCATGTCATGCACCCTCCCCCATCTTTCATAATGTCTGCATTAACTGTCAAATAACGGCAAAAAAGCTGATCGGTTGCACTTTGATTGTCTGAATCCTCCACAACGACTTGTTTCTGCTATCAGGACAATTCAAATACATCTAATCGCATAACTGTTTTGCACATATTGTGTTTGTGTGTCTATGTTTTTTCAGCCTCTACGTAAAATACGGTCCATTTCCGACCCGTGTGAAATATTTTTGAATGGCAAGACTGAACAGGAAAAGGTGCGACATCTTGACATGACTGTTTCTAATTATACATATTATTAATTGGAATGCTATACTATAACACCACAATACCATATTTCTTTGTGATTGACAAGCAGAGAGACATTTTTTCCAGAAGACGTGCATCAGAGCCTGTAAATCCAGTCTATGATTATCCAAAACCCTTCCCCTTGCCAATACAGGTAGGACCACACCTATGAATTATTTTCAACATTCACTATCATATCCAAACATATTCAATGAACATACTTAATGCATGACAAAGTGAAGCATCGAATTGTCAAAGTGGTGAGGTTTTTAGCACAGAATAAGCAGCATTTGTCTTTAAATAATTAATAAAGCAACTTATTGATTATTAATCTACTGTAGTTGATTTTCCTCACATAAGGTGACTCAGGAAAATGGCTCAGCCACTGAAAACAAGACAGAAGCACTGTGAGTGTGAATCCCAGTTTGTTCAACTAACACAAGCTGAAATTCTGACCTTGAATATTAATAATAATATTGAACACCGTTCCTTTCTTCTACTGATTTGAAAATGTTTATGTTGTAGATATGAAACAATGTACGACATGAGTCATAATAAGGAACATGCAGCGTGAGTTTGTTGGACAGAATAACACATCAGTCAATATTTAAGAAATATATATATATATATATTAATAATATTTAATAATACTATATATCTGTATATTATTATTATTAAAGGCAGTTAATTTTACCAAATATTTCTAGGGACATTGAAGTTGAAGATATTTGCAAGGGCACCTTGATGAGGTCTGTCACCCAGATCTATGAGAAAATGAAAATCCAGATCTCCCCATTGCCTCCATTCAGTGAGGAGTCAGACACTGAAGACAGGTAAATTGCACATTGTTTCCTTTTTTTCTTATGTGTGTGTTTGGTCTTTCCACTTTGCATGTGGCGTTGGTGCCCTATGTACCAAAATAGCTCAAAGGTGGCATCTCTGGCACAATGACTTTGACTGACAGCAACTATTTTAAAACTGTACAGACTTCAGAAAGAGTCAAGCGTCTAATAAAAGCGCTTCCGAGCCTGTTTAGCTTGTGCACATAACTTTTTATCTCATGCAAGAGATTACACCTCTACACGTGCTCTGATCATCCCTGATGCTGACCCAGGAAAATATTTTCTGCTACTAATATTATGCACAGTGTGTGTTATGTTAGTGTAAGACCATAAATAGATTTCCCATTTACAAAATTGTCAGATTAAGTGACCTTTGCCACAGCAGCAGACACTGCACAGCCGTGAGTAACAAACACGAGATGGTAGTAAACGCAAAAACACTTGTTGCTTGTTGTGAATACAAGGATGATGTGTTTTATTGTTAATGTATCAGCTTCAATTGGAAAAGGAAAAAGATGTTGTCTCTTCTTTCTGAAGCTAGGCTAACAAGAGGACACACACACACAATTTAAATATCTGCAGCATAAAATACTCTCCTCTGCTGCTTTTAATTCACTATATTGCCAAACAATGGGATAATGTTCTGTCTCACACTGATGTCTGATCCCTTTCTAAGTGGCCGACTGCTGTGCTGCCACAGTGAGGAACATCCGCTCTGCAAAATTTGCCATATGGGCCAAAAGACTAATTTCTAAAGTGCCTCTTAATTAGAATTGCTCTTGCATCTCCACATCGATTTGGGAATTTGCTTCTCCTGTGTTGCTTTAATTAACTTTTCTTTTTAACTTTAAGACATCTGCTCACCCTTTTTTGTAACTGTGAGAGAACATTTCTTTTAGTTTTCGACATAAACATTAATCTTACTCTTCTTTCTTTATTGTTATTTTGTGCCACAAAGGAAAAATGTAGAAAAATGTATTTTGAATTCTATCTTAGACATGTAATACAGCGTATTCTCACTTTCCCAGATGTATAATGGTCTTTTGATACATGTCAACCAAAAATGCAATCGTGATAACTAGCTGTTAACAGTTAATATCCTCATTTTGTATTTACAGAGATGAAACACATCCCTCAGACTCCAGCAGCAGCAGCTCCAGTGAAAATGATCCCACCTCACCTGCAGAGATGCACGGGAGATCAAACCTGTGCACACCGGATTCCAATGAAAGCACTACCGAGAGGTGAGAACTGACTGTGAATATAAAAATGTAGCAGCTAAATGGGATGTACTTGCTGAATCTCAGGACCTTTTTTGTATCAAGACAAATGGACTACAACAGAGATACAGACATTTATGTGGGAAGCACAAAGAGTGTATGCTGTGAGTGCTGTCATTCGATGTGAAAAGAACAAATGCCCACTGTGGCAACGTCTGACCAGGCAAAATGTCAGAAACAGCTTTGTAATGATTACAAAGCACGAATGGAAAATAGATCACCACATGTACGTAGCACAAAGAATAACCAGAAAAGAATGCTGTGACATGTTGGTGGACCGGTTTGAGCGGTTTCTCCATGTTACCGCAAGAATACTCTGGTATAAAAATAGATCAACAATTCTAAGCAGTACTTCACATTAAACATTAATAACTCACAGACAAAATTATTAAGAACAAATTTGGGCTTTTTATGTTTGTTCTCAAGTAGCAAATGCATAAAAATTATAAATGATACAGATACATTTTAGTTATTTATTTATTTATTTATTTATTTTTATTTAGCCCTGACCCTCGTGTCCCGGAGAAGAGAGATGTTAAAGTGAACCCGGCAGATTTGAAAAAATACCTGACAATAGCAGAAGTGGATGGAAAACTGAGGCAAGTCTGTCGAGAATCATAATGGACATTGTACTGTTGCCAAACTCAAAGTCAATGTATGAATGTTTGTGTCACAGTGTGACGGGGTGGACAGGCCAGCCAAAGACAGAGTGTCTGCTTACCAAAGGAGACACAATCCTGGGAGTTAATGGTTTGCAAGTCAGCAACATGGAGGAGTTCAACATGTACATCAGCAAGTCGCTCAAGAATAAGGTACAGTCACTATTCACACACACACACACACACACAGTCCGTGTCCATGCAGTCAAACTGGGAGGCAAAGCATTTCTCTTTTCAGGTGAAAGTGACCATCCTGCCCGAACACCAAACACTGCATTCTCCAACCAGTTCCAGCAGTGACGGAAATCCCTGATGTGGAGACACCTCCTTCCCAGAGTTGGTGAGGCTGGAAAGAGATCAAGGATCTGAAAGAAGGATGTGTGAAGTGTAAACAATGAAAAGCATTTTTACCAGAGCACAATTTGCAATATGTTTATTGTCTGTCTTTTTCTTACTGTAAGAAAAATATTTGTTCTCATTAACCGCTTATAGAAGGAAACAAAACACGTTTTACAGAAACACATTTCCTCATGCCACCTGTGTGAGGTCAGAACAAAGGTATTCATGACACAAGCTCTAGGAGCCAAAACAAAATGTGAAAGAGATACAAATAAAGAAAAGATTTCTAAAAAAAAGTTACACATAATACCACTAATTATCGATCTGCACTGACGTGTTTTTAAAGAACAGAAGAACCAATAGAAACGTGGAAAGCAAAGATTTGTGAGGATTTTGCACATGAGCTGGATCTTTTCTCAACCTCTAATGTGAAGTCTGTAAGAATGTCAAGATGCCAACAGTGTTGAATGACATACACAGACAAGAGCCAAGCTGCTGTAAATCTGCATTTATGACCCCAGTATACCAATTAAATTATATTTCAAAAGATATCCAGTTTTACCAGTAATGTACCAATGTAAGATACTTTGGCAGAAATCAGAGAGTTAGAGATATAAGAGAAACAGTATTTTGTGCCATCCCCAACTCAGGAAGAGTCTTGAGTTAATATGCAGATTGGTTGGTGTTGTGCATCAGGGTATGTTTCACCCGTTCCTTTCTGAAACAGTGACTCACAAAACCGAGGACACTGTGCTAGAATCCAGAGTCAAAATAACTTGTCATATTGGTTTGATCTTGTAAAAACTATACATCATTATTGGTGGTGCTGTATCATAAATAAATTCCATTACAAATGTATTGTTTGCAAATTGGTTATGTCAACTCAGCAAATCTGTGTTTCAATTGACTAATTAATACATTATCTGTGCATGTCTGTGTCAGCTTTTTTTCTTAGAACAATTTGAAATGCTGCTATTGTTCTTTCGGAACATACAGAACACACAACCCCCTTTATTCTTTGTAACTTTGTATACTTGGATAGTGTATCCAAGTATACAAAGTTGGCAGAGGATCTTGCTCAACAGGTTGAACACTTACAGGTGTGACAACCTGAACAGCCAGTATCTTTTTTTATCTCGTCACTCTTGAGGCCACAGATGCAGCGACCCATATCAGAAAATACAATTATACTACTTAGATATTGTATTATTCAGATGTGACAGGTTGTTACTCTAACTTCCTGTTTTATTTATTTGACAGACTGAAGAAATACAATATCTGGAAGTGGCTTTAACGCAGAAAAGGTAACAATGAGGTCATCCTAGTACACAGCATTGGCATCCTTAACAGTATTTGCCAGAAGAGGCACAAATGTCCATTAATCAGCGTAGATGGTGCTAGCTTTGCCAACTATGCATTCAGATTAAGCTCGACTAGAACCTAGTTGTAAGGACTTTGCACTTTTAATGTGTGGCAAAAAACAAAAAACAGGTGAAACGTCTTAAAAGTTTTATTCCCACCCAACATAAAAATTAGATTTTACACAACAATACAGACATTAGGAAATGGGAAATGCATCTCGTCAAAGCAGCAGTTGACAAAAGGTATATGGCAACAACACATGAGTGGCTTGTTAGTTCCAAAGAACCGTCTATGCCTGCCATATGTAGGTTTTAACCAAACAGCTTCACAGTTACTTTACTTACTTCATAATAAAGTGTTAAAAAACTTTAAATACAGTTTTGAAATACTGTGAACTAATTTGTTTTGCACAACCTTGAGGCAAATATATATAACCCGTCGATAAGCTAAAGTTTAGCTTTGGTTTCCACGAGCCACTCGCTAAAGCACCTCTCCATAGCCTTCCTACTAGTCCAGCTGCCGTTGTTGACTGTAGGGATGATCTTCAGAGGCTTGAGCCACTGGACAAAACGCTTCAACTCCAGAAAGCTGCTGTGTTCACTGTATGGGATTCCTGTCAAGAAAGCAGCAACAGAAGAGTTGCCCTTATCCTGTTCCAAATGTTTAAACACTGTAAAGGTTACATTTGTCAAAATAATTCAAAGTTTGAAAGAGCTCCCACGTTGTTTTTTTAAGTGACGGATGTATTCATCTCCATTAGTTCTTTTTTTTTTGTTAAAGGAGTCCTGTCAGGAAAGAACTGAACCAGCTGGATTTTTCAGACATAATATTCACCTTCAGCTTCTATGCTTGGATACCTTTCCTCAATTATGAAACGTCAAGCTCAGTGAAGACGGAAGAGATTTGGTTTGAGGTAAAACACTGAGACAGATGTCTAAAGCTATGGGGAAGCCAGTCAGACAAGGAACGAGGCAAAATCTTACAAGAGGGATGAGATGCTCAACAGAGTGACCCACGGGCTGAGGCTGTTCCCCACCTTCTACAAACACTGAAAACACAGAAGGAAAACTTCTGTCTTCTTGTTTGTCCTCCCTTCAGCGCTCCACAGGTTTAATGTGCTCCACTGCTTTAAACAGATGTAGCTGAAACTAAGCCTGCCCGGGTATACAGTCGATCCTCCCACATGCAGAGAACAATATTAGGAGCAGCGGTAGCATATGGCTAGGGAGAACATGGAGGAGAAGATTAATACAAGGCAGAGAGCATGAGCACAAACTGCTTCACGCTTGACTGACACGCAAACTGCTGAGGACAAAGAAATGATATGTGTGTGTGTGTGTGCATCGCAAAAGGAGTAGCTGTCGCTGCAGTAGCAAGTAGCTGTTGATTGTAGGTTAGAGGCCAGATGGCTGATGGTGTTGATGGATATATTAAGAACATGAAAGTGAGGACAAGGAGAGAAGCAGGCTAAATCTGTGGCGCTAAGTCGAGTCGTGATCCACTTCAGCACTGGTGGTTAAAGCTACTTTACTCTGCAGCTACACTTGAAAACCAAGACCTGAAACCAAGTCGATTGTTTCTCCTCACACCTTTTAAGTTGCCATCCTTCCTCCTCTGTTTGCCATAAGAGGGAGCTGTAGGTTTATGGGCAGTATATTACTCACCATTACCAAATATTCATCTTCAATACCAGTATAACGTACAATATGTTTTTGGTGGTGAGTGAGTTACCATAGATTGAGATGTTGCCCCTGGTCTTAGGCTGGATCTCCTCCACCGATTCCTCTTGTTGGCTGAAGGTCCAGCCTGTGGGCTTGAAGGCCACGAGCTGATCATATTGTCCTGAAAAACGTGCCAGGTGATCCTGCAGCTTCTGTGGAAAATAAAGGAAATGAGAAGATGATAGGAATAGGATATTTAAAGGAAAGGAAAGGTGCCACAAAAGTGCTGTGGAGATGCAGTTTAACGATCAAACAGAACATGTATATTAAATCATTTATTCTGTATATGTCTGCACAAGTTATTTTCATCCCTCTTATCTACCAGCTGAGATAGTAATATACCCAACTCATCCTGGATGCCTTTCAAGGTGACTTGTCTTTATTAGTGGGTCTTCGTTACCATGGTATCCAGAGTTGCTGCTGACAGGTCCCACGTGTAAACCTAGACTACATCCATTTCCCTCGACTCGTCTTTCTGCGTTTACTGACGCCTGAATTCTGTCAACCCTGGGCTCATCAGTGGTTGTACAGATGGCAAATAAACTTAAATGCAGATAATGTGTTTGGCCATCATATTTACCCGTCCCTAACATGTGCATTTTGTGCATCAAACTAAGATTCCCAGAAATAATGAACATCATAAGACGCGTTTTTATGAAGGATCTTCAGACCATATGATAAATCTACCTCCTTCATCTCACTTTACTCCTTATTATTAAAAATAAAGGCTGTTCTTTTGTATTTCTCATCAGTACGACATGAACTCATGTCAAAAACCGTCTGATGTAATACATCTGTTTCACTCCAACCACACTGTGTTTCCTCAACATGCCCTAAAAAAAAAAACAGTACGGTGGCTCAGACTCCCGCTATAATCACTTTCCAGGGGAAAATTGTGCACGTACTTTGAATGTGAGTTGCATCATGGGCAGCACATGGACCTGGGCAGATTTGGAGTCGGTGGTTATCCGTTGTCTGACTTGATCCGACTCCAGACAGCACATGGTGTTGTATTTGTCTCTCGAGAGGAACACTTTAGAACCAAGGACCTCTGCCAGTGCTAAAATGAACCAGAGCATTTCAGTGTTATCATGTTAAGACACAGTAAGCACTTGCAGGAAACAATCCTCCCTCTCATATATAGCAGATAATATTACAGACTCAAGTTTACCTGTGCTGAAGAGCTTTTAGGGTTGTTTATGGAGAAATGTATTTCACCTTGCACCAGCATTACTGGAACACATTATAAAACCTCTAATGGCTGCAAATGGCTTTCTATTAATAAATAAATTTAAAAAACACTTTATCACATTCACTGCCTAGTAAAGTGTCCACTTCTCCTGTCTGAAAACAGGAGAGCAAAAGGGGATGGGAACAATATCCACTGTCATGCAGCAATAAATGTGTGTGAGGACAACATTAGTTATCAGTACACTACACTAACAGACGTGTGCCACCAGAGGACTGTTTGCCTCCACACGAGGACATTGTATTAACTGGCTCTTCTCCAAATACCTCGTATTTCAATGTAAAAAGTAATATCGGATTGATTTTTTTTCCCCAATGTGAGGAAAGGTCGTGTGCTGTTATAAGGACACAGATATCTGTTCAGAAACACAATTACTTTGAGTCTATCCTCCTGTCAGCTAGTGGCAATACCACACTTCATAACACATCAGGATTAAATGAATAAATTAACATCTAATTTTCAGGAATATAATTAACCATCATGAACATGTCACATGTCAAACTTTCTAATTATTAGATTGATGTTGAACTTTATAAACTAGCAATAAGAAGCCCAGATTTCTTTACACTAGAATTAAAGGATAAGAAAGAACTAACTTTATTGTTATATGGTCTGGCCAAATGAGTGTCTGATACTTAAAGAGGATTTAAAAAAAAGGCACAACAAACCACTGTTCACATTCTATTGCAGATATGTACAGCGTGAGCATAAACTCTAAACACATACCCAAAAAGACCTTCTCTTTCCCCACAGAGTAGGATCCACACACCACAAGTGTGCGAGGGTTGAGAGTTACCAGTTCAAAGGCTGTGTTGGCTGCAAAGTTGATGACATCTTGCTGTTTGGGGAAGGTGTATTCAGGGCTACAGTAGCTACACAGAAGAGAACATGCACTGAAAATGTGAGTTTCCATTTGAAAACGTGGCGTTATCACAGTTTGAACTAAGCTGGTGCTTCACTGTAGCTCACAGGTACTTACGTAGTGTCCAGGTAGAGTGTCTGCACCCTGCAGCCGAGTAACTCAGGGTATGTTTCCATTGAGGGATCAGCTCTGAAGTCTCCAGTGTGGAGTACTGTCTGCCCATCAGGCAGGAAGAACAGCAGCATGGCAGCTCCTGGACAACTAGAGGAAATTACACAGAGGAAAGGAGAGGCTTGATCAAAAGGAACCGTTACAATCAGAGACAGTTAAAGGTGAAGATAAGGGGGAGTGAAGACATCTACATAGAAGCTGGGGAACCAACTCCAGCAGAACATGGAGCACCTGTGGTCGGGCATGAAAGGAAATTAGATGCAGGTAGACTCCTCCACAGTCTCCAGGATTGGGGGTGCAGTTTGTGGAATGGTGTGGGAACAACCCAGGTGGTTGTTCTTTAAACGTAACCAAGACAAAAGAGACTTTACTAGGAACAGAAGCAGTTTTAAAGCAGGTTCCATTATGGGAGAGGAAGTGGAGGTGGTGTCCACCTTCACAACAGACTGGACAGGAAATATTACACAGACGCTGTGTATAGGAAGGGACAGAGCAGACTACACTTCTTGGGGAAGCTTAAGTCCTGTGATGTTGCAGATCTTCACCAACAAACTGATGAAGAAGGCTGGCTCTGTGTTGGGGACTCCACTGGAACCTTTAGAGCAGGTGGTGGAGAGGAGACTGCTCATCAAGCTGTTAAACTAAATGGAGAACAGCTTACATCCTCTCCACAGCCTGCTGGTTAAACAGCGGAGCAGCTTCAGTCCTAGACATCTTCAGCTCTGCTGTGATAAAGAAAGGTAGAGGAAGTCCTTCCTGCCAACAGCCATCCTTCTGTACAATAACGTCATCATTACCAACCGTCTGTCTGGTTATAGTTCCATACATTCTTGGTAGATTAAGTCCAACCTATCCTTGTCTCTGTTTAAATTTGTTTATTATTTGGGATTTTTACTGTCCTGTAATGTTATTTTTTTAACACTGAAATTTCCTCTTGGGGTTCAATAAAGTATCTATCATCCATCTATCATAATGAAAATACAAGTTGACGCCTCAGAAATTACCATGACATTTAATTGAAATTTATTCTTTAAAAGGCTTGTTTCAAGCCTTTATGGTACTTGTAATGATCGTGATAATGACTTAGAGAAAAATGACTCATGTGACTTCATTATCAAACGTTAACAAGTCACAGCTGAACCTAATATTAGTGTTTGGTCCTGCGTTCTCACTGTGAAGCACTCCCTCCACACGCTATCACAGTGCAATCACTGCACAGCTGCAGATATTGAGGTCAGGTGGATAACTCACTGGTTGGCATCCAGGAGGATGACCCTGACTCCCTCCACAGTGACCTGAGTGTTCATGGGGAGGATGTGGACGTACTGCTCTGCCACCTTCAGTTTGCTCTTCACTAGGTTCCCTGTGATCTGACCAGGAGAAGAAACTGTTAGGAACTCATGAACTATTTACAGCAACTCAAAAAAACAAATCATTACTAATAACTAACACTACAGAAAATACCCCTAAAACCTACTTCCATCCTCTGTGATTCTTATCAAAGTTTTCTGGGCTACTGTTTGACCCACCTATCAACCATGCTGAATTTCTGTGACCTACCAAATAGGAAACCCCCAATGGAGCCCCAATAAGTCTGTGTAAGCCTGTTTTTAGTCATCTGTAGAAAAGGGGCACAACACTGATAAATCGTGACCAATTTGCTAGAACAACTTTTTTGACTCCCATCAAACAAGTTATGACACAAATTCAGATTCTTATCTGAATATTTAGGAAATGGAAAATAGCAAATACCTGAAGTTTCATACAGTTAATAAAGTAATATATTAACAATATTCATCTTTGATCCCCCTATTACCCGTCAAAATACAAAAGGTCTATCAGTCACCAGATAAAACACAAAGCATAATTTATTAACACTGGGAATAATTATAATTTCATCCAATACTGGCCGAAATCTGACTTACTTTGTTACAGTAGATTGGAAATGTAGAGTTCTTGGTCAACCCACCGTAGTGGTCTGAGTGGAAATGTGTTAGGAAGTAGGCAGCAATTCCCTGGATCTCGCCATAATGAAACGCGTCTACGACAAACTTTGTGCCTGAACAAAATGTAGAAAAGACATGAAACTGAAACAACACAATAGTTGTTCAAATTCATGCTTCAATTTCTGCTACGCGACTCTCTGACCTGGAATCTTTTTGTAGAACGGACAACGTGGTAACTCTCCTGTAGTGTTCCCTCGATCCCACCTTCTTCTCCTCCATCCTCTGGTCCCGCTTGATTCTCCTTGAGCGTTCAGAACGTCAGTGCCATCTACAGTTGCTGTGCCCTGTGCATCTGTATTTGCAGTGTCAGTGTTACTCTTCCACTGCCTATCTCTCCTTTGTCGTCTCTGACCCTTGTTCTCACCAGGTGTTGGAACACAGGCAGCAATCTCGGGCTCTTTCACCTTCTCCTTGAGGGGTTTAAGCCCAAAAAACACCCCAATGTCCGTCTGCTTAAGACTAGAGGTCTGACTTGCCTTGCCCTGGCTCTTCAGAGGTGGCATTGTTTGAGAGCTTTGGACCGCAGAGGTTTGAGACAAAGACACTTGATTAAAAGTTGTATTAACTGGCTCTGACTGAACACTGTCATTAAAGCTTTTGAAATGCAGGTTTTCTGAGTTTAGAATATTATCTCTCAGGCGCTCTAAAACAATACTGTGTGGAGACTGAGTGTAAGCCGTACTGATGGCACTGGTCGGTTTACCGTGTGCTTCTTTGTTGCCTGTGGGATCAGCTTGATTTTTAGAGGCAGGTAGCTGAGAAGTGGGTGCTAATGAGGCAACGGACGCCAGCTGGTTGTTTGAGAAAGACTGGTCCTTTACTGGCTCACTACCAGTTTCCAAATTATCTATGAATGAAGTCAGAAGCTCATCTTCACTTGAGAAGCCATCTGTGAACAGCACCATGGAGTCGTCGTTTTCAAAGGTATCATCATAATTATTGTTAAAAGGGGCTTTGTTAAATTCACTGTTATAGACTTTATTTTCAGCAGGGAATTCAGAAAGAGGAGAGAAAGATATTTTGTTATCATCATCATCATAGGAGGAAAGTTCAATATTGGGAAAGCCTTCACAACTTTTTTCTTCACTTTCTGCCTTGACAGGAGTCGAGGAAAGCTCTGTTTTACTTTCCTGGGAAGAACTGATGGACTTTTGGCCTTTTGTAGAGGATGACCAGCCTTTCTTTTTCTTAAAGTCCTCTGGGCCAGGAGAGCGCAGAAACAAAAGGCCACTTGTACATTTAGAAGGAGTTCCAGCATGACTTTTCTGTGGGGAGGCACTATGATCAGACAGGATAGAAGAACTGAGGGCACTGTCTTGTGAAGTCTCTAAAACAGAGGCTTCCACTTCATTATTTATCAGTCCCGTAAGACAACTAGGGCCGGGGCTGATCTCCGCTTTGTCAGACGGCCTGAGGAAGGCTGTGTTGCCATTTGCTCGACTGTGGGCCAGCAGTGTGTGGTTGAATTTCCTGTAATGATTAGGTATGGTGGAGGAGCAATGGAGACCATCTGGACATTCTGTATGAACACATAAACATGGAAATTAGCACATCAGAAAAAAACAACAAATTAAAAAGTGCCTAAATACAGAAGATGAGTTAGTACAAATATAAAGTCTTCAGATGTACGTTTTTAGTTCGGTTTATTTCACTGACCATGCACTACATTAGATACAGTATCTACAGCATTTGTGACATTACTAAGTGCAGCGAGTGCTACAATAAAGTGGTGCTAACCTGTCTAAAAGCGTGCAGCACTAACTTCAAATCTGTGCAACATACAATAAAGCTGATTCTGAAATACAGCAATAGCATTTAAGATGACTGATTAAATGACATGGATGTCTGTACCTTGGCATTTGTCCCTGGATGTGTCAAGACATTCAGCAACATGCCATCTTTGAGTCTGTACCACTAAAATAGAAAAGGGCATCTGACACACAGGGCAAAAGTCTTCAGAAAACGGTTCCTCTGCAGTTTTTTTATTGCTAACTGTGTCACTGGCGTCTAAGCTGCTGTGTCCACCTTTGTGATCACCAGGAATGAACTCTCCCATATCAGCTGCTTGGACTCTTCTCTTGGGTGACCTGACTCTCTTAGAGGTCTTTCTGGAGGTACATCTTCTCTTAGCCACAGCTGGAGCTGAATCGTGTCTCTTCTTCTTCTTCTCAAGAGGTTTATAGTCCCAAATGTCATTTTCAGAGTCGTCCTTCTGTGACATTTGAAGCAACAACAAACGTAACGTCCTCGAAACCCTCGTTGACGCTATTTCACAACATCCCGCGGTTGCACATTATCACAATATTAACGACAACTGAGTGATTCCCCGATAATGCGAGGACACGTGTTTTTCTTTTAACCATACTACACGTTTTTTTAGACATAAAGTGCACATGTTAGCATAACAAACTATGGTAAGCTCAGCTTCTTCTTCTTCTTCTTTTTGTTAAGGTAAGCGCCTTTTCTTCTTCTTCTTGTTATGATAAGCGCTTACCGCCAACATGCAACAATGAATGTAGAAAAGATGTCTTACGTTAGCGAGCAGCACTTTCCACAAATCTAAAACTCGTTTGTTAAGCTCAGAAAAAAAATGCACAGAGGTTTAGACATAGTTATGTAGTTAGGAACAATATAAATCTGACAAATCAGCCATTCTGGTGAATCATATATTTTTTCACAGTTGTGTCGAAAGCAGCGGTGAGATTATTTGTAGTGAGTTTACCTAACGGGCCGGTTGTTGTTGTTGCCAACATGGCGGCGCAGTGTAGCCTCTCTACTTTATTTCCTGTTCAAAGCCAGCTGGATTTCGCCTTGGACGACACTACGACACAACAAGAGAAAGAAAGTCTTGTGCTCCAGTATTTGGAAAAAATAAACCAGCGAGAAGATTTGAAGATACCCGATTTTCAGACAGGTAAAACCTCCCTAAAAGTCCAGACAGGAACAGTTAGGAAAGGTGACTTTATCTCTTGATCTTTCGACATGTTAAATACCAATACTCTTTTGGTCTGTGTTTTTCCACACAATCTAATACCTTTGCACAAAAAGTCTTTTTCTGTCTAATCCTTTCCCAGAACATATTCTGTGTGTGAAGGCCGTATCCTCCTGTCTGCTCTGTGCAGGTGTTTGTGTGTCAAAGATCCAGATTTATAGATCGGAAATGAATGAGTCATGTAATTAGTGCTGCTAGACCTAGTCCACACGTTATAGTATTTTTTTTAACCAAATTTGTTATTTTTCCTGTACAAAGTTTGAGGGCCCACTGTTTGAGCTTTCAGTCAGGGGAATGTCAACCTAAAGCCACCGCTCCCCATCTTACACTGCGTTTCATTTAGTTATACTCTTGATTAGATCAAGGACTAATGTATGCTAGACAGTTGCTCTTTTGTGTATCTCTGATATGGGCCACTACAGGTTCTACAAAAGACCCTGTGTTTCCTGCCTAGCCCACCACAGACTCCGCAGCCGCGCCACAAATGATGGCTAGTCAACACCTCCTTGATGCATAGACATTTCCTTCACTCCCTGAACATTGAGCACAACAGGAACCTGTTTTAGACTGATGCAGTTTTTAGCACAGCAAGGCAAACAGGAACTGCGTGAAACATATCACAGTTGTTAGCTCAGATGTTAAGATATCCTCAAAATCCTGTCAACCAGGTTTTCTTCAGCAATGTTAAAGAGGGTAAGTGTGAGGGATGGGAGGTCACAAATACAACAGTGTTTTGAGCCTTTGATGTATGTTGACAATAAACTTATAGTTCTCCAGCCGGCAGACGTGCCCAGACACTCTAACTACTCGGTGCCCTTTGTGTCTGCTGCCTCTCGGTTTCACCACAAAATATCCTACAGTGACGGAAAAACAAAGCAGTTAATGTCTCTTTTTAATATATCATTTTAAGACTCCACTCACATTTGTGCACATTTTAAAGAATGTGGTTTAGCACATCGACTTTAACAGTGCTGCATGCATCAAGTTCTGCTCCACCATTTGTTCAGCTGAACACTATTGTTGTAAAAAGTGCTACATGCGACATACATACACAACATAAATTAACAGACAACACATACGTGCAGTGTGCAAACAACAGCAGCAAAGTGACAATGTGACCAAACACGACATAACATAATATGACCTAATACTCTGTGGAATGCTTGTGTTAATTGGTCAGTCCAGTCCTGATGCTTTGAGGAAGCGTGTGTGTGAAACCTGTTGCGCAGTCTGGATGTGTGTGCCGAATGCTTCGGTACTGTTTTCTGGATGGCAGGAGTGTGAGGTGTGTGTCTGATCAGCCACAATGTTGGTGGCTTCTCGGAGTCCGCGTGTGCTGTAGATGTCTTCAATAGAGGGGAGAGAGAACCCGATGATCTTCTCCACCCTCAGGATGCTCTTGATAGTCCCTCGGTTAGCCAATCTCTAGATTTTAAAGCATTGGACTTAACTACCAAGTTTCATTAATTAATCTTTTTCATCTTAAACGCAGATGCCCCAGTAAGCATTTAATAATCCAGCTGCTTAACATGTACATTTAACTGCATAATTGCCTTTAGCCAGCCTTGTTAGCCAGATTTTCAATCTAGTAGATTTGCTTGTAATTCTGCATCGTAATATTGATATTTTTACTAAAGCAACAACCAGAGTACTTCTTTTACTGGAAACAAAAACGAATTTCAGACTAAACTTAAGATCAGACCCCTATGTGGCAGCAATGATTTAAACATAGCAAATGTTCCTGTGATGTATTTAGTAACAAGATTTTGTTAACTGTGCACACAGCAGTGTTTTTAGCAGGCATTACTTTCCTCTGTACAAGGTGTTTGGTCCACTGAGGGAGGTTGCATGTTGGCAATATCTGGTCACACCAGTAGATGGGGATCTACAGTAGGTCAACAAAACGTAAGAGGGCATTGACTCCCTTAGTAGTTTTTCAAACTTTAAAATGGGCATGGGTTTAACTTTTATGGGTGCTCATATTTTTAGTCAGGGTTTTCCTCCTGGGATTATCTAACAAGCAGAGAATAAAGAGAAAGATTTCCACGCGGTTTCTATTTTATGTATGTTACTCTGACTGAGTCTTTGCTTTGATCCATCGATATTTTTTTTGTTCAATGTGCCACAAATTCTGTGTCAGACCTGAGACGAACATGCCCGTTAGGTATTATGTGACGACTACCATCTTCCTTCTAGGACAGTGATGGGCACTGCAAAGCAATTTTCTAGACTGTGACTAAACATAATTAATAAGATGACACGATCATTTTCCACTCTGTGACTTGCTCCAGGCTTGGAATGGCTGAACACAGAGGGGCCTCTGTCTTTGAACAAGGAGCTGGTTGGCAAAGTGGTGCTGCTGGACTTCTTCACCTACTGCTGCATCAACTGCATGCACATCCTACCTGACCTGCACCAGCTGGAGCAGAAACACTCCGTTAAAGGTATGGACTTTAGCAGTATACGTCCTAAAAGAGTTTACATCAATAAAGCTGTGTGATATGGGAAAGTGAAATAATTTACTAAATATTTTGCACATGCGTATTTGTACATTTATAATGTAATGTCACCCCATAGGTGGAAAACATGTAAAATATTAAACACACCTCACATTTGTGTGGCCGGGGCTTATCTTCGACAGCCTGCAGCAGATTAAAATAAAATTACAACACATTTAGCAGCGCAAATATCAGCATCAGTTTACCCGTGAGCAGCTGTGTCCAGCTACTGTAAAGAAGGAAATGACTGGTTCTGGTCCAGTGCTTGTTAAAACGCACCAAAACTAAATGTGGAGCGATTACAAAATACTAGCTGTGATGAGAGGCCCCTTCACTGTCCACTTTTAAAACACGTCCTAAAACCCACTTTTATTCCTTGGCTTTTAATCTCAGCGAGACTTAGTTAGTAAATAATCCCTTTACTTTACTTTTTCTCTCATTTTGCTTTTATTTATATTATATTATATTTTATGTAATTTTATTATGCATTTCG
>JAUMHF010000011.1:8068899-8093914 GCA_032359275.1 Microctenopoma steveboyesi | reverse complement strand
TCGAATGTACAGCACTTTGTGTCAGCTGTGGTTGTTTTAAAGTGCTTTATAAATAAAGGTGATGATGATGATGATGAGTTACCATTCATTTGCTCCTGAAAACAGCAAAGTTCGATAAACAAAGGCATAGATTTATACATTTAGAAGGTAGAGATATTTCCCCTTCTAAATAATTCAAGGTTATTGCCTTGAAAGGCCAGAGTGCATCTTTTAAATATTTCCCATAAAGTCAAATGAGAGAACGCCAACAGGCTTTGCAGAAGGCAGAACACAAGTCCAGCGCTACTGTATTATGTATTGTACCGGTTCATGGGAACACGTTTAAGTTCACTGGGGCAGAGAAACTGTAGTACGCCAACTCTACTTCTCACCTCTTTAGTTGGGAGAGTATGCAGGCCCTTATCTCAGCTGTGAAGAGATGGTAACTAAAAATATTTCCAAGTTGCAATGTCAGTGGACCACTTCATGCAAAGCATAATCACATCCGACTGACGCTGGCATCCTGCTGGTCCTTCAAGGGACCATCTGAGGAAGCTCGTGCAGTTTGAAATTCAGTTATGAGCCAGGCGGGACACAGAACACACACACACACGCACACACACACACACACACACACACACAGCACAGTGCCACTGCACAGAATCATACTTGCCTTATCTTTGGCACAGCAATGGGTACATTCTGTTTGCCACTCTGGTCAGTGAGGTGTGGGAGCCACCCAGTCCAGTCACTCCCACCAAACACCCACCCACCCATCGTCACTACAATCTGTGCGTATACTGTATTGCTTGGCAGAGGCCATGGGTTATGAAATCCACTGCAGACTATACTGAGGTGTGTATTTGAATTCAGTACGGTCATATTATGGAGAGGAGTGGAAGGCTTTATTGGTGGCATTGGTGTTCTGTTAAAAAACATTATAGCAGTTTTTTATCATTATTATACTAGAGTTTCTTTACAGATTCTGCTCAATAAATCCTCAGAAACATTCTTTTCAAAGGGTTAGCCAGAAAAAAACATTTTTATATTACATAAATTCAATAGAAATCTCTATCAGCTATGGAACTTGATGCCATGTCACTAAAGTATTCTCAGAATAACAAGGTAACTCTGGCCTTTCTATCGCTCCACTCATACTATGTGTTATAGTATATTGTGAAGGTTTTGAATCAAAGTACGACATGAGCACAAACGTGACTGTGTTTGCGCAGAAAGTCCCACACTGGTTGGAAAACGGGAAGGAAACTGTAAGAAGATATCTGTTGCGTGAGGCCACAGAGGGGTCGTGTCAAACCTACATCACGATCTCTCCTTTTTTTCAATGTCAGGCCGTGCAGTTGCATCTGAGCATCTGTTTGTCTTAATAAAGGTGAAGTTGTAGCCAAATTCTCTCATTGTCTTTATATGAAGTGTTTAGATCACTATTGAGAAATAACTGACAGTGACAATGCTGTCTGTATAATGCGTGTGTGTGTGTGTGTTTGTGCAATCTTATGCAACATGCTGAAATGATGATTTATAGAAATTTGTTCTCTTGAGGCACAGGACTTATTATTTCTGTATTTTCCACTCATTGTCACACTAAGTTAAATGACATGCTGAAAGATATCGTTCTTTTTTTGAGGGAGGAAAGCTGAAAAACAAAAATTTTTAAAAGTTATTCAGTTATTTTTGGATGTTTTCACGTTTACCTCATCTCAAATCTGTTTAATCTCTCTCTCTCAGATGGATTGGTTGTTGTTGGTGTACACTCTGCCAAATTCCCCAATGAAAAGGTAAGTGCTTCTCATCATAATTTTGAGTAGGCTGGTCTGGTAGTGCTTTAATCCAGCGTGATCCTATCAGCAAATGTGCGTAGCTCCTGTTGAATTTGAGTATGATACAAAACTTTCACAGTTGGAAAAATATGGAAAAGGACTTTTGTGGGAACAGTTTGTGGGAACATGTAGGGTCAGATGATTTGTGTATTTCCTGTGCTCCAGAATAACAGAAGTTTGTGTGGTTCTCGCGTTGAAGACTTTTCATTTTGGCAAATCTATTCGCACAAACTTAAATGCCCTTAAATTCTCTGAAGCAATTTTTACATCCTTTCATAGAGTATCGTCTACTAATTAGCTTCATTTGGATGCTTACATTTTCATCATACGTGAAGCTTCAGCTTCTTGGAACTTGTGGAAGTTATTATTGTTCGCATTTACTATAAATATGATTCATTTATTATACAAGTATATTTTTTATGTTAATTTTGAAATGTTTTTCTCCAACCTTCCTAAGGTCCTGGACAACATTCGTAGCGCTGTTCTCCGTTATGACATCTGCCACCCAGTGGTGAACGACGGTGAGGCGTGCCTTTGGCATGAGCTGGAGGTGTCCTGTTGGCCTACACTGGTCCTGCTGGGACCACGCGGCAACCTGCTCTTCTCTCTGGTGGGTGAAGGACATCGCGACAGGCTGATGCTTTTTACTGACTGCGCCTTGCGTTACTACAGGGAGCAGGCTCTTCTGAAGACTCATCCGGTGAGGATAAAGCTTTACAAAGACTCCTTGCCGCCCAACATCCTGTCTTTCCCTGGAAAGGTGGCTATAGATAACAGCAATCAAACGCTGGCCATAGCTGACACTGGGCATCACCGTATTCTGGTTGTGTCCTCCAGCGGACAGCTGTTGCATATTATAGGAGGTAAGAAGATGCAGGATGGAGATAGACAGTATGTCAAAGTAAAGTTATTAAATTCTCATGTTTTCCATCCCATGAAATATGTGCTGATTTAAATGATCTTCTGCTTTCGTGCTCTGTAATGATGAGGATTTGTAGAGACATTATTTAAGATTATATTGATATTTGTGAATCACTTGCATGTCCTAACAACCCTCAGAGGAGCCACATGGTGGTCTGTGTTGTCCATGGACCAACAGAGAGGTTGGCAAAAGCAGAGACTAGTACATGCTGAGAACTGGCAGTGACCGGAGTGGACAGCACGAGGAGCACATGATTTGGTTTTTATTTTTACAGGCTGACTTCATCTCTACATGGGAGAGCTGCATTGATATGTGCTTGAGAATTTTAAAGCACAAAATGGCGTGAAGGTGTTTGTTGTGAAAATATTATGTAGAAGTATCATTCAACAAATCTCTTTTTTTCTATGAAGGTCTAGGCAGGGATCAAGAAAAAGACTTTTATGTGAGGTTTTGTAGTACAGATAGAAACATAACGATACCTGTATTATCATTTCTGTCACAGGTCCTGAAAGTGGGAAACAAGATGGTGACTTGTCCAAAGCTTCCTTTAACTCCCCTCAGGGTGTGGCCATTAAAGGGAACACGGTATATGTAGCCGACACCGAAAACCACCTGATCAGAAAGGTACTTTCCTTTCCTTCATTTTTTTCTCTTAATTTTTCTTGATATCTGATTTTAAATGTTTTTCTAAATCATTCTCTTGTGGCCTCTCTCTGTGTGTGTGTGTGTGTTTGTTAGATTGATCTGTTAGAGGGAAGAGTCAGCACTTTAGCCGGAGTAGGTGCTCAGGGTACAGACAAGGAAGGTGGAGCCGTGGGTCCTCAGCAGCCGATCAGCTCTCCTTGGGATCTGACCCTTGGCACTGCTGGTGAGTTGTGAGGTTCAGGTTGCTACTTGATGGGCAACATTTAAAAGTCTTTATTGTATTCTTCCCCTCCAGTCCAACTCCTTCAGATCGACTGGACGTCGATGGGTCTTTTTATTTCATCAAATCTTTGGCAGATTCAGACGAGTATAAGCGATGGAAGTACCCAGGAAATGGCCTGGGGAGGGATCACACCTTTAGAGGGACAATTACCACCTTACATATTTAGTGCGATAAGTTCGCACCTACAACATACAAAGATTATAACATTAATCACACTTTACTATATGAAAACTTCACTTATGTAGTTATTTAATTCTTCAGATACATTATTTATTATTATATTTAAAAATTTGAACGGAAGCATTTTTCCTTTTCATTATGTCATTCTTGCACTGAGCTTACTATTGTGATTACTATTGTCCCTAAGTACTACGGTGACGCTGATGCTGTGTGTCAGCCGTCAGAGTTGTCGAGTCTTCCTGCCAGTCCACCAGATGTGATCAAGAAGGGCTGAGCATTAAAAATACAACTGAGATACAGTATGTCTGTGATTGTGTCTATCCATCACGATGACAGTATTGTGTCGGCTGCGTGCATCTAAAGTTGCACATGGCTTTTGTCAGGAGGCTGCTGTCGCTTAAACCTGTAAATCTGTTGTAAGTAACTTTTAATCAGATATTTGATTCGCGTAAAAATAATGAGTCATTAATTGCAGCCATGAGAAAATCATAGTTTTGTTGTTGGTTTTTTTTATCACTGAACCTGTGTTTTTTTACTTCTCGAATGCCTAAAAGAACAAACATTAGTAACTTCTGTATGATATTGAGACTAACTGGTGGACAGCCACAAGCAGAGACGCACTTTTTCTGGTTCTAATCTCATTGTGTTTTTCTGTGTGTGTTTCTTTCGCGTACGCAGGCGAAGATGAAGACAACGTGCTGTGGATAGCCATGGCAGGGACCCACCAGATCTGGGCTTTGTTCCTAGCAGATGGGAAACTGCCCAAAGGAAGGTGAGAGACTGGTACATGATCACTATGACTGCTTGGCATCAGCAGCGGTTTAAAGCAGCTATTAACACTTCTTTAAGAAAACAAACCTCACAGAGCTTTTATTTTTAGGCAAATCTAATGTGATAACGTGTCGGCATTAACCACAAATAATAAGTGCCTACCTTATCGTCATAAAGTCTATTGAAGTAGACTGTGAGATTATCTCCTATTTTATAACAAACAGCGAGTCCAAGGCAGGCGCGTGCCTGCGATGGGCAGGCAGCGGCAACGAGGAAAACCGAAACAACGCCTATCCCCACAAGGCCAGCTTTGCTCAGCCGTCAGGCCTGGCTTTAGCCCCAGAGGATCCCTGGAACTGCCTCTATGTGGCTGATAGCGAAAGCAGCACCATTCGTACCGTGGCGCTAAAGGATGGAGCCGTCAAGCTGCTGGTCGGGGGAGAGAGAGACCCACTGGTGCGTGTACATTTGATGGATGACAGACTAGATAGTGGATGATTTATTTCTAAACATTGTTTTTCTCTGTTTCTTTTTCTCGTTCTCGTCTTGATGAAGTGTGCTTTTTCGGTTTATTTACCGCGACCGTGCAGATTACCCTTATTTTTTGCATTTTTAGTGTAGCTTTTAAATCTATTTACAGCAACACAATTAAGGACAAAAGAGCGAACAGAAGCTTGGTAGTAAAAAGGTAGAGGTCATTATAAGCCCTTTGCCAAGAGCCGAATAACCTTTTGCACCCTACTTTCAATGACGATATATCCTGTGCCTGACTCTGCCCCATCCATCAACAGCAAACACAAGCTGCACACCTTGCACATTGATCTACCACATTTCCTGCCATAGAAAGCACACTTCTTTGAATAACCTTAGCCATTCATAAATGACTTTTTCTATATATAGAAAATATTGATTTCTTCACACAGACCCATAAATACAGAGCTTCTCTTAGTTGCTGCAGACGTTTTGTAGTAGAACGTCTGGGAGTGCTTCCATATCCTCACGGCTGCTCTGCTGTACTTTTCTTTTCAGCAACACGGATGTATTTTTGGAAAAACCCAAGAGCTTCAAAGCTTGTAGTCACCCAAGGGAATGGGGAGTCATTAATTGGAGAGTCATATACAGTTTATACACTGTGGCAGAATCTAGCCAACAAAAAAAAGGTTAATACACTGGTCTAGTGCCCATAGACACTTTAGCTGAGACAATGAAACTTTAAACCTTAAGCAAGCTGGCGCTGGATTTCATCAGCAAATGTACCAGCTGTGAATGTAATTAGTACAGTGGTAAATGGACTGGACTCTAACAAAGCACTGCTCTCTCATTCACCCATTCACACACACACAGATGCGAGGCCTGACCCACTGGAAACAACTAACCGTTCAATATCTTGCCCGAGGATGAGGTGTGGAACTAGGGATCAAACAGCTGACCCTTTGATAAGCTTGCTTTACCTGCCAGTCTGAGTATCTGAGAACAGGCACTGTACTGTACTTCTACCAGATGCATTTCCCCTTTTCTTTCAGCTGTATTTTCAGCAGTGCCTTTGCACTTTAGAAGGATTTTAGACTTCTGCTAATAGCTCCTTTGCAATCAGTAAAACGGGGCACACACCCGCACTTAAGCTGAACATTTGAGCACATGTTAATCCACAGGCATTTGGAACAACTCTACTGATGCAGAGTTCCCAAAGACGTTTTTTCTTTTGTTGTTGAGTGTACACTGCAGCTGTGGACAGTCTGTGAGTCGTAGAGAATCATAAGATTTTCAATAATTTTTTTGTTTACTGAGCTAAGTGCAACTGATGCAAAATGAAAATCTGTTCATTTCAGTCATTTCCAGTTTGTCACAGATTGGCCCCAACAGTAATTTATCAGTTCAGGGCCATGTTGATCTGAAGCACTCATTTATTTTGGCACTTTCATAAAGACACAGACAAATTGTTTTCTAAAAACAATTTATTTCTTTTTGTAATGTTTGTACCTCTAAATAACATTTTAATGAGATTTTTCATCAAGTTTAAAGACTTCAAGGTTGATCACGAATGACTCACACAGCTGTTGTAGACGTCATTTGGCAGTTTCACACAATCTGTGGGCAAGATAATGCTATTTTTGCCATGGTAACTAGAGTGATTTAAACATACTGTCATATATCCAGTGTTTCCTTCAGATGTGGCACAGTCATTCTTGTGTTACTGATCTTGTATGAATTATTCAGAACTTCCTAAGATAATGAAACCAATGCTGCTTTCATGTTTTACTTGCGTTTCTTCTAATAGAAGTAGAACTTTTATAGTGTACAGAAAAGGCTTTAACTTAATTTTTTATCTTAAATCAAAAACACACTTTGGTCTCTCTCTAAAAATGTTTTAATTTTAGTTGGAGGCTATTCACAAATTTAGTTTTGATGTTCTGTTGAGATTAAAATTAATGGTCACAAGTTGCAGTTTTGGGCATTTGTGTCTTTTTGTATCATGGAAGATTCCTTCTGAGCGTTTAATCTTCTTTGAATCAGAACCTCTTTGCTTTTGGGGACGTCGACGGGAAAGGGGTGGACGCCAAGCTGCAGCATCCCCTCGGTGTTGCCTGGGTTTCTGAACAAAGCCTGCTCTATGTGGTTGACTCCTACAATCATAAGGTAACTGTTGAATGTCACAAGGCTGTAGTGTGCGAACATTTGATGCTTCTGTCAGCATAATGGGTTGTTGTTGTTGTTGAGCAGCTACACACACAAGCTTTTTTAATAGTGCCTCTATGCCTGTGTGATTGTGTTTAGATCAAGGTGGTGGATCCAAAGACGAAGCAGTGCAGCACATTAGCAGGGACAGGAGAGGCAGGAAATACTTTGGGCCCTGACTTAAACAAATCCTGCTTCAGTGAACCCGGAGGAGTCTGTGTCGGCAGTAATGGGAGGCTGCTTTACGTGGCTGATACCAACAATCACCAAGTCAAAGTGCTAGACTTGGCTTCCAAGACTGTCTCACTGGTAAGAAGCACGTAGCTGTAAGAATTTTGAAAAAGTAATTAGCATTGTGTCCATGTGTATGTCATTGATATATTCTAAAAGTGTCAATAGCTTTCTCCTTGTTCCTCTTTATTAAAAAAATCCAAATCTCTCTCCTGCCCAGTTTCCCATTTTCACGTACTGCACAGACTCAGTACCTACGAAGCTTTCAGGTTCTGCCAAAGCCCCCACTCTGCCCAAATCAGCTGCCAGGAAAGAAATGCCACCAGTAGCCGTGTCTGCAGGCCAAACTCTCATCATATCACTCACCCTATCCCTTCCAGACGGAACCAAACTCACTGAAGAGGCCCCCAGCTCCTGGGCTCTTACAGCTGAGGGTGAGACGCATACACATGTCTTACACAAATGCATTTAAGTCATTTACGTTATCATGGTACAGAGGTTATCCATGAAGCACAGCTTTAGTATGACCGTCGCAACAAACGGCTAAAACTTTAGTGATCAAACTAGTTAGCAGGGTTAGCTTACGCTAGAGCAGACTGACACACAGTTTAATTCATTCGTCACGTGTTTGCACTTTGACCTAACCTTTGAAAAGGTTAAAAAAATACAAACACGAACTCTGCACACTGCCCGCTGAGCCTTCTTGCTGTAGCTAATCCACAGTTGGACAATCACTGGTCAGAACTATTATTTCCAGTAGCTGTTAAATGCTTGAAGTTATTTTTACCTTTTTAGCGTAGAGTTTAAATTCAATCCTAGTATCTGCATTTATATTGACAGTGTTCTGAATGGGGTTCTTGCTAGACTTTATTGTGATCTGTGATCCGTGATTTTCTCTAGAAAAAAAAATGGAAGTAAATGATGCTTAACGTTCATTTTCACTGTACAACAAGCAGCGTCTCGCTCAGCTGGCCCACGCTGGGATTTACAGTTGTCAGCGGAGAGATGGAGGAATATTTAGATCCGTTGGGGACCGGGCACAGATAATTTCGACTTCTACTTCTAAATACAGTTTAAAGGCTTTGTTCAGCATTCCCCACTGTGCAATCTAAAGTAGTCTGACCTAAGGATCCAGCGTGAAGCGATTAGAGATATCATGGCAGGGACGGTTGATGCAGTTAGGTTTGGAACAAAAGTGTTTCCATCATTCGGAGCAGTGCAGCATGCATTCAGTGATATCAGCAGGCTATTTTTAGAACATTTCGATAAGACAACATGCTTTGGTTCACATAATTAGCTACCATGCTATGTTACGTGATCCCCCGCTGTCCGATTATGCCCAGTCTAGACTTACGCTGATCACATCAGAGCAGAGGCAGGAATTTTAATGGATCAACTTAGAAGTACAGGCCAGATCTAAATTGTTTTTTAGTGGCTTTTTAGAAATGGCTTCCCTGGGACCTCATGTTAGGCACCGGCTTCATTAATCACTGCCTGCATGGATTTGACGGTCTCTGTGGCATAATATTTTCTCACAGTTGAAGCTCCAGCCTCCTCTCTTCGACTTTCATTTATCTTTCAGTGGTCACGTCTCTTCAGATGTGCATTTGTTTCTAAAAATATCCCCGGTGTCCTCGTCCTCATTTCATCAGATTCAGCGAGGTTACGTGAGTTTGGGGTAATATTTTAGACACTTCAATTTAGCTGTGCTGTGCAATGCTCAGGCTCAAGGCAATCTGGTGCAGGGGGAACACCTCGGCTCATTCAGCAATACATTTGTGAATGATCTTGGTACAAACGAGGCAAATTCTCCTCACAGGAATATTTGTAATTATCTGTTTATTAATAAATAAACTAATAAGTTTGGTTGTATTTGGATTACTAATAAAAAATAATAATTACATTTTCCCCAGGTAATGAGTGGCTGCTAGACAATCAGGTGATTACTGGTGACATTTTGGACCTGTCAAAGCCCCTGTCCGTCTCAGCCACACTTCCAGCCGTTATGAAGGATTCGACCAACAATCCACGCATCAGTCTCAGCGTATGGGTGTACTACTGCATGGAAGCCGGCAACGCCTGCATGATGAAAGCAGCCTCCTTTATGCAGCCACTGCAAATAAGTGCCGCGCCCGGAGAGAAAGAGTTCACTGTGGCGTTGACTCATGCCTTCTGAAATTGCCATCCGAATGTTCCGTGGCATCAACGCTTCAGTTTCACTTCCGATCGCATCTAACGCCATCCTTTGTTTTAGTCGTAACAGCTGTCACTGTTGACAGAAATGCATTTAATTCAAAGCTGATTTTCAAACCCTGCCAGCGAAACATGACGTAACGTAATGTTCTTGACTCTATGCAACTGGTTACATCTGTAGGCGTCTTAAAAATGGCTGCACAGCACATGCAACTGCAGCCTAATGATCTGTAGAATATACTTTTGAAAACGATGCAATTAGGACATATTGTACTGGCTCAATGTGAGAAAACATCCTTAGAACTATAATAACTCTTCTAGATGTTTTGTCAGTCAGACAAATGACCACGGATCTAAATGCGCTAAAAATGACAGTATATAAGAGATCTAAAAAAGTTGTGATAAACTAATTTAGGTGGCGATGACTGCGTCAGTAATTTCCTGTCACTCAATATTGATGTGACAGATTCTGTTTGTAGTGTCACTTGAAGCTCCAGGCAGACAATAGATGTGAATTTTGAGCAAGAAAATAATAACTTCCTGCTTTTGAAAGATTTGAAAAAGCCAATTTAACCAATTTCTCATTAAAATTAAGGGAACTTTTTCTTTTGTTCCCTCGAGTAATTGCAACACCATGCAGGAACGGGAAGAGAGAGCTGATATGTGGTTCAGACTGGGAGAAGTTCTGTTCTTTCCTTGCTTGCTCGAGTATTGCTTTTGAATGCTAATGTCAGGATACAGCCAGTTACCAAAAAAAAGATATATAATGAAATCCTGAGAGGTTTTCATAGGGATTATTAGGAAAGAATCTCACACCACCTACTCTCAGCACAGGGAAGGAGGCAGTGAGTGGAGAAGGATAGAAATGATACGTTACGATACGTTGACTCATTAATATATTAAAGATGTCAATCATTAAATTATTAAGTCGCATCATCACTTTGTATGTTTTCCTCTTGGAATGATGTTTGTCCCTATGTACAAATACGTATTTGGTCAGTTTGGGAGGTGACTTCAGGCACAAACACTGAGCTTTCATAAATATTTGGCTACACACGTGTCAGCGCACACAGATAGAGCGGATGGTCACACAGTACGTTACAAAGTTCAGGCTTTTAAAGGTCACTGTCGTCGTGGTGGTGGTGAACTTATGACACCGGGTGAATGCTGCGTGCTCTGTACGCTGTAAGACTTAATTAAAACCTATCAAACTGTGTTACACTTCATCTCTACTCTGCCAAGAGATGATATAATCATGAGACACTGTAATACCTGTACACAGTGTTATGCAACGATGTTATTGTCATTTTCTCGTATTGGTTCTCAAACTTATGAGCTGTTATTATCTCATCGTGTCATCGTGTATCATGGGTTTGGTTTCGATCGCTTTGCCCAAGTGCCTTGAAAGGAGTGTTACTGATTGAAATATGTGAAATGACCGTAAGCAATAACAGCTAAATATTCCTAATGGGATAAATGTTTTTTATTTCAAATGAACTGCAAATATTTTTCCAGTGTGTCTTCTAAGTCTTTTTGTCCCTCTGGCGTTCGTAATGAACAGCGATGAGCTTGAGTGGCTGCTGGTGGGCATTAACTTCCTGATATTGTTTTCCAACTCTCACTTGATTTTCTTCTCGCTAAACCGCCTTTTCAGTCACATCTTGCATGCCTTTGGCTTCAGGGGCGTCTTGTTATTATATAAGCGCTCCTTTTTTAGATGAAACTCAACAAGAGACAACTAATAAAACATTTTTATCTTCTCTGTGTGTCTGTGGTATAAGTAGACAGAAAGGTTACTGCCATTCCTTCATAAATATTCCCTATACACATTTATAGCCTTGGATAATCATGTTATAAATGCAATTAAATTGTCACAATAGCACGGCTTGTGTGTGAGCTGACCTCAGATAACAGACTGTTCAACACATTAATTTGTAAATGTCTAAAAATTGTATTAAGAAAGTACTGCAATAATGGCAATAGTAGTGGTGGATGGTAAACGTACTGCATGGATATACTGTGGGGAGCTCAGTGGTGCAGAAGTAATTGTAGTTGTAGCAACATTTACTGTCAGAAATCCAACTGAAACATAAAAACCAACAACATATTAGAACTGGCTGACAATACTAGTGGTCTATGACACAGTAGACCCAGTACTTTTACTCAAACATCCCCCTCGCTGTTGTTACGAGAGCATCATTAACCCTGTGTGATTCTTCAAATACTAAAGGTTTCCACAGGTCATCAAGAGCTTGACAGCGCTGCCTCATGCGTTGGCTGCCAAGTGAAGACCCTTTATGCTGAGATAACAGCTTACAGTGACTATAAGTAAGCCGTGAGGATTTTGAATCGGAGTGATCAGATAAGCAGCACTCAGGCGCTTTCGACAGCACAAAAACGGCTTTTTAAAAAATGTGTACCCGCGTACGTCTTATGACACTCTCATGACTGCATGAAGCCGACACTGGTTAATTGTTGCTGACCTCTGTAAAAGCTTCCAAAACGCTGGCTTGAAAATAAGATGATTTAATTGTGACTGTAGTTATGAAATGTTGTTGGATAATAGTTAAAACTATTTTGAGGTTTGGTGAAGGGGAAAATCTCCGTTTTTTACAGGGATTAATTACAGAAACATTTATTCGCCATTCATCCTGGCTGAGCGGGCTCCATTAAGATCATATCACTGTATGAGATGGGAAATAAAAATTTTCCAGTCTTGTGACTGTGCAATTTGGTAGCTCATTTAAAATGGAGATAAACGTTTTATGATGAGTACAACTGCAGAGAAATCTCTCCCAATTCACCAGAACATATCATCCCAGCGTGCCTGCTCCTGCTCCTGCTGCTGCTGCTGGTCACCTCCATTTAATCCAATAAACAGGAAATTACAGAATTTGGAATGAGCATTGAAATTTGTGTGTTTACTTATGGGGTCAAGCTGCTGAGTGAAGTTGAACCTGTTTCTTTCTTTCCCATTGTGCCAAACCTGCATGAAGATATGTGGGAGGTAGGTGCTGTTCGCTGTTTAAGAGCACTCACGCTCAGCTCACAGGGCAATTGCACAAGATAATGGAAAGTTCAATCACAGCGAAGAGGCGCATGCTGTAAAGGTAGCCTTTTACAGGCACCAACAGAGCTGAGAAACAGTTTCAAGGGTTTGAGGGTAATGTTTCTGAGATTATGCTTTTAATATTCAGTTTCAAATAGTGTAGTGTCTTGTTAATGTAGATCACACTGATAAATGCATCACTATAATGTATTTTTGGTAAAGCACATGTCCACAAAGAAACCTGCCTCTAAAGACCCACATTTCTTCGATACCTTGCAAGCCCGGTCTGAAGAGACCTGATGTTAGGTTCCTCTTGAATAACCCCCAGTTATCTGAGGTGTAGCACAAGCCAGGTTACATTCCAGTCTCTGGTGCTGGGCCATCAGGTTCGCGAACAGATATGCTGTGAGCACGCAGGTAAAAAAAAGTTGTGCTGCATCGCTGAACTCGTCATCAGAATGACTGTCCTTGTCTTCATTCTCACTCACTCACAGAAAAGCTCTCTGAGAATGTGCACATATTGTCTAAGTGACTTCTCCTACTGTGTGAATGTTAATGCTAAAATAAGTGGATCTCGGTGATGTGTTGTTTCTTAATGAAGTCTCTTTTTTTTCTCAATCACTGCACACTTTCCGTCACGTTTTGTCTTCACGGTAACACCTCTGTCTTCACTGACCTCTCTTTGTCTCGCAGCTCTTCCTTTCTTGTGTAACCTCGCTCTTCTTTGGACGACAAGGCCTGCCCGTCAGCCACAGTGTCTTCTTTGTTCAGTGCGTTGACATCCTGGTGTTGGGTGGTTCAAAGCACAGGGATGTCAAAGTCCAAAATCCAACTCTAGCCTATAGATGATACGTTGACATAATTGTTGTTTACATACACTTGAATAGCCTGGAGTTGACCTGGCTGCTCTGCTTGTGTCGTGATGCAAAGACTGTTGAGCTGTGGGTCAAACCCTGTTTCGTAGTCGTCTTAACGTATGACATGGGATAAGAGATTTCATGTAACACAGTTTATGTGAAGCAAAGACCCGCTTGGCCTGACCTCATGGTCGGGGAATGTATTTTTAGTGATAAAAATATCAAAGGGACAAGTAGAAAAACAAATCTTGTTTGTGATGGCAAGTGATGAAAACATGGAAATCCCTGTAGTTCAAAATGGCACGGTGGACTCTGGGCTTATATTTGGCTTCTCATGTTCCCAAAGACTGGCAGATTTTTCCCACATAACAACCACAGACAGTTTCAGGTAGAGGGGCCTGCCAAAAACTCTCTTCTTTTTCTTAAAGGAAATTGCATATTCATTCATGCACAGCGATGTATAAATAAATGATGAGACAGGATGAAGTCAGCTGTTTTGGTGTGGTTTTCAGTCTTATGATTGCATTGGTTGTCTTTTCTGAAATCCTCCAGGTGTCTATTTTCATAACATGATGGAACATGATGTGTGTATGATTTTGGGACGTTGTGGAAAAATTGTAGTTCCTTTATTGACTAATCCCTAATCCGCTGTTTTCTTACCAAGTGATGTAACAGATATGGTAAAGAAAGGTCTCCAATTATTTTGACTTGCTCTTTTCAAGGCAGAAGTACAATGCTGCCTTCTTTTGTCCCGAACTACCTGAATTCACCCCGAATTTGTGATTTATTGAGATTCAAGAGTTGTTTACTTGCTTAACTTCACTGCTGGGACAGTTTGTCCGCTGAGCTGTGTGATTGGTCCTGAAGATCAGTGATGTCAGCACCTACATCGACGTCCCGGTCGGTGCAGCATCTCGCGCAGGTTGCGCGCGAGCGAGGCGCTCCAGATGGAGTTGCAGCGACCGGAGTAGAGCTGTGGCTTCTGCGAGCGCGACAGACTGCACAGACTCGCCCGGGCTTGCGCTGCCTTGATGAACCCGACCTGGTTGCGCACACAGCGCAGGAGCCCGTCATGGGGGACGGTGGCGCGTCGCTGTCGGTGAACCTCCATAATGGCACCGGGAGCGAGGCGTCGGACGCGCCGGGAACGTCCACGGCGGCGTCCGAGCAATGGATGGCGGGGATGAGCCTGGTGATGAGTTTGATCGTGCTGTCCATAGTGTTCGGGAATATTCTGGTGATCGTGGCCATAGCCAGGACGCAGAGGCTGCAGACGCTCACCAATGTGTTCATCGTGTCCCTGGCGAGCGCGGACCTCATCATGGGGCTGCTGGTGGTGCCGTTCGGTGCCGCGCTCGAGGTGCGCGGCTCGTGGCTCTACGGCTCCTTCTTCTGCGAGTTCTGGATCTCCGTGGACGTCCTCTGCGTCACCGCCAGCATCGAGACTCTGTGCGTTATTGCCATAGACAGATATGTGGCCATCACGTCGCCTTTCCGCTACCAAAGCTTGCTGACCAAAGCTCGGGCCAAAGCCGTGGTGTGCATAGTCTGGGCCATCTCTGCGCTGGTCTCCTTCCTGCCCATCCTCATGCACTGGTCCCGGGACAGCGTGGACACCGCCTGCTACGACGACCCCGAGTGTTGCGACTTTGTCACGAACAGGGCATATGCCATCTCCTCATCCATCATATCTTTCTACATTCCCCTGCTGGTCATGATCTTTGTTTACGCGCGGGTGTATAGAGAAGCAAAGAAGCAGCTGAGGAAGATCGACAAGTGCGAGGGCAGGTTCCACAACTCTCTAACCGGACTCACCTCAAAGTGCAAGAAGAGGCCATCGAAAATCCTGGCGCTCAGGGAGCACAAGGCGCTCAAAACGCTGGGGATCATCATGGGGACGTTCACCCTGTGCTGGCTGCCTTTCTTTATAGTCAACGTCGTGCGGGTGTTTTGCGCGGAGGTGGTGGACAAAGACCTCTTCGTGTTTCTCAACTGGCTCGGCTACGTGAACTCCGCTTTCAACCCGGTCATTTACTGCCGGAGTCCGGACTTCAGGAAGGCCTTCAAGAGGCTGCTGTGCTGCCCGAGGCAAGCCAACCGCAGGCTGCACGTGAGCTCGTGCGACCTGTCCCGCTGCTCCGGAGGGTTCGTGGCCACGCTGGAGCCGCGCGCGCTGGGCATGTGGACGGACTGTGGAGGTCTGGACTACAGTGACAGCAGCCTGGTGGGGACGGCGAAGCTGTCCCACTCTGAGTCACAGCTATGAAAGAAAGTCACCTTAATGTGGATTATAACCTGGACATGGCGGTTGGCTGACTGCTTTTTGGAAAAAAACATAGAGCCAGACTTAACGTTTTAGTGAGTCGACTTAATTCCATCAGAGAAAGCAAAACATCAGACATGTCTGTGGAAACCACGTTTCTTGTTTTCCTGCACTGGCATTGAGGACAATGTTGTTTGGAAGAGATTCAGTATTAAGTTCAAGAGGACAAAATATTAAGGGGACATGGGTGTCCCATAATATTGGTTCGTTCTCCAGATGACCGCTGTAATAAAGTCCCAGTGACTGAACAGGAGCCTTTGGAGTCGTGTAGTGCTCACACTGTGTTTTACCTCACAGCCATCGGAAAGTGCAATCTGTACGACAGGTGTTTGTTTATATTAAACATAAAAAAAGTGTATTTCATCCGCGCTGTCTTTTACAACCGAGGGAAAAGTGGGGATGATCCCCACAGCCTGTGTAAATAAAGTAGTATGTGGTGGTATTTGAACCTTTCTCTTTCTCATTTAAGCTTTACATGGTGTTGTAAGGTGGTGTATTGACTCCTGTGAAATAAAAAAAACGTTAATTACTGTCTGAGCTTCATTGAGAATTTATAGTAAACTAATAGAGGCAAATATTTTCACGACATAACCGGATAAATAATATAACTAATCCACATGACACTTCTGAAGTGACTTGAGAGGTCGTAAATTAAATTGTGTTCAAACATCAGGACATTTCTTAGAGGATTTGTGTAAACATGATGTTAAACTGCATTAGGGGAACTGCTTGGAGCAACTGGAACCTGATTGGCCTCTGGAGAGATGAGCCATGAGAAAACGTGTGGGTCTATGCACCATCATGCAGAGTGGAGAAATGTATTAAACCTTTAATTGTGTTTGACTTTTTCAATTTTCCCAGTCTGAGTTTGAAAGTTTTGTATGTGTCATTGTGGTTTTCACGCTGCAGCCTATGCACTAACAGAGCCCTTTAAAAGCCATGTGAAACCTACAGGTTCAAAATTACAGCTGATGCATAACACCTTACAAACACCACATCTGTATTCCGACGATGTCACAGTGATGTCATCAGAGTGGTATTTTCTCAAGCCTTCAGAACAACAGTGTGAATAAACTGCACAGGCTCCTCAGGATGAGCAAAGTGAAACGATGGCAGGGCAGTAATGTGGGGTAAAAACATTGTTACTTTAAATATTTAACTTTGAATCGTCCACCCATTGAAAAAACACCCGAATAAGACCAAATATTTGAAAACTCTCAGCGGAATATCATCTCATTCAGGAAGTTAGACGCCTTTCGAACACGCTGGCTCATCATTGCACTTTGCACCAACCACTCTCAGAAGGCCTAAAGAAGATGTTTTAGTAAACAGTATGACAGCTGGTGTTATGAAGTAGCTCTTACAGGAGAGATCTGCAGTTCTTTCTGGGGAATATTAATTAGCCCTTAAGCTGGACGTCTTTAAAATGCATTAGCATGATGTGTTCTACTAATGATGCTGTCCCACAGGGGCCCGGGTCGTACATTTCTATTAGACTCAAAAACTGAATGGAACTGTGCTCAGCTGTTTCGGCTAATGAACATTGTTTAGTTATGATTGGCCGAACTAATGTACGTGAATGGTAAAACAAACAACAGCAGCAGTGCGGCCGGGATTAGCGACGGCCTCCTGGCAAAGGCCCACTTTATTATTAAGCATTGTTTGTTTGGCAGGAAGTTTGCGTTTGGACAGATCAGCACAGATGGAGACGCTAATCAGCGGCTTCAAGAGTAACTGTTTCAAATTGCTTGTGTATCGGTAGATGTTTTAGTAGACGAAGTGATTTCAACATGACCTCTGCAGTCATGAAGGCTGCAGAAACAGCACTGATTTACTGCTAATGGGGCATTACTGCTAACGTTTCATCAACGTCCTAAATGGTGCTATTCACTGTTCTTCATCCTGCTGAAGTTTGCTCATGTTGCTTGTTTGTTTGCTTATGTCCTCTTAGGCAACAAGTGTGAGGGTTTCGTTCAGCTATTAAATTGACTACGTCTCCTCCAATCCTGATCATGAATATTGTCTCTGCCAACCACCTCCTACTGCCATCTGTACACGACATCGTAATCATCGAGGAGAATTAAAGCACTCAAACTGTTGTGCGTCATAGCGAAGCTTGACTGTCTTTCTCTTTGCCCAAATGCTCCCGTGAAACTGATGCTTCAGAACCCAACTTTTTAGTGGACAAGCAGCTGATGAACAACTTGTTCAAAAGCAAAGCAAGCAACACTGTAAATCACAGTGGACCGAAAGGCAGTTACATAACGCATGACATCCACTGACCCCCTTTGGTGACCACAGACTGAAAGGGGCCAAAAGGAATAGGGTTCTCACAGGAGGGGCATCAAATCCAGACGAACTAAGTACTGTAAAATCCTATGCTAATGCAGTCATTCTTGTTCCGGAGGTGGTTTGAGCGGATGCTGTTGCAACGTGTCAGCACCTGGAGATAATCATTGCTGATTGCTGGTGATTACAACCTTATCAGATGCCAACAGAGCTTCTACTTTCATACTAAGCATAAAGGTGTACCTTTGGTAGTCTTTCGTACGGCCATGTCAAACGTTTAAAGATGGATTCCTGTGGGCTAGTAAGTTCAGCACATTAGAGTACAATATGAGTGTAAACGAACCTGTAGAGACCGCTCAGCTGAGTGAGTTTCTGATGCGAGACAATGATAAAACTCAGCTTCTATTAGCTGTTGAACGCCTTGTAACTAAGATATAAATTTGCATGTGTTTTTTTTTTCTTTCTTACCCTCTCTAAATCACACTGAGAGTGTCGAGGTGCGGTGCCAAAAGCAGGTGCTACACTTCATGTGTCCATCTGTTTGGAGTCCCGTGTGAACTTGGCGCCCGTTGGTCTCCATCTGCCGGGCTCTGGCTGGCTTTGACCGTGGTCTGTGTAAAGATTGGGCGAATGCGATCGCCCATGTTCGACATTTGTGCTGCATAATGTAAACTGATGGAGTGTAGCCCGTAACTGTGTTTCCTATTCCTCTCAGTGGCAAACACCTACATCACAGTAAAATGGGCCACTGTTTTTATCACATGGGTTCAAACTAAAAAGTCAGCTGTAGGTGAACAACAGCTGGATGTGTATTTGCTGAGCTTTTACATTTTAGGAGTTTTTCAGCGTAGCAAAAACCGATTTACTGTGGTGTCACACCTCACCTCTAATCAAATTCAATTCAATTCAAGGTCCAGAGCTCCTGCTTGAATATTATGACATTTCTTCTGAGAATTAAACTAGAACACTCTTTCAAAGTTAGAGTAGCCTAACCATCAACACCTTGAAGGCTTATGCTGCTTTATTACTGCTGCAGTGACTACCACTGTTTTTTTTATTTTACTTTTTAAAATAATCACCAATAAGCTCATCCCCCCCGCACCAATATTAGTGCTAAGCTACACTTAACTGGCTCTGGCTTTATACATCATTGCAAAATGTCACCAACAGAAGATCATAAGTGATGTATTAAGACGAAACTGACGGGAGTCTGCTCTTTAAACCAGCAGCTTTAACAGTGATAAAGATGGCATGCCATTCAAACATGTGGCCGGTGCTGTAAGATCTAAGTAAAGCCTCTTTATTGTAAAGAGCTATGGAGTCCTGTCCGGATGAATAACGTTGTTCTGGAAGCAGACTTACACACTCATGATGAGTGGCTTCACACGGTGTTCAAAGCTGTCAGAAACGCCAATTTGAGTCTATAAGGGGCATGTGTTTTCCTTTTGTGAGACCGCCAACCGACTTCTGGGTATAACCCCTCACTGTGAAAGCTACTGTGTCAAATCAGTAAAGAACTGATGAGGTGAACAGCTCAAAGGTTCCGTTTTTTTTTGACTGCTTCATCAAGAAGATGGAGCAAAAGTGGTGAAGGTACTCGCACAATACAGTATTCTGTTACAAGAAATTAAAAATTGCACATAGGGGAAATAAGTATTTTCATGTGAATATTGTTTATTTACTCTTCTATTCACTTTCTCATTATTAGAAAAGATCAAAGTGGACCTACTAGTTTAAGCTACGCTGTATAAACCTTGATCACTGGAGGATACATTTGTGACATTATGAATGATGGGTTATGAATAAACAAAGTGCCTTAGAACCTGTTTAATCTTTGGTTTCTCTGTGACGTATTGGCACAACGTACCCACTGAGGCCCGAGACTATTAAAAAGAAATGAAAGCATGTGAGAATATTAGACGAGGAATGCCTCTGTGTTGGATCTGCTAACAGCTCACACGTCTCAAACGAGCCCACGTGACACCCAAGGCCAAGTAACACCCTGCCTCTTACCTTTTACTGCTGACTCTTTGCTAAATTTACCTCAAGCTTCCTGTCTGCCTCGAGCACGATAGCACAAAAGCAAATACCTGGAGATAATACTGCATGTTATGTAAAAGGGAGGAAATCAGTTTCATTCATGAATACATTCACAGAGTGTACCTCGCTCAAATGTGCAGCTCAGCACTTTTTAATTCATCCCAAATCTGAATGAACATGACAACAAATCTAGTTTGTTAATGAAGTGCAGCCCTATGGGAGAAGATGAATCCCCTAAATTATCCATCTTCACGGCGTGAAGTGAAGCGTCTGAACAGGCAGAGCGGGTGAGTGGCATACAATCAAAGCATTACTGAGAGGTTTCACAGATAAGAGCGCTGCTTATTTCCAATGGGATACAACAGATGGACGCATGAATATTCCTATTTCTGTAGAAGGAATTACATAACACTGAAGTTAAGAGTGGAATAGAATAACACTAATCATAGAAGAACATTAATATTCAAATGTTATTATCCTAATGTGCATGTTTTTAGATGGAATAGACTGTAGTAAACAAAGGACTGACGAGGACATGACAGGCTTGTTATCGCCACACCGCGAGAGCTATTGTCATCATTGTCACCGCGTCTGACACAGGCACAGCTTTATGAATTCAAGGATGGTCATCTAAGCTGATAGGAGAATGCTTTATCAGTGAGCTAAAAATAGCCTGTCAGTAACCACCGGACTGAATTAGATATGTGAACCTGCCGCGTGTGACTGCGCCTCCAGAGAAAATGGGAAATTTCACCCATACGTGACACGAATGTCCAAGTGAGGAAATGTTTTATTTCCCCGCTGAATGGTGAATTGTTTTGACGACAGGTGCCATCAGTTGGTCTGTAGGTGTTTCTTGGTGTCGGCACATGTGCATGTGTGGGAATACAGTGGCTTGTGCATGGTGCTAAATGTTGATTGACATGTTGACTAAGCGTGTTGCTCAGCAAAACAGTTTTTATAACTACAATTTGACCCAAATAAAATAAAGTAGGGCAGGAACTAAAACAAAATACAAATTCATATATATAATAATATGTTTTTCAGTATTCTTCCAAGTTAAAATACCAAATAACTCATTATAGCTTTCCGAATGTGCTTTTCTCTGCCTTTTGTGATGTCAAATTTGATTTTTTCTGTCTTTGTTCTCTGGTTAAATGATGGTTAGTTCCATTGTGAACCTTCACACATACATTTCAGTTTATAAACTAGGCTCCTTCTAATTGATGATGATGCTTTAAGTTACACGAATGATGGGTTGAGGAAGAAAGTTCAGCCTTGAGTTGTTTTGTATTTTGGGAGTATTCCCACAGTCAAGGGTTTTAAATAATCTTTAAAAAAAAAGAGTCTGGTTTGATTGACAGCGTTACAGTGATGTGCATGACCTCCAGCACTGCTGACACTGCAGTTTGTCAAGTGGCTCCTAAAGCAGCATCACACAAACACTCACTGACAAGTGACCTCTTTACAAAATGACCCTATTATCTGAATCGGCTACTGTACAGCACCGTCCTGCTAAACTGCTGCTAAACAACATTTATAATTCATTTCATGCACAAAAGAACTGATTGCTCTTAGACATGGTTAATCACCTATGTCACTATTACACAGTCAACCTCAGGACTTACATGGAAGGTGAAATACCACTTAAAAACTGTTAGTTTTTCCTTTATTCCCAGGTTAAATTGTATATTTTTATATTGTACCTTAGCTAGTTTAGATTTTGTATATTCCATTTGTATATACTTTGCTTATTCTGTACGCCTATTTGTTCTGCACCGATTAAGCTGGATCTCCGTCTCCAGGAAGTTTACTTTGAAGAATCCTTCATTCCACTGTAAGTGAGAAACAAACCAGCAGCAACAGCAAAACAAAAAAAACGAGACGTCATGAGACAAGTGCAGAACATTCAAGGTAAAGTTAAGACTGATCTCCATTTATTCCCTGGAACACCATATATATATATACAAATATTATGCAGAATCAGTATTTAAAAAAAAACATTTTTACAGAATGACATATTTACAAATGTATATTATAATCACAGTTTGAATATTCCACAAAACATAATGGGAGAGTCATTGCACAGCATGAAAAGAGAAACACAGAAAAATGACAAACCTCTTGATTCATGTCACATTTTGACACACGCACATATTAAACACCATTTCTTCATATCCATGTAGTGAAACGCTAATTATTCATCCCTACACTGCTGCAGCATGGCTTTATTTCAGCACGGCAGGACAGTCTGTGACCAAAGCTAAAGAAGCATAGTTTGTGTCTCAGAGCTATTAGAAGTCAATTAGGAGATCCTGTGCAAGTGCTTTGCACAGGTTGTATTTCAAATATATTAGAGAAAACAACTAATTATTTTATTTTTCTGCAAAAGAAAAAGTTGCAGAACTACACCATCAGGGCAAATTGAGACATTATCTCAATGTTTGCTGTGAGCACGTTTTTTTTACACTGATCCTACATCACATGAAACAAATGAAATAAATAAAAGTAGACGTACATCAAACTCACATTCGCCGGTGCAGCAATAAGGAGGCTTTAAGAACTCTATGATCTTAATCCTGGAAACTTTTCTCTCTCTTCACAAAGCAGGACGTTTTAATATAGCGTATGGGAAGAAGGTTTGTGATGGAGGAGGGGAAAGGAAGGGGCCTTATTCTTATCTTTTTGACAGCTTCTGTGCCGAGATCAAATGAAAAACAAGGTAGCTTGTTAGACGGAGATAGGTGTCGACTTCATCCTGTGTGCTTGTGAGTGTTTGCATGATAAAGTCAAAAGCAGTGGATCAGACAGAAAAGCAACAGTTGAGAGTTACTGAGCTGTCTGTGTGTGTGTGTGTGTGTGTGTGTGTGTGTGTGTGTGTGTGTGTGTGTGTGTGTGTGTGTGTGTGTTGTCGTCATGTGGCTCTGATGGACTCTAAATGCAAAACATGTTTACCCTGGATGGAACACACTTCATGGTCAGTCTGGTAAAAGCCCAGAAGCCCTCTCCCCTGACGCATGTACATAAGGTGTAAACACAAACAGACGGTAACAAGGCACAAATGCGGCCATGTACTCACACAATTTGAAAATGAAATACTCAAACATTGCACATACGCAAACAATAAAACCGAAAGGGGAAACATTTTTTGAAAAGAACAGCATTGCACTTCGTCCCTGGATATATTTCTGTAGGTTCTATAGACTTTCCTGAGCTACAATTCTCATACTTATGTACTTCAACGGATTCAGTGACACTACAATAAAAGCAAAAAAGAAATAAGTGTGTGTCAGGAACATCTTAAAATTTGAGTTTTCCCCTCACCAGACAGACGTGTGAACCCGCTGCAGCAGGATCATTTAAACAGACCAGATCACAGTAAAGGGAAGACAACAAAGTTTAAGGTATTCAGCGTTTGAAATTCTGCAAAAAATATGATGGTTTTCATAGTAATGATATTTACAAATCAGAAAAAATAAAAATTCAATTTAAACCAACAAAAATGAAAATACATTGTATAAAACTAAACACATTCAATATGGGCCACTTGAAGACCAGTTTTTGTCATAAGAGTTTCTACAAACTTCACACAGGCCATGAGTAGGATGACTCCGATACTGATAGCATAGTGCTCTTGGCTTCATGGAACATTGCAAAGATACAGTCTGCTTCTTTAAACATAGCACCGGTGTCCGCTGATGCGAGGGAGCTTGCTTCACCAATTTGGTCATAAGTGCTGTGCAGAGCATGAGAAGATAAAGAAAGGAGGTGGTACAGTGGGTCCACACAAGGCAGGCCTGATCTGCTTTTCCACTTTTGCTTCCCATATGGAGTGGTGTGTAGTTAAGCTGAACACAGTATTTCAGAAACACACTTGGCTTGTCGGCAGACAGACATCGGGAGGCAAGTAGCGGGAGCGTGCTGGGCGATCATCCCACTCGGCTTACCTTCATGGTAGCCAGAGCGACGGGGAGAGAGGTGTACCAGAAAGAAAGGGAGAATTTGCTATACATTCAAAAATCATGGCGTCTTCAGTTAATTAGCTTTAACAGAAGCAACTGACCCAAAACGTTTCATCTCGGCAAAGCTCTGGGGAGATGGCCGGTAATCAGAAGATTTGTTGTGCTGGAGGAGGACACGGAGGTGGCACAACGTGGACGGAGTAACGACAGTTCAAGTAAGTTCAGATGTGTAGCACAAGACGGAGAGGAAGGAGAGGCCTGAGGTGTTACTGGCACTTACAACACACAATTAGCTCTTTATCTTTTGGGATGATAAGAGAGAGTGTGTCACACATTTTGCGGTCTCTTCAAAAACGGGGGGGTTGAAGATTTGTCAGCTATTTATTTCCTTTTTCCTGTGATATGGTCATGTCACTTCCTTCTTACTCCATCCTCACGCTCTCTGCTGCTTTATAAGCCTCTCAATTTCAGCCCCCAGAGTCTGTAGATTCTCCTGTCAAAGAGAGAAATGCTTTTTTAACTCAAATACAACATTAAAGCGACAGTATGTAGGAGATTTGTGTGTTTAGGCTGGTTATTGCCAGTTATTTCTATCTGGAAATAATAAAAAAGAACTGCAGAACATGAATTACATAATCTAATAGAAGATAAGCGTACATTTAATAGAGTAGAATACTCTATTTGTATGTATTATGTATTTAAAGAGGGCACATGAAAAATGAACGACTTAATTTTGTTTGTTCTCCAGTATCTTTGTGTTGTTTCACCCTTTGACTG
>JAUMHF010000011.1:8002274-8068799 GCA_032359275.1 Microctenopoma steveboyesi | reverse complement strand
TGTGTGTTTAGGCTGGTTATTGCCAGTTATTTCTATCTGGAAATAATAAAAAAGAACTGCAGAACATGAATTACATATTCTAATAGAAGATAAGCGTACATTTAATAGAGTAGAATACTCTATTAAAAGAGGGCACATGAAAAATGAACGACTTAATTTTGTTTGTTCTCCAGTATCTTTGTGTTGTTTCACCCTTTGACTGATTGGATTCATTTTTGAACCCACTTTTCTAACAAAGATTATGGTGCATTTGTCATTTCTCCACATGCAATAACAGTACAAAATAAATGAACTGTATTTCCTTACATTAAGCAAGTACTGAGTGGACTGGAAAAAGAGAGAAGTAACTCGCTGTTTTCATTGTTTATGCTAAAGTCCACCCCCAGATATAAATCTAGGATAGTCACTTACTTACTCACATCTCTGTTCACTATAGTAGGCGTGTCATCCTGGATGACATAGGAAGCCCTAAAAATCACACAGTATGCTATGTTCCCAGAAATTCCCCATCTGTCAGAAATACAGAGTTAACAACTAGTATTGGCAAAGAAGATGACTCCAAACTAATATTAATATCGCTCTGTGTCGCATATCACACGCAACATGAAGCAGTTATGCATCTTCCTCCGAAAGTGAAAATATGTAAATTCATAAGAAAATGAAATGCAAAAAACTGAACACCTGAATCACTGAGAGAAGAGAAAGTCGCTGCGCTACAGTTTCTTAGGGGTAAAGTGTACCATCTGGCTAAATGAACTCATGAGAGAGTCTGCTCTTTAAACCGAGAGCTGAGAGGTGGAACGGATTCACCCATTTAACAGCAACACATGTGAAAAGTCCTCAGCTAAAAGACTAATTCAATTAAAGACTCGCAGGTGCAGAAGCTGGTCAAGGCTAACTGATGTTTAGACTAAATAAGAATCAACATCGGCTTAAAAACATTTTTAAAACATCTAAGTTACTGCAGGACACAGTTTCCTAAATTAGCATTAGCATCAATAATGCAGATTCTGAATGAGACCATGACTTCCAATATGTCACCCCTCTAACAACTCAGATGTTTGGCATCCATTAACCAGGGCAGTGCACTGTACTGACAGACTGTCAGCCTGTCAAACGACAGGATGTGATATGTGCAGTGTGACAAAAGGTACAACTCAAATGTCAAAACAATTACATGCAACTATTTGACAAATTCTACTAAACCAATTTCATATATTTATTATTGTGCAGACTGGGGGTAGTTCATGCAAGTAAAATTAGTCCCTTTCTGTAGTGTTGATGGTGACCTAATCAGAAACATGAGTTTCTCTGACATGCAAGTTATTATATCAGTTGTTAGAAGCATCGAACAGAAACACTGAGAAAAAAAAACAAACTAAAAAGAGGCTATCTGTGAGTGTTCTGCGTTAATAGGTCATTGAAAAGGTCAGTAGTCTGTTCAAAAGTGCTACAGTAGGGACATTTAGGGATTCTGCAGTGTCCTGGGATGGTGTATGTGACAGGAACTAATAACAGCTAAAGAAAAAATTCCTAAAGCCACATGAACCAAGGCACTTGTCTGTCTAATGTAGGTGTATTATGATGAATATATGGTGCATAAACACACGGTTAAGTCACATCGTGCTGCGTGGATAGAGAGGTGAAGCATGCAACTGACACAGTTACTTAATGAGTCACAAGGGTCATCTAAGCTTAAACTATTCCACGCCCATATAATGAAGGGGCTTTGATGAAAACTGAAAGTATTAACAATAACATATAGATCCGTATTTCTACATTCATAGCTGAATTCCTTCACGGAATGATGCCTTACCTTCAGAGTAATGTTCTTCAGCAACGTGTCCTCCAACACAGCCTGCAACTTCCTGTTGATCTCCAGCGACAGATCCAGAGTCAGTCCGCTGTCTGCGGGGTGGGATGTGTAAAGCGAAGCCATGATGCCTCCCCGTCGGCTCAGATGGGCTTTGTTAATGTCCGACGCCTCTGATGAGAGGGCCCCTGACTCCTCTCTTAACACATAACTCTGGATAATTCTGTGGGAAGGAAGAGGAGATGAGTCGAATCTGATTGCTTTTAAGGGGAGCGGGGAAATTAGGGGACTCTGTAGGCATTGGCTGAAGACCATTCATCCAAATAAAACTGAGAAAGTAGGCTTTATAAGTGGAAGCATGGAGAGTTCTTACAGAGCAATAAAACCCATTTTCAGCTGCAAAACCAGCAGACATTCCTAGAATAGTAATTTCAGTGGGATGGCTTATTCAACTCGTGCACAGAATACATTTAGTCATAGTTAGAAAAATTATTACTGTGCAAGTGAATGTAAGGACGTTAATAAACCGCAGCTGCTATGAAATCGATTGACTCAATCCTATGCCTGTGTGCGCGCACGTAGATAAGATGCAGGAAATATTAATGCTCATAATACATTTTCATCTCGGTAATAATATAGTTTGAGATTCAACTTTGTTTGTGTCAGAGAGAGGGCGAGAGAGTTCATTAGTGTAACAGCTCTAAACTTCCTGCTGTGGAAGAAAGTGTTTGTACAACAGGCTCAAATTCATAACGCCTCCATCACTATTATCCTTTATGTTGCTCCTTATGCATAGAGGAGCAAAAAGTAAACAAGAAAATGAACTCATATTTTTTTTAATATTAAAGATGCTCTAGCTACACTCCAGTCAATCGAGATGCAGTGCTGAGAAAAAGTATTTGCATGTCCTCAAATACTTTTTCACACCATGTAAAAGAAACAGGTAGATAATTAGAAACACAGATACATAGAAAAACTAATTTTTTAATTTCCAGATAAAGACTTGCAGGTTTTGCGCCCCACGAAAAATCCCAACAACCACCTGCAACACTCACGAGATGGTTCAGAAATGCCAGTAATCAATATTTAAAACCTGCTGTCAACCTAGCACTAGCCTGAAACAACAATCCTTAGTCCCCAGGTGGCTTTGTTTAGTTCAAATTCATGATGTGTCGTGGAGAGCTTTTTTGAAGTTGTGTAACTTAAGGATGAGCTCTGAGCAAAGGGACATTCCTGACTGTAACTGAGACTCTGCAGTAAGATCCCTCCCCACCGTAGAAATCTTTATTTTTCTACAGACTGCTTTGCAGAGCTGATGGATTTATAAAATAAGGATGATCACAAAGAAAACAAACAAGCAAAAAAAACAGGACCATGACTGTGAACTACGATCTATAGTAGTTCTTCTCCTTTTTTTCCCTCCTTGTTTCTGTGTTGTGATGGTCTTTGACCTTTATGGAAGAATAAACAGAACTTCTTTGTGAAAAGGGACATTGTTATGTAGGATAATCAGCCAGTGGAATGTGTTGTAAAAAAGTTTTTTTTACTCTTTAAGAAAGGATTAGGCCAGGAAATATTTCTTATACTGGTACTCGGTATTAGTAACTTGCACTTCATTTGAGGAAACCCTCAGTGCAGCTTTATCTCTTATTATATAATGACTAAGGTGTTCTTCCTCATGCTATGGTAGGGTTTCACAATCAATATTCAGGAACTATAAAAATACACTATTATGTGAAGACACAGCAAATATTGTATGTCTACGAAGCAAAAAAAAGAAATGATACAGTAGCCATGTAAGCTACTACTAAGAAGCCAAGATCATAAAGCGTCCTCATCCTGCACACAAACACACACACACACCCAGGCTTGCACAGACATAAAATGAGACTTACCTTTGACCAGACTTGCAAGGGTCCATTTTTGGAACCCCAGTTCCACCACGACAGTATTTAGTAAAAACAAAAAAAAAGTGACAGAAATTAAAGATGTGGCTACGCGCTGTGCTGAATGACATGCACAGATTGGCGAAGGGCTGCGACATGAGCAGGAGTTATAACTTGTGTCCAGTGAAGTGAGGGCAGCAGGTTGAACATGCATGAAGTGTTGTTTCAAGCATCAGTTGGCTATATTTTGTTACATCATGTGCAAGTGTACATCCATGCACATAAATGATGGAAACCTCAAAAGGATCCATTATAATATATGTGAGAGGTGGATTCTTAACAGCCTGCAACAGTTTCTATACTGCATTGATTGCAGCTACCATTGAATACATCTCATCAGAGTGAGAAGGATGTTGTCCAGTTAAGGAACCATCTAAACATGCTAAGCAGAGGGCCTCCTCATACTTTGTTCTCATCTGGTTGGAAGGAGCCTGAATGGTGTTGGAGGACAGTCATCGTTACTCTTAAAAGGATGATGTCATTTCTGCCCTTCTACTGTATTTGTGTTATGAAAGTCTAGGAAAACCAACCACTGTGGGATGTGGATAATGAGATGGTTTACTGGCAGCTCTGGTCTATTGACTTCCTTTCAATAACTCTTTTTTGTCAGACCTGTTTACACATATATGTCTGTTTGTTCATCACCCGCTTCATGCTTCAGCTTCTTAGCTAGCTTGTCAGTGTTCACCAAGCTGTCCTGGAGGGATAGGGACAGAAAGGCAGAAAGGACTAATTCATATCCTCACTCACAGTAGCGTAACACCCCCCCGCTTAGCAGAGATTTTACAGAGCTAAATTTATCCCAGCAACCGTGGGATTCGTTCTCGTTTTTAACTCCTCAATGTAGGTTGAGGATATAATGGAATAAATTCAAGTGTGTAGCTGGCAAACAAACGAGAAGGAACGGGGAGGGGAAGATACATGTCGAATCAAGTTGGAAATCCCAGGAATCACCTGGCAACAGAAGCTAAGCTGATGCAGAACTTTTATTAACTGCTTAGAGTAAGCTTTACTGATCAATGAACAAGACCAAACAAGCCACTTACATAGATTGTATTATGTTGGAAAAAGGAAATTTCACACCACATTTCATCCTGGCATAAGCGCACAATCCACTTCAAGGCCCACACTACAGATGATGATGTGATTAAGATATACCCAACATCCTTCACACTGTTCCTCAGCCAGGGGTTAGGTGATGGCCATGAATACGGATGGAACACCGTTACGGAGCCGCACTAAAGCATTCTCCTCATTCCCAGCTGACTCCGCTATAAATAGCTCTGGGTGAAGCTGGTCACGATTTAGAAATGCAGCGTTTGAGAAAAAGACAGGTAGTGGGGCTATAAACTCTGGACGTGAGCATATATTGTCTGCTGACAAGCACCACCACATGAAGGACTGAGGTAGGTGTGCCTCAAATATTTTTGAATGCATACAATGTTTTTGTTTACAATGAAACTGACTAACTGAAGTGTAATATTTCAGCAGTAAAGTAGAATTAGTTACATGTGTTATTATGTGTCATTATGCAGTGTTGCTACTCTGTAAGCCAGTATCCACGGGATGTTTTCAGGGCACCGGTGCACAGAGTATTAAGAAGAATTTAAGTACTTAAATTAAATAGTTAAAGTTCACAGAGTAATGAAAGAGTGGTGCTGGAGCATCTTAAATCAGCCTTGGAGCGTTTCTCATTAGTGAGAAACTTTTTATATTTTGCTGACTCTTTGCAAACAGAAGTTTAATGGGTACTGATTGGGGCTTGTTCTTTTTGGATCTCTCTAAAAATGAACAACCATTAGGAAAATTGCAGTATCACTCTTCTACAGATGCTCTCAGGTAACCCGGTTACTCAAAGAAAACGGGTTTAACGGCTAATCGGAGAACGAGTCTGCGCGCACTGAGGAAACGTGGCTACAGGAAATCTGTACACACATGCAGCAATGACTGTTGGACTGTTTTACAGATCAATTAAGAGTGCGTATTCATGGGGTTCTGTGTGTACTAGATCAGACAAAATAAATAAAGTAAGTCAGTAAAACGTGACCCTGAAGTTTATGGTTTATTTCAGTGCTGTACTACCACAGTAGCAAACTAATCCATCCGTTTCGCTGCCTGCCATACCTGGGTCAGTCACACTCACTTGGTCTTTTTGCGGATCTCTTCCACCAGTTGCTTGATATGATCTTCCATGAACTCAATTTTTTCCTGCTTTCGTGCCAGCGACTTTTGCAGACGGACAATGCGCTCCACTAACACGGCCTTATCGACCTCTGGGAAACTGTCCACGACCACCACCGAAGGACCTGACTGGCTCTCAGGTGAACGCTCTTCAACGCCGCTGCTCCCGCCGTGCCGTGCATTTAGGGAGCCTGGGAAATGCAACAGACATCAACTTAGAAAACTCATTCTTTAGTTATGTACCAACTAGCAGTGACCTATGTGTGCATTTATTGTTTTATTTAACTCACCAGAGCCAACATAGTTTATAGGACGAAAGTTTCAACAAAACCATTTCATAATATCACTGTACGAGTTAAATACTAACCAAATCCAGGAGCAGTACCTGAGGAACTAGAGCGACTGCCCATACTGCTGACATCCCGATCACCGCCTCCGTTTTCAACTTGTTCCAGTTTCTTACGAGCTACAGAAGAGGAGCAGAAGATTAACACCAAAAAGTCTGCAATAAAACGGCAGTTTCAAACGGTATGAAGCACCCTTTACTTTACTTTTAACTCAACTATCGGCTAACATCCTGTATGTGTATGTATGTATATTTATATGAATATAAAAATTGCCAGTCTGAGCTCTGTGTGGAGATGGGACAACCATCACCGCAGCCCTCCACCCGTCTGGCCTAATGCAGCTGGACAGAAGCCACCAGACCCCAGAACCTTGTTCCTCACGGTGTACAGAGTACTTCAGGAGCTATTTTGCAAAATCTAAGAAGGCTTTGTCTATTTCCCACTGTTCCTAAGTTACTACTTCTCTGTGCTATGTGGCTGTGAGCGGAACCGTGGCGGGACAACTCTTTATCACTTCTGACCTTGTGTTAGTTGTTTAGTCAGGTCCTTAATATTAGCAGCTTGTTTCCTTTTTTGAGTCACCAGCTCATCCCTCAGCTCTCCAACTCTGGTCGTCAGCTGCACCACCTCTGCCTGCAGTGCTGTCCGCTCCTCCTGCAGGTCGTGCACCTCCTGCTGCCTCAGCACCTCTTCCTGTTTTAGCTGCCGCGACTGCGCAGGAAGAAATGACAGTCATGATGAAACGATAAAAGTGGTAGGACACTGTTAGACTATTCCAAAAACATAGTAGCAACACACGTACACAGAAACATACAACACACAATATTTTAATATTTCATCCCAACTTTCAAGCTAGAAAATATCACTGTTCAAGGACACTTTGTGTTCTAGATCAGACAAAATCAGCTGTAACGAGAATGTGAGCAGCACAACAGATTCTCTCTACAGCACATTTGTCCCTGTGTGAGATTTAATCAAGCTGAAATGTCCCACATTCATTACAGTCTACCCCCAACCTTGTCATCGAGCAGTCTGTTGGTCTGCTCCAGCTGTGCTTGGACCTCGGTGAAGCTGTTGGTGAGTTGATCCAGCTGAGACTGTAGTGCGTTACTCTCCGACTGGAGCTGGGCGTTCTTGCTGCTCAGCTTCTCAGTGAAGCCCAGTATCTCAGCCTCGCGCTCCCTGCTGCCTTGAACATCGCGCTGGAGGTCAGCCATCTGGTTGGTCAGGCTGTCCACTTCCTCACGAAGAAATGTGATCTCCTGTTTGTCCCTGTGTACAGAAACAGAAATAAGAGATAATATTAGCCGTTTATATTTAAATATAAAATCTATCTATTACATTCATAATAACTAAGTGACACAGTGGTGCCCGTAGTAATCTGAGCAAACGGGCTGTGACCCACTAACTGGGAGAGTCACTCCAGCAGTTTCCAAGCTTGAAAGACAAGGTTGGAAATGTTTTTATTATAGCATAGCTGAAATAAATGTGCTTTTTAGTCTATATGTGATATGTCAAAAGGTATTCTTAACATTTCTGGATGAAGATCAGTCTTCACTGGTGGTTGTATAAGAATAAAAAAAGGGGCATCAAATTGGTTTGTTTGTTTCATCAAGAGCTAATAAATATGGATTCAAGCGGTGGAAGAAACGTTCTGCTGCTCATAATGGCAGCCAGAAAATTATTTAAAACTATTTATGGCACTGTGGTACAAATTGAAAGCAGCATTTCAAGAGGAAACATTTCTTTATTAAGTGATCTGCACATGACCAGCAGAGCTGGCCACAAGGGGACCAGAGTCCCTTCCTGCTCTGTGTGCTATATCTGTCCCTGGCCTATCTTTAAATGGAACTTGAAGAAAAACAAATAAGAACAAGATCTACTGTTTATTATAACCTGCACAGTTTTATTATTCATATTTGAATTGTTGAAATACTGCTCACTACAGTGAGACTTCTATTTCTGAGCTAAATAAAACTAACATCAGTAGGTATTGCAAATATCACTTATTTGTGCAGTAAACACGTTGGAAATATGTGTTCATATGTTACATTTGTTGGACACCAACAGGCAAGAAGCACTAAATTAAAAACCTGGAGCAAAACAAACTGTATTTAATATATGCCAATAAGCCAAAACATGGCCAGCATGGGCACTGTGACCGGTCTGACACCGACACCGACACCATGTTGGAGCTGATGGAGCTATTTGAGCCTCTACTTTAAGTACTTTTCCTGCATTATCAGTGGGAGAGTGTGTGTACCGTTGCTGCTGCTCCTGGAGTACCGTGATCTCTTCCAGCTTTTCTCTCTGGCGGCCAATCTCAGCTTTCTGACGGTTGATGATTTCCCTATACTTGTTCAGCTCATCCTCCCAGCGCGGACGCTCGTCCTCGAGACACTTTAACTACATGACAACATTTAGGTTACAATTATTTAGGTGAAGACCCGTGATAACATGCGCTCACTCAGATGTTCAAGCACTTATCTGTAGGACAAACCTTGGTACGTAGAGTAATGAGCTCATCCATGCCCTCTTTGTAACTCCTCTTCAGGTCATCCAGCTCTTTAGCCTTCACTCTGTGAACCTGCCAGATGCGCAAAGTTCTACGTTACAGTTATGTCAACCGTTATGTTTTACTTTGCTTTTCTCTGTAAACCTCTGAATCTTGAATATAAAATAAATTAATGCTAAACGGGTTCTTCCAATTGGGATAAATACAAATGACCAGATCAAAAAAATTCTAATCCCATGTTGTAAAACAATGACTCGTTTCGACTGACATCATATCATTAGTAAATACTACAGGAGAGCAGAATGGCCAGAGAATTTGTCTTGGGTGGGTTGATATTTATGTGACCAAAATAGTGATTAGATTTGTAAAAAAAAAAGAATAAAAGTAAACTGGATTAAATAAAGTACTGTTAAAACATTTACAGTTAAAATTAACACACCAGCATCTAATTATTTTCAGAGAATATCCTGGAGAGTGCGAGATGTTGACACGACTGCAAGAAACGCCGCTGCTTTCTGGGTTGTTACTGAAAAGTACAGCTTCTTATTGATTATTTCTAGAGCATTTATTTTTGAGAGCATGATTCCCTTCAGAATGGGGCAGAGAGAGAAACAGGCCATTGTGCTTGGATTGAGTCCATGTTTGTGTTAACGAGTTTCTGCCTGCAGAATCTATGCGCCAGTTCGTTACTCATTCCTAGTAAAGGCAATTACACCTCTCAAATAGATGAAAACACGTGGAAATAAACATTTTTACTGGAAGAGCTGCCATCAAAACCCATCAATAAAAGCCTGAATAACGGCCCGTGGGAACAGAACATAGATTAACAAAATGTTGTAATTAATAAAGCTGGTGGTTAGATACAAACAGAAGCTAGCTTAGAAGTATGTCTGCAGACATGAGACGAGCATTGTCGCTTCACAGTGTGGATGTGACAGTGGGTAGCCTAAAGCTCAGCATGAGAAAGTGTGTGGTTTAGTTGTGTATACAAACGTGCTAAAAAGCGAACACCGGTTGTCACCTCTAATTGGTCCGTTTGTTCCTGCTTGTGTTTCTCCAGCTCGCCTTTGGTCTCCCTCAGTTTAGCATCCAGTTCATTGGACTTGAGCTCCTCTGACTCCTGGAGGACAAAGGGGTAAAAGGTGAAAAACAACAACACATTAAGCAGAGTAACGGCAGCTGAAGCAACACTAAGACAGAGGCGGAGGTGCAGAGGAGCAAAGGGATTTTTAGAACACAAGACCGATAATATGTTTGCATATTTGTGAGTAATTTTGGTTTAGTTCAACTTTACACGTTTAGATCTCAGCAGATGTATTGTACACGTACCCTTTTAAATTTTTTTGTTTATTTTATTGTCTTGGTCTATAATATGTGTTGTTTTGTTTCCTCTGACACACCACTAGTAGCTCAAACTAATCTTTTTACCAATGAGAGAAGAAGTCATGCAGCTCTTTACCACCATCATAAGGCACAAATGAAAACTGCCATTCACTGAAACAGACTCAGTCCTGGTAAAAAGTGTAGCTTTGCTAATTGTATCGTATCTTTACTGAAAAAAATATCTATATATAGATCTCACAGACCTGGTATGTTCGGATCATGTCCTGGCAGTTCTTGCGGATCTGTTCAGTCTCCTCTTTGGCTTGGGCCAGTTTGGTTGTGGTCTCTTTCAGTTTGTCTTTAGTTTCCTGCGCACAGAATCATAAACACAAACTTTTGCGATTGTAACACTGGAAAGAAATTTCACTAGAAACTTTATGCAGAATAAAGCATAATAATGATTCCTAGCAGATGCTTATAGTACATATATGTAAAGAGAGGCATGAACCACACATACCACCAATAAAGGCAAACAGTAGCTTGGCTCTTTGTGTCTTGAGCAGCTTATACGTTTTTGTTTTATAGTTTTTGCTTTAAGGCAGTTAAAAATAAAAACATTATTATCTAATAAACATTTTAACATTTTTATTTTATTGTACTATTTTCAACCCGTTTCTTCATGACACTTACCTTGTGTGTGTCTGCCTCACTTTTTAGTTTGTTCTGGGCCCATTTCACTTTAATAAGATACGAGTTGATTTCCTCTTTTAACTTTTCGACCTCCCGAGACGCTCTGCCAACCTCACCCTCCTGAGGATAAAGAAGCAGGGTGGGGGGCACGGACAATATAAGACAGGAAAGCAAGCAGATCTTTGGATGAGCTGAGATTCCGTTTTTGTCTTGATGTTGTTGCCTTTTCAATTTTCCAATACTTATACAGAGCATCCAAAAACTTCCTAAATAAGTTATAATAAATCATATTTGTGTACACCAAACAATGTTTGTTACGCCGCTGAGACACTGGTATGAGGTATCATTATTAAAAGTGCAGACTAATAATTGGAAGAACTCTGTATGCTCATGTCATAGTTATGCAAATCATTTGAAGCATAAAGCACACTGCACTGTTAGCTGCAATATCATGCCTGTGTCGTCCTTGTATTATACAGAACATTCCCCACTTTGTCAAAAGATGACTTCTGGACTAAATACGAAAAAAGATAAAAATAACCTGGGTAAGCAGAAGCACTGAAACTGTATGTACCTTAGCCTCAAACAGCTGCTGCAGTCGACCTTTCTCCTGAGCCAGCTGGTTTCCTCGAAGTGCCTGGCGGTCCACTTCCTTGGTGGCTTCCCTCAGCCTCTTCTCCAAACCCTCCTTATCCCGTCTCAGGTCCAGTGCCTCTTTCTCCCCTCGGACATATTTCATTACCATGGTCTCCTTCTCTTGGCGCGCCTCTTCACACTTCTTGTTTGCCTGAGATTGTTGTTCACATCACAGGAAATGGTTTACATTGTATTCCCAACCCTTCAGTCACCGACTTGCTTTACAGCTGGCTCTGAGACTTAAAAGGATCGAAAGAACGAAGTCGCCCTAAAAGGAGATGGCTTCATGATACCAGTACAGCATATTCTACACAGAAGTAATGACAGATGAACAGTTAGATTGCAAAACAGTGTGGAGGAATAAACTGCTGATTTAGTGAACGACTGTCAGCTTGTCAACCTTTTACAACATCAAACTATGAAATGCATAATATGACCCCTTTAACCCTCTGCAAATCATTTATGCATTTATTACCTAGTAGATTATTGCTCTAATAACTTTGTGAAACTAGGTCAAACATTTCAGAAGGAACCTGATATTTGCCATGTTTGTTATAAAGTGAAATATAGAGTAAATACTATTTTTCCAGTACTGCAGATAACAGCAGAACACATTTTGCTACCAATGTTGAGTGTCATGTGATTCCCACATATTTCTAGAGTTAGTTTATCATATTTCCACTAACAATGTGTCTGTTTGTGTGTAACTACAGACACTCACAGCTTTCCGCACTACTCCCACACCGGTGTTTTCATTCCTCATGCCAATGAGAAGCTCGTCTGCCATTTCTCAGCTTGTTAGAGAACAGTTTCATGCTCATTTGCTGAACCCGCACAGTTGGTGCTTGGGAGATTAGAGAGGGAAATATGCTGTGTGCGTGTGTTTCAAAATGTAACACTAAAAACAGATTATTATTATTATTTTTTCGCATCAGGGCTCACAGTGTGCATTTAAATTAAAAAAAGTCAAACAAAGAAAAAAAAATGTTAGGTGGTACAGAGCTTCTTCAAAAAAACATGACTAAATGGTTCAAACCTCTGGCTTATCAGAACTGGGCCATCCTATTAATATGAGGGAGGACTGATACAGGGAAAGAGCTTAAGAGACACAGCGGAATACAAAATCTACCACATATTGTTCACTGAACAGTGAAATTAAAAATTGTGAAGTGTGTCCAATCTGTCAAGAGAAAAAGTATCCTACACACTTTCAACCAGACGTGCAAACTACTGGATAAAAATGTGCGTTCTTGCATTATTTGCTTAACAAATGAGTAAATCTGCAATAAGGAGTTTGGTGCGCAAAGAGCTTGACCATTCAGTTTTCTGCAGACGTTTTCCAAGATGTGTGAGAAACAGTGCATGCCAAAAACCAGTGCATATGCATTTATTTGAGCTATTTTAGCCTTAAGATTTTATTCTATCCAAATATGAATATAAAAATATTAAACATGCCGCATGTTACTCACTGGTGGTAATAACTTAAAAGCTTATAGAGATCCTACAGATAAGATTCGTCAGATAGTAAATGGAAAAAATATATTTTCATTCTCTTTAACGTTTTCAATTCAGACCCTTCACAATGTCCTATTACAGTAAATTACCATACATGCAAATACGGGTCAGACTTGAGGGATATGCAGGTCCCAGTTTTACCTGTTCTAGTCGGTAGGCCGTCTCCTTCTGCATCTGCTGGAGGGCAGACTTAGCTGCCTGGTCTTGGTGAATGAATTTATCCCTGGACTCTCCCAGTTCTTTCATCAACTCTTCCACCCTGATCTCCAACTGCAAAAACAGGGAGTAAACAGGATAAGCAACTTGCTGGGCAATGTGAAAGGCTGGGTCAGGTGTGGCCCTGCTCCAAAAGGTGACACCTGAGTCATTCAGTATTGTTGTAGGCAACGGGAAGGGAATGCATGTATGCAAACATACACTAGGTGTATGCTATAAAAATCTTTCCTACATTCTAGAAAGCAATTAATATACTGCCCATGGAAACAGCAACGCTAGAGCAAACTAACCCTAACCCTAACCCGAGCAAACCCAAAGAATGGAGAAGTTCTTGTGTTGTGGAGTGTCTGCTAAATGGTAATTTTTTAAATCAAAAATGTCTGATGTGCATGCAAAAAAACAACAACACTGATTTCACACACCTTTTTATGCACACATGACCAGCTGTACGCTAGAAGTACGACTACATGTCCACTTCATCACCTCAGGCTGCTTTGTTTGACTTCCTTAATTCCAAGCTACACAGAGCTAGACTCGAATCGAATTGAATTTGATTATCCGTGATCGGTGCTGCAACACCAAAAAAGGAGGCTAAACAACTCCAGAACATTTTGCTGGTCAAAAACAATAATCTACTAAACAATCAAGTGTTCATTTTCATTTTCAGGCCATTTCAAACTGCTGTTTTATGTATTTTTTAATCAATTTATACCAATAAAAGTAAACAGTATAAATTTTTTTAATACAACAGCAGAAGCCATTTTATCACAAATCTCCAGCACCAACATAAAGTCAAGACAAAGCACTGCAGTGGAGCATTCGTTGATAAAAAATGTTCATTTCAACAGGCGACCATTGTTTTAAAAATTCTATTAACAATAGCTGAAACAGATGTGTGGCTGCAATGATGAATATAGCACATTATTTTAGGATATGAGACATTTTGGACAAAGAGACAGATGCAGGCCACCATTGCTTATTGTTTATTGATAACTTGAACACATCATAAAAAACAAAACTAACCCTTTTCATGGTGGCCATGTGCTGCTTCTCTCTCTCTGCCCTCTTTTTTAGTTCTTCCCTCATGTTGTCCTTCTCAGAACAGATACCCAGGATTAGCTCCTGATGTCGCTTGTTCTCCTCGAGCAGCCTGTAAACACAGAGGTAGAACACACGGGTCAACTCCAACATGCTGAAGATTTAAGACAGTTACCAATTAAGGATACAAGACAGAACAGTAAATAGGGAAAACAAGTTATTCTCTGTACCAAGCATCAAAAATGCCCTTTTTCATTAATACATTACTATTCTGCTGTGCCAGCTACATCATATAGGATTCCAAGCGAGAGAAAAAAGAAAGAGAAATAACAATTAGCAAGTAGGTTAATCTCTTGCTAAACTGATCCTATTACAATTGAGGCTAAGTACTGTACAAATGCCAGTTTAAAAGTATAAAGGGAGAAGGTGATGAAAGTGGCCTAGCACATAATCTACTTGATGCAGCAGACACACCAGAAACATGGGTTATAATAATAATAATACTACTAATAACTGTCAATACAATGCAGAATTATAACTTACAAAACAAATGTTTACCTGTGAATAGTTTTCTCCTGCTGTGCACACTTGTATTGCACACATTTTTCAAAGACAACCATGCAGTCCTCTTTGTTTTTGGGGAGCCCATTGACAGGTGAACTCCCCTTCCTCTCACCTCCACTCTCCCCCTCAGACAGCTGACAAACCAACAGCTCTGACTCTAGCTCATCCAGCAGTGACTCCTGCGACAGCGAACGCTGTATCTGTGAAATAAGCTTTCGGGTGCAATCAGTGTCATATGGACTAGACAAGGAATGCAAGGGGGCTGAGGTTTTGGCACTGGTTTGTGGACTTGAAGCAAGTGAGGAGCCGACAGTGTCGGAGTTGGAGGTAGAGGGGCCATTAAAGATCCCAGAGGTGGATGTTGAATCCGTAAGGGAGTTTTTGGAAGTGCTTTGGACAAAAGACGATGTTGGACTCCCAGCTGAACAACCATTATCATGTTCTGTGGAGCAATTTGCAACCAAGACTGATTGCTGCTCATTAATATTAAGAGCGGTAACTTGAGAATCCTTTTCGTCATCAGAAGTCAATGTTTCTACAGTTCCTTCAGAAACAAAAAGAGAGCTTTCTACATCATTCACAGTGATGTCTGGGGTTAACAAAGTCCCACCGTGACAATTGGTATCTGCATGTGCTTGATCTGCACTGGTATGATGCTCCTCATTTTCTAAATTGGATGTGCTGTTGTAGAGCTGCTTCACGTAAGGAGATCCCTCAGAAAGAGATTCAACCTCTGATCCTGTCAAAATATGTGTATCTGAAGCAGGAACAGACTGGTCCATGGTCCCTCTCGGTTTAAATCTAAACAGAAAGAAGACGCAGGAGACACAGAGGAGAATGAGTAGGTTTTCATGCACCATATTTTTTTCTGTGAACAGCCTCAGTGCTGTGCTTCTTGCATGTGATTCTCTGGTTCTTAAGAAGAATCCTGGCCCTGACCCTGACAACCCCAACACTGAACCTCATCAAACAAAATATTACACATCATTTTTCCTAAACAGATACTGGCTTTGTCAGCATTTGGTAGCTGCAAGGCATGTAAACGTTAACACAGCTATGTCAGTCATTGTTGTGAAAGACAGTATGTGGTGGTTTTGGCCCTTTGCCTCCACGTTTCCCTGATCCAAAATCCACAAGCACAATTTCCCTTCCTCTTCTGTATGACTTCCTCCATTCTCTCTTCAGGTGACATCCATCTGCTCTATTATACAAATAAAGATGTCTTACAAATAACCTGCAGCATTCTGGTCAGTAGCATCCCATCGTCACAATGGGACACAGCGACATACTTCTCCTATGAAGTATGTCGCTGTGTCACATACTTCTATGAAACTGCGAATCAGTGACAGCTGAAACGTATACGATGGTGTAGATGATCTTATGACAGGTGTCATGCCGTAACACTGTCAAACGAGTAATCACACTAAACCAACCTATTAAAAACACACACTATTTATTAGGTTGGGGACTGTGTAGTTTGCGAACAGTAGGCTGGTGAAACATTTATTATATATAGTAAAATTGTATTAATTTTGGGGATTATTTCGCTCTCTCGGCGATGACTAACATGTTAGCTGCTTAGTTAGCCACGGCACAAGGAAACGCCTTTTCTAACAGAAAACACAGGCAGCCCACGCTAACCTACAGCATGTTAAAAGTGGTTGGTTCCTATACATTTAACACTAAAGTGGCGCCTGACATATTGCGTCCAGGTACTGCTAACTTTAGCAAGCTATGCTAACGTTGATAATAGAGGCGTTAGCTGGCTACAGAAACAGTCGGGTCATACTTCACTTCTAGCGTAGTTAACGCTACCATCTAGTATTAAAGACTTAGTAAACATAATCTTCACCCACCGAATGCGACAGAACCATGGTGTAGTTCAAAGTGGAAACAATCGGGATACAGGTGAACTTTGAGCTTTCTATCTTAGCAGCTGGTGGCACCAACTAGTCACTGTGATACAGTGACACATCAACAAATATGGCCACTGCAGCAAAAACGATGGAGTAACACGAACCAATGAGAGGTTAGTGTTAAATGACGTTTTCTGACGTCAACACGCCTCCGCCCTATTTCTCCCACTTTATAGCAATTATAAAGAATGACAGAAATTATGACACACATTAACAGGCTTAGTAACGAAATAAACAAGAAATATTAGTGAAAAGAGTGGTTGTCTCAATGGCCCAGAGAGTATCACTAAAACCTTAATAAAAGCTTTGTCTTCTAGTCAGCAAGCATAGATCTGAAGCTCAGACATTTAGTTGTGATAACAGTTGTTTGCACTGGTTGACAGATATGATGGATATGCGTTATATAAGAAATATTCTTGACAAATTAGTTGCCACTCCGAGAAAATAGCTAAATGGCAAAGAGCGTCAAATAGTAGGTATTTTCCCATCTTTTGAGCTGTCGACAAATGAGCTACTGCGCATGTGCGAAACTTACTTCAGCTGTCCTTCACGTGCACTCAGGTAATTTTTTGACTGCGCAACAAAAAAAAAAAACAAAAACATGCATTTATATATTTTTTTGCTTGTGCATCATGTTGTCTTTCGTGTTATGACGTTATTTATGGTTGATTAAGTTTAGTGTTTGCCAAATAATTGAGCTTATGGAGGCCGTAATGAGCAAAGTGAACTGTGTAATGTTAGCTAGCAGACTTTGCTAGCTGATACGCAGTTGGTTATCTGATAAGTAGATTCATTTGTGCACTTTTCATGCGTGTTTTCATAGTAAACTGTTTGGCTGCACATAAGGCTTACGACTCTGTCAGGTGCTACCATGAACCGCATGTTTTCTCCAAACCTGGTTCGGCCTAACCTACCCTTGAGGAAACCATCTTCAAACCCCTTGGGTCTTTCTGCCGCCTTTTCCCCCCCGAGACAAACCGCAACGCTCAGTACCTCAGCCGTACACCCCACGTCCGGCGCCATTGGAGCCAGTAAGTGATGTCATTATCAAAAAGATAGTGACTAGAAACCACATATATGCTGTTTGGTTCGCTTCCGTCGATTGCTTGTGATGCGTCAACTTTTGCGCCATATTTGGGTTTGGGAAATGTAGGGGTTTATCCACAAATAACATGTTTAATCTCGCTGGATTTACAGCACCTGTCCAGGGCGTGCCCCGCCTTTTACCCAATTAGATTAGGAGTGTGGATGTATGAATTTACAGCCGATTTTCTAGCATTCATCCAGGTTACAAATACCAGAAAGGTAGATCAGAGTTAGGTAATGATGGGTGGCAATACTAACTTTACCCAACACCAGACATGGTGTCATAGCACTGATTGATAAATTTACTTTTAAGCATCTTACTTTTATAATAAAATCATACAACATTTGTCTTGCCTGGTTGTTAAGTTAACTTATTTGTCTAAAGATGCTCTCTGCTATCTACAGTCCATACTAAATCATAATGTTTTAACTTATTGGCAAAACGTACCAAGTAGGTTATACTCCAGTACAACTACAAGTACCTCAAACTGCACTTCAGTACAGTGCTTAAGTCAATGTAATTTACTACTTAAATCACTTTTGCATATGAACAACTACACAAGATCATTTAAATACATCAAGATAGCTATATTAGTACATTCTAAAATATTGCATGGACCTTGTATGTTAACATGGTTGTTCCTCTTTTTTTTTTAGGTCCTTTACTTTCATCTCACTGCAAGGATAAATCAGAAGTATGTGTAAAACTTGCAGCTCTTCATCATGAATTAGTTTCACTTGTCAAATAGTTCTTTCTCAGTGTTTATTTACCTTTATAGGTGTTGGAATCCACTTTACCTGCATTGACTGTATTCCTCTGCAACTACTGTGGACATGCAGGTAATATTACAATGTTACCAGGTATGTTAAGATCCTCAGCCACATAAAATAGAATACAAATATTTTAATTCCAGACAAATTTATGAAGTGAATTCAGTTAAGAATAAATTAAATTTTTGGGCTTATGTGGCAAAAGGTTGTTTGATTTTAGGATGTATTTTGTATCTGTTTTTGTATCTGATGATCAAGTGTCACAGAGACACCAAAAAATGATTGTGCCTTTAAACCACAAATTAAAGTTAGCCTGAATTACACAAGTAATATTTGCATAATGTTTTTATTATTGGCACTAGTACGACTTTAATCACCAGGTAAGTATGTGTATTTTTAAATCCTATATTTGCTTATAGCATCAATAGGATATTAATTATGTGTCTGTGGAAATGTATATAGAGTGACATTTTGCAACAATAATTAGAAAAAAACTACTAATACTCATTTTATAAAAACAAATGCATTAAAATTGAATACATTCTAAGGTCATGGAGCCCAAACCTAGTGGCCAGGTTTAAGCCATGCAAGTGTAAGAATTTGTATTTAGATCATGTTTTAATCTTAGCAGTTGTAGGATGCTTTGTGTGTTGACATGAAAGTCCAATTGGTAAAGTCAGACATTTGTCAGTGATGGGGAAAAATTATTCATAATAGTTTCTTCAAAATTCAATTTAATTTCACTGTAAATGGAATTTTCAGAAATTGTGGTACACCATAAGCAACTCATTTGATAGTTTTTGCGTCATTTAGTGAAGCCTAATTTACTGATGTTAACAGGGAATTTCCGCTGCAAGCGCTGCAAGAAGGTCCCTTATTGCTCTGTGGTGTGTCAGACAGAGGATTGGAAGGCACACAGACACACGTGCATATTCCTTGATCCAGAGCCCGGGAAGTAAGCTGCCAATATCTGTCTGTTGTTTCAATTTCAAGGTCAGCAAAGAAGTGACTAATACATATCACAATTTATTTTAATCGAAAGAGAGGAACCTAAGGACTGCAAAGCTTCATCAGTGACAGCAGACACAGTCGGGTCATTGAAGGTAAATGTAATGTGCTTTTAATGTTTAAAGTATTTAAAGTAACATTGTGTAAAAGAAAAGTAATCTTTGTTTTTTGTCTTTTTATTGAAGCATGGTGATATTTCCAGCTCACAGAGAGTCTATTTGAAGGACTTGCATATAACTAAAATGATTAAGGGAACAGACTTTCAGGTAACACACACTCATTTGTTTAGATCTAAATACTGCTACCGTAACGTAATATTTGTGTGTTGTAATTTCATGTGGGTTTCAGGCAACTGTTGTGGAGTTCTATAGCCCCAGCAGGTTATTCCTCTTTGCTCAAAGCCCTGAAATTATGGAAAGTATGTTGAGCATAGGCACAGAACTTCAGAAAACTTGCATCCATCCCGCAGTGACAACATATGTACCGTGTGTAGGGGAGGTTTGCGCAGTACAGTTTTCCGGTGATATGGTGAGAAGATACCTTTTTGAGCAGTTCGACAAATGTGCACATTGGCTTGATCTTTGACAGGGTCACTTGTGTTTGTCACATAGAGGTGGTACAGAGGCCTGGTCCAGACTTTGGCTGCGGACCAGAACATGGCTAATATCCTTTACATTGACTTTGGCAATGAAGAAGATGTACCTGTGGAGAGAATCAGGCCCCTAACTGCTGATATGCAGCCCTTCTGCCCATGTGTGAGTAAACTTCACACCATTTTCAGGCACGCAGTATGGCAGTCATTGGTATCAACATATTGTTTCATTAATAGAAATAAGACATTAACTGTCTTATCAGTCATTTGGGTAATAACTTTCCATAACAGCGTCTCACTACATTTACTATGCTTGTGTGTATTGTCATACAGTAGTACCTCTCACTGTTGCTTATAGGCAATGGAGTGTTGTATTGCTGGGGTGGTGCCGGTAGCTGACAACTGGTCAGGAGAGTGCTGTATTGCAATTAGAAAGATGTTGGCCGGCAAGACTGTGAGTGTTAAGCTGGTGGAAACGCTAGAAAACCACATCCATGCTGTGGATATCTTGCTTTTCATTGGTAGGTTATATTGTGTGTGGACTGAAAAACATCTCATAAGTGTCATTTCTGATGGTAATGTGCAGGTGAAAAGGTAAGCCAGTAATCTTTGTCTGTAATCTGCTCCTTGTTTGCTTTAGGAAAGCAGTTAAAGACATTTCTCATTGAGAACAGGTATGCAGCAGAGAAAACAGGTCATGTAACACCGACCAAGCAAGATATAAGTAAGCACCTTCATATTTATGTGACCACCTCTTTTTAAGTTTGTCTACAGGTCAGCGCTGTGACATAAGATCTGAAATTAGAGAAGCTCACTAGACATCACTCTTTGCATATTGATATGTGCAATATACACAGACATGTTGAATCCATCTTCCTTGCCTGTGCTGTTTTCAGATGCAATGATGAGTGCATCCATGGAAAACTTCAGACGTCTTTCCAACGGAAAAGATGACAATACCTGGGCACAGCCTCCGGAGCCACAGACACTGGCTGTGGGTGACTGGTTTTCTGTCGTAGTCACTCACTTCCAGTCACCCAGTGAATTTATTGTGCAGAAGGTGGAGAATGCAGGTAAATAACGGCTGTTCTAGTACACTTATCTTAAACCATGAGAACCAGCATCTAAGATGTGTATGAGTAGAAATTTGTGATTATGCATTATCTAATAACTAAACTAAAGGACTTTCGGTTGACAGGAGTGATTCAAGAGTTGCAGGTAAAGCTGAGGGAACACTGCTCTCAGGTCCAATCTGCGCAGAACTTCAGACCAGCGCCTGGCACCGTTTGCTGTGCCCAGTTTTCAGGTACATCCCGTTTTATATACAGTCAGAAGATGTCCCCTTTCAACATGTTGAGATCTAATTTCTAAGTCATGGCTTTTGTTGGCAGTCTTGCTTTCTGAATAAAAGCCCTTGATGTTTGTTTCTTCTAGAGGACAAGCAGTGGTACAGGGCTAAGATTTTGGCTTATTCATCTGAGAAACGTGTTTGTGTTGGCTACCTTGACTTTGGCAACTCTGAGGAGTTAGATTTGGGACACCTGCAACCTATCAGCACTTCACTGCTGGCTGCTCCCATACAAGCTATGCGCTGTGGTCTAGCAGGTAGTATATGTACTGTGCAGCATATTTTTTTTAATTTTCTGTTGAATAGTGTGATACAATGCCTAAACATTTTTTATTTTATTTTTCTATATATTCAATGTTTAAAAACAGAAAAGATTAAAAAGTAGTGTGTAATTTAGCAGCAGATATTCACGTCTTAAACTCTCTACACTCGTACTCATTTGTCTTTGGGATCTTTTTAGGGGTACAGCCTGCTGGGGAGAGCTGGTCGGAGGACTGTCTACTGGCTCTGCAGCAAAGAGTCTCAAACAGGATACTACGCATTGAGATCCAGGGTGCTTGTGAAGGGAAGGCCTTGGTGGCCATGCTTGATAAAGCCAGTGATCCTCAGGCCAATATGGCTGAGCTACTGATCTCTGCTGGTTATGGTGCACCGGCTCCTGTCACTGCCAGTAGTGACCGGCAGGTTGACCAGACCTCTGTAGCTGAAGAACCCCATGGTAAAAACGATTTGAATGAATTTTAGTTTTTATTACTTATAAACCAGAAAGTGTAACTATTAATTTGTTTCTATACTTTTTAGGGGTTGAACTGGGCTCATCAGTTCCTAATCCAGCCTGTAAGGCTCTAGTGTGGTCTTCCACTGATCTTTCCTGTGATGGCCAGACTGTGGCACTGTTAGCTAGTGTTGTGGAGAACCCTGGGGAGTTTTACTGCCGCATTGACAATCCTGAAGGTATTTTGTTCCTTGTTCTTCAGAGTACCACAATTGTTTTTGATAACCAAGGAGTATTGCTGTTCTGTCATTAAGTTCCCTTATTAGTTTAATCAACCATGTATAACAAATAATCATCACAGACATAAAGCATGGGGTTTACATTGTTTTGCATATTTTATGGACTTCTTCAGACTATTGGGTGGAAAAAACTTAGCAGAGTTTGTATTCGTTTGTATACGTTTTCTGATTTAATGTATTTGTCTGTCAGATCATCAGCGGCTAAAGGAGTTGGGGACTGAATTGAAGGAACATTGTGAAGCAGATGCAGCACCTTTTGAGCCCATAGTTGGAGCGCCCTGTTGTGCCATGTATCCTGGTAAGTCTTCAAATGATATGTAGCTTGTCTTGCAAATCCTGGATTAACATTCTCGTTTAATGATTTAGCAGGATTATGCAAAGGAACACAAATGTTCAACAGCATGCTCTGTCTCATGATAAAATTAGCATCTTTTTTTAGGAATGACGTGCTCTTTGCTCCTTAGGTGACGGAGCATGGTATCGGGCTATGGTAAAAGCATTTTCTGAAGACGGGGTGCGTGTGAACTTTGTGGACTGTGGTTACACCATGAAAGTGAAAAAGAGCCACCTTAGACCCATTACACCCCGTCTTTTGACTCTACCCTTCCAGGCAATCCGCTGCTTCCTCACAGGTAGTGTTGAGAAAGTAAAAGAACAACTGTTTCTAAAAGTAAATATGATGTATTATATTTAAAACATATAACTCTATAACTTACAACTTGTTTTATTGATTTATACAGAAATCTCTGTGATTATTTAAGGACAAAATAGGCCTTTCTTGAGATTTCGATATGATTGCAATGAGCATAATGAGCACTTCATGTGTTTGAATACAGGAGTTGAGCCCCTGGGTTCAGAGTGGAGTAGTGAAGCCTTGCTCTGGTTCCAGACTCTGGTGGATGGTGAGCAGCTCTCTGCACGCGTCGTTTCTGTCACTACTCAGGGTTATGGTATAGAGCTTGAGAGCAGAGGGCAGAATGTGGCAGCTGCATTACTTTCTGAACAACTAGCCAAAGTTTCTGGAGAGATTCCCAAAGAGATAAATGCAACCAAAGGCTCTGGAGCCAGATGCCAAGAGAGTGCGAAGAAAAATGAGCCCAGCCAAACACACGTGCAACCTTCCAGCCAGACAGCAGCTGATTCTAAAGCGATGTCGACTGAAAGGCTGGCAGCAACCTCATCAGAAGGTCTGATAGTGTCTCCACGAGATAGAGATGCATTGGTTGATGATTTAGGAGCATAATTGAAAAAAAACTGTGCTTTTGTTTCAGTCCCATCTTTCCCAGTGGACTGGAAGACAGTGGAGCTGCCTCTCAACGAGACATTTCAGCCAGGCTTTGCAGCTGTCACTAGTCCTTCCCTCTTCTACCTGCTTTGTCCCAGCCAAGGTCAGAAAACCCCTGTGCTTTTTGTCATAAGAAGATGTGGAAATTATTATATAAAAATGATTCTAATGCCTGTTGTACTTTTTGTGTGCAGTGGACCAGCAGAAGCTTCAGGAGGTAATGGCGGAGGTCGCTGCCTACTGCACCAACAACCATGGTTCTTTATCTTCAACTGTTCTGAGCAGACCCAGACCTGGGGCAGCATGTTGTGCACAGTTCTCCGGTGAGAAACATTCTTGATATTTATTCAATACATACATCACATGGTGCAGAGATACGTTCTAATCTATGGTATTTCTATCACAATGCAAGAAAAAATAAGGTGCTTTCCCTCACTGTAGCACAAATTGTTATACAATACAGATCCTCTCTAGACCACAAAATGCGTTGTTAGTCCTGGCTCTTCAGTCGCACTTCTTGTGGGATGTTTGCCATGTCCAGAGGAAATTGGTGTCTCTCCTGTCGCACAAGCAAACTTTACGTTACTGTAGATGGGAATTAATAACACTAATAAATCCAACTGTGTATCTAGCCGATCTGACGGTAATAATGTCAAAATATCATACATTTATTTATGGTTGGAAACCAAAACTGCTGCAATCCTGCAGCATCCTGTGTTTAATGGGTACTGTCACCCAGGTAGCATCATTTCCACGCGTTCTTATTGATTACAGGAAATACACCCTATATGGTCCACAATTAAGCTGGCTTTCTGTTTGCTTACTGTTTTTGAGACCCCACCTGCAACTGCCCCCGGAGACGTAAGCTGGTAATTTGATGTCTGCTACTAGATGTAATTACACAGCATGTTCACAGCAGAGTGTAAGAATGGTTCTTCTTTAATCACAGCATACAGCTCGGCTAACAACAGGGTCGGTTTTAATGGAGTTTTCAGTGCAGATTTTCTGCTGGTTCAGACTCGGCTGTCTAAAATAATCTGTTAAAGGACACATTCCAAACTTTTCGGAATGCACTTCAGGACTGATTATTGACAACTTCAAGAATATTTAATGCTTGTGTTACGTTAAGTACATTAAAGGGATGTTTTGCATTTTTACTGTTGTTGCTGTTCATCAGAAAATGTTGAGGGTTTATATAGCAAAGTGAAAACAAAAACACCCTACAAAAGATGTGCTCTCAACGTGAAATCTACTTCTAATCTTCCTCATGCGTCATGTTTTTTGTTTTCTAGTTGACAGTAAATGGTACCGTGCGGTTGTCCTGGAAGCGGGTGAGAGCGAGCTGAGCGTCATCTATGCAGATTATGGAAATGCTGAAAAGGTGCCATTCTTCCGAATCTTGCCTATCCCCAGGCACTTGCTGCAGCTTCCCTTTCAGATAATTCGCTGCACACTCGCTGGTAATGCAAACACAGTTATGATTGGTTTTGTTTTTCTGAGATTCACTCTTCCGTTGTTCTGAGCTGCAGCATTTCACTCCTTCCCCCTTCCATTTCCTCTTTGTAGGTAAGGAACACTTTCCAACAGAGTGGCCAGAGGAAGTGCAGCAGATGTTTCGAACCATGCTGTTGAATGGTGTCCTGGCCACTGTCCACTCCTTCGATGGCCTTGCTAATGTACTTTCACTCACTCTTCCCACTGAGAGGGGTGGCGGGATCCTCACTGCCATGATCTTGGATGCACTGCAGGCCCTGACCAAGACTGATCCATTCCCCTACACCACTCAGAGCGCTGACCTAACTCACAGCTGCACACCCTCCCCCAGTCCTACAGCTCTAGCCAACTGCCCCCAACCCAACTCCATACCTGAAACCCAAAAGTGTCTGGGAAATGAACCTTGTAACACTGGTCTAAACCTGACCCCAGAGCCAAGACCCCAGCTTCCAGAGCAGAGTAAAAATACTTCTGCAGTGTCAGTCAGTGGTTAGTTAAATTTTTTTACTGTGCTTTAAAAAAATAATAATTTGTTGTCTTTTTATATTGTATGTATGAATGTATAAAAAATATATCGCAGCAAAACGGGTATTTTCTGATAGTGTCACAGTTTCTGTAGTAGGAGTCAGCAAATCGTTATTCATTAATTAAAATTAAACCTAATATTTTATTTTCAATTATAAATATAACTTAACTTTAATGCATTGTTGTGGATTGCTTGTGATGTAGAGAAATCAAGCAGAAGGTGTGATTTCTTTTAGACGATCCTGTAGAGGTTATTGAGCGAATGGAGCCACCGTCACAGAATACTACAAAGACTGATGGTACGTATGCGTCATTTTGTGGTTATGACTTGTTACGGTGGCTTAGCATTCACTCGCTTCTCTCGTTTGAACGCCAGATCAACCGACGCCCAGCTGGTGCTTCCAGAGCCTGAAGGCTGAAGAAGTAAGAGCTGGTTTCACCCTTTTCTGGTAGAACTTTGGTTTTTGTGTGTTTATACATACAAGTGAATGTAAACAACAGCTGTAATGTTTTCCCTCTTTCCTTTGACAGATGGAACATCTGGAACAGTTGCTGAAGCAGCTGTTTTCTCTCATCAAGCAGTTTGAGGGACGGACAAATAAAGACAATCCAAGTGTATAACTTTATAGTCCTGTGTTATAACCAAGGTTTTTGGTTTTTTCCAGACTTGTAACTTTTCCTTCTCTCAAAGCTTTTGAGTTCTCAACACTAATCGTGCAGTCGGCACAAAACTTTCTATGTTTTTAACTTTGGTTAAATTCCAGTCCACTTGTTAGGTTTTAATCTTTCTGGAATGCACTTGTTAGTTTGTCAGAGTTGGCAGTGAAATTGTTGATGGGTCTTGTTGAACTTGAGTTGTGAGAGTGTGCATCTGTCTGCATGTGTTCATCACCTGTTCAGGTGGGATGTCTACCATGATAGATTTGTGTTTCACGTTTCATTCAGTTGTTAAATAAAGACAAACATTAAACACGGCAGTTTGTAACTTATGCTGAATTTCGTTGGCTTTTTACGCAAAGTAATCTTAAGGTGAACATTTTAAAGCTTCCAGCTACACGTGACTGTGTGATCTGGGATCTCCTGAGGAGAAGGGGAAGGATCTCAGAAACGAATCGGTGAGATGCGTGAAGTTATTTCGGTCCCTCTCTGTCCATACTTGCTTGTGCTTGTGCTGCTCGTGGCGTGAGAGGAGGCCACCGGCGCAGGTACATCAGAGGTGGGCATGGCGAGGAGGTGGGGACGCCGCTCCTGCGTCAGGACTGCGCCCGCAGTTCAGAGCAGTGTGCGCCACCCAGGCTGTGCGGAGGAGCTCGAAGGCTTGCGGATATTAAAAACAGCACATGGTAAGGAAATGCTTTGTCAGTCATTCTGTTGAAGCTGGATCGCATTGATTTAGTTGGTGTTAGGAGAAAGTGCTGCGGTGTTTCAGTGTGCGCGCGCTAGTGTTCCGTCTTCCACAGGACAGAAGCGAGAAATGAGTCGTACAATAAACAGCTCAGTCTAACGGGAGTTAGAAAAGGAATTATTAAAATACATTTAGGGTGAATATTGCATTGACTGAAAAGTAACAAAATGCATTACTGGGATTCCTTTAGTATTTAAGTGTGCTGACAAGCCTCGGTGTGTTCAAATCACGACTGCTGCTGCATGTCGGGGTCATAACCTCTGGCCTCGTGCTAAGACTGCTCTGACCCCTGACACATGGAAAAGTGACCAGATGCACCATACAGCTGTTTCATATTTCCCCTATAATTTGGTAGCTGGTAGTTCAATTTTCGGTCCTATATTTAAAGTTTTACATTTGTTCTTCAGTTGTTTTTAGTGCTCATCTCAGGTGACTCACCCTAAAATAATTTTAACTTCTGGGATGTTTCCAAGTTGCACACCTTCAACTACAGGTTAGGAGTTTTGTATGAAGTTGGTCCAAAGCCAGACCTCTGTTCTAATTATAGGCTACAGTGTGGAGACACTTTCCAACCTGGCAACCAATTAAAATCTCAGCACATCTATGTCTTAGGTGTCTTTTAAGTTATACAATTTTGTAGTTTGTCCCTGTAGCTCACAGAATGCCCATACTAACTCAAAGTATAAATATTAAACATTGATTTTAAGTTTATTTTGTTTTTGCAAAATGGCAACGTAGACTGCTGAAAGATGGCCCACGGTTTAGCTGGAGCTAAACGTCCACTGCAGAAAGAGCAGAGAGGTGATTACTGACAGACAAAAGGAGGGAATGTAGGGATCCTAAGGAATGCTTGTGAAGAAGCAGACAATTTTGACACAGGTGTGTGTGTGTGTGTGTGTTTTATATGTAGACATGCATGACTGCTTACACCTCCGAGCGTGTGCATGCATAGTGCACACACTCGAGCAGCTTGATCCTGCACACAATTCTATCTCTGTCTCAGAAGCACACACAAACCCGCCTTACTCCACCCAAACACACGCTTCGGAGACGGGCAGGATATTATGGGCATGCTTATCTGCAGTCAGAGTTAATCAAAGCTTATCTGCAGGCCTCAAAGTATCAGTACCCAACAATAAATATACTGAACACCGATGACACATGGCATTGTTGAAGAAAAGGACTTTTGGGTTGCATTTGTTATACAGCAGGAACTAAATCCTAAATAAATTGCATTCGACTTCCTGCTCATTCATGAACGTGTCCGTGGGTCACCATGCTGGGCCTTACCTTGGCATGTTCAGCCTTCAGTGCATACCTGTGGATTTAATGCGTTCCTTTGAAGAACGTGCTTCCTTAGGAATCCATGACTTCAAAGCAGATGGCATCAGTCAGAGCTCATTGTAAACTTTGTAGGCCCAGACAAAATATAGACTGATCCACATGCTGGTGGAGTAAGTACCTGATGTGTTATGTGTCTGTGTGTTTTGGTACACAACAGGCTGAGGTGTGTGTGAAAAAAAATCTAAATTACACTTGCACTAATGTCAACAAACTGTATTTCTCCCTTCAACTGGATTGGTCTGTGAGGAATAAGAACAGCCACATTAATCTAATGTGCAGAACTCAAATCTCATTTTGTCAGTGTCATTGAAATGCAAGTTCTTGTCACAAGGTGCCTGGAATCCTGGCATTTGTGGTAACTGTCAGTCATCATATATCTCTTGGAGCCTTCACCTTTTAAAAGAGAACCAACTAACTACACTTAGCTGAACAAACATGGCAAGTGTGTAAGTGTTGTTCGTACTTTATCCCTCAACGTATACATGAGGAAAATTCTAATAACAGGACAAGTTTTTCTTGGCTTCTTCTCACAATAGACATTTTGTATTTCTGATGAAATACACTATAAACTTCAAGATGGTTTTGTTTATCATTCCAGCTCTCCCAACATGCACCGTGATGTCCAGCTCCCTGTCCTCCTGACACTGCTGCTTCTTCAAGGTCGGTTAATGGATTTTATCACTGTTTTGCGTTCAGTATCATTGTTGTAATAAGACAAACTTAGCTGCGTAAAGCCTTGGAAATAGGGAAACAAGCCTGAGTTTCTAGTTTGTGTTTTTGAAGCTCTGCACTGTAATTTCTGATTACTGCTTAAATAGTTGAGTCTTCTGTGCTAAAACAAACATTGTGGCGTCTTCAAAGTGACATCCTGTCTCCTGCTTATTTCCAGGCAAGTCCATTTTTGCATCAGTTTTATAGCGTATTGTCAGTCGTTCTCTTGGACATAAGCATGTTGGCAGCTGCCTGAGGGGGGAGGCAGGAGTTGCCGGGTAATATAGTCTTTGAGTTGTTTCCAAAAATGACAGCTTTAGCGCCACCTGAACTATTTATTACTGGCCCTTTTAAGACTTTGAACTTGAGCAAACAGACTGTTTCACCGTGTCAAGGTGCCCCTCTTTCCTCCTGTGTCGACAACACAGATAACACGTTGCCGTGATTCGCCTGCATATGTTTCTGATTTCTCCTTATGACTCGTATGTCTCCCAGACCATGGTGGGCTTAATGCCAACTCCGTATCAGCTCGTCCGCCTGAGAATTCTTGCTCATTATCTTACTGTTGATTTGCTGCCATGTTTTCATTCACAGACATCACAGATACAGCGTCAGGCTCTACAGGCTGAACAGACAGACTTTTTGTTCAGTGCAGTGGGGCCTCACTGGCTATGAGAAAGCACCTCGCCAAGACCCTAAACTTTCACCATCAGGGGGACTTTAGCCAGAGAATGATGTTGGAATTAGGGGCTGGTGAAAATGTCGGTATCATGAAGAGCTGGGAGAGTAGGCCTCTGGCTGGCAGGTGGTACTTTCCCATAACTATCAGGTTTTTACTTTGGTTTTACTCTTTTCCCCCCACGAATATATGATGATAGTGGGTAAAGAAGATTATTTAGTCAGTGATCAAGAAGCTTTCTCCAAATTAATGTATTAAGTATCCTTTATCAGCTAAAGGTTGTGGTGTTTTGGTGTTTTTTGTAACCCACTGGTTAAAAAACTGGTGGCTTAGAATAATGACTTGAGTAATTACCAGTTAATACAGATAAAGCCTGAAACTGTTACACACAGACTCAGGAAAATGTCAGCGGTAGCTATAAATTCTACTGAGCCTGTCTTTTGATGTGTCTCTCTTTTTTGGGGTTTACATGTTTGACATGTGTAGAAGACACTTGTTCTACGTGAAGAAGTCACGGGAATGAACTTTCCGTATTCTGAGTGGAGAGGACTTTGCTATTCAGGCACTGAAATCTGTTCAGTGTGGAGATGCATGTTTCTGAGTTAGACAAATGCCTCCGTGACCCACTGGTGTTACCAGGGACAACAAGGCACATTCACATGGCTTTCTATGAGGAAATCACGTGCTTCTCTCCCCTCTCTGGTCTCTACATGTGCCTGAATGGAGCTACGTCCTTTCAGTGAATAGAGCCGAAGAATGGTTTTCTTCAGTTGTCCACTCACATTAGCTTTAAATACTCAATTGTCCATTGCAGAAGTTTGAGGCAGTGAATGAGGGACATTAGCCGAGGCTCTAATACAGTTAATGAATGACTTTGAACGATCCACAGAGTTATGTTCGTGTACAGTAGTAGTTTATTTGATTGTACCAGTATGTACAGTAACCGTGTGTGTGTGTGTGTGTGTGTGAGAGAGCAGCAGTAAGGCTGACCCCTGGGATTAATTTGAGCGTGTGTGTGGGTATATATTTGGTGCCATGCTTGTGCACAATACTGTGAGAATATGTGTCACCCTTGGCGCTGCTTGTCCTTTGTAGTTCAGCAGGGTATCTCCGTGCAGGAGATCCAAACCGGCCATGAGAACATTGTGAAGATCAACGCAGCAGGAGAAAGTAAGTACTGCACCAAAACACCAATACATAACATACAACACAGTCAAAGGAGGAATTTATAGTGACACAGTTGGATTTGACAGAAGTAAATACACAATAAATGATCGGTGGTGTTGAAAGAAAGTCTTATTAGTGATGCGCGTGTTTGATGGCGGCTCTCACATAAACAGAGTCACTGACAGACAGACAGACAGACAGGCGGCACACTCTCCCTGTCCCTGAAGGCCCTCTTCAGTGATTAGCTGCACATTCTGACATGACAGCAACACCACAGGTTATTTACGCCGCAAGCAAGAATACACACGCATGGGAGCGAGAGAGGGGGCGTGAAAGACTTTTTTCTTGGTAATGGTTTTGTGAGCGAGCTCCTGGGAAAAGATAATTGAGTACTGGCATGCAAAACTGTTTTCCTTTTATGTCAAGGTATTATTTTCATCTCCAGCAACCCGCCTGATAAGTAAGCAGGAGAATCTCATAATGCCCACATAGCACATGGCGATAGATGACCTTTGCCAGGAGTGCAGCGGAAACTACAAATGCATTACTTGTTTGTTTTGTTTTTTTCTTTTCATGGGAAGTGATGCAGTGCTCAGCAGCCATGGACATCCTCTTCCTCCTGGATGGTTCCTACAGTGTGGGGAAGGGCACTTTCGAGAGGTCCAAACACTATGCGATTAAGCTATGTGAAGCGCTGGACGTAGGATCAGAGAAGGTTTGTTTTCTTTCCGTCCTCGTGTCTCTTTCCCTCCTCCTCCTGTGTCAGTCACCACTCAGTAACTCTGTGCTCGTCCAGGTGCGGGTTGGCTTGATTCAGTTTGGTACGTCGCCTCGGCTGGAGTTCGCCCTGAACCTGTGCACTACCAAAAAAGAACTGAAGAAGCAGATCAAGAGTATTTCCTACAGGTCAGGTCATCTCAGTCAGTGCGAGCCTTGGCCATTCAGTGGTCTATTAATGTAGTGTCTATGTAATTTATGTTTTTACTGCAGCATTGTTAATTAGCTTGTTCATGAGGAGTTAATTAAAACATATGCAGTTCAGACACCCAGAGGCAAAGTAACACCAAGTGCTCCCTGTATAGGAAAACAAATTAATTTCAGATTAGAGACACACCACAGGTGGTCACTGGATACTCTGGATAAGTGCATAAGCCGTGAAAGGTAATTTTTGTGTGTGTGAGAGAGAGAGAGACAGTGTTAGTGTAGTTTGACGGATGGCTTCCTGTGTTTTGCATTGTGTAGCAGTGTTCTGCAGGTGTTTGTTTATTCATGTAATAATAGCAAATCATAGCGCCTCAGGCCACAAAACTAAAACAACACAAACACTGTGTCTGTTAACGCAGATTTATAGGGTGAGCTTTTTGAAAAGATGTCCTCTCACCATCGTAACAGCAAGTATTAAATTGAAGGGAGTAAACAACAGCTGCAATAGTTTTTCATCAAAGAAAGATTTAAATCACTGAAGCTCATTCGTCATCCTTTATTGTCTCAGTGTCGTCATAAGACATGACTTGTCCAGCCTGTGCGCACGCTGTGATTCATGTATTGTTGAGCATTAAGGAGAAAATGTCCATTTCCTCCTGCACTTGTATGAATAATAAGAAACTAATACCGTGTGTTGTTTCCATTCATCTATGAAAAGGAATGTAGATTATTAAATTATGCCTGGAGGCCTTTGTGTTGCTTCTGTATTATCCTGTGGTTTGGGCCCTTCCAGTACCAAAAAGGAAATATGATGAACACATCAGCGCTTTGTTTCAGCAGTTCTACGCTCGTGTGAAATGCTGATACCTTCTTCCTTGTCTAGTGAGCAGACTCATAGAGGTTGCTGTAAAAAAATATATAATAGGTTTTAAATAGTTTTTTGGGGCCCTGGGGTGATGAAGCTCATTCAACAATGTATTCATACATCTTCAGCCCAAGAAGTGAAAGAGGAAGCCAAATAACGTCGAGCTGTGGTTTAGACGTCTGACTCTGCTGGCTACATATTCGCCGATTATTTTTGTAAATGCTTTGACAGTATTGTTCTTACGGTAACGTGAAACTTTGTGCTCCCAGGGGAGGCAGTACCCAGACGGGCCTGGCTCTGAAGTATATCTTGAGGAAAGGTTTCCCAGGAGGTCGTAATTCTTCCACCGTGGCTCAGATTGTCATCCTCTTATCAGATGGGAAGTCTCAGGGCAACGCCGTGCAGGCGGCAGCACAGCTCAAGCAGACAGGAGTAGTCTTGTTCGCAGTGGGCCTCCGCTACCCCAGGTATGTTTGACGGCTGGAAAGTAATGACCATTGTCAGGAATAACTTTTTAACCCGTCCTATTTTGTTCAGGTGGGAGGAGCTTCATGCTTTGGCCAGTGAGCCGGTGGAGAGCCACGTCTTCCTTGCCGAGCAGTTTAATGATGCTGTCAACGGACTGTACACCACTCTGACCACCTTCTCCGTGTGTAATGCCATCCCTGCAGGTGGGACTCCACTCACTGACCTTACCCTCTTACTAGGGGATGATCAATCAGTCTAATTATTTGATTATTTATTCATGAGAACCAGAATGCTCCTCTCCAAAATCCATGTTTTGTGTTTCCCCTCCCTTATTTTGTTCCTGTCCACTCCCAACATTCCACCATATTCCCGCTCTTTCTAACCCTAATCCCATTCCTCCGGTGTTGTTCAGGCTGTCAGGTCGAGTCATTCCCCTGCGAGAGGAAGACACTGGAGACGGTGAAGGAGCTGCAAGGGAATTTCATGTGTTGGAAGGGCTCCAAGGGGCATTCCCCGTACAACTCTCTCTGCCCCTACTACAGGCAAGTGTAGGGTACATGAAGACACAGATACAGATATTCTTCTTCTTCGTCTTTGTCTTGTCTAAGTGGCCTGGTAGCTCAATGGGTTAAGCGTCAGACTGGAGTGTAGAAGGTCGCAGGTTCGAATCCTGTCTGACTCCTAATCCATCCCCTACCAGGTGTGTCCCTGAGCCACACACCCAGCGCCAGCTCCCTGTAAGTCGCTTTGGATAAAAGCATCTGCCAAGCAAAGTGAAGTAAAGTCTTCTGGGAATGGCAACCCTCCTTAAACTAGCTCATTATAGTTGGACGGCTTTTCAGTTTGGACGTATTTGTTTTTGTACACACCAGGAATTCTGGACTCACAACAGTATGTGTCCCGTGTTATGACAAAGAGAACAATCTGTCATTTTCTCTCTTGCTCAATGAGCCATATGACTGTGTTCGAAAAGCGGGTTAATAAAAACAAGGAAGTGCAATTCTTTCAGGACCTCCCAGGGCAAATTAAAATGGCCTTTTGCTAAAATTCATTTCACGGAACATTGCAACTTTACTACAGTTAAATGGCCCGAGGCAAATGGAGCTCGCTGGTATCGCGATCGCAACATATATATGATCTTTCAAATATCCCTTTTCTCTTAGGAATACGATAAATGACTTCGTATTTTTTCCCACAGAAGTCAACATTGAAATTAAGCATTATTAGATATAGCAAAAAGAGAATCACACCGTTCCATATATTTAGATTTGGTCTGTGTAAATAATGATTCCCATGAATGTCAGGTAACAAATAGCAATATTATCAGTTGGAGAGAAAAAAGTAAATTATTAACTCAGATATTTTATTATTTGTTTTTGCAGGTACAGCAAGGTTTACCTAAGACATCCGTCTGTCTGCCATCGAAGTATCTGTCCGGGTAATAACGTCGTACTTTAATACCTGCAGCATTTGTGTGTATTTCTTCAGATATGTGCGTGACGCTCGCCGCCTTTCTTTATCATTCACTTTAGATCCCTGTGACTCTCAGCCATGTCTGAATGGTGGAACATGTGTATCAGAAGGAGCTGAGGGCTACCGCTGTGTGTGCCCACCTGGCTATGGAGGAGACCCACACTGTGGTTGGTTTACCGTCTGTCTACTTGCTGAGATATTAACACTCAGAATGCAGAGATGACATTAACCCCGCCCATCGTCCTTCCTCAGCTCCTGCGTTATCATTGGACTGCTCCGTGGACTTGCTCTTCCTGCTGGAGGGCTCTGCAGCGACTACTCTGGAAGGTTTCCTGCGCCTAAAATCCTTCTTAAAGCGCTTCCTGCAGACAGTGATTGGGTCTGACAGCCCCAGTAGAGTTGGCCTGGCAGTGTTTGGCAGAGAGACTCGAGTAGAAGTCCCAGTTGGAAAGTTCAAAGGAGACCTGAGGGCTCTGCTTAAGGCCGTGGATGCACTTCGGCTGGTAGGTGGTGAGACCCAGACAGGCCAGGCACTTCGCTATGTCACACGCCACGGCTTTGTGAGCCCGCCAGTCTATGCTGATGTCACAGATGACCTTCCCCGCGTGGTGGTACTGCTATCTGCCACTTCTGCTGCTGACGAGGTGGTAGAGCCTTCAAAATATGCACGGGACAGAGAGATCTTCCTTATAGGAATAGGACCAGGCCACTTAAAAGGGCAGTTGAATAATATCACAGGAAATCCTCAGAGGACTCTCACCTACACATCTCCGGATAGGTTCAGCGCCAAGATCCCTGAGCTCAAGGCAAAGATCTGCACTGTGGATACACAAGGTGTAGTGAGCAACAAAGCACTTTTACATATTTTCTATGCATATGCAGAATATTGTGCCCAGCCTGTGTTATATAAACTTTAGTGGGATACACAGAGTAACCTTTGAAATGTCCCTTTTCTGGTTCACATCTACACTTGTATGTCATGTTTTATTTCAACTCTGTTTTCAGGTTGTCTGGGTCAAGCGGTAGACTTGGTGATTGCCCTGGATACCTCGGGAGGTGTTGGGCGCGGCAACGTTGGCACCCTTCACAAATTTGCTCGCAGCCTCACCGTCCAGTTCGACATCAACCGCGATGTAGCTCAAGTGGCACTTGTGACCTATGCTCGGAGAGCTACCACCGTGTTCCACCTGGACACCTACGACACCGGTTCTGCCGTTCTGAAAGCAGTAGAGGAGGCCGAATACATGGGCGGAGTGGCCTCGACGGGTGCCGCTCTACTCCACATCCACTCCAACGTCCTGACAGTGGCTCGAGGTGCACGACCTGGAGTCAACAAGGCAGTGGTGGTGGTGACGGATGGTTCAGGTGGGGACGATGCTATCGTGCCAGCTCAGAAGATAAGAGACAATGGAGTTTTACTGTTTGTCATCGGTATCGGAGACGTGCAGAAAGAGAAGCTGCTCCAGATTGCCGGCTCAGAGGAGCACATAATCGCGGTGCCGTCCTATGAGGATCTCAAGTACTTTGAAGATGTGCTTGTGCAGATGCTGTGTTCAGGTGAGAATACGGGGAATAGCTGTAATATATAATTCTACTGAATTACAAACCTAATAAATGTGTCTTATTTGGCATTGTGGCAATTGTCTGTTTTGTGGTGATTTTATTTTCTAACAGAGGTAAAGAAGCCAGTCAACCTGTGCAAACCCAACCCCTGTATGAACGACGGGATCTGCATGCTGTCAGGAGGAAGCTTCCGTTGTCGGTGCCAAGGCTACGAAGGACCACACTGTGAAACAAGTCAGCAGCATTAACTACACTTTTCTCTCCTCAATCCTTTTTATAATATAGCCATTTAAATACTCACATTTTAATAACTCTGTGACACAGCGAGACAAACGGATTTAATGAAGTAATTATAGACATTAAACTGAATTCATATAATTGTTTGCATACTCTGAAGCTACAACTTTACCCTGTGCTTCTGTTTGTAGAGAGCAGCAGGCCTTCGAGAGGCGATCTTCCCAGGTCTGTTGCTCTGAGGAAGAAGAGGAGGCAGAAGAAGAGCCACCAGGAACTTCTGCATCACTACAAACTACACCGTAGGAGAAATTCAGCCCGATACGCTGAACACATATGAACACACTTACTATACGTGGAAACAAATAATCTATGGACACTTGAAGCCCAAAGATGTTTGCAGGTACACACTGGAATAAAGGGAAACCTAATATTACTGTTATTGTTTCAATATTTAAACTTGCACTCAAACTTTAACAAGTGCCTTGAAACTGTATTTACTTGTGTGCTTTTGATTTGATTTGAGTTTCATAGTTTGTTCCTGATGACTTTGCCAGTTATGTGCTTACTGTTGTGCAGTTGTCTCAACGTGGTTCTTATAATGTATTTTAAAGTGTAATTGCGTCTTTCCTCCCTCCAGCCAACACAAAAACATTTTCATGTTTCAGTATTATATTACGACATTATGTGTTATGTGCTAAAGTAGTGCTTGCATACTGCATAATGCTAGCTTTGTCCTCACCCCTACCCCGTACATTTGAGTCCAGCTTCAGTAAACAAGTGTATTTGAACTAACCAGCTTCTTAAATAAATAGCCAAAAGTACATGTAACCACTTTGCACCTTCCCAACAGACACTCTTTTGTCAAATGAATCATTCTTCATGAATGTTGTTTTTTGAGTTTACTCTAATTATCCTTTAAATGATGTGCCCTTTTCAAATGTAAAAGCACTGTACTACTGTGAACCTCAGTACAGGCTGAACACACAAGATTTTCATAAACCCATAAAAGTCCGTATTACTGTCAGTACATTTTTATTTTAATAAAAAGTGCATTTTTAGCAAGCAATACACGCCAAAAGGCCGAATAATGGTGTAAATATATTTACATCTTGGCTACCAGCATATATGAACCAAGCTACAATCTATAGTTTACAAAATTACCACTTATAAGAGGGGGGGGGGGCGTCTTGTTGAAAACATCCCACTTGTGCATCATTATCATAAACAATTGTTAGACTTGCCACGATGCTACTACATGAAATTCAAATACAGACAAAAACTTTATACAGTCTTGGCAAAAAGGTGGTGATGATGACGACGATGATGATGAAGGGGGATGGTGTTTTAACTGTGGTCAGTGAGGTTCTCCTCTAGCTGCTGGATTTCTTCTCCCACTCCTGGAAATACAAACAGAGAACTGTAACTGTAATCCATGTCCTGAGATGCACCCGAGTCATTTGCTCCACCAACACCACCAACATTCGCGCTGTCTCACCTTAGCTTTCTGCAGGACTTTGCCTTTTGTACCCAAAAGAGACGTGGGTCTGTTTTTTAGATTGGACGCCGAGTTGACAGGCGATGACGAGTCTGCGCTGACGTTGCTGCTGGAGGGTTGGCATGACAACGGCGACGATGTATGAGCTGCAGGCACATTTGCTGCTTTAGGCTGAGGGTAAAAATCAAAGAATGTCAATCCTTCACTGTTCTGCCTTTATCTTTATGACTAAGTTCTCGACTCTGCTGTGCCAACGTTTAGCAAATCGATCAGGCTCAGAGAGTTTGACCAGTAGAAACCATCTCACTAACCGTCAAACTCTCATGGCGGCTGCTGTCCAGTGTGGTTCCCAGTGTGAAAGGCCCCGACTCGACTTTCTTCAGACTTTCTTTCACTTTTACCAATTGAAGCTCCACCTCCACTCTTCGGCGCTCTGCCTCCCGACACTCGTCTTCCTTCTGTTTCAAACGGGCTTCTAATGAGGCCTGCTGCTTGGAGTCTGAGGGTAACGACAAAGCCATCAGTCACACAGGTCAATGTCTACTTTGTTTCATTCTATGTGCTTCTACCATCGCAGATGTACCTTGACAGGCGCTGAGCTCTTCTCTTAACTCTTTCCTTTCCTTCCTTAGGTTTGCCAGACTGCTCCTGACCCCCTCCTTTTCTTTCTCGAGACAATCGCGCTCATCAATGTAGCGTAACATATCTGCCTCTGTGCGGTTCTTCCCCAGTTTCACTTCAACTGCACCAGGACATCCTGATCATTAAAGAATAAAATACTAGTTTAAACACACACACACACACAAATAAATATTATGATTATTACATTAGCATAACAATAAAACCCATGCAGGATTTTTTCTTTCAAATAATAATCTTCCTTGTCAACGTGAGCTGTGCCTTTGTCTGCAGAGGAGGCAGCTTTTCACCAGAGGGAGCCATGGTAACGTAAACATTACAGTTCCTCCTGTGCCGTACGAAGGAAGAAACACCATTTTCTGCTACAAGATGTGGTATACTTTCCAAATACCTGTAAAAACATGTACTGGTACTGGTAGTTCTCCCCTCACCTATGGTGTATGCCTTTGGTCGCAAAGGCTGAGGACTGTTAGGGAACCCAGCAGCAGTTGGGCCTTTGTGGATCTGTGCCCCAGGGGAGCTGAAGGCTTGTGTTATTCCCGTGTTCATCCTCTTGGGTGTCTCCTGGCTTTGAGATGAGGTCTTAAGCGGCTGCGTTTGTGGCTGCGGTAGAGCAGGAGTCAGGGGGCGTTCTTCTTCTTTGGGTTTGCTGTTGGCAGAGGTTGGGTTTGCTTCATTTATCTCAGGTGTTGACTCTGGGGGATTAATTGAACTGACCTGGAATAAACACAACAAATAGAGAACATGAAGGAAAAACAAAGGAATTATCAGAAAAAAAGATTTCTTTTCACATTCCATTAGTTTTATTTTGTTAATTATGCTCAGAAGTGATATTTATCTTTTATTGTGCTGAGACAATCTATTCGGTATGTTTACCTCTTGATGTGAGGAGTCCTTGAGGTCCTCAACATGCTCTGGGGAGATTTCTGAATGTGTTTCTTTGGTGGGTGAGGCATTAGATGAATGGAGGAAAGAGCGCACGGGGATAAGGTCCAGGTAAATCCTGTTGTCATTGTCCTGCTCTCTTCCCGCTGATCCCTTGGCATCTTGTGAGCATGTTTCTTTATCTTCTTTAAGGTTGTTCTCACTTTCTTCAGCATCCTGTATCACATGGGTGTAGTTAGAGACGTTATTAGATGGAAAGTGACTGTGTCAAACAAAACAACGTTTCAGAAAGACTAATGCACACACATAAAAAAAAAAACACACTAGATGATTTAACAGCTCATTTACAGTCATGTAAAATGACCTGTGGAAGATTTATAAAATCTAATATCTTTTTTTGCCTCTAAAAGTTAGTGGTAAAAATTAAGACGCATTCAAATTAATTAAACATTAACATCTACTAGTAGACAGATTTGTGGCCCTTAAAAATAGATAAATTAGTTATTTACATATTCAATTGTTTAAAATGCATAATTGCTTTGCACAAGTGTTCAACCAAGACATCCAATGGGGGCAAGTCCTGAACTTGAATCTAAACTTTGTTCTTCATTCGTGTTGCCACGTGAGATAGTTTGTGAACTTTCCCAGTGGAGTAAGCCAGCGAGCTTGGTTGAACATGATATATATGATGAAGACTTTGAGCTGCCAGATGAACAGACTGATGAGTGGGCTGAGATGCAGGAGCATGCTGCATTGTTAGAAGATGAGTAGGAATAGAAGTCAGGGATTGAGGGAGACAAAGCTCTTTCAATCCTAAAATCAAAGCTGTAGGATCGAGGGAGCTAGAATTAAAGCTGCAGTTTAGGAAATCTGAATTTGAGATTAAGGTTAAGCAAAGTGCAGTTAAGGCAGCATGAGCTACACATGAAAAGAGAACTTTTAAAAGTGTGCGTAAACCTAGTGCGAGGTGCAACCAGTGAGTATTTCTTTGTCTGAGACATTTATTGGTGATGTTACTTAGATTAGAGGATGTGAAATGTCCTGTTTCAGAAAAGCCCTGCATGCTGTTAATCCGAGGTACGGTTTGTTTACAGGGGCCGTCTGTGGGTTTGTGCCCTTGCATTCCTCTGAAAGGGTTCAGTCTTATTTTAGGCAATGATTGTCTTGGTTAAAAGGGGTTTCCTACACTTGTTGTGAACAGACAAAGCCGTGGTGTAACTCTTTCTGAGACGTTTTACATCGGTCTCCCTGAAGTGAGTCAGAGTTAGTCGATTCGTGTGAGTGAGTCATCTGTTCCAATCTAAATTAGTCGAGATGACATCGTGTGCTTAAGAGTTTCTGCAGAAATACCACTGCATCTGGGTGGAGAGGAACTAGCGCTGTCACAAAGCACTGATCCTTCCTTAGCTAAATGCTAAAGAGGATCTGGCTGCTGCTGATGTTGGCTTATGTTTGTGAATGGGCTGCTGTCCCTATTGATTCTGACTGAAAATGCATTTATCAATTTATCAAGACATGTAATCAAACAGCCTCTGACGTCTCCACTTTTGTTACACCAAATACCTTTATCCAGTGCTCTGTCGTGGTATTTGGTTTGCACAACACCCCAGCAACTCTGCAGGGCCTGTTGTGGAAAGTGTTGTCTGGCATGGCTAATTTGTGTTTTAATTAATACAAATAAATGGTAATACCAATAATTATTTGTAGGGGTGCTGGGTTTAAATTTAAGTTTGCCTGATTAGAAAATAGCCGCTGGTACCATTACCTTCTTTTCTGGATGTTTTTTAGGCATCTGTTAGAGAAAACAAAGTGTCCTTGGGCCTTTGAATGAACATTTCTACCATAGTAGAACTGGTACTTAAAATGATAGGGTACTTAAAAAATGCAAGTCTGACAAAGAGTTCAGAGTAATAGTGATACGCATATACCAGCAAAGTATGCAGCTAAACAGATGTACAGAATCTACTGATACTGAATGGAGATCATTGTGCGTTTTAATCCTGAACATACTTCTGGATCCGCTATAGATGCCACGTCGTCATAGAGGTCATCAGAGTTGTGAGAAATAGGGGGCAGGGCATCTATGTAGGTGTTTGGCTCAGAATATCTCCTCTGCATGAAGCTAGAAAGACGCAAAGGACACACCTTCTATAAACAGTGTTTGTAAACATGCAGACACAAAAATCTCCATTTAAACAGATGGAAACAAGCATCTCACTATAAGGAAGTCCTGGCTGCATTGACAATGCTGGAGATCCTCTCAGCGTTGACGTAGTCGTAAGTCAGGTCCTCGGGGTCAGTTTTGCTCCCAGTCTGTGACAACAACAGGCCAAGCCAGTGACCCATTTCTTCTGAAGTCTTAGCCTGGGAGGGGATGGGACAACAGAGGAAAGGAAAAGAAAGAGTGGAAGACATTCAGTACATACTACACACTTGCAACACCATTGTTTTAAACCCCCATGGTTTATGTTGCCATCCATCATGTTGTATTAATAAAATGATTGCTACAGCATTATTTCCCAAGACCCTTTGATAAAGCTCAGCTGAGATGTACCAAAGTCAACATGTGTTGATGAGCACTTTCACGTATTTGTACCATTTGCTCTTCTGTGAGTTAAGAATATGGTTCACACTTTGCAACTTTTTGTCTGCATCTTTCTGGACGTCGGTTAAGAAGAGGCTGCGCGTGTGACGAAAGCGTGTTTTTCTAGCATTAAAAACACTGAACGGCAGGTGATGGTCCGGCGCATTTTCATCGGGTAGCGTGAGAGAGCCCTCGAGGCTAAACATGAAATTCCATTGCCTAAGACCAAACATGTGCTGTAGCAGGGTGATACTGCAATCCTAATGGAAGAGGCTGAAGAATTAGTCCCCCAGACATATATATATACACGATATACACAAACATGCAGACCAACCTTGTGTTTACACATACAGTGTATAATATGGGCTAAGCCCGATGTCAGGAGATAGTGAGCATTTAGGATTCCAATACGTAGTTGTACGTCATTTCTATTAATGAGAAATGTTGTGTCTCTCCGGGCACTCTTTGATGTTCCAGGCCATCTTGTTTTCTCATGGCACTTTGCTTTAGTATTAGCATGCTTTGTATCTCACTCACAGAGCTGTGTTACAAGTAAGCATCTGACAAATCTAATTCTCTGAATAGCCCTGTGTGGCTGAAGCCCTCGTGAAAGCCCAACATGAAACAAGAACAGGAAATGTATATTGTGATCACCACACCTCATGTTCTATTTACAAATAGCATTTCTCGCCAACCATCACCCTCGCTTACAGAATTAGGCTCCAATTAATTTCTATGCATAAACTCTTTACCTCTAGGGTTGCGAGCTGTGTCCCATCCATGTCAATCTTAAAAGAGTAAAGGTGCTCAGGGCTGGGGTCGGGCAAAATACTGCAGCCTTCCAGAGCCACGGCTGGTTGGCTCACTTTGTTTTTCCCCTTGTCCTGGTAAAACCACAGCTGACCGTTTCTGATTAGACACCAGCAGGTTCGCCAGTGGCTGTTCACGAACACGTTGAGGTAGCCTGACAGAGGAGAGAGGTAACCAGGTCATGAAGTACCCGTTTATTCATCTAGTAACTAATACCGAACGTAAATGTTTGAAAAGACATCTCACACTATATGAGTCTATGGTATGTTAGTTTATGTGATTTGTGTAGACCACCTACCATCCAGCAAGGCTCATTGATGCTCAGCGATATTCTAGTAACATTCTTTTGCATTTAGCCTGATATTATAAAGTATAAAGGTTTCAGCTCACCTGACGTGTCCACACATTTCTCTGAGCTCTCTAGGGAGGATAGTTTTTTCTTTCCAATGTTCATGAGGTTACTGAACATCAGACCTGCACCATATTTCTTCTTCACTGCAGGAAAGGAAGAAAGAAAAAAATTATTATATTTGTGCTTTTCAGACACCAATGCCATAAATGTGCGGAAATGAGTCGAGTAAACATCCAGAAACTGGAAATGACTAAGAGTTATAAAGTAATTCACCGTCTTTACTCTCAGGTGTTTCAGCATGGCTGTCAGTGCTGCTGCCGCTCTCCGAAGCCACCGAGTGTCTTTCACTCAGTTCTGCCTAGAAGTTTATATATATTTTAGTCATTTAATAGGCAATAGCACTCTTTACAGAATAACATTCTTACATTTACCAGCTTAAAAAGCTATTAAATTAAGCATACCTTAGTACAAATGAGCCTTGGGGAGTCAGATGCAGAGAGTTGGGAGTCATAGTTTTCCACTGGCTTTGGACTAATATCTTGAATTACCTAATAAACACGATGAAGGTGGCCAATATTAATTAATATGAAATAAATATTTTGTCTTTTAACATCATCAAAAGAGTAAATAATCAAAACAAGAACGCAGCATCAGATTGAGTAGTAACACTGCTTCGTATGAGTTTGTATGATGCATGTAACTACCTTCAGCCACTGCTCTGTCTGCTCCTTGCTCTGCAGACCCAACACGATGGCCTCCCCTCCTACGGGAATGATCTTCAGCTTGTGCTCTTTTCTCTTCAGCTGTTTTTCCTTGTAGACCACACTGCAGCCCAGCAGACTCACATCCAGCAGAGGTGTTTGCTCCTTGGAGCTTTTATAGCACTAAGGGGAGCAAAGATAACACTGACTTAACTAGCTGTTCACATGTTACCTTGGGTGAAACAAAAAAAAAACATTTATATATATATATATCTATATATATATATATATATAGAGAGAGAGAGATAGATATATATATATATATATATATCTATCTCTCTCTCTCTCTCTCTATATATATATATATATATATATACACACATAGATATATATAGATATATATGTATCTTTATTATTATTTTTTCATTCTAAAAATAAAGCCTGCGACAATCACACATGGAGTTAAGGAATATAAACATACACTACCCTTCATAAAGCCCTTGCTCATGACCAGAATTGTTGTAGAGAAAACCTCACTGGGCTTTTAATCCAGATTTTTACACGCAGTCTTTAACTCACCAGCAGGCGATGGTCTTTGATGACACACAGCTGTTTGGCCCACTGGCCCAACCACTTCTTCCTCCACAGGAAGGCACAGATCCTAGCGTCCTTCATCAGCTCGATGGACGCCTCAGCTGATGGCCACTGGTGCTGAGCTGACTTCCCTCGGGTCACTTCCTCCTCATCGTAGGACTCATAAGAACTGCTAACTGCCTCCCCGTCATCTAAGAACAAAAATCATTGACAACTCTGTCATCACTAAGTAAATTGAAATAATAATTATAGGGTATAAACTGAGAAAATGGTATGAGATTAGATCAGTTCCTTAAAAGTCTGGTTAATATGCAAATGAACATTATCAAAATGTATTGAATACAGCGGGAAGAACATTGCAATATGACTGGACAAAGTGATGATGCTTGCCACAACTAATGTCTGTGTGTTTGCATCCAGGATCCTGTCCCAGATGGACTATAAAGGCCAAATCACATGCTGGTCTGCTCATGCAATATATGATTTAAGCCCCCATCAATGGCAAGACCAAGACATGCCACACAGAAACATACAAGACCTATGACAGAGAGGTAGCTACCCCTGGTGATAACAGCATAGACCACACTGTCAGAGCTCTGCACTCGCATCCAGGGCCCTGAGAGGAGGCTGAAACAGTCCAGCGCTACACAGTAGGAGGAGGAAAAAGAAGAAGAGAAAAAGCACCAGGAGGAAGATGAAAATGCCTTTATATAATCAGCATTATAAGAAGATAAAAGACTGTGCTCTCTGCTTAAGTCACTCAACCTGCAGTAACCTTGGGAAATGTTCTGTAACGTAAAGATGTAATTGCAAAACAAGAATGTAGTGACTAGGCTTTGTGAACTAGCCAAAATACTATCAGCTTTATCAAAATGAGATTGTACGAGAAATGACTAAGCTGATCGGAGCTGAAAATGTCTGTGGTGTAATGACATTTAACCATCAGTGTTTAGTAGCAATGCTCAAGATATACCTGAAACATTTTAGTGGACACTAGAAATGTGGCTGCGTTATATTGGCACAAATAAAGCAACTTCTTTGCGGCAATCAAACATGTCAGCTCCTGCATCACTGTAGGCAACAACACAGCAAACTGTAACAGAAAGTGGTCACAGTCTGTCATTGTGTGGGACATATGGTGTATCTATAGCACAGTGCGAAACCTGTAACTTTCCATTCTGGTTAGCGAACAAGCATCATAGTTACCGAGCCAGCGAATGTCCAGTTAACACCAACACTGAGCTGCAAATGATGCATTTTCCATGATGAAACGGCATCAAATGATGTGCCGAATACACATTACACAAGGAATTCATCTAACAACCAGGACTCTAAGCTGTGAAACACATATTGTTACAAGGACTTGTGAGTTCTTACCATTAATTGTTTCCTCATAGGGCTGAGCCTCCTCATAGTAACTCTCTGAAGTGTCTACACAGCCTGGAGCAGGAACAGCGGGTAAGGGGAACGGCTCCCGTCCTACTTTACCCTGAGAGATGAGAACAGAGGTGATGCCCCTACAGCAACTTACAGCTTCCAGGTTAACATTAAGAACGACACACATTTGACCCGGTGACCCGGCAATGTCTTAAGTTTGCCTTCAGGGGATAGTTTACGCGTGAGCATGGAAAAGAGAGAGAGAACGTGTCTATATGCCGCATGTGTATGAGACTGAGTTTGGGCCCCGTGGCTCCCCTGAAATCACTCAGCAGTCTGGCTGCACTTGGGTCTCCATTCTCATCTCCTGTGTGGCAAAAGTCTGCTGCTTCCCATACTGCTGGAAACCACCCGGCTGTCTGCTGCGAGGCCTATTAAATGAGCCTCAGTTCATTTGGGATCTTTCCATTACTTTCATATTTAACTAAGATCAGTAAATCAGCTACAGAGAGATAATTCAAAACACATTTAGGACATCTCCGCCAGCACTCAAGTTCAGGACATTTCTCAGTGATGGTGAATCTTCAAATGTATATTTAATTTACATTTGTCAAACATACGTCTTTAGAATTAAAATCACTTAAATGTTCAACATTTTAATTCATATATTAAGTAGATGTATAGACACAGCAAGTTATTTGCATTGTCTCTTTGTGAGACAGACTTACATCAATGGTTTGCTTGTTTAAAGGTCACACTGGAAACATACATTCTGTGTATGTTTGAGCAGGTGAGATGACGTACGAGCTCGGAAACATTCAATAGCTGCCAGTGAAGATTAAATCTACAATTTATTTCCAGATTACAAAGAGACATGTAATACAGGAGGGAGACGACAGACATCAGTGCAGCCAAAGAAAGTAGTTAAACGAATGACACTTGCTTTACATAATAGTCCCATTTACAAATTATCATGCGTATTAGGGATTATTATATGCAGTTGCTGCAATTACTTGTCAAAGCTTTTCTCCAGTGAACTCTACTAAACCGTGAGAGTTGAATGACAAAAAGTGATTTCTTAACTATGTCTAATGTTTCCTCCAACCACTGATATGAACAAGCTGTCTGTATTCCCTCATTTTCACTTTATTTCCCCCAAGGCGGTCACGTTTTCTGCTGGATCACAGAAATATTAAATATAACCCTTGAGCAGAGGGAGCTTCATGTATCATGCAAAACACGTCTGAGGGAGCTAGTCTCAGTGGAAACATATTCACTTTAACAAAGTTGATCATCTAAAAGTATTTTGTACGAGCATAACTACTTTGTTGCTCCTCCGTGTACAGTAGATATATTTAATACTTTCACAATAGAACTGAAATAATAAAAGAAGATTAAAGAGAAAATAGGGTATAATACATTGTGTGTGGCGGTTAGCAGTCTGTGATCAATCTTTAGTAATAGACTTAGTGGTTTAGTTTAGCTTTATAAAATACTGAAACCAATTGCATTTGTCCGTTTGTATAAAAATCACAAAACGATAATTTGTGATGTGGGCAGTCTGAGACAATCTCAGTGACTCCCAGTAAACAGGGACTCCCCTGCATGTAAGCTCTTTTCCCACCATATTACATCAGGCAACTAAAATATTTCCCGTAACACACAGCAGATGCAGTGAGCAGCCTTGACGAGCCACAAGCAGTATTAGTGATGAAGACTTTGCCTGTGTGACTAGTCCTAGAGAGATGTTATCACTGCGGTTTGAGGAGCGTAACATCAGACATATATTACTGAGTGGTTGATGATGTTTCATAAGTATCAGGACATAATAATATCACAAATGCCTTAAGAATTGCAATGCTATTGCAATAAAGACACAAACTATTGTGTTTTTTTGTATGTTCTTATCTGACGCACATCCAGATCGGATCACACTGTGCGATTAATAAATGCACAAAACCTAATGGATTCACATACTTTTCTTGTTCCGTTATATCTTTTGTTGTTGGTTTGTAAGTAAAAATATGAATGTATTTACATTTCTGTAGCTGTTAAAGAGAATATCTGACATGGTATGACCCCAGAACTGAGGGAGGCAGCGACAAACCCTAACCCTAACCCTAGCGACAAACTAACCCTAACCCAAACACTAACCCTAACCCTCTGACAGGGAATTTCTTAAGACTTTTCTTAAGATTTTTCTAAGGAAACGACTCAATAAAGTGTGGAGCATGCACATGCACAACAGCACTAACAGTGTAAACTGCACTGTGAAAACAGTGAAAAAAAACAGCAGTCCAGGCATCTGTTATTAATTAAAACAAAGAGCCAGACATTCCAGAGGAGCAGAAGCAGCCCCCTAGACCGCCCCCTCACCCTTATCTCTGACTCTTTCTCTCCCCATTTCACTCATCTTCAAAAAAGTTAATCTGCCTCTTGCTTGAACCAAGGCTAAAGAGGAGTATGGCAAACCCTTCCATGGGCTGATATGAAAAAGAAAAGGGAAGGGAACATGCCAGGTGTTTATCTGCAAGCGTCTGTATTGCCAGAAGACTTTATCAAAGCTGCCATCACTCCAGCTCTAGAGTAGCCGCATTAGACCTCCACTTTTCAATTGTGATGAACGCGCACATATGAACATCCTCGCCACAGAAACATTGTGCTGAAGGAATGGATCGAGGAGTCAGAGCATAAATAACAAGGAGGGGGTGGCGGAGGAGTTAGAGGGGTGTGGTGGAGGGGCTCGGAGTAAAGAGTGGGAAAAAGAGCCCAAAAAACGAAGTCAGACGAACATGGAAAATCCCTGGTTCCCATGCCAAGAATCCGGCACAGCAAAAAACACACACACACACACACACACACACACACACACACACACACACACAGAGCGTATCTGAAAGCCTGCTGGGAGCACAGAGCAAAGGAGAAGGTAGTTATAAAAATAATCAGTGCAGCTCAGCTTTAGAAAGCCAGATTTAGGAGAAACCTCTGGGTTTTTTCTTTTCTCTCCTCGGCTTGTAACATAGAATTTCTTTGGTTAGAATTGAAAACTGAAAAAAAAACTGAAAATAGCATGAATGAAAAATGGAAAGAGGCAGTAAATGTTAGTTTTGTGGTGGGACATAGAATAACAGAAAACAAAAACTTCACATGACACAGATTTTGCATGTGCTGTATTTATTTTTCCATTATTTAGCCTTCTTGGGAACAGTGTGACCTCCTCTAAACCCATCATAGTTTTGGTTACAGATTTAGTTTTGCTCTTTAGTTATGCATAATTGTTTATTTACCAACTTAAAGAAAAACCTACATGTATAAATCTAATCTAGTCCTGTCAAACCAAACCGGATAGAGTGAGTAATCCAGCCATATAATGTAATGATAATAAATTAAGCCAGTACTTATGCTAGCCAATCATATTGTTAGTATGATAATCACCAGTTGCCGGCAGCCACATTACCGCTTACTGTGCATGTCCTTTTCCTGCCTGACGCTTGCGAGTGGCCAGTTGCTATCTATAGTACAACTCTATTTTCAGACCATGCAGACAGGACGAAATGGAACCCTGACTAAACTTTTATTTACCGCCCAGTTCTCGGTTAAACATGGCTCATCGACACTCGAGTGACTCGCTGTATTGCTACACGACGGAGAATAGAGAACCCGGTTAAAGCGATCATGGAAGTGCCTGAGGGCCTGGGAGTCAACCAGGATATTCACGCTGTGAATGCAACCCTTGATCTTGAGGACAGCGAGCACCGGGCGGGCTGTTTGAGAGTGAGGGTGGAGGAGAGCTGCTTTACTGTTGAGCGGGCCTTGCTGGCAAAGCACAGCGACTACTTCCGTGCTCTCTTTCAGGCTGGGATGACAGAAAGTCAGCAGGACGAGTTGCACCTGAGGGGAGGAGTGCGTGCAAGGGGTTTCCTTATTGCACTCGCCGTCTGCAGGGGTGAGAGCCCCACTTTCAGTGATCCAGATGAACTCGTGGAAGCTGTGGAGTGTGCTGCTTTCCTACAGGTGGCATATTTGGTGGAGCATCTTTGTGACATTATTGATTCAGACAACTGTCTCCTGCTTTACCATGCAGCCTCTATCTTCGGGGTGCATGCCCTCTTTCACAGTGCTTCTTTGTTTCTGTGTGATGCTTTCGATGACATGAAGGAAGCAGCAGAGAGCACAATCCCACAAGACTTGCTAGAATATTCTCAAACACTGTCTCCTGCTACTTATATTGCGCTAGGTACGCATTCTCCTTCTATGGAGCTGCTGCATGACTCCTTTAGGGTCGTTTGCTATCTTGATGAAAAAGAGGGAGACTGGAAGCATCTGACAAACCTCCCAACGTTCTGTAGCACGTCCATGGCTGGTGTGGCAGTGCTTGACAACCGACTGTACATCGTAGGGGGAGTTTATGGTTATGGTAAAGACACAGTGGATGGCAGCTTTTGCTACAACCCTGATACAGGGGTCTGGACTGCACTTTCAGGTCCCCAGCAACCACGATCTGACTTTACCCTGCTGGGACATGAGGGGAGGCTCTACGCCATCGGTGGTGAGTTTAAAAAACAGATCATTTCCACAGCAGAAAGTTATGACACTGTTAAAAGAGAGTGGACATTTATACAGCATGCACCAAGACCTATAACATCTGCAGCTTCTGCTGTTGCAAGACGGAGGATGTTTGTTTGTTTCTGGAAACCACCAGACACCACAGATATCTATGAATACATACCAGCGGAAGATGAATGGAAACTTGCCACAACGATGATCAGAAGTCAAAGTTATGGCCATTGTATGGTAGCCCACAGGGACAATTTGTACGTAATGCGCAATGGGCCTTGTGACGACTTCCTGCGCTGTCTAATAGACTGCTACAACATCACTACAGGTCAGTGGACAGCCATGCCTGGACACTACATAAACAGCAAGGGGGCGCTGTTCACTGCAATGGTAAGAGGGGACACGGTGTTTACAGTTAAACACATGCTAACTCTTCAATACATCATCACCGAAGATGGATGGAAGCCCTGCAGGCAGATGAAGGGATTTCCAAAGAGCGGTTCACTGTGGACGTGTTTACTTAGGCTTCCCAAGACGGGACCAGCTAGACCACAGCTGGATGCAGAAGGGAAGGAATAAGAAACGTCCCTGCCAGACACATCTGAGGGATTTGTGGAAGCTCTACCACAACTGTGAAATTACTTCACCATTGAAAAACATGTAAGAAAAAAAAAACAACAAAAAATGGGTGATTCTGGACATTGCACCGTGGCACCGGTTGCGTTCACTTTTACACACACATGCTGACACTAAGCATTTGTTCTGATTAGCAACAGCTGCTACTGTAGTTTATGTTAGGAGTGTGTGTGTGTGTGTGTGTGTGTGTGTGTGTGTGTGTGTGTGTGTGTGTGTAAAGTTCAAAGGCGCTGACGGGATGTTCAAAACCTCTCATTCCCTGTGTTTATCCTGAAGTCACACTGGGCCAATTCAGGAGCCACCGACCTCCCGGTCAACATAAAACACCCCTCAGCTCTCTCTCACACTCACCTCCCCAGGTTTGCCACCCCGCGACCTGTTTCTGTGGAAGAATACATTTCACACAGTCTCAGGTTTGTGATTCTGAAAGTTGTGGTAACTGGTTTTTGGTTTGTATGACAACAGATTGCATTTGTTCTGGTATATTAAAAACCAGCTGAATCATCTTGCAACAAGTGATTATACAGTGTAACATTCTTTTCAATGATTATAATGTTCTAACGAGAGACCAAAATAATGCCAACTACATTTAAAGTTGGAATTTCCTACTTAGCTATTGAGGTAAATTATGCTATCACGACTCCCACCACAGTGGCAGAGGCTGTGTTTAGGCGAAACTGTGTCATATGAAATATGCTGGTAACTTACTGTTCTGGGGGGTGGCAGGTCAGGCAGGATCTTCAGCGGGACGGGAACATGTTTTCCTGCTTTACCATTGTTCAAGTTGTCTGATCTGTCATCTACATAACAGAAGTCCAGAGAGGGAGGTTACGCTTGCCTTTATACTGTATTGATCAGAATCAGAAAGTTTTACTGTCAGCTTCTTTCTCAGAGTTTCATGATGAGTGCAGCTCATGTCCAACAAATATGAAACTGCAGCTAGAAAGCAGTTAGCTTAGCATAAAAAAAGCTCATTCTTTATCCAACATAATGAGAATAGTCGAGTCAAACTACATTTTAGGTTTTTTCTATTAGGACTCTGTACCATAATGTACAAATGTAGCATTAATATTGATAATAACATACATCTTTTCCATAACATTTCTGAACTGACTATTTGATGAACCTCTCTCCACAGCTCAACCTGCGCTTTCCACCGGTCTCTATGAAAAGGAAATTGTGGCTTTGCTATTGAAAATATGTGTTAGTTCTAGTGCTCACTCAAACCATATCACTGCCCAAACAAAATAGGTCATATGTTGCAGTGCTGTGAAGAAACACACAGGAAATGGTGGGTTAGAGACGGAGGGGCTGAGGGGGGGGGGCTGCTACGTGGCAGCTTGTTCTCATGTCTGCCGTTCACTTGTATCATCACAATACCAGTCAGAGTCTTTCAGAGGTTTTCTTCCAAATGTTAAGTCCATTCACAACAAACATCCTTTACAGAGATAATGAACTCTAAATCTAAAGCGTGTGGCCCTGTCATCTCCTCCTTCAGCTGCCAGACGTCCTCTAACTATCCCTCTTACCTTTCTTTCCCCCCCTACCTTTCTGCTTGGTATTTCTTTACACTTCCCACCTATAAGCCTACATCCAATTCCCCCAAATCCCTCGTCCAACTAGTCCTTTATCAACACACTTGCATCACCTTCGAATCAGTCACGTCAGTATCCCTATATATTCAGAATAATCAAACTCTCCAAATGTCTATCGAGCATTGCTGCTTTACTCACCTGACTTGTTACTCAGAGTCTTTGTTGGCTCATCTGGATCTGGTTTATGCGTCTACCCCTGCTTGCTTGATTGCCTTCTGGCAACGACCCTTGCTTTAAACATTGGATAGGCTTTGCTGCCACCTTGTCTATTCCTTACACAGGGAAGCAGTAGCCTTTTAATCTCCTGTAGTTATAGCCTAATTTCTTTAAATACATGCCTTGTACCTGTATGTCGTCTACTATCTAGAGTTAAAACGAACATTTCCCTATCTGCAGTTATTGTCACAATTTATCTGTGTAATTGCACTTTTCAAAGGCATTATACTTCAACTACTTCTCACGAAAAGAAACCAGCCCCCAACTATCAGTATCACACCACAGAGAGGAACCTTGAAAATCACACCTTTGTCATCTTTGTCCTTCCCAGTAACGATGACTTTGTTCATGTATATGTACTCCTCATCAGCACCTGTGTGGACACAGCAAAAAGGAGTTAACAACTATCATCAATAAACTTTGGGACAGACCGTTTCACTATGTAGGTAGTAATGAAAACAACTTGTTGAAAAATAGGGAAGTGGAACTAGTCTCCCAAATGGCACTTGAAAAAACCTCACAGCCTTACATGCACATATACTTATGTGCACTAGACTGATTCACTTCCCTTACTTCATTGTTTTAACAGTCTGCAGACATTGCTGGGGTTAAAAAGTTATTTAGAGTACACTGTGACATATCTACGATCGAATGCACACAGTAGCTGGAGCAGCTAAACCTTTTCCTGTTCAGCTTAACAATCACAACATACCCGTACAACAACAACAACCTGCACATTTATTTGCTGCAGGATGAATTTTGCTGCAGGACGGATAAGAAAAATCTGATCCTGATGGTCAAACATCAAGGATTAAAGGGAAATTTCACCCAAACAAGTGTCCCATTGTACACACAGATGGGCCCATTATTGACACCCACTCTTACCAAGGCAGGCATTCATCATACATTGGTCAGAAAACTTGCCTGCACAGATAGAGCACTGTATAACACCCATCTTTGAAGATTTTGAAGTTAGTACTAAATATACAATGCTGCTCCTGAACTGAGTCTATCTCTAGATTTCCAAAGAGCTGTTATTGAAATGACTCACAAACAATCATTTGGTGATGTTAAAAAGCACTGAAAGATACTTATCTAATTAAAGAGAAAAAATGACTTTGCAATGATAGTAGTTTCCTGTAACAACAATAAAAGCACAGCAACAGTTGCTTTAAGTGCCTGACATAGTGAAAGGAGCTGAACAAAAAAAGACAAATGATTGGGGCTGCCACTAGAAACCTAGTCTAACTTCTCTTTCCACTCAAATGAAAATATTTTAGGGTCAGTGTGAACAGTCATATCATTTAGGAAATAAGTGGAGATGATGAAACCTCATGTCATGCACCAATGCTGCAGTCAGTTTGGTGAGAAAAAGACTTTGTTTGGTTTCTAGTCTGCCTCAACATGGTGGAGTAATTACAAGCTGGCAAAGACGTCGCCTTAACATTGCCACATAAACAGTTTAACTCTGTGTCTTTTCTTAAACAATAAACTGTGTGGTTTCGGTATGGCAGGCTCCAGCTGGTTACTGTAACCTGTTCTGGGAATTTATTCCGGAGCTGCATTGCAGTCCTGAAGGAAGGCTGTTTAATCAAATTAAATATTTTAGCTGACTAAGAATATACCCTGAGAGGAAATCAAACAAAACTCTAACCTTGGACAATCCTCTGGAGGAGGTTCCTCCTTTGAAATAGATATTATGAGGTAAAACCAAACAGCAGTAGAATTAAATTATTCTATGCTTCTACAGTGAAAACAGATTTTAGGGAAACTGAGTTGAAATGCTATTTATAAACTGTTTCTGAAAGGAAGTGAGCATCCCCAGAGGATAAATGTAGCTCCGGAAAAATGATACAGCTTGGAGCCAGTAGAGGAAGTATCGAGAGATGAGTCAAGGAACTGGACATGGAAAAGCACCGTTCGCGTCTGCTTGTTGGTGAGCAGTTGTGTGTACGTTAGCGTGTGACAGACACAGAGAGAGGAAGTGACAAAGCCTTTATTGAGATTCCTACTCAAAAAGTGAAAGTGAATGTGAGAACATTTGGGCTTTAAAACCAAATGATATGAGCAACTTCATCGATCAATGATTTTCAAATCCCTGTCTCTACAACCGCACAAAGCTGAGGTTTCTAAAGGATCACGGTTTCGCTCATTATTCCCAAGTAATCACAAACCAAGAGGCCTTTAGCGTCAAACTGGTTCACATCATAACTAGTGGAGGGACCATAAATTACATCAGCCCATCAGCAATTGCACATCTTTTTATGTTGAGTGTCATATTCAGTGAGTTACAAAAAAAAAAACTTGTTTTCAGTTGTTTCAGTACATTAACATACCATATACCATAATATGATGAAGCAAGATCATGGTAATTGGTTCGTTAAGCGTCAAACTAATGACTGCGATCACTCAACAAAAGAAATACAATGTAGATCTGATAACCTTAAAAAGGGAGGCAGAAATGCAGGCATAAAACAAACCACAAAGTCATGTTATGCAACCAAAATGGGATAAAAGATCCCAAATGCATTTGTTAATAAATACCTTTAAAAGTATAACCATTACACTGTGGTTACTGAGAGTTTGAAATAGCAAAGAAATGGCACAGTGGTTGCGTCGTAAGCCAAACTGCCCACAGTGTAAGCCCAAAGAAAAGACAGGACATGGCCACATGTAACACACAAAGCACCTATATTATTCTATATTGTGGTTAGACTGCAACCAGTGTAACTGTCATGTAATCACACAAAGAACATTAGCAAATGCAAGAATGGTAGAATTCTGCAAAGGAAATTATGACTACTTCATTGATAAAAAGAACTAGCAGCAAATGACAGTTCTTTGTCTGTGCTACACTGCAGACAGGTTTATAGGGTAAATGGTTGCACTTGCTTTCAATGATTAAAAGGTGTCATCAGAATTAGAGAGCTGGTGAAGAGGAAATTAATGTTTTCATTAACTCTAAAAGGATTTTATATTCCTAATAAAAGATAAATGTGAGGACATGCAGACGGGATGGTGTGACATGGTGAGATGAAGGCAGAAGATCTGCTGCGGTGACCCCCTAAACCGAGAAATAATAATAATAATAAGAAGACATTTTATGTCTCTAAGAAATTTAAGCCTGACCTAAAAAGTCCAAAACAAAAAACAGCTTTCTCTTCCACTAATGGGACTTTTCTTATACAACTATACCAGGATATTACCATGTACTACGGTAGCTAAAGCGTTTTTCCAATCTTTCACTTCCACACTGGCCTGTTTTGTGTCATGTGTCAAACGATTTTTGACAAAAAAATATCCACTAAAGAATCAGTGACTGAACAATGAAGTGAAAACTAGTCCTGTGGTTTCAAAATAGTATTCTTTTGTGTTGTATTTTAGTTTTAATAGTTTAAGTAAAATCAAGGAAACTTAGAAAGATTGGCCTGGTAGCTCAATGGGTTACGCATCAGACTGGGATGCAGAAGGTTGTGGGTTCGAACTCCGTCTGACTCCTAATCTATTCCCAACCAGGTGTGTCCCTGAGCCAGACACCCAGCGTTAGCTCCCTGTAAGTTGCTTTGGATAAAAGCGTCTGCCAAGCAAAGTAAAGTAAAGTAAACTTATACCTTTAAAGCAAAGAGCTAGTGAGCTAGCAATCTATGTTTTCTATGAGTCTTTAGAGAATAAGTGCTCCACTGCACATGTGTAGGTTCAAAGGCACTTTCATTCTCTCTTCAACAAAAATGCATTTTCATTCTTGGGTGATTTCCTCATACCGTTGGAAGTGCTGTAGGTCTGGAGGAGATCAGCAAGCAAACCCTTCTGTATGGTGGCGTTCCCACTCAGCGTCTCCTTGTCCAGGATGAGCAGGAAGCTGTGGAGCTCCATCAGAAGCTTGTCCAGCACTGGAAGCACAGATAAAGAAGAAGGTCTCAGAGGTGCAGCACAATAAAAATCCCCACATGCTAAATGTTACTACACATTCCTTGAGGTAAAAATATGTAGGAGGATTAAAACAGTGGCTTCAGATCAGAGCCGTCATCAGCAAGAAAAAGAGCAGCCATGAGCAACAGGCTATAAAGTTGTGATGTGTCCAGACAGAAATATTCAGAATATGGCTGAGAACAGAGAGTTCAACTCCAGGTCCAGTCTCTTACCGTTGTTTTTAGCTGCTAGTTTGTTAGCTATTCAATTCTCACTGTGCTTTAAGCTCCATATTGCACGCCAACATTTTACATGGGAGAGACTTTATAGAGGATTTTAGCTGGCAGCAACCATTCAGACTTTATCTCATTCACTTGTTCCTCTTCTGATCTGGTTGCTATTGACAGTTGCAAGTTGTTTTGGGAGTTGCATGGGTTTAGTGAAAGGTCAAGTCCAGAGGAGGGAGGAGCCTGAGTCAGAGTCGGCAGGTCCTCTGTGTCTGGGTATGGCCCACACACATCCTTCAGGGGTCAGTGCTGCGCGCACAGCCCTCTCCACTGTGTGGGGAGCTCTTTGTGTTTCCCTTCACTGTCTCTTGGCCTGAATAGGGCCCTTGCTACAGTGGGCCTCAGTGTGTGTGAGCATTTCATAAGGGAGATAAAGAAGAGAGACTTTATTAAAGAAAAAGGTGGGGCACGAATTGGGGGGGGGGGTTACTGTTCGTACTGGAATGCATGAAATCCCTCCAGAAACGAATACATCACCTTTTTTAAAAGATGTTCTTTAGCTGTGTCTGTGAATTGTGAACAGCTTTACCATATACACCTGACTCAAACAGAACATTCAAGACATCTGAGTTGGCCAACAAGCATGATAAAATGTAATTATGTAAACAACAACAGCCGAGTTCTTTTCTATCCCAGGAATGGCCAGACTATTCGTTTCATGGGTTTTCTGGGTTATCTGATGAGGTATCAGTTTCATTCAGCTCTAATAAAGTGTATTTAAAAAGACAGTTCATTCAAATGATGGAATCTCATGTGTGCTGACCTACATTTAAAAAGTTCATCTGGCTCTCTGTAATTCATAAAGATATGCATTCATTTAATCACTAAACAAACAATGTAGACTGTTAATTGGCTTTAAATCTATATCAAGTTAGCACGTCCGTTTAGGTATTAGACAATATCAAATTTCACTAAATATAAGTGCTGCAAAACATGTTAATCAAGCAGAGATCATTTTATTGTCTTCTGACTAATCTGAATCATGAGACTCACTCAAAGACTTGAGGAACCCTGATGGTGCTGTTCTGTGAGTCTGACTTCACAGGCCAGCGTCGCTTCACAGTAAACGTTTAATTGGAGCATATTTCTAACACGTTTCAGCCTTCAGTACTTAGTAGTTTCACTTTGATGCTTTAGTCTAGAATGGCTTTAAATGGGCATGTTTTGGATATTACTTTAACCTATAAAGGACTGCAGGAAAAGGATCTTTACCAAACCCCTGTAAGTAGAGCGGAGGGCAAGTTTGAAGTAACATTCACTTTTATATGTAGAAATAATCTGGCCCTACTCAAGAACTGAACTCTACTCATCACAAATCACACAACTATTACCAGAGACAGTAAACTGCTCCTCTCTGTTTGAACTCCTTTAAAACTGTCAGCCAGTCTTTTTTAGTGGCTTCTTCCGGCTCAAACTGATCACTAACAGAGCCTTGAGGGGAGGTGGGGGTGAGGGACATGTGCGTGGCCTTTCCTTTTCTTCCTACACTCCCACACTTTGAAGGACCTCAGCGAAGGAGGAAATTTCTGCAATGTAGGGTGTCAGACAACGGTGAGCTTTGCCTCTCTGAGATGATGGGAGCCAAAGATACGACAAGCTGGACTGTTTTTAACGACTCCCTCCTGAGCTGAGTCAAGCTCGGCCCAGAGGCCCTGTGCGAGGACCTTGACTCTTAAAGACATCACTGGTTTGGACACAAAAACACACATGGGAAGTAAAGTAATAAAACCCAGTTTACCTCTCACTCTCTTGAAATGTTACTGTAATGATTAAAACAAAACGTGGTTACTCATTACGTTTCTTGTAGTTGTTTAGCTGTTGTTTGCTAATGTTTCCCTGCTTAGTATGAATCTAAACATTTTTCCAGCTTCTCCTCCTTGTGTGTTTGCACAGATTGACTCAGATGGCCTTTTGCATTGGGGGACCCTGGGAAACTGAGTCAGCTGACAGGACAGGGAGGTCTCTAGCAGGCCGTCTCTGTGGGCTACAGGTTGGCCAGATGCCCACTCCACATTCAGCAAGTGATCGTAGCCTTTGCGGCGTAAACAATTCACTTCTGTAGAATGGCCAAAAGTAGACGATCAGCCAGTCAGATTACTGCTGCGTTTTTAAATTAAGAAACGACACCTCAGTTCAAAATATATGTTTGTTATATATAGTTTGTGTTGTATATAGTTTAAATATAATAGAGCACACTTAAGAGGATAAAGTTTGTTTGAGTAATACAAACACAAACACCTAGATCAGGCACAAGGGAAATGTCTCTTCCTTGCGCCTGAGGCTGTACTTCCTCCTCTGGTTCTGTTCGACCTCTCCCACACTTTATACATCCACGCGTAGTACGCTGAATGTTGTGCCTTAATACGTTGACAGATGGGTAAAATGTATTATAGTGGAAATCCACCGTGATATATCAACACATACAGACACAACGTTTCACTTCGAAGTAATACGTTTCACATGCTTTCTGCAATATTAGGTGTAACCCAGTAAACAGCCTTTTATCAGAGGCCATCTCCATCTGTTACCTTGTGTAACCCAGACTGTGTTGAGAGAGAAAGGCTCTTTTTTTTCACTTTGTCTGAAATCGTTTTCATCAGCCATCCAAAAATAATCAACGGATTCTATGAGCAACCAGAAACATGCATGCGTGTCTCTCTGTGCTTCCATCTGTTCATCTGGACTACAAATGCTAGGTTCATTTTAATGTTTGACAGTCATCTAGCACAGCTGCTAACCTCCTGTCCAGTGAGAAATAAAGTCATAACATAGCCTTACTGGAAAACTATTTAGTTGCTAACTATGCATGAAAATGAATGACTTCATGCATCTTAGTGTAAAAAAAATGATGTGATGTCATATTTATTGAATCTCATAGAAGGGGAAAGTATTTAGACCGAGTCCCACAATATAGGTCAATAAATATATGACAGTTACTGATTAAAGGCTGCTACTACTGGGCCTCGTCAGGATCTAGGCGATCGTTTCCGCTCCTGAGAAACTCGTGGCCCTGAAACAACAGTGACGGGTCACATCTAGGGAGAGACGAGTTTAAGAATTTATATTGAATAAGTCAACAAAGATTGCTTGGCCCCTCAATGAGACTACTTTAGTTTAAAATGGGGTGACGGACACACTTCTGCTACTTGGTTGGATCAGTCTTAAACTTTAATAATCAAATTAGGCTCATTTTTTAATTCCCCCTCTTATCTAGTGTATACACACCATCTGTCCTACTTTGAAAACAACTCCTCAGATTCCAGCATATCAATTCACGCTCAAGGAAATATCCTGTTTTTTACTGATGCAACACTTGTTCCGCTTTCAAGCATGTTTCTGACTTCAATCAGTGGTAAAAAAGTCGAATCAGTGGAGAGTTGAAGAAAAGGAAAACAAGACATAAAGTAAAACTACAACCTTACTTCAACCTGATGATGTAAGGACTCTGAAATGCAAACTGGCCTTGCTTGTTCAGCTTGAAGCTGCTGGTTGAGGTCTGTTTGGGACACGAATCTCTGAATCAGTCATTTTTAGGGATGTGGTGCAGATGTTAAAAATAGTCACAGATGTGCTTAATTTGCATTGGAAAAAACGGACTGCTACACATACAGAACATTTCTACAACAGCTTGGGATTGACTCTTTTCATGTCCATCCATTTTTTTTGTCATCCATGCACCTGTGCCACAGCTTACATCCATCCATTTACTCATCCTTGAACTTGTTCAACAACTTCATGATGCTTTTCTGCAGTGCTCTGTCTCTTCAGCTGATATTCTCCATATACAGATCACAGGGGACTTTCACTGCTATAGATGTGGCACGTTAAGTCATTTTCAGTTTACAGTTTCTCTAGTTTTATGATTTAGTATCACTCCAAGCAGTTTACCAATACCAATCAGCCCAACATACTGTGCGTTGTAGATTAAATCAGTCAGTAGTGCAGCACTAATAAGTTATATTCTCATTCCTGAGATACACAAACGCCATGTGCCATATTCAATGTCTGAATTGTCTAGATGCATATCGAAGTTCTTGCGTGTCAACCAGAAAAAACCTGCACATTAGAATACAGAACAAGGAATGAAGAAAACTTCCTTAGACACAGCACTTCCACACTAAACAGTGCAGGTGCAGAGTGCAGCAGAGTTTAATGAAATCATCTTGGGAGAAAAGAATATAACTCATGCTGTGTGCAGCTTGCTTGCTTTTTTGCTTCGTATATAAAGTTTCAGCAAAAGGCACAAGGCTTATACCACAGACACGGTTGCAGTGGTTTATACTAAAAGCTGTTTTAGTAAATTACAGTAACTAAATATGCTGACAAATCTCCACAGATGGTTTTTAGATATCTCAGTAATGAAGATTATTTAGACTTAACTGCTGCAGCTAACTGCAAAAACAACGTCTTTTCCTAAACTCGTGGCAACGCCTAAGACTTTTCTTACACCACAACTCACAACACAATATTAGGTAGAGCTAGTTAGATAAAGATAAGTGTATAAATACACAATGGTGTATGATGTCATCGTGGAGTGACAATCACAGAGCTATATGTATGTGAACCCAAAAGGGAAGTAGTGGCAAGAGAGAGAATAGGAACTAGTGACCAAACACAACGGTAAACTGATTTACCTTATGCACCGTCACAAAATCACTGTGCTGCTGCTTCAGTTGACAGGATAACTGACACTGAGCTAATTGTTTCTTATCATTTGACCCTTACACACCAAACTTCCAGGTGCAACCACATACTGTACATGACAAAAGACTTTGGGTCAGTTGCAACGTGCACATTAGCAAGAATGAGCCACGTAGTCTGGTTTGTTCCAGATTGGTCTTGCTCTAGTGAGACTGGCTGATGGCAGAGCCTGAACAAAGAAGCTAACGTTTAACTGACTGCTGTTTGGTGACTACTGGCAAGAACTGGTCTGTCTCATCCAGCCCACTGGGTTCAGCTGTGAAACGGGGACACGGTCAGATTAATTCAATCTGTGTTATTGCCATAGAAACATGAATAAAAGAAGCAGGTCTCAACCTGATGATTTCAGAAGAGCAAAGGCAGCACTGAAGGAACTTTGGAAAGAAGTGGACAAATTGACAAGTGATAAGAGGAAAGGAAAACAATATAGTAAATGCATGTAAGTCAACATTTTACAGACATAAAAGACTGTTACAGCAAATAAATACTGTTATCACAGGTTTAGCATGACATTTTATTTCACTGTTCTCTAAGCTGCTTCCTTTCCTACACTGACAGAGACTATAATTTATGTTTGCAAGTGACCAATAAACTACTCACAAATTAATATTATTTGGACTGTTGCGAACTGGAGATTTCTATTTTTTTTTTCTTCCCACATATATCTTATGGTTTTTATCTTTTAATTCCATGAGCCCTTATTATATATGTTTCAATTTGGAAAGCGTCAGAAAGCGATTCTAAAGGACAGTGAGAGACATTGCCTGCAAAGGGAGAAGACTTGGAACAATAGCAAACCTTCCCAGAAGGGGCCAACCTTCCAAAATTAGTCCAAGAGCATGGCAACAACTCTTCCAGGAAGTCACAAAAGATCCAAGGAAAACATCCAAGAAACTGCAGGCCTTGCTCACCTCAAAAAAGGTTCCTGACTGTGTCTCCACAACGTGATGGGAGAGTGGTGAGGTAAAAAACCATCAGCTACGTGAGTCAGAAGAACACACTCAGATGACCCTCAGACCTTTTAGAAAAATGTTTTATGGACTGATAAGGCAAAGATTCGCCCTGTGAAACAATAATTTCTATCTATCTTGAATGTTAAATATTACCACACGAAAGTCAGTTTAAAGTCTTGTTGTGAGGCAGAGGGCAAAGGGATCATGTTAGATTCCTTGTCATGCAACAATGTGATCAACTCTATTCAGTCCCTTGATTCTGTGGCATTCATTTGATGAAAGAAAGCTGTTCCTGTCCCCTTTGCTCTCAGTGTCTGAGTCAAGTCAAAGCTAATTTTATTTGCTTTCACTTAGTTCTCCTAGTTTTTCCCTCCGTGCTTCTCAGTGATATGAAACTGTCTACAGAGGGATGTGAAGATAACATTGTGAGTATGTGATGTCACTGGCCTCCTTCCTTGTTAAGGTATGTTTAGTGCTGTCAGATATAAATGAATCACTTCTCTTTCAAACCATTTGGCCTTTCTGCCCAGTATCAGGAAATATCTTTTCCCACTCAGCTTTAGGTAGATATCTGAGTCATGATCAAAGGAGCTGGCCATCCTGTCATCTGTTGTTTCATGGCTCCAAAGTACAAGTACGTGAATTCCTAATTACATTAGACATTAATTTAATGATTTTCAGAGCCACTGTTTAGTATCCATGGGTTTTGGTTCTATAAGCAGTTTAAGCCCTAGGTCAACAAAAATCAACCAATTTCACTGCATTATACAAAGGATCAAAACAATGTCCAGCATGTTAAAAGTGGTTCAGTTATAAAATCTATGTCAGTCTTGTAGTAGGTTAGGGTCAGAAATTATTATCTCAGAAAAGAGGTTATATGTTTTGTGTATAATCTATATCTTGTTAACTATTTCATGTCTATTGGGTGTGTTTTTCTCTGATTTTATTGGCAGTTTAAACAATAGTTAATTTACTACAAGACTAGTAATACGCAGTAAATTCTAATAGCTTTTCAAACTTACATCAATTAGTCACCTTTACTCGAGGTACAACAGTCTACAACATCTACTTCCTACATTTTTAATCAAGTTAGATGTAAACAACATAAAACAATCAAGTACAGTAGCAACAGATGAAATAATTCTAATACTAGAACAGTGGGAGGCAGTAATGTAGCAAACAATACTATACTAAAAGACTTTAGAAAGAAAGTTAAGCCAATATTTGCAGGTTCGAAGCTTCCTGGAACAATTCAGATGCTGCACCTCAACAACCCTGTGCAGTTAAATTGCCAAGAACATTGATCTTCTTATCGCCATCGCCATAGAGGTAGCATAATATGGAGCGTGGAGTGCGACACAATAGAATAAACGTAATAAGCCTTTAAATTGCTATTTAAATGTCATTAATTCACACAAACACACACATACACACAAAACGTATATATTTATTTCACGTCTGTGTTGCTGTATGCCATGCAATTAATGTCACCTTTTACCCATCAAACTCAGTGGACGGGTCTAACACTGTTTTCTAGACAGACATCTGGTCTGGAGTGATCGATACAGAACATGTGACCAGTAAAACAGAGGAATTTTTTGAATTTCTTAGAGTTTTCAGCCTTGTGGTCTGACAAAGAGCAGGAAGTAGTGTGTAGTTAGCTTATTTGATTTTCTTTGCTTAATGCAGCTAGCTGTCTCATCAGACTCCTTCTCAACCTGCTTTCAGTAAAGAGAGTCACTACCTCGAGTGAAAAGTGAAAAAAATATATATATACTTTTTTTTAAATATCTAATATATTATATGCAAAATAATAACATATTTAAATAGCAATTCAATTACATTTATTCTATTGTGTCGCTCTCCACGCTCCATAGGATAAATATTTTGACCAAGTAATTTTATGTTGGTTCAGTTGTTGCTTTAGCAGTGACGTACATTGTACCATGTGTAGAGACTAATCTGAGCGCCACATAATTACAGCTAATCAACACTAAGAGTGCTCTTAGTGCTTCACAGCAGCAGGAGAAAGAGAGAGATGGGAGGGGTACGAGTATATCAAAACATAGTATAATATGGTTAGTATAGCATAGTATGGGTGTGTGGTTCCCATAACAATGACTAAAGAGACTGTGAATGCAGTCAAAAAGTTGCAGTAAGATGCAGTGAAGTATCCCAAGCAACAGTTGCTTAGTATTTTTTACGTAATTAGCTTGCATGGTTTGGTTTTAACAAGAAAAAATAAACTAAATCTGTACTGAATCACAAGTACATTTAAAATAGTTTCTAAATGTAAGTTAAGTTAAGTCTACTACACCAAAAAAGCTTTTGTTAGTACAAAATGCAACCCCTTAGTTTGTACGCTTACTTTAAGGAACTAACTGGAATTTAGAGTGTACTGCAAAAATTCAAATGAACTACCAGTCAATATTCAGTCAATGTGACTGGACGATACCAAGATAAAAGGGAAACAGGCCCCAAAATCCCATGTGAGGGAGAAGATGAAAGGCAATGGTTAAGGAAGGGTTGATAGTGTCTGTGGCCAGTACAGCAAATGGTAAAACACCAGCAAAAGGCTCCGTAGAGCATCTGACATCTTGAGCTGCTGATTTAAGTCCTACCCTTTACAAATGTACAAATGCTGAAGACAGAAGCTGTGAAGAATGAGTCACTTTAGATTAGTTCCACTTTCATCTTGTCTCTGCTACAAGAGTTGTAGTTGAGTTTTCTTCCAGTCTTTCTTTAGATCTGTGCTGTCTAACTTATATTGAGGCCTCGCCCTTTGAGAAATGAGACAGTTTCTGTAGTTGAAATATGCTAATGAGCCAAGTAAATCTTTATAAAAAGGGCCTCAGTCTATTTATGCAACTTTGTCTTGATTAGGATGCAGTGTATGTTACTGTAGCCTCTGCAGATAAAGGCTTGAACTGAAGTTTCAGCACTCTGGCTTAATGAGTCATAATGACATAAAGTGTGTGTGTGTGTGTGTGTGTGTGTTTAAAAGAGAGAGAGAGAGCAAACTTGGAGATGAGATCTTTTTCTCAATTATGTTAAATGGTGACATACATTTTTTAAGTTTTAAAATAAAAAGTTGTACTTGTAGTGATGAACCCTTGTTTCCTCATCTCTCTTCAAGGGCTTAACCTCAACTCAAGAGACAGACATTTTCCTCAGTGTGTGGAAACCAAAGCTAACACAGCTATATCCCACAGGTGGGATTGCAGGTTTAAATGTATGATTAACACACGTTAACACATTTATAGTCAAACAGCAACTTGCACAACATCTTGTGTTTATTACCTACAACTTACCTTTGTCTGGAAATCATAGTAGCATTGAGATTTCAGACAGGATGTATGTAAAACATTATAGCGTTCTACTTACAACTGTTTTTTACCAACTCACTCAGCCCTGGGCCATGAAGCAGAACAAGCTCAGTGGGGTTCTACCTCTGCCTCTTGATGTGGCACCCTGCCTTCATTCCTCTTTCAATCTTCCTCTCTCCACCAATAGCGTTTCCTTGTGCAACATGATCCCACCAACCATCATAGTTATAATTCCCTGTATATATA
>JAUMHF010000011.1:7990206-8002174 GCA_032359275.1 Microctenopoma steveboyesi | reverse complement strand
TATATATGTTGCTGCAGATTTGTCGGCTGTACATCCATGATGCACCACATCCGAGAGGTGCTCTATTGAATTGAGATCTGATGACTGTTTGACAAATTCTGACCCTACCATCCGAATGTCGCAGCAGAAATCGAAACTCTTCAGACCAGGCAACATTTTTCCAATCTTCTATTGTCTAATTTCCATGAGTCTATTCAAGTTGTCGACTCAGTTTTCTGTTCTTATCTGACAGGAGTGGCACCCGGTGTGGTCTTCTGCTGCTGTAGCCCATCTGCCTCACGGTTTGACGTGTTGTCGACCTTTTTTGGACCATTCTCTGTAAACCCTAGAGATAGCTTTGCTTGACAATCCTAGAAGTTCAGCAGTTTCTGAAATACTTAGACCAGCCCATCTGGCACCAACAACCATGCCACTTTCAAAGTCACTTAAATCACCTTTCTTCCCCATTCTGAAGCTCGGTTTGAACTGCAATAGCTCGTCTTGACCATGTCAACATGCTGCTGCATCGAGTTGCCACCATGTGATTGACTGATATGATTAATAAATTAATAAATAAATTATATAAATTAGAATTATAATAAATTATATATAATATATATATAAATAAATTATAGATATATATAGGTAATAAGTATCAGGCATTTTTTGATTTTGATGTACAGAGTACTGCTATACAGACGCATATGTAAGTGAAAGTGATGCTTTACAAGGCTCCACAGTCGTGGCTTGTTGAGAAAGAAAGCAACGACTAGAAGCAGCTGCTGACAAATAAAAACCAACTAGTAATGATGCCTCGGAGTCACCCACTTGAAAGCCTTTCTGCTTAGTTATTACTAAGAGTGCATGTGTGTATGATTAGAAATAAGCTCCTGACCTCTTGTTATAAGTACCTGTCCCTTCATAAGAGATAAAACTTGGTACAGGTCTGATCCAGAGCTTCTGTGTCCAAAGTAAGGGCTTTGCTTGATGTGCTGACAATGAATAAGAGCAAGACCCAGAGGGTTTCACATGCAGCGCCCCATCGCCACCAAGCAGGAACACCGTCTTCCTTTTCATCATTTTTATGGCCCAGTCCAGCTTCCTGAATTACCCATACTCCAGTCGTTCCCCGTTGGCAAGTACAGCCCAAGACACACATGCACACATGTAAGTGAACCGGCAGACCCCACGCCAGCCCTGATGGCTTGTCTAGCCTGTCTCTGCTGAGCTAATGGAAAGTCAAACATACTAAACAGTTCCCCTGTGCTAACAGGATGTTTCTACGCATGACAATGCCAATCAAGCAGCTCATCGCAGTCATTGTCCCCAGTGGGTTGATGTGCATAGCTACAGTGTTTACTCATTTTACTACCGAACATCCACACACTAAATATTTTATAGAAATACAATGATTTTCTTCACACTACTTTAAAGCTGCACAATGTGAGTGAACTTTCGAGCCACACAGTAGTTCCTTGGGACTATTTAAGTGCTTAACCTCTACTGGCTAGTCTGTTGGCCTGGCAAAAATATTCTGTTCAACAATGTCCATCAATACGCCTGTCAGTCTGCCTCTATTAGTCTTACATTTTATTTTGGCAGTGTTCACATAATCAGATCATTGTTGGAGAAAACGTCTGAAGCTGGAGGCAAGAAAAAGAGCCATCATCTTAGATCCCATTGCTTTCCCTGGCGAGGCCCAGCTGCGAAGAAAACGAAGCCAGCACAGAGAATTCAACAAAAAAAAAGTTTTAGCCAGAACACCGTGAAATCCATAAAAACGTGGAAAGCAAAACAAGCAAGATCAAGATGTGGAAGAGACTGAGGGACAGGAAAAAAAAAAGATAACAAAGACCATGGGGATTTTAATGAATACACCAACATATGCTTCCATCCCAAATGTGTGAATATTTAGGGAAATTTACACTTTTAATAACAACACACACTTGTATATTTATTAGGAAATATTTCATTCATTAGCCTTTATTTTGTAGGTTGCCCACAGGTTACCTGGTGTAAACAAGGTGTAGACATACCCTGGAGCTGCAGAATCCCAGCCCTGCTTGTTTTCCAACTGTCTCCTCTCTTCCCACTGTGGATTACCTGAATCAGGTGTGTTCAGCCAATCAGACGTTGTGCAGAGATAGTGGGAACTCGAGCAGGGCTGTGGTTCCCCTGGTGTAAACAAAGTACTGTCACCATATGACTGAAATGGGAAAAGGGGGCAGGGTGACCAGTCAGCCGATAATTGCATAAAAAGCACTGCAATCATCTCCCGGCTGAGCTACTGAATTACGTCTTCTACTGTTTAAGTGATTCTCAAACATGTCCCATCATGGCCCAAAGGTCCTTCATGCTAAACACGGCTCCAGATGGTTTCACTAATTTGATCCTCAACTCTGGCACCGAGTGTGAGAAGGTGAGAAAGTTGTTCTCCGGAACGAACCCTGTATGACTCAGCTTTGAGAAACACAGAGAATATCCAGAATACTAAACACTGCCTTGCCTTGTTGTTGGCTTCCACAAAATTCCCCAGGTTTCCCTGTTCTGTGCCCCCTCCACTCTCTGCCTGTGGCTGTTCATATCTAATTTTGTATCCTGGTGCCGCTGCATACAGCTGTCAAAAGACTACACTCCAGTCCTTATTTACTACCAGGTGTAGCTTTACTTCCACTGCATCACTCTACCTGCCGCCAGTTGCCCCTGTTTATGATTCAATGATTCCTGTCACAGCTCAGGCCTTCCTCTTGCTGACTCAAACAGTCACTCAATTATCAAAATGTTTGTCTCATCATTTCACGGACTAATCATTTCAGCTGCACACATGACTGTTAGATGAATTAACAAATGAACACATGCCAACTTAAACCCTCCAATGCTAATAAAAAACCCCTCACAGGAAAAATACTGCTGTGTTTGGCCACTTGCAACACTGACTATTTACTCTGAAGGAGCCAAAACAGTGTGGGAGTTAACAGACTGGGTTGCCTAGTCAGCTGGAGAGCGGGAATGCAAGATTGTGGTGATTCCATTCCAGTTTGACTTGTAGCCATTGTTTTCCATCCAGCAAGTTGTCTCAATTCTGCCAGACCAGTTAGGCTGTGGAGGATCTAGAGTGGTCCATGGTAATTTTCTCCCATCAGCACTGAGGTCTCGATATAACCATCCTCCGGTCTAAATGGGTCCAAACGTTTTCTTTAGATGCTCATACAACAAGGTGAGGAACAACCCGCGGGGCTGTCTGTCACTCCAGTGTCCAGTTTCAACATTTCAGCTCAAACTCTTATGTCAATCAGGAAGCATCAAATGACCTTACTCATCCCTCATGGACAAATACCACAGGAATTTGGGGAATGCTGTGAGAACAATGTTGCTGCTATTGGAATTCATCAGCGGCCGCAGTGTAAACGGCTTTATAGGGACCACTTGGAGGAAAGACAGGGATAAACCAAACATCTTGTAGAAGAAATAGGGTGTATTGAACTCGGAGTAGTTCCAGCCTGGTGGACTGATTGCTCAGAAGTAGGAGCCACTGGTTTGACAAGACAATCTTGTCTGTTAGAGGCAGGTGACCAGGCATGAATATATGAACAAAGGTGATCATGCAGTACAGACAAACTAGGACTAAACACACCAGAGGCTTTAGATTCTGCTGCGAGTCTCGTACGGTGAATCCCAAACTTCACGGGGCTGTGAACGCACCCAAAATCAGGTTGGGGGACTTACTTTGACATCATCTTTTAGTAGAAACTAACAGTCGACTTTCAAGTATTTCTCCAGAAAGTCACTCTTCACAGCGCGTTAACGAGGGCGCGCCGTCAGCAGTGACACACACCATGAGTCTCACGTTAGTGACACAAAGTTCACAAACCCTCTTACCTTTGTGCTTGTCCATTGCCTCGCGCAGAAACTCGCAGTTGCGCCCTCTTAGTCTCTCTATTTCCTCCACTCATAAAACCAAACGGTCCCCCAAAAGTGTGCGGGAAACTTAGTGAGGGGTGGGGGAAGCAACGCGTGGCCCGGCGCCGCCGTTGTCAGCGGTGCACTCGCTGGACTCGACAGACGAGAGTAGAGACGGAACAACAGCGCTCTCCTCTTCTTCCTAATCTGCTTCTGACGCGCCTCCTCCTCCCATTTTGCAGCATCCAGACTGTCTGCTGCGGCTCGGTTGTGCCCTCCACGTCCGGACCCCGGGTGCCATTCAGAACGGAACCGCGCGCGTTAAGACGCAGCTTTATTTCTGCATTAAAATTACAGGGGGACATTCTAATCTAGTCGTTTGTAGTCTCAAAAATAAGGACCTACAGTTGGATACCAGATCTGGAGTGAGTTTGTGGTCTGATTTGGGAACCTACCCATGTCGTTTTAAAAGAAATGCACAATCAAAACAATAATTTCATGCGCAAATAAAAGAACCAGAGGCTGAACTGTATGATTCTCAGTGAGGACAACACAATAAAGTGAAGTGGTTGACTAGTTCTGTGCTGGTAGAGCCGCTGCTTTGTCTCTCGCAGCAGAAAAGTGAGGTTCCCTGTCCAAACAACCGTACACCCCTGTGGGAGAGCCGTGACCGGGTGGAGGAATGAGAGGAATGTAAAGCGGAGGAGCACAGCGGACTCCAGAAGATGAACAAAACGCATGTAGAGTGGTTTGTATTAAAGCTGCACTTGACTGATGGTGAGAAGTTGGGCACTGAAAAGAAAAGCGCACGCACATGCGCGCAGAGCGTTGGCCACTCAGTATGTGCAGTATGCGGTGGAGTGGCAACTTGGTTTGCACAAGTCATAAATGGACAAACAAACAAATGGACGGTCCTGTGATGTCATTGTGCTGGTTAATGACACTTTCTGTAAGCTACCTGGAGCAGACAGGAGAGCAGACGTCACAAGAACCTTCTAGTCTTGATACACAGAAACATTTCGTGGGACTCCAGTTGTCCAATTGTATTCCAAATGGAAATTTTTAAGTGGACAACTCATGGATCCACTGGTTCTAGTTCGGGGACTACGTGTGTAGGACTAGTATAAATAATCAGCTAGAAAATGGTAGAACCTGGAGTTCCTGGAGGAACAGGTTAACCAAGCCTAGTGTTAAATGTTATCAAAAATGACTCAAATACATTGCCACTTACCTGGGATGGGTCTCACATATGGGAGCTGTGATTTACAGTGACACCATTACCACAGTAGTGTTTCCAGAGAAACAGATGTCTTTCACCTGTGGACCTTTGTTTCACAGAGCCCAACACACTAACACACACGACCTTGGAAACTGTATGAGCACAGATTCTGTGTGGATGTGTTTGGGGGCTTGGAGAAATATTTGAGAGAACATGTGCTTTAAAAGCCACAAATTCCACCAGACCTTTTCTCATGTGAATCTACGATCTTGTGGGTCTGCTAGAACTCACTGTGATCTGTGTGTTGTAAGGATTTTGTTCTTTATAGTCTAGAGGACTGGCTGGGCCTGTGAGAACAGTGTTTATCACAGAAAGTATGAATCAGATAGCCATCTCGTTCTGTCTGTATTTTCCAGAGATGAAAGTATAAACTGTCTGCTTGTTCTTTTCCCAAAACGCCAAGGTAACAAGGTAGTTAGATCCATATACTGGGATCGGAGGTTAAATCCCTGGGTCCTTTTACCCCCAGTGTGTCAGGTACTGTAGTAGAAAAGTGTAAAATGCACTATTTAATTAATTGTAAGCCAGTTAGATCATGAAGGTTTGCTTTGGTTTTTTTGTAAGTCATCTCAAAGGTGCATTTTGGATTATACAAAAAATCCTTATTGTGGCAACATAGCAAGTATAAAGAACAAACAGCGTATCATTTTGCTTCTTTCTCCTTAGTCCACCTAAATTACCTTTTTCGAGTGATTTCAATTCCTCACAGAAAGTGTTGGAAAGTGCATTTTGAGTTTTTCCAAAGCCTTACTTCCCAGGGCAATTGTGCACTTCATCGTCAGTATTTTGTTTCTGTTCTAATGCCCAATGCATAAAGATGTATGAAGAAATATTTCACCTTCTTCTTTTAGGGTAAATCAAGTGTGCTGTAATTATTATGATCAGTTCCAGGCCTTGAACTTCTTCTAGTCGGAAGCTCTGTGCAGACTTCACCTCACATCAACAGATGATGTAATCTTGTTCTACACATACAGCCTTGAGTGAATGGTAAAAGAGTGTGAGTCAGGCATGGTGGTTCAGCATGAATTGAAAACAAGGGTGGTCCGGCCTTTCTCTCTTTTACTCCCTCCTTGTCTGTCTGCTCACAGTAAAAAAAAACTGTCTGATTAATCCAGTGAAATTCCTATTGTGCAGCAGACGTTTGGAAGCCCCTGGCTGTGCGGATGGTTTCAAGTCCAGCAATCAGATTTGGATAATCATGCTTGTTCGTATGTGATGTATTTGTATCTAGGTGAGGAAAATTGGTGCTAAAGGTTTCTAGGTGTGTCAGACAAACACTTTTTTTCTTTTCAATAGTCTCAATCTTTTAAATGAGTGCATTTTTGGGGTCAGAGATGTGACAGAAGATGGGACTGCTCTCTTCTTTTCTGCTGCTGATTGGAGCACAAAGAGCATTCCTCAGCTGTGAATCAGAGGACAAAGGTCACTGATTCAGCTTTAAATTAAAAGCATCTCTGCACACATATATACAGAGACATAATACAACACCAATCCCCTGAAAAGAGACCCCCCTTTTATTTAGGTACTTCATCATCTAATCTAGTCTAAACTGTGTGACTTTTCTTGCTCTTAGATCTGGGGCTTTCCACAGAAAGTCGAAACCCCTGACGCTGTGGTTCCTCCCTGTTGTTTTAAGAACATTTAGAACAAGAAAGCAGAGGGCACTGCCTGCAGACACATTAAACCTCGGAAAGACGGTGCCTATTTCCCTGCACCCCAGAGGTGTGTGCACCTGACTAAATGTCAACAGCCTCTCCTGTGGCTTAAGTAAAAGACTGTTAAATACAAATACTGTTTTGAGTTCAGATATAATCACGTTCTCAGTAACCTTTGAGGTTGTCAATTTCATTGTGGGGTTTCTCAGATTTCAACGTGTGTGCGCAGCTGACTCCTGAAAGCTGAGAAAATGATGAGTCAATGTCTTGAATCTTGTCTGGAAGGCGGGTTTGTTTGGGAACCAATGTGAGGGATTTCACTGGAACTTATAATGTCATTAAACTGAATGAGGAGGTTAATATACTACACCAGATGAAGACTTAACACAGGAAATGTTTATATATATAGCACAGAGGAATCATCATGGGTGGCAGGTCATCTTGTGGTATTGTGTGCCATGGCACCCTTGAAGCATTTTACAAAAAGAGATGAGTTGCACACTTCACCTGACAGTATTTGCTTTAATGTGACGGGATATGTGGATCAATGGGTGAACTGTCTCTTTAAATAAAACTGTGTTTTTAAGGTTTTATTGATTTCACTACTTAACTTATTTCCTCCTTAACCACACTTTATCCCGCTGTGACAATCAGGCATTATAAAAACTTGTGTTATGTGCACATGCAGTCTGCAGATACAGTCTTAGGTCATTCAGCTTTATGTTTGTGATGAAGTCAGACAAACCTAGGTCAGTGATATTTTCCTGCTGGTGCCCTGCTCTCCCTCTACAGCTATAAACTCTAAGGCTGTGTGATTCTTGTATGTGTAAGCTGAAGTCTGTAACCCAATGTCCTGCATATGTGCGTCCATGCCTTCACAGTGTGTCTCTGTGCAACATTGCCACCTGCAGGTGTGAATGTAGAAAAGTTATCATGCGTGTGAAAGTTCTAGTTTGCACTAGGGCAGTTTATAGCTGTGATTCTGGGGGGTTTAGCTGTATCAGAAGTGTTTAAGACAATCAGCAATCACATTTTCAGAACCTTGAAACAAACCAGATTAGCTAAAGATGTTGGGCTCCATCTGCCACTGAATCATTATCCCTAGGAACGACAGAAAGGAAGACAAAACAGACTTCTCTTAGCGCTGCTGTGTTGTAGTCTACATCTAATGTGTCAGACGCATCAGCTCTGCAGCTGGCATCACCCACACTTCCAACAAATACAAGTGCAGTTTCTCAGAGAGAGAGTTATTCAATATTCAGAGTCGCAAGTAAGCCTCTTTAAACATGTGAAATCATAAGAGACTTTCTTAAAAACTTGCCACTACTTGACCTTGTCTAATTTTTTTCCTCAGCCATTAGTTTCAGTTATTGAACATCTGGAGATGCGCGAGGGTAGGGTGAACTGTTTAAGTTCCGTAGAATAACTTTAGATATAAAGACGTACATCTTCTGATCCCAATCATAAGTATCCTTGACATGAGCTCCACTGATTATTGCATTGAGAGCTTTTACAATCTTTAATCACTGCCATGTACGTGGGTTAAGTACTAAATTATGTGCCACTATGGCAAAGTACAAGATAAATATAGTTAGATACATGTGAATTTTCATTGCAACGATATTTAATCAGCTTATTATAATCTGCATGAAGGGAGGTTATTCCACTGCTTCATTACATACAGCTAATAAAAAAACTGTATCAGGACAAAAAAAAAAACTTAATCTCAACATATGAGTATATTAGATGTCAGAATTTAGCAGTGCAGATTCGTTTTTAAATGCCGCATTGAACAGCTCGTCAGGTTTTTGACACTGTACCTTTATGTTGGAGCTGTTTCCAGTGCGCATGCGCATGCCGTGTTTAGTTTTCTCCAACCTGAGGAGCTGTGTTTTCTCGCTGCGCTGCTTGTTCTCACGTTTTCACTCCTAACTGTGTTTCCTACTTCTCTTTTTCACCCCCCCCCAACTGGAATACAAGTAGACACCGCGACACCCGGCTGCCAGCCACGTCTGCGTCGGGACTTGTTCAAATTGTCGTGGGAAATGACTACGAGGATCCACAACAGTTCAAAGTGTTCGCTGTGTGCCCCCCAGTCTGCAGGAACAACCAGGTCCCACATCACACCACATTCATGGTGACTGCGGCACCCTTCGCACTGGGTCCAGGGCTACGAACGTCGCAGCCCCTTTGTTCCTCCGTGGACTATATCCGGCTAAACTGCGGCGGTTTGTGGAAGGACCTTCACATGTTAGCGTGTACATCCCCCGTTTCACGCTGACGGTTTGTTTACGCGTTAAAATGGCTGCTGAGAAAGCGGCTGGACGCGAACGGTCTTGAATCAAAGCTGTAGCGTCGCACTACTTTCGCAGAGGCCAAACTGCAAATAAGCTAGACGGGCTAGCGAACTGTAAGACAGCCAGTCACGTCATTCACTACCACTATCGATGGTCGCTGTTTTCGCTAGGTTTTTCCAACAAGAAGTGGGGTGAAGGGAATTCCTCCCACTCCCAGTCTATGCATGCGGTTAACCGAGCAGCTTTAAAAAACACTTTACTCAAATAGCGTTTTCTTCTCCCCCTCGAAGCTTTAGCTTAGCTAGCGTCAAGCCTTCACACGAGTATGCACGGCACTAAACGAATATGCAGGACTTCTTTGTTATAACCGAGACAGTCTGAGTAACCGAGGCTTTTCCCCCCCAAAGAGCAGACCTGAAAGGCCCCGGTCTCTCACTCGGCTCGGTCGACCTGCTGGAGAGAGGAAAATGGATCTTGGGGTGAAATGCAGAACAAAACTCTTTCTGTGTGGACCAAATGTCGCCACGCAAAGCGGTCGCCGGGATGTCAACAGATACCTGGTGGTTTACGCTTTGTTTTACTTCGTCCTGTTCACTTACGCCTCCCCGGCGAAACCGTGCGACAAGAATTGTCTCTCTGGAAAATGCATCAACGGATCCTGCGTCTGTGACCGAGGGTGGGTTGGAGATCAGTGCCAGCACTGCCAAGGGAGGTTCAAGTAAGTGGACTTGCCCTTAATCCTGCCAATTCATCTGTTTATTGAGATCTGATTATTCATTGACCAACGCGATGTAGTAGCTTTCACCATTGCCCTCATGTTTGCATCACTCCACTTTCTGACCCAGCTGTTTGTCATCAAACAGCTGCGTGGCCAGAGACCTGTGGCTCTCAGCAAACACACCTGAGCCTCTACTGCACATGCAGCTGAAACCATTTTAGACAGTGTGATTTATACACATGCAGAATGTTAATAATTGATCACATTTCTTTTCATATGTGCAGAACATTTGTGCACACTGCCCACAAGATATTGGTCTTTTTTCTCATTATTTCCTCAGATATGACTACACTGTATGAACACGATTAGGTTAAAGCCAGCTGGAGATGCAGCTTTGGGAGTTGGAGACACAAACTAGATTTTCAGATTTGCATGTAAATATTAAGGCTACAGTTTGTTCAACAATCAGATCTGCGTTTTTTTCCTACAAATAGTCCATGGCTGTATCAAAGTCCATTCAGCAGAGAAAAGCAGCAAATGCTCACAGTTAAGCTGCTGGATGTCCTCTCCCACAAACGAGCACCTTGAGTCAGTAAATAAAGAGTGTCATTACCTTTTACTATCCAGCCTGCATGTGTGGGTATGGCTTGGACAACTACTAAGACTCTGCCATGCACTTTCAAATTGATTTACTGTCCCGTGCGATTGCACTGATTCCAAGTAGAATTCTCAAACAGATAAATAGATTTAGCTTTTGCAAGAGGAAGGAGCCCATAGGGCTTTTGAGGAAACATCTGCAACTAGTTGTTAGTGCATATGCCCTACAGCCCTTGTGGTGATACCATAAATGTCTGGTGTTCCTAAACTGGAAGAAAATGAGCTCATTGATCAGCACAGGACAAAGACATCCCTATAAATGATGCAGTGAGTTGCAAACGGAGCACAATACATCAGCACTAAAGTAAACCCCAGAGAAACAATGTAAAATTGACCAAGGAATAAACATTTAAACTTCGCCACGATGATGATAATAAGAATCTTGACAGTAGCTTTTGACTGGAACATCTACCAGCCGTTCAGTACACCTGAGACGTGTGTTGATCACAGTAATTACCATGCTCCTGGTGTGCCTGAGGTTTTGTATGGGTTGTCAACAGACATGTTAGGAACTCACCTCCCGTCACCTCGAACCCGCTGAAATGTGAGACTTTACTGTCTTAGTAGTGAGTGGAGTAGATTCATTCACCATGTTTAATAGATGATCATATACACAAGAACAAGTTCCGTCTTCCTTCATAACAAGTGTGAAATCGTGTTGTAAAAGTTATAAAAAACACAGACCTAATGCCTGAGGCTTCTTGTGCTATATGATTTTTAATATAGAAGGGGTGACAAGTGCACACAAGTTCATGACAAGGACAGACTCTTACAGGACATCTGCACAGCTGTATTTCTGTGCTGCAAAAATGTGTTTATAGTGCTCGACCAGCAAAATCCAACTCTAACCATAACTAGACTTCCCAAAGTCTAGTTTTTTACATTACTTGTTTTTGTGATGTGAGTAAATAATAATATTGTGCCTTGGGAAATATTTAGAGGTAACATTATGATTGATTTCTACCACATACATACCATTCTGTCTTTGAGATTAAAACACAGCTTCTTTCATTACGCTGTGAGAAAACTCTTATTTGAAGGTGATCTTTTTGTCATGTTATGCATCCGAAGCAACTATTGAGAACACAAAAAGTAAAATTATTCAGTTCCTGTGTTACTCAGTCCACCCATGAGAGCTCAGCAGGAAGATTTCAAAGACAGAAATAAAACAAAAAGGGCTGCAGTCTTTCCTGGGTGTCAAGAAAAAGTTACATCTGAATGTTATCTACTGACAGTTTGCAGATTTATCAGGGATTTGGCTCCACTTTGACATCCGAATGAGTTTTATCATTGTACAATCTGTTGCAAAAATGCATACACAAAGACCGAAAGGAAAAAAAAGTTTGCGTAGGTGTCGTCTCATTATTTTCAAGTCATTATGAGTGTTGGTGCTGTTACGTAGTTGGATACCTAACTATATGTACAGGTCGGTGATGAATGTGAATTTAAAAGTGATTTATCTTTGTCACACTGTTGTTTTCTA
>JAUMHF010000011.1:7977307-7988161 GCA_032359275.1 Microctenopoma steveboyesi | reverse complement strand
CATAATATATATATTTTTATATATATATGTATATAAAAATTGTGTGGTCAGTGCTATGTTGGTACAAACTGTTTCGGAAAACCTGAGTATGAGGCAAGTTATTGTGTTTTTTACTTTAGTTATATTGAGTTTTGCACACCAATGTTAAACTCGCACTAAAACAAAATCTATCAATCTAAACCATTTTCTTCTTCTTCCTGTAGTCCAAATGCGGTTCTTCGGTTAAGATTTAACCACTTTGCCACAGAATGTAGTTGGGACCATATGTACATATATGATGGGGATTCGATATATGCTCCTCTGGTTGCAGTTTTCAGGTGAGATACTTGATGGATAATGTACTTTATTAATGTCTCATAGTGCAGTACCTTATGTAGTTTAGTCAGAAGATTCTGGGTTCATTACTATAACTTGAAATTGGTGCTTAAAAATGATGCCAGTTATTTTTATGCTTTTGTCGACAGCGGTCTTATTGTGCCAGAGATACGCGGTAATGAGACCGTTCCTGAGGTTGAGACTACTTCGGGCTATGCACTACTACACTTTTTTAGCGACGCCGCCTATAATCTAACAGGATTTGAAATATTTTACTCGTAAGTATCCAGGCTCTACAGTTGAACTAGAAACTAAACATGATATAGAATCCTACACTGTTTAGTTTCTTTTAATACTTGAAGGTATTTTTTTTTCACGGATGAGTCTAATTGTAATTGGAAAACCTGTACTTGTGCTTTTATGCAGGACTCAAATCCTATAACATGTTAATGACCAGTTACCTGCTAGGTAGTTTTTCTCTATTACTCATAATGCTGTTGCCAATAGCTGGAAGATGCTCATTAGTCTTGGTGTGGTGTAAATGGTCCATACAGTGTTGGCTGAATGCGATTATCTTTTTATCCAGGGTCAATTCTTGTCCCAATAACTGCTCAGGCCATGGAAAGTGTACACCTGGGAACTCCGCTGCCAGCAGAGTGTATTGTGAATGTGACAAATACTGGAAAGGCGAGGCCTGTGACATCCCTTACTGCAGAAACAACTGCGGCAGCCCCGACCACGGTTACTGCGATCTTACCGGCGAGAAGCTTTGTGTCTGCAATGACAGCTGGCAAGGTTAGGTTCTTCCAAGCTCAGCAAGTATTCATAAAATGTCGAGGCAAAACTGTATGTACAGAAGGGATTTTACTGTGTTTTTAGCAGAAAACTCTGCCAAAACCTTCAGCCAAGTTTCACAACTGCTTTTTGCAACACTAAAACAACCCTCTGGGAAGAGGGACTGCAGTTTGGTTGTGTTTAATTAATTATGATAAATATATTGTAATTCCGATTAGGACTGTTTTAAATAACACTGTCTCAGAAGTGAATTAAATTTGCTTGATAATGTGACAATCAAATTGTGTTGCATGTTGATTTTAATAATTAGGCTCTCAGACTGACAAATATAAAATATTATTCATGTTTTGAGTTTTTTAATTAACTTTAATCAGCTTGACCTAGATCCAAGGTGGAGGCAGTTGTGTTACCTTCTATTTTTCTTGTGTATTTCTAGGAGTCAGAACATGTCACGATGCAAGAAAATCCCAACAAAAATAATACAGTTTGAATGCCTGTGATTTTTTTGGCAGTTAATTCTAAAAGTATAGTGAAGTGACTCTCAGCCACCTCAGCTCTGTCTTGCCACATTCAAAACACAGAGTGATGAATCATTCGTAACACACCTATGCAATCATAGGCTGTAAAAACGCTGCCGCCCCTCCCGTGCACGCCGTGATGAATAATTAAGATGCAAAATGTTTCGACATAAACAGCTGTGTTGTGTTATAATGCTCATTAGGAACAATTCAATAAACCCATTAAAAGTACATTATTATGAATGTCAAGCTGGAAGGAATCAAATGCATGATGAAACTTGACAGAACCATTAGCATCGGCATAAGTTTTCATTTACATACCTATAGCTTCTCTTGCCATTGGACAATTATTTGTCCAATGGCAAGAGACTGAACGTCAGATGAATTTGTTTTCCAGGTCCAGACTGCTCTTTGACTGTACCTTCAACTGAGTCCTTCTGGGTCCTGCCAAGCGTCAAACCCTTCGGAACATCACTCGCCAGAGCATCCCACAAAACCGTGGTGCAGGAAAAGGTGATGTGGGTGGTTGGTGGATACACCTTCAACTATAGCTCCTTCCAGATGATACTCAAGTAAGTCATAGCACAGTATATCATATATGCACTTTTCATCAAGCAACATAAGAATGAATAAAAACACATATTATAGACAAACTAAAAGTGAGATAATAATATAGACAATAAAAACAATGTAAACAAAATACATTATCTTTAAGCAGCGTAGTATATGTAAACACCTGCAATGGTACAAGTGTACCACCATTAAACTCGCAGAATGTTAAGGTGATCAGTGGTAAGGTGTTCAATGTGTGAATTGCAGTGGGGTGGAAACTGGTTTAGTGTCCGTTCATGTGGAATTTGATGGACCTGAAGCTTCAGCTAGAAGCCAACAGTGTGAACAAATAATGATCAGGAATTTGAAAGCAGCCAGCCCTTCATCTCGCTCTATACTGAGTTGATCTATCTCTGATTTCTTCCTGCGGGAGTCAGTTCTTTTGTCTTTGGGGTGTTCAGAATGAGATTAAGATTTTTGCACCACCACACCAGTTGTATTGTCCACATACTTGAGAGGATTAAATGTCTCCATGGAGGAACCCCAAGCCTGGTTCTGCTCGAGGTTTTTCTCTGGTAAAGAGAGTTTTTACTCTCTTCTGTCGCCGAGTGCTTGCTCATGTTGGACTGTTCAGTTTTCTATTTAGTTCTGTAATATATTTTTATTTTTAATTAAGGTCCTAGTATGTAAAGTTGAATTGAATTTTGGGTCACTCATCTTTGTGGAACACAGTCACATCAGAGGAATGCTTGGTCAGACAAGTGATTTCTTGATTCAGCATATCTACCAGAAATCACGTGTGGCTAAACAAACTGAACTCGGGTTTCTAAAAAATGTGGTTGATTCATGATTTAGCATGCTTTTTTAGACAGCAGGCAGGTTTGGACAGCTTTTTTCCAATAATAAATAATATTGTCACTCAAGAAGAAGAATGCACTTTAATTTATCATTGATACATTTTACATGTTACAACAAAATTTCTTCTCTGCATTTGACCCATCCCCCCTTGGGGGGAGCAATGAGCAGCCACAGGCGGGGCTCGGGTGTGAGTGCTGAGTGTCTCGCTCAGGGACTCACCTGGTATGGGGGATTCAGCTGGGAATCGATCCTGCGATTCCTGCATCCCAGCCCTCTGCTGAAAACCGATGTCTAATTTAAGTCATGGTCTTGCCCAGAGTTAACATTTTAATAAAAAATAAATCCTTTCATTTAGTACCCTCACTGCATATAAAGTTAATCAAAATGTAAGTTGAAAGGTAGTGTATTTGTTCTGTACATGTTTCATGTGCACTGTTGCTTTTCTCTGCAGCTACAACCTGGAGAGTGGCATCTGGAACACGGTTCCCATCAATAGTGGCCCCGTGCCAAGATATGGCCACTCACTTGCCACCTACCAGGTAAACAGATGTGCTTCACACTCTTGGTACAGAAAAAAATGTAGGAAATCACAAATGTTAGGTAGGACAAGTAGCTAGCGGGAGAACGCATGAAGACCTCACTCACACACAGTGAGACCACAACTTCTGCTTTTAATGGAAAATTGCTTATTTTTGTCACATGTCATCTTCTAAATGTTATTTTTAGACTGCAGTCACAGAGCTAAGAGGTTTATTATTTAAAGTTTGACATGCATCGTTTTTGACATAAGCACACTCTACAAACTGACTGATAAGCACAAGCTTGTTTTTAAGGATTGTTTTTTAATGCTGCCATACTGTGCATTCTTTGACTTTTATTACAACACTGCATGCTTGATCTAACATGGTTTCTGACATTCTGAACAAAAATACATTCTTTTCAGGATGATATCTATATGTTTGGTGGGAAACTGGAGGCTGGCCCAGGGAATGTGACAGATGAGTTGTGGGTGTTCAACATACCCAGTCGGACATGGCAGCGGAGAAACCCCATGGTGGGCCCACCAGCACAGGCTCAGATTTATGCTGTGGAGGGACACTCTGCCCACTGTGTCTTGCTGGAGGGTGGCGAGGTCATCATGCTGGTCATCTTTGGCTACTCCCCCATCTACAGCTACATTTGCAACATACAGGAGTATAACCTGAGTGAGTCACAGCCTTTGTAAAGTCAACAGTCGGCTCTCCAGGTCTTTTTCTCCTACTGCATGACAGTTGATACAGAGCTGGACTGTGTTAATTAAAACATAAACACAACCTATTGAATTTCTGTGATAATATGAATGGAAAAAATTTAAATTCTTGCATATGAATAATTTGGGGCATTCCAAAATTGAAATGAATAGCAATACTATGGCAATAACTAGCTATAATTTTCATATTTATTTGGAATCCATTTTCATTGAGGCATAACAAAACTTAATTTTTTTAAAATTACATTTTGTTATAAAAGCTCCCCTTGTATATTCACTTGTCAGAATCCAACACATGGCTGGTGCCTGAAACCAAAGGTGCCGTTCCTCAAGGAGGTTATGGCCACAGCAGCACATACGACAGCGCCAGCAGCAGTGTGTATGTTCACGGAGGCTACAAGGCGTTGCCTGCCAACAAATACGGCCTTGTTGATGACCTCTACCGCTATGATGTTAACACCAGGACATGGTAAATCACCACATACACATGCATATATATTTCTGCTTATAGGCTAATACTAATAAATGATATTTCGGATATTTACTGTTATTTAGAAAAGTAAAAGAGCGGTGGTGTCGTGTTACATCAATGTAAAACTGACCAACTTACATCGACATTATATCAGCTGTTGGCCAATGAGGGTCAGGGAGGTGTCTTTCTTATACAAATTAAAAATAATCTGGCCAATCCAGGGCCCTACACACGTGAGGCCCCTGGGCTACGACCTATGTCAGCCTGTGCATTAATCCGCGCCTGGCTGTATCACACACTTAATGCAGCTGTCATGCATGTGTTTCAGGTTCATCCTAAGGGAGAGCGGCTTTCCACGGTACTTGCACTCAGCTGTGCTCCTCAGCGGCACCCTGCTCGTCTTTGGTGGCAACACACACAATGACACATCACTCAGCAATGGGGCCAAGTGTTTCTCTGCAGACTTCCTTGCCTATGACATTGGTAGGTTTCATTTTCATTTTGGAAGCTATTTAATATGAAGTGGAAGCATCCTGTGAAATGTAATAACATTTGTTCCCCCGGTCTTCAGCCTGTGATGAGTGGAGGCTCCTCCCTAAACCAGACCTTCACAGAGATGTAAATCGCTTTGGTCACTCTGCTGTGGTCAGCAATGGGTACGTCTTTCTTATGAATATCCTCTTCAACGCAAACATACTGAACAGGTTAGATCTTTATTTAATCAATATTAATGTTCTGTTATGTTTTTTCTTCCCAGATCAATGTATGTGTTTGGGGGCTTCTCCGGTGTGCTACTGAATGATGTGCTTGTTTACCGACCTCCGAGCTGCCAGGCCTTCTTGTCAGAGGAGGGATGTGAGAAGGCTGGGCCAGGGCTCCGCTGCATCTGGAGCAGAGGCCGCTGTCTCCCCTGGGAACCCAGCATGGCTAATGAAAGCCCCTCTCCTGCCCCATTCTGCCCTGCTAAAGCTGGTGAGAAAGACATCCAAATCTTTTGCAAGCTTGTCAGAGCCTCCTCCCTACTAAGTTTTAAACCTAGAGAGTTTACAAAGTATTAGAGTGATTTTTCTTTGTTTCTTTCGTTCTTCTAATGAATAAATCAAATTGCATGTACTCATTCATGCACTTTCCGTGTGCTGCCCATCCCTCTATCTCGTTCTAGCCACAGTAGATGAGCGGTGCTACCGATTCTCAGACTGTGCCAGCTGTACAGCCAACACCAACGGTTGCCAGTGGTGTGATGACAAGAAGTGCATCTCTGCTTTCAGCAACTGTACCTCTGTGAGTTGTCCAACGGGAGGCGACAGAGCACTTTCTCTCATCTTGTGTTCCTCTCAACAGAGTAGCACACTAAACAAAATAGAAATATTTTGTAAGCTTTGAATATTGGAATAATAGTACATGCATTATAGTACATAAAGGATGTTTTTTTTTTGCAAATGCCATGTCTGGAACATTTTTGACTGATGTTAAATTTCATGTTTTTTCTCTGTTTTCTATTGTCTTCTCTTGTGCTGTAGAACGTGAAGAACTTCACTGAATGTCCAGTACGAAATGAGCAGGTGTGCAGCAAGCTTGCCAACTGCAAGAGCTGTTCGCTAAATCTCAACTGTCAGTGGGACCAGAATCAGTCAGAATGCCACGCTCTGCCTGGTAGGAAAGACCCTGGAACCATCTATTTCCATACACTGTCTTCGTTGCTCTAAGAGTAGGACTTATGATTGTAAATGAGTTCTATCCTTTTATCGCAGTGATATAAATTGATGAGTGAGCAGTTACTACATAACTCAAAGCAGTCACCTGTGACTGTATATTGTGTTTTAAACTATTTCAAGTAGCTGCCCATACTGCCGCTGTAGATCGGAGTGAAGCACTGCAGCTGGTGATTGCAGAAATGTGCTTTCAAGATACTATTCTGATGTTTAGTTTTCCACCCTGTGCCAACCACCCCCCCCCCGCCAAATGTTGAGACTGGCTGAATGTGGAGTAACGGCGCTGTCATTTTATTGATAATTTTTAGCTCATGACGTCTGCCTAAGGGCTTGTTGTAGCAGTAGGAGCTGCAAATCATATCTCAGTCTGTGTGTGTGTGTGTGTGGCTACACTAAAACATCTAAATAAGAATACAACATATAAAAAAGCAAAACAAAATTAAAGCATATTTGGCCTCTAAAAACACAAACTTCTGGAGAATTGCTTTCGTGGCTTAATCACATCGTTTTTCTTGGACAATGTGTGCCCACTCTTAAGCAGTACTCTATAAATGATCTGATTTAATAATTTAATAATAATTTAACAAAATAAAAGTGTAACCAAGGTCTAGAGTAGAGCTGTGGTTTCAGTATCTCCTGGATGCACTCTTTTTTTTTTGTTCTTCCAGCCCAGCAGTGCAGTGAGGGTTGGAGCCAGGTCGGGGAGGCTTGCTTGAGGATCAACTCCAGCCGTGAAAGTTACGACAACGCTCAACACTACTGCAAGAACCTTAATGGAAACATCGCCTCACTCACCACCTCCAAACAAGTGGACTTTGTGCTTGCTGAGCTCAAAAAGCTCCAGGAACAAGAGAAGGTAAATACATAAATAAATGAAAGTGATGGATTTGCTGTGATGGTCAGAGCAAGGTCTTGTATTGTTGTAGGTCATGCCTGCAGTAGATGCTTTATGTGATTTATTCTCATGAACCAAGTCTTTGGGTCTGTAGCTTAAAACCAACCTACCATCAAGGTAGCATTTTTAGCCTTATGCTAAAGTTTTTTTTCCACAAATTGATCAAAAATGTCTGAAAATGAAAATGTCTCACATGACTAGTCTAGTGTCCCGTACATGCTAAGTATGGTTAATGCCCTTTACTTAATAACGTAAAAATACAAACATTACCAACATTGTGTCAACATTACAAATTGCACAGTATGCTCATACATTCACCGGTCCTAAAGGAAATTGAATGGCATGTTAAAGGTGGTCTGGAGAAAGGCTCTGCCAAGTTTCAAAGCTATTGAAGTAATGGTTTGCTCTGCTGAACGCATGGAAACCCACTGTTGTTTGCAGCATTGTCGCTCGCCTCCGCTTGTTTGGACCCCTAAAAATGTTACTGCATTTTATGAATCATATGATTATCAGACCTCAATTTATTTAATTTCGGCTTGTTTGAGTTTTATTTGTCATATCACAGTCATCATCTCTTATGTCTGCTTTATATTATAAAGCTTTATATTATAAAGCCTAAAGATAGTGAGTCATGCTCAGAGGAATAATAAGCACAGAATGCATTAAAATTATACCGAAGATTTTATTTTGGTTGTGCCTTCTGTAATCATGAGGAAGTCTGCTCTGGCAAAACTCACCTATTTGTTTCAAACAGAACCTCGACTTGCTATTTCCCTCTTATTTTCCCAGTACATTAAAAGTTACATCCTGAGGCAAATAAGTACTAATTTTCAGTGCGCTTTTAATGACATCCTTGGTTCTCAGGTTCTCACTTCCTAAAACGCAATTGTGGAGCACAGGAGCAGTCACATCTATGAAATGTTACTTACATTTTAATATACAGTTGCCTCTGAGGTCTTTTGTGTTCAGACCTTTGCTGTGTTTCTACAGCAGCTGTCTCCTTGGGTGGGTCTGAGGAAAATCAATGTGTCATACTGGGGCTGGGAGGACATGTCTCCCTTTACCAACAGCAGCCTGCACTGGCTGCCTGGTGAGCCCAGTGACTCTGGTTTCTGTGCCTACCTGGAGGAACCGCAGGTGTCAGGTCTAAGAGCTAATCCATGCACTGCCACTGCCTACGGCCTCATCTGCGAAAAAGCTACCGGTAAGAGATGCACATAGTTACTTTTTGGAACATTTTAACCTTATAAAGGAGATGTTGATGAGTTTATTTTTGGCATTTCCTCTCCAGGAAACCCCAATCAGAGTTCCCGTCCATCCTGTAAGAAGCCTTGCTCACTACACACAAACTGTGCCAACTGTACCAGTCAGGCCATGGAGTGTATGTGGTGCAGCAGCGCACAACGCTGTGTTGACTCCACTGCGTATGTCATCTCTTTTCCCTATGGCCAGTGTCTGGAGTGGCAGACTGGAGATTGTGTGGGTAAGTGTCTTTCACTAAATTGAATCTAGAGGAAGCTTATTTGAAGTCTGACTTAAGGTGGCTGCCAATGAGCTTTCCCAGATTGGCTTCTGTATGCAGTCAATATTCATCACTGAGTGAGAGCAGGTCACGGGTGGAAACAGCTGAAAGTGGAAGGTGTTTGTGTCAGAGGGAAACTAGTATTAGTTTCCTGTGATTGGCTTTGGAAGCTTTTTCTGGTTTGGAATGGTCAATTAGTCTCGCATTTAGTTGCCCCCACTGTTAGATTTCCCTGTTGACCGAGCTATGGACTTTATAGCATCAGCTGTACTTAAGTAGTAAAAGGAAAAACAGCTACGTCTTTATCCATCATGCTTGGATAGATAAACACACCTACTTCCATTGTTATTCTCCTGACGCTTCACAGATGTGAACATGGATACACACATATATTTTCACTGTGCAGTGACAAGTTGATCAAAGAGCTCTTTTACCTGAAGGTCAGTGTAGCTGTTTGGGTTATTGGGGTTGTGCTGTGGGATGTATGAATCATACCCACAATTGCTTTACACTGTAAAAACCTCTCTGATCACTTTAGTGAGTAACACATTTAGGTAGCCCAAGGGTACAGTCTCTAATTTATCTATGTCTGCTGGTGTTGGGTAACCCAGAGATGTTTCTGTACGCTGTGTTGTTTGTCTTGAGGAATTAGTCCCTTTTGGCATGAAGGACACAGAAGGGTATTCTACAAACATATAAAGTGAAGTCTTCTCTTTCCGTGTGGTCTTTCTGGCTTTGCTTTTTCACATTCGCTCCTGAAATTTCAATCACCACTTGTATTATCTTACCTACTTGAGTCCATTCCTTCTCATTTTCAGCACATAGTAATGTGCGCTTTTGGCTGAGTACACTGCATAAACGCACTTATAACCATAGACCCAGGATGAAATACTGTTTTAAGTGTTGCCAGCTGGGCCACCTTGAAAGGGCACAAAATATACAACTGTTAATGTCTACATTTCTTAGACTCCTGGTGGTACAAAATAAGCTATTTGAGTATGTCACGTTCACCTCTAGAAATGTAATGATTATGTTGATCAAATTAATAAAATCGCATGAAACACATGTTGAATTCCGGATGATATGATTTTTACAAACATATTTGAAAAACAAATGTATGGGTTAAAATGCACTTGAACAGTTACATAGATCTTTTTATTGCTATTAAGAGACCCCAGGTTAGAATTACAACGTATATATTGTTAAAACATTTAACACTGGACGAAGCGAGACTCGTCATAATCACCATCCAATTTATGTAACAGCTCCAGACGTTAGAGTTAGTTGTTCGTGTTCACACACATTGATGTATGTGTCAAACTCCAATGTGAAAGCTGTGTATTTTGTTTTTATGGCGCTTTTTTGTATTCCAACATTCCTTTGTGTTGTGGCAAGAGAGAAGTCCTCTGCCAGCTACTCCTTTTGTCGACAGTATGTTCCTGAGAAATGTGTCACTTACGTCCTTTCGTCAAAACAAACTTAAATGGCCGTACTTTGTACTGATTGCTCTTGCGTTGTCATGGTTTCACATCCATTAGCAGAATGGCTGGAGATTTGTTTGACATAAACTGAGGTAAAAGCACTCAATGTTTGTCTCCTTAAAATAGTAGTGGCATTTTCTGTCTGGCAGGCAAGTGGCAGTGCTGAATCTTGTCAAGCAATTTAGTGGCTTGAAAGTTCATCCCCCAACTGATAAAAAGTCATTGCTCCCAGACTCGTTTGGGTTTCTGATTTTAGAGTAAGATGCCACTTCACACATCACATTTAAGCCTTTCGTTAAACTTTGCTCAAATCACAAACTTTTCACTGTCTCATTCTACAACTTTTTTTACTCCTCACTCCTCCCCACTATCAACATTGTAATGCTTCACACATTTTTAATCTTTTTGGAAATCTTTAGTCTTGACAGGTTGGCAGACAACCAGTTGCACATTATCTAGAGGCTAAGACATGTCTGAAACTGTGT
>JAUMHF010000011.1:7886946-7974391 GCA_032359275.1 Microctenopoma steveboyesi | reverse complement strand
TCCAAAGAGTTACAGGTGACTCTGAATTATGATTATGACATGTTAGGCATTGGAGGAGTACCAGATTTTCCACGACAGAACATTAAATCACATATAAAACAACGTTATGTGTATTTGATAACTGTCTCAGGGTGTTTTGATTAAGTGAATTGGAAATGGACTGGTAATACGGCTTCCATGTCACCCGGAGATTTACCTACACCAGCCCCTCATGAGACTTGAATAGCATTCCTGAGAAATTACATGGAGGCTTTTGTTTCACAGACACTCCAACGCCTGGGAGCTTGGCAGTCTTAGGCACCGTCATTAATGCACAGAGTATAACTAACATGTAAAGTGAAACTACACAGGTGAGCATCTATGAAGAAAACATTCTTTACACTTTATGGAGCTATAAGATAGAATGCCTCAAAAGTGATTATGTTTCAGTAGTACAAACATATGTATCAATGCAGTCATTAAAACAAGCAGTCTATTTTGTTTTGGGATTCACATTTAGCAGAACCTCCTTTTTAGTGTGTCTTGCACGTAGTAAAACGAAATCCCTGTTTCACCAGCTGTCAATAACAAGAAGTGCAGGACAAAGTACTAAGACACCCAGTCAAAAGCTGCTCTGTCACCTGAAAAATGTATGTGTACAAGCTTGGGAACGGTGATCACTGACCCCTGTAATACACCTTGTCAGTTTTTTAAAGCTCTGTGAACTGAAAGGATTAGATCAGTGTTTTGTCCTGGAAATGCAAACGTGAAAGCATGGAGCCCTATAACCATTTTAGGAGCCGATTCACTCATCTTCCACACATCTATTTCTGCACTTCATCTATTACACACACACACACACACCTTGCTTGTATCATAGTGTCCTATCTAGAGCCGGCATAGTTTTTTCCATCATGTATCAGATCTTTGATCTTTGTTCAGCCAATCATTTGGCCAATACACTTGTTTACCAGATGCTCAGATCAATATCAATTTCATCTCCGTGCGTTCAATGTGGTGGAAGAGATGTTGGTAGCCTAGCTTAACATTGCAAGGGCCTAGGGCCCAAAAGCGAGAGGAACGACTGTTATTTTACAGATTGTGGGGAAAAACAGGCTTTATTCTTTCCTCAGGGTATGCTAAACCCATATGTTTAAACTGAGTCTGCAAATATCTTAGCTGAACGTGTGGAGGCACGCGCACACACACAAACTTGACTGTATCCACAAATTCAGCTTTAGCATAGCGTTGTCTCTCTGTTCTCTTTGTTACAGTCTCACTCACCTTCTTTTCCATCTGTGTCTCTCTGCCTCCTTCCAGCCTGTAAGTGCAGTGGTCATGCCAGTGTCTGCCAGGTGTTAACTGGCAAGTGCTTCTGCACCACCAAAGGGATCAAAGGAGACCAGTGCCAGCTGTAAGTACTCCAACCACATGCTCTCATGTGTTAGTTAGTTAGTTATATTTCAGAACGGTGACACAGTTGGACTTTTAGTAACCCTTTGATTCATTTATATAATGGGATTCAAACATTGTGAGCTTGCTCTTCCTATAGAAAACAAAACAGGAAGCAGTAAATCTTCAAATCAAATAATTCAAATGACCACTAGAGATTTATGATTTTCACGATAAAGTCATGTGCATTGATTTCTAATCGCCGAGAGCAGCCCAGCTTCCTCTCATGTGAGGCTTTGATGCTGTAATTATTTAGAGGCCTATAGGACAGAGAGCCGTCATTTGACATTATAATACTGAAATCCCACCTTCAGGTCTATTTGTGCTGACACTGTGGATCCCCTCTGTGTGGGAGGGCCCATCTCCACTTAGTCGCCTGCTTTCTCACTTGTAAGCAGAATGGACCCTGATGTTTTTAATACCCCTAATGCAGAAAGAGTTATGGAGGAGGTCAGCGGCAAACACATACACATGCCGTGATTTTGCTCTGTCTTTGTCTCTAAAACATGTCTTTACATTCTCTCCCCCCTGTGCTGAGACGTCATCTCTTTTTTTTCCTCACAATATTTAAATTAATTTCCAGCCTTTGACAAAGTGCCGTTTTAAATATTGTCTGATTTGATGTCATATTGCAGCTTGGGAGAATGACATCCCTCTCACTCGTGGAAGCACTTTAAACACTACAAGACAAAAGCTGAACATGGAGCAGTATTTGTAAGACATGACAAATTTCACTCTGATCCACTTGCAAGGTGGTAACAAAAATAGTGACTGTTGCCCTAAACCATGTTGGAGTGCATGTTCTTACTTATATAGCGCTATTAGTCAGATTAAATCTTAAATGAAGTTGTGCGTCTTTTTTTTATTAACCTTAATAAATAATGTTTTGTAATACCCCAAAAAGAATTAATTTTCTGGTTGAATTTTAAGAAGTAGACGATTATTCAGAGCATGTAAAAAACTAATGTAACTACCTCAAGGGCAGCTCAACAGATTTTCAACTTGCATTTCAACGGGAGACATCACCTAAAGAGACTTCAAGTTTATCAGGTTCATCACCTCGAAATTACTAGTGAAAAGGCTTCGAAGCCTTAATGGCATTCACAATATGCAAGAATCAAATTTCGTGAGCAAACGCTTGTGATGAGGAAACAAGAGAAGAGACGGTGATGGAATAGAGAGAAGACAAGGAAAACAAAGGCAAGTGCTCAGAATAAGGGAAGAGAGGCTGTGAGCACAAGCGAGTCTTCTTTAAACCCCAGTGCTTTGTGTTGACTTTGACAGTAAATAAATGACACTTTGCCTAAATGACAAACTGTCACATTCACTCCTGCTACCACATGGGATGCAGTGTGATACAATGCAGAGGAACACTCGCATAGCAGGTGGCTAACAGTGGATTCAACGACTCATTTCTGCCCTGCAAAGTCGGAATGGACAGTCTGAACGGGCCAGGCACCAGCAGGCCAATCATCATCAGCCACTTAGAGGGAGGATGTGCCCACACAGCCCCAGAGCCAGCTTTGGGAAGGTTCCTGCAACCCATTAATGATTATGAGCTTAAAATTTTTTTTAGCCAGAAACATAAACCACCAGAATATGTTGCTAATTCAGGCCAATTTACAGACTGTAATTAGATTGATGTCATCATTATAAACAGCCATTATTTTAGCTATGTCTTTAATCTTCAAATCAAGATGCATTTACATTCAATAATTTTAACTGTAATTTAATTAGGATGTATGTATTGACCAACAGTTAGGGGGGGGTGTGTTTGCCATTCCATTTTCCTAATATAATTTTTGGTATCTCATTACATGTAATTGTGTAACCCCTGTCAGACACTCACTCCATTTCTGGCAGTAGCCCTTAAACAAAAGCTCCGTACAAGGATATTCTGTCTTTTCACGGTACGCACGCGCTTGCTCTCAGACACACATGCAGCGCAACGGCCGATGCCATTAGTAGCTCAGAATAATAGCCGCCGTAATCAAGTGAAGGGTGCATCAGTGCAGAATAGAATTGTTTTTTGAAAACAATTGATGAGGTCCACGCTGTGTTAGTAATGAGTCGAACAGGAGCGGCGAGGGAAATGTTTCCTATTGTAGTGCTCATTTGGATGCATACATGTACTTTGTGCTGTAGGTAACAGAGGGTGTAGCTCTGAGAGCGTGTACATGCATGTGAGCGTGCTGTGGCCTGCGTTTGTGTGAAGGTCATTGTCTGGCTTCATGGCACAGAAGCATAGACAAAGGTTCAAGTTGAATATAGATCATATTAAGATACAGTGGAGGGGCATAGCCTGCAGTTCAGATGTGTGCACGCATGCATGTAGGTGTAGATTAAATTAAGATACCCTACAGAGATAGTTGTGTTATTCTCTGATAGATGACCATGTGGGTACGTGCTAGTTTTGCCAGCTGCAAATGTTGGGCAGTTGAAACGCTCCAGGAGTGATGTTTGAAAAGTTCATTTGTCATTTGGCATTTGTCCTTCGTCTTCTGTACGGTAGTAAATAAACACCCTACCGTAACATTAACGGTGGGAGCGACGGCGCTGGCTGCTCTCCAGCACGCTTCCTGCCATCATTGGATCACTCAGAGAGCTGATGCTTGTCTTTCAGGATTAGCTGATAAGCTTTACAATCTAAATATTACTCCGTCATTTCAGCTAGTGTTGTTACAGGATGCATTCGCTGCTCCTACACAGAATGTTATTTGGATTTTCATCAATATTGTCGACATCATAGTTCATAAACTGTGTGATTTTACAACTTTTTTTCTCTTCTCCACACTCTCTGTATATGTATCTGATGATATTTATGGTGTTAAAACACATCAGATCACATAACACGTCTCCGCCTGCACTCGACTGACATTTTCTGTGTCGTAGTACCTTCGCCTGTGATACCGTCTGTCTCGTGAATCCATAATGCTGCAAAACATCCCCTATTGGATTATTTTCAGAGGCCGAGTCAGACTTGTTCACTGTAACATCACTGACGGCCACCTCCTCCTCAGTGGCATCCACGTCTCAGCGCTCACTCGTCCCTCATTCCTTGTTTTTTCTCAGTGTCCTGTCCGACTTCTTATATAGAAATTATATGGCATTTCTTGTGTTGTAATGAATAGAATTTTTTTTCGCCCCAGTGATTGCTCAAGTGGGACTGTTGTGTTTTCCATATTATTTTGTATTTACCTATTTATTTGTAAGGTCTTAAACCTTACAATGTGCCTCGAAATAACTTCCGTTGTGAATTGGCGCTATATAAATATAACTGAATTGAATTAAATGAATAAGCACATCACAGAAAAATGTGTGGTTCATATACAATACATTATTGCATATAATTAGAAAATAGAACAAAGATAATACAGGTTATTTTCTATGTCGTAAATAATTGTAATAATGAAGGCTGCCTCTTTAATTGAATGCTAACTTGTGTCATGAGTATCTAGCTTAGTTCTGCTGAGCTAAACCTGCTGACCACATGTACTGGGATGAAACATCTTGACAATAAATAGAGTAGCGACATGCAGTTCACGTTTGTATTCAACTCTACTGCGGGACAGGGTTATTCCCAAATGTTTTGCTTCTGAGAATCAGATGTAATGGAACAATCATTTCCCAATCAAAAGTAAACAGGTTATGTGCTCCGAGCGTTGTGAAGATCCCGAGCTTTGCTTATCAAATCTGAATCCTCATGCCGTGTGTTATTAAGCGTCAGTTTGAAACAGAGTTAAACTCGCCTTAGGCTTCGTCTATGCTGTTTTGAATTTTATATTGCAGTACTTTCACTTGTCATACGATGAGCTCTGCGATGGTATGTAAAAATGGTTGCATGTGACTGTGTTGCTGCGATAAACACAAAAAAAATCTAATTAACTTTTACAAACTATCAGATCATTTCCTCTTTGTCAGAACTAAGAGACTTGATAAGATGCCAACAGCAGGAGCTAATGCGCTGGTGCTTGGCATACCCTGCTCCTGATAAGAGGTATTCTTGCTCTCAATCTGTTAGCACTCTTCTTCATCTTGTTGTCTCCCTCTGTTTTTTTTTTTTTTCACTGCAGATGTGATTCAGAAAACCGTTACCTTGGCAATCCACTCAGAGGAACCTGTTACTGTGAGTAATTCTCCACTGGACAGCCACTCGCTGAACAGACGACTCATATGCACTCAGATACATGCACACATGCGTCGACTCCCCCTCCCTCCCTCTCTCCTCGCTTCTCCACTTCCGCTCGGGGCAGATGGGGCATTTTAGCACGTTGGCACCAGGGGCACTTGTTCAGTGTCAGAATGACTAGCCGTGAAAATGTCAAGTGCATCAGGAGCGAGTGATTGAGCTAATCAAGGAGATGAAGGAGTAGAAATTCTCAACTTGTCTACTCACCCACCTCCACATTTATTCATTTACAAAGTTGACTAAACGTCCGCTGCCACAGATAACTCTATAAGAGTGAGTGATGCAAAAATGACACAAAGTTGACAAGTGGCAGCACATCTGTGCTCGTATTTCTGTGTGAACTGTACATGTTGGTGTTTGTGCTTTGTGCGTTTATTTGGCATGATGCTGTGTCCTTCACGGTGCTGCAGTACTTAGTGATTTGTTATCTGCCTTTCAACACTCTGCTACTGACAACAGAGCCACTGCCAAGGTTTTTGTCCCTTTTTGAAATGCCATAACCTGACACCAGGCTCAATGAGAGGAAGACGGCGGACTGAAAGCCTGCAGCTTGCTTTAACCTCTACACACGACTGCCACTTTTTTCAGCTCTGTTACATTGTATTGTAAACACAACACTGCATGAGGCTGTTGACTGTGGATCAACATGCTGCATTGACGGCGACCTTATCCAACAACGTCCCTGTGTATTGTTTGATTTGATCATTGTAACTAGTGATTCTGATGTCCCTTCTGTTGTCATCTAAGATGTTTGTACAATGAATACACTGTCTCTTGCATACATTACATAGATGTTACATCTACGCTACAAAATGGATTGAAGGGAAAAAAAAACAGGACAATAGTGAAGCTATATGTGAAAATCCACTTAATTACAAATATGTCATTAATCGCTGTGGGGGATTTTTTTTGGGCTTGTTGTGAGGGTCAGGTCTTCCTAGTGGTTCTTTGCTTGATGAGAAAATTATACACCTGATTGCAGTCATTGAAATTAATTACAGACACTTTGATTCCACTTGGCTTCATCAGTCAGACAGTTGCATATTAGTTTCTTTGGATCACAACACATAGCATGCATCTCTATATATTTATGCTGTTATAATAGTCTCTAGTAACGTTAGCCACAGTCGGCAGCTCAGACCATGCGCATTACTCAGAAAGTTGCTACTTCATTTTATGTTTACTGTGTTGTCGAGTTCCAGGGTTGGATGTACGACATTTCTCTCCTCTCTCGTTTTTCTAAATAGACAATCTGCTGATCGACTACCAGTTTACCTTCAGTCTCATCCAGGAAGATGACAATCATTACACTGCCATCAACTTTATGGCCTCACCTGAGCAGGTAACCATTTCAGAAATCTGGCAACAGAGTCAGTGACAGAAATTGGTCTTTTTGAGAGTGCAACACTCAAAGTTCCTTACATTTAGTGCAGATCAATAACTGCTCTGTTCATGGCTTTTGGAAGGCTTCATAAGCTCATTACAGTCTCTCTGCTGTTAGTATGCACCTGTAAAGAAGCTATTGTGTCTTTGTGTGATGATCCATTTATTTTAGATTTGTTTTATGTTCTAAAGGCCAACAAGAACTTGGACATGTCCATTAATGCATCCAACAACTTCAATCTCAATATCACCTGGTCGGTGGGATCAACAGGTACTTTTACTTATTGTAATGAAAAATTACTGTTCTTAAACACTTCTCTCTATTCTTTTCCTTCTATATACTTGTTTTATTTATATACTGAATTACATAACAGTCTAGAGATTTTGATGTGAACTACTGTATGTGGATAGATTTTCCAAACCCTGCAACTCTTAACAGGCCATTGGCCTAGAGATTTTATTCTCCTTCATCTCACTCTTTTCTAAATAGACATATTTGTCTATCATATTTTAAACACATGCACACATTTGCAAGAAGGAACTAGAATGGTCAATTTAAGGGTGTCACCTCAAGAGTGAACTTACTTTAGGGCGTTTTAAACATTTGCACAATAGACCGTCACAATATTTTGCAGCATTGAAAGCTTAGCAAAGCAGATATTAAAAAGTGTTTGAGGATGTTTAGACTGGCTGTTCTAATGCATAAATTGTCAATCCCACACAAATTGCCTTGCACTCAATTTAGCCTGAGCGTCATTAAGAAACCATTTTCATCCACATATACTGATTTGTACAAACAGGTCAAACCCAGACTCCGGTTGATGAGATATGTCTTTATTTACAGTCACCCACACGTTGTTTGCTCAAATAATGGAATGTGCTATTCAAATAGACCTAAATCACAGTTTTTGTCAGAAACCCTTGTTTGATCATTTTCATCACCTTTAGATTTATAATGATAAAATAATGCGGGTTAGATCATGCAGTTAGTTCTACAGTTAACTTACTTAACTGCAGATTTAGATGTCAGAGGATGAGATGAATCATTTAGTCAGTGGGTATACTAAATATAACAACAATGCGCTTCCACTCTGTGCGTACTGTGTCACTGTTGAGTGGACATTATAGGTCCCCTGAGGAAAGACATCCAAGGACACTGCAGTTGTCCAGTGCCACTGTTTATCTTGTACCTTAACTTCCTCTCAAGTCATCTGCTGCTTTCCCCATCTGCACAACTCTGACATTTTCCAGCCACTGAAACCTGTTAACCTCCTGTGCAGCTCTCCACCACCTTAACCTTTTCAGAGCGTCATCATTAATATTTGAAGTTGGGTCCCCTTTCCCCTGCAAAGACAGTGTGTCTAAGAAGGAGCGGTAGCTTCTTCACAATCGACAAAAGCGTGAAGCGCCTTTGGGTGGTGTGAGGAGGGTGATTTCAATTAAGATAAACGTTGCTCACGTAGCCACACTCAAGCTGTCATTTTCAGTTCTTTTGTTTCAGAGCTGTGGGTTGGAATGTCAATGTAGAAGACCCACTGACATGAGGAAAAATAAGAAATGATTTAGATCGATGGAAAATACAGTTTTCTTTGCAAATGCATACCTTTTTGATTCAGGATGAGTATTAAGCATTTATAAACGAGACACAAGTGTGCTCTTCATTTTTGACCCAGCTGAATCTTACTGGAAGAAAATTCCTTGTCTCTTGAAATCATTCTGCATGGGAATGTTAGTCTTAAACGTTACACTGTAACGCGCCTTGACATGATTTATGTCGTGATTTAGCTTTATAAATAAATTGACTCGAGTAGAAGCTTTTAACCATGTAGTTAAGCACCATTTTTGAGCCTGTAATATTTAGGCAGAAAATAAATAACAAATAGGCAAATACTATAGTAAATAGTTGAGTTTTGTTGCACTTATGCAGTCCACGTCTACTCTGAGGACTTAAAATGACTAACTCTAGGTCTCGCTAAAGGCAACAACCGATAGCGGTAATATAGATTAAAATGATGAATATGTACAGATTTGCCTCGGTTGTGACCTATGGACAGCAGCATTTCAGTTCCTCTTTCAAGCAGTGCTTTTCTCCCACGTTCACATCCATTTAACAATAAAATATGGATGCTGTGCAATTACACAGTAAAGCTCTACTGTTTTAGGTCAACCAAAAAGAAGTGTAATGCACTTAAGACACAGTAATAATTGCTCATGAGAGCTTTTCCGTTGTCCCAGACGGCTTTATAAACTCAGTAATGGATTCATAATAATATGTTGCTGTTGGTCCAACTCCCTCTCTGTATGTAGGTGAACTCCAAATGACAGTGTGCTGAACATGAACTTTTTGCCCCAACAGCTGGAACCATCTCTGGAGAGGAAGTACCCATCGTGTCCAAAACTAACATCAAGGAATACAGAGACAGTTTCTCCTGTGAGAAGTTCACTTTTAGAAGCAACCCCAATATTACCTTTTATGTCTACGTCAGCAATTTCTCATGGCCCATCAAGATCCAGGTAAGGACTGTGCTTGTGACCTTCAGCTGATATATAAATGAACCATATAACAGTTATTTATTCCTTTCTCTCCAATGTCTTTGTTGTCAGTTTTCATAGTGCTCACCATGTGTGTTGTTTATGAGCAATGAGTCCCCAGTTCTATCTACAGAAGAGTGTAGAAGAGAGAAGGCATCTTTGCAGATGCAGAGCTCTGTAGTTGCTCAGGGAAATGCACTTTATTCTAATTACAGGTTTAATGAGCGATGGTTAGCGTCCATAGGTGTGCACCTGTTTTTTTCCTGAAAGGCACAGCACAATTTAAGCTTTTCTAGACCTTTCTTTGAATGGAGAAGATTGAGGCTTTGACATAATGGACAGGTTGAAAGTACAACACCAGGAAAAATGCACATTCGATGATTTTTGGGTCTGCATGAAAACAATGAAGCTATTATCAACATAAAATGTTAAGTCTTACAAAATAAAGACTGCAAAGTGCTAAGGTGCAGATGACTGCAGCCTTGTAAACTTCCGTTTAAAATTTTAATTAAATCTCTCTCAAAATTCCTCAGTAAGAAAAGGAGATTGAACCTGAAATAACGGATATACTTTACAACTTGAACATTATTCTGTATGATGACTGACTTTATCCTTAAATCATTGCCGATGAGCACAGGCGGACTGTTAAGTGTCATGCCACAGCATCTGAATCAGATTTAAGTCCAGACTTTGACTAAGCCGCTTCAAAAACTTGTCCTGCTGCATAACCCACGTGCTTTAAGCTTGTGTTCAAGAACATTCTCCTTTAGGATGTTCTGGTTTAGCATAACAAATTACCTTTTTACACAGGGCCAGGTAGGTTTGGACAGCTTTTTTTCCCTTAGTAATGAAATCATTATTTAAAATTCTTATCTTTGTTTAAAAATGCATAAATATGTAAAATAGGGGGCCATATACTTTTTATATATACTCTGCCACAATTGTAATGATGTTTATATGAGAACTTAAAGCTTTTACAAAGACATGTGATAGCTACAGTAATTATCTTAATAATACGCAATACCCTTTTTGCTAATTAGACCGCTCCCAAATATGGATTTTTTATTTTATTTGTAGTGTCCCTCTCTTTCATGTAGTAGATTAGTTGAGCATGGTGGGTTAATAATATATTTGATCTCGGTCCATCCGTGGAGGTGGCCCCGTAATAGTTTTCTATTAGATTTCCTGGCCAACAGTCTCTCATTTATTATGGACTGCCTGAGCCGTTAAAGCAAATAGCTGCTGTAATCGGATCAGGTCTCACTTTCCTTGCTTGACTTTATGATGCAGGGATGAGAGTGTAGGCCTGGAGGTGATGCATCAGTATTTGAGACTACACCTATGAACCTTATTGTAGTTAACATCCACCCATTTCAAATAAAGTTTTAAATGCAGATGAAGATATACTCTTCTGCTTTCACCTGATCCCTGCTAAAACCACATTTTGAGCTGGTGTTAGCTTGTCGGTTACACAGGTCAGGAATACAATAAATATTAATATCTACAGTCATCTTTCAAGAAGTGATGTTCTCTGATTTAAACTTGCCAGTTGTTTTAAATCACCAGCAACAGCATGACACAAATATTCCAGCTGTAGAAACACAGGTTCTTTCAACCATAGGCTACGACTTGTCATTCTGACGTGGCCTATTAGGTATGCTTTACATTTCCATGCCGGGATTGTGTTGTTTTTGTATAATCAATCTAAAATATATTTGTGACCCATTTCTTCTTCTAGACATACATATAGCTGTTATTTATTCATCCCAACAGCTGATATGTCTCTGTAGTGGCTTGGGAATTTGTTTTATGTAAATTTATTTAGAAATCTTTTTGTTTTTATTTTTCCATTCAGAATTGTAGAAAAGGAGGAGATGATAGATGTCAAAGCTCATACTGCTCACAAATTATGTCAATTTATCTATTTATTTTTGCCAGAAAGCAATTTTTCCAAGTGGGTCGAATTAAATAAATTTTAGATGTGTGTTGTTTCCCATCAGAAAGCTTTTTGCCTTATTTTTATCTTGTTCCACTGAATTCAGAGTGACATTTCCATGACAGCCAGAGGCTTTTACTGAAGGCCTTTCAGATAGTCTTGTCCGTGACCTTTTAGCAGGTAGACTCAACTTTATATACAGACTTGAGACCTGTCGACACCGTATCATATTAACCCTTTCACAATGTCAAAGGTCAACTGACTTTCCCTCTTGGATTTATCTTACTGTTGGTAGACGTTTGAAATGCACAAGGTCTCTGTTATGCAGTGATATGTTCAGGTTTGGAGATACTGAGAGTATGATTGTGTACTGTAGTACTGTATTTGCTTGATTGTAAGTCATTCTCTTCCCCTTCTCTTGTAGATTGCCTTCTCCCAACACAACAGTATCATGGACTTAGTCCAGTTCTTTGTGACTTTTTTCAGGTAAGTGGGTTAAATATTTATTACTGAAATAAACACATTCATGCTTATTGAGTTGTTTGAGTGTGTTGGACCTGTTCTGTTCCCGTGTCTTCAAGGCAGTGATTTTCCTTTTTCAAGTGGCAAATGAACTGCCAGTAACCGTTTAAATTGGTGCATATTGCTCTGCTAGTGCCATCTAAAGGGAAGGCGTGGGCGATCAAGACATGAGGGCTCTTAATGATTTTTCATCCTGAGAGCTCAGATGGAAATCTTTACTCATTGAAATGAATAAAATGAAGCTATTGGGTGTTCTTAAACGCACACACCAAAGTGTGAATAAATAAGGCGGACAGAACCATAATTGCAAAATGTATGTTTTAAGTTGGATATTGGCATTCATGCTTCAAAGGATTGCCTGAAAGGAGTCACTTTACAAAGCTTTGGTTACTCTAGTTAGTTATGTTGTCAGTACCGTGGGTTATTTGGCTGGATCAGTAGCTTGTATGGCGTTTGTTCCCATTACGTTCAATTTTTTATTATTAGATCAGTGTCGCTATTTCATACCTCATACTGACGTGCAGTGACACATACTGTACCCGCCATGCGCTTTCTGTGCATGTGTTCAGTTTATTTCAAGGTGTGCTTCCCAGATTAGCGGATAGACCAACATATTATCTGTGTAGGTGTCAGTGAGGGAATAGAAGACAGTCTTTGCCTGAGGGACCTGTCTGTCATTGCCCACTTCACAATAACTTTTTCCGAATAGCTGTCACACAATCAGTTAGTGTCTGCCTCCATCCGATCAAATTACAGATGCAGGGCAACATTCAGGAATTCTTGGACGGAAAGGGGAGAAGGACAGCACTTATTTTTATCTAAAATGTGCTCGAATCGTTCCCACACAAAACCAGCTTGAATAGTGTTACAAAACAGACAGAGGACAAAATTCAAGACCAACGTAGCTTCAGTTTTGTTTTGTTCGAAAGCTTTCATTCTATGCAAAACACTTTCTCTAGTTGTTTGTTTTTTAGGTATTGTGTTGTCAGGCTCACAACAGTAACTTTACCTTTTTGCTCGCTTCATCTTTTCCCATGTGAATATATTTTTTCTTTCTTTTCTTTCTTTTTGTTGTTTAGTTTCTTAACTAATTGTTGTGCGATTAAGTCGTCTTGTCTTTTTTTGCATCATTGTTCTTCATTTCTTACTGACTTACTGAGCATAGCCTCTGGATAAACATAAAGGACCCTAATGCAGTCTCAAGTAGGTGTGTGTGTGTGTGTGTGTGTGTGTGTGTGTGTGTGTGGTGGGTTTGAGAAAGGATGAACCTGCATGAAACATAATCAGCTTGATGACAAAATGTCAAATCACCACACAGGGTTTCTAGACCTCCTTGATAAAGAGATTGAAAGTGACGAACTTACAGCATGACAGGGAACTGGGAAGCTGTATTATGCATCTGTTGTTTTCTCTTCTGACTTTATTTATATATATTTATCAGCTCACTTTTTTCACTACAAGCCTTTCAAACATCTTTGTCTGTTGGTAAAAATGTATATTAATATAAAAACTGGTAACAGCAGGATTCCTGTTTTCCTTGTATCTCATTAAGTCACTATACTTGTTTGACTATTTCACCATTGTGCAAATTTAAGATAGCCATAACAATAACAAGGCACATTTGTCCAATTTCACTATTCTCTTTGCTCAATACACAAATGATTGCCAAAGTCTGTTTATTAACAGCAGAAGCCTAAGAAATGGAAAATGCGTGTTGATCTTTTTTAAAGTCTAAATACACACAATGAAAGCCCAACATCTGTGTAGGGATTTTTGTCAGCCGAGATGCCTCCTCTCCAAAACCCTTTCTCCCAGTTTCTAGTCATCTTAAAAGGTCTCTAAGATGCTGTAAGTACTTCTGAAAGAACTAAAAGGTTTCCCACTGTGTGCCCCTCTAAAATATATTCCATCTGCCATTACAAGGTGTTTGAAGCAAAGAATTTCCCATCAGTTAACACTTTAATCCCACTGCCCGTTCTCTCCTTTAATAATCGGAGAATCTGTATGTTCTAAGCGTTATCACATGTCGTAATTCCACAGAGGCCTTATCGTCATTTTCACAGATCTTGGTCAGGGCATCGTGCAGGTGTGGAGGGCAAATTGAAAGCATACTCTAGTTTAAATATCAAACAAATGGGCTCATGAAATCACAGCTACTCATGTCTGTCGGTGCTTATTGGGCCCGTCGGCCAAGTTTAAAACAGGGCTCGCCGCTAAATTGGTTCATTGGTCATATTACAAAGTGTGATGTGTCATCAATCCAGACAGGATAAATCCTGGTGTCATGATTCCTCCTATACCATGAGCTGAGAGGAACTAGAGGGGAAATAGTAAAATATATTTTAAAACTAAACATTCACTCTTTAGAAAATTATTTGTAAACTATGACGCTTTATTCATTTGCAGTTGTTGTTGTTATTGAATTAAAGGCCTCACACACTCACATCAAACTGACACCTAACTATATTCATATTTTAATATCTACAATAAATAAATATAATGTCAATCTCTGACATTATACTAAATATGCCACACAGACAAATGAAACAAGCCCTTTTGTTCAAACACTTATTTGGTTATTATGATACATCTAGAAAATATTATGAATCTACAGACAAGTAAAATATATTGACAAATGCAGTTGGTGGAAAGACCAGAATTATTTTCAGAATTGTAACCTCACAGCCCTATATTTAGTACTAAAATTATTTTTAAATATTCCTTAATGTTACTTCCTGTCTTTCATTACAGTTGCTTCCTGTCATTACTCCTTGTGGCAGCAGTGGTGTGGAAGATTAAACAGACCTGCTGGGCTTCACGACGGAGAGAAGTAAGTCCATTAAAAACTTTGTTTACACGTGGAGTGTATTAAATATAATTTACTTTTTTAATTACAGCTTTAGAAAAAGTTCCCAGAATTTGTCAATTTCCTCTACATGATGGTGCATCACAATAGCACAGTTGGTATAATTGAAGTAGGCGAATCAAATTTGGATAGATGTTAAAATATAGTAAACATATGGATGGAGTAACACAAAAAAAATTTGCAGTCAGTCATTTTAGTTTTAAAAGCATCAAGAGTTTGTTTTTTTCTGGGATACAAAGAGCTGATAAATGCTAGATATGTCAGCCAGTGTCTCAGTTTCATCAATCACAGGATAAAATATAAGCGAACATAACAGTAAATACCAACCAGTGCTTCTAGCATGATGTAAACAGCTTTGATTCCTTTCAACACCACAAGCACTCAGTGAACCTTTGTATCTGCTAATGGCAAATGCATCCTGAGAAGTATGACAATTATTTTGTCCGATAAACAGCGAAGACGATTAAAAGTAAAGATGACAATTCAGATCAATTGTGGATTGAAGGTAAATAGAAGCAAGTAGCAATACTTTGAGTGAATTAAGGAAAAAAGGGTAAAAGAAACCTTAATATTCAGTGTTGCTCTGAAAGATGGGGTTGGTGAAAGATGGGGATGAATGTGGGTGAATGATAAGATGATTGGCAGTAGTAAGGAAGTAGAAAGATACTATTTAGAAAATGGAGGAAGAGAGAAAATGTATGCAAATTCACCTCACTGGCCTTAACTTGAACTGCATGGGGCGGTTGCTGGTTTCCACATCCATCATTTCCATTTCTTCAGAGGGAATTCTATATTCTCGTATATGCTGTGTGACACTCAGTAGCGGAAAGTTTGTAGTTGACCCGCAGTCAACTAATAAAGCTTCCAAAATGTATTCCCACTTTAGGAATGGCATTGATAATCAGAGGATCTGAATTTCATCTCCTCCAATTGATATACAAAAATAAACAAGAATGATAGCTACCTTGATGGTGAATCGTGCCTATTCAAAGCATTAAAGTCAATAAAGAATAATGCAGACAGATGGGCTCACGTCATTAAAATGCTGCTCACATTCCTGTCAGCTCTTGGAATTCCCATCATTTGTTGCCAGATAAAAAAAGATAAATATTAACCCCTATCTGTTAATTTCAGGTGAAATTAAAAAAGTTCAGTTATTGTCACTGAGAAGGCATTAAGGATTTGTTTACACATTAATGCCTGAAGTATATCCAGTATAACTTCAGAAGGCATTGAGACTCCTTCACTTTATTCATATTTTGTGTGGTAGATTTGTGAAGAAGTGAATCAATCCACGCCTTGTCACCTGTGATGACAGAGTGAAAAGGTGTTTTCAGACTTTTAGCATATTTGTCAGTTTTTAAAATGCTTGCACAGTTGTTTGTTGACCCGAACACCCTGTCTAGCAAGGACCAAATTTTAATATTACACAAAGATAACCTGAGTAAATACAAAATGCTGTTTAAATAATTACTTCATTTATTGATGGAAAAAAGCAGTTGAACCCCGACTGGCCCTAAAAAGATTACTAGCAGTTCCGCTGAATCCAAAAACACCAAAACAACAAAATACCAAAAATGCTCCAGCAGCTCAAACAAGACTCAGTCAGGATATCACCGAACGAACTGCAGACCTCATTTGGCTCAGTAAAAATCAGTGTTCATGCTTCAACCAGGCCACACATTCGCCAAAAAACATCTTGATTATCCCCAAGACTTTCATGCATATATTCTATCGACTGATGAGAGATGAAGGTGGAGCTTTATGGATGGTGTGCAGCCTGTTGCCATAATTGATGGAAGCGTTAATTCTTTGCTCTACCAGAAGAGCTTAAAGGAGAATTTCTGGCCATCAGTTTGTGTCCTAAAGCTCAAGTGTTATGCAGCAGGAAAATGATCTGAAGCACACAAGCAAATCCAACCCTGAAAGTTATGTAGTGGTCTTTATGAGACGGCGTGTTATTAAAAAAAAGAAAGGGTTTTATGTGTATTTAGAGCAACACACTTTGCTAAGTATTATTATTACTATTGTGCTGTCTGAGAATTAAAGTGTAAAGTAATGACGTAACACAGCCAGATGTAGATTTGATCAATAGGAAATGGACAGTTTGATTTTATCATCGGCCCATTACATTGTCGTCATAATGAAAGTGTCTAAAACTACATCCATAACGTTCAGTGCCATGTTGAGAGAGTATTTACAAGAGGCAAAAGCTGCCTAGATAGTGATGGCATAATAAATGGTTTGCCACGCTGCTTATAGTAGCCATTTTATATCACATAAAACTGTCAGTGTAATTAGTGATTTCTTATATGAGTTGAGACAGTACCAAGTCCTGTGACAGAAAAATCTGATTCAGTCCCACTAATCTCATCTCTTGTTGGTGAACTGATTGGCTCTTCACTGAACATTGTGCCCATTTAATTTGAAAGAGCTTGTCAATAGCTCATGTACTTATGAGGATTGTCCAGATAAGTGGTAGAAGGGCTTGGGCTGGGGGCCATCTAATAGCCCCCATTTGACATAAGGACATGGGATGAATAAGTCTTAATGAGGCTTGGAGAGATGGCAATGACAATACTGAGACGCTGATCTAGCCGACAGGGATGTAGATGTCTGTGCTAGATTTAAAAAGCAATGTGTTTTATGGACTTTTTTGTTTCTTTTCCTAGAAACATGTTTTACATGAATGCTTGTACGTAACAAATTAATAATATCATTTTAAAAACTATCTGTGAATGGAGAACGTAACAACAATCAGCATTCCTGGTATTGAGTTAGTTTGAAAAAGCTGATGTTTTACCACGCTAATGCCTTAATTGGATAAGGGCTCTCCTTTGTTCTTGAGAGTTAAAAGGATGTGGTACCAAAGATGCTGCTGGTAATGTGAATAATTTGAGTTGAGTGTAGTTTGACTTGGGGGACAGTGGTTTGAAAAGACAGCAGCTGTAAATGCCACAAAGGAAAACAAGGACTGACCTCCTTGAAGCTACCTGTGGGGGAAACAGGAGGGAGGGGGCACTGCCATTTCATGAGACTGCAACACAGAAATTTTTTTCACACAGAAACATGTGAATGTGTCTAATGCCCTGTGTCTTCACTCTTACATCTTTCTCACACTCTCATACAAATGTGGAGAGACCTCTCAAACCTGGTGTCTTCCTGCCGTTCTAATAGACTCAAGTAGCAGTTGTATAACGAATGTTTGCACCATTTGCAAAATCCACAAATAACTACTTTTGTAAAAAGCAGTCAACGATTGCTGTAATAACATTATCCCACTCTTAAGCCCATAGTCACCCTTGTTCAGTTTAAAGTTTGCTCTAAAGTGTAATTTCCTCTAAAGTTTCAGATGCTGTCAGAATTGTAGTAATGAAGTTAGGTGATATACTTGCACACCTGCAATAATAAATGTTTATATTTTCTAATAAGATTGGACTAATTTAACCTACACAACAGTTTAGTGAAACATATCAGCCCTGTGTGTAGTGGGAGACTATAGACATCTTAACGTCGGTGCGAAGTCTATTAATTATGTCAAGTAAACACGTGAAAGCTAAAAAGAAAAAAACTGCTTTAAAATCTACTTGATTTACACATTGCATTATTTTATTTTTTCTTGAGGATTGTCTCTAGGGCAAAGCCAGTGATCTTTCAAAAGGGCAAACTGACCTGCTTAGACTTGGACTATACTCAGGGGCAGGATGACATCCACCCTGTATAATAATCCAATGAAAGGAAAAATGCTGCATTAACACGAAAGGCAGTTCATCCACTCACTTGAAAAAATGAATCAACGTGCATAGCAGTGCATCCTCTCTTATCACAACCATGAATACTTCCAGCTTGTATTCTTGACAAAATCAGTCTGTCATTGCTCACACGTTAATTGGTTTTACAGAGTTCACTCTTGCCTTTTGTCATTAACTTAGTATACATTTCTAGAAAGCTTCTGGTATTGTACCGGCCCTTCAATCCTTGTATTCCCAGCACTTTTTAGATGCATGTGCAGGACACCAAGCAAATCATTAGCTTTCCCCGACTTTGCTCCCGCTCTCACATCTGCTTTGATGCTTTAAACGACTTCTGCCACCTGATAAACAACATTAGTGCTATCTGACATTTACAATCAACACCGTTGGATTTTAAGTTTTTGTGTTGTAAACCATAATCAACTATAAGCTGTTTTCTTGTTTTGAACCTGGCTCACCATTCTGCTTTTATCTTTTCAAAAGGGCAGAATTTCTCATTTTGACCTTTGCTGGGCCAGAAGCTCAAATCTATAGATTTTATATTTAATAGTAGAGATGTACAGCAATCTGACACTGACCCTTTGATTTAAAGTTTAAAAATCTTAGCTACAGAAAGAATCAATCCAGTGATCAATCTCAATTTCATATGGCTGTTGTTATTTTTTCTCAGCTCTATTTCCCCAGGGAACGTTTTTTAGAGTGATTCCAGATAGCAGTGCTTACATAGAACTGACCTGAACTTTCCTTTCGTTTACTCGCCATCAATGGGTCTGTACATCAGTAAAAGCTAGTAGGTAAGGTAATTGTTTAGTGTTCAAAATGCAAGTGGGCTGCATAACCACAAATTATGTATTATTTCTAATACTCGGATGCTGCAAAATGCTTTGACCATATATTTCTTGATATACTAATTAACAAGATGGAACAATGGGGATTTGGGAAGTATCTGAATTAATTTTAAATAGATAAACTGCCTTTACCCATACTGATGACAAGCACATAACACAGTAATAGCTTTTTGTTTTTTTGTAAATATATTTAAAAAAAGACCTAATGTCTAGAAAACAACTATATTGTTGTCTCATTATGTTAATTATCACTTTTTTTTTTAAATTATCAAATTAATTTATACACATTAGCAAGATGGGAAAAACAGTGTCATCAGTACAGGAAAATGAAATTACATTACTTTTGTTTATTGTTGTTTGCTAATTCAGGTGTCTCTAACTGTTAGGAGGTCAGTTATCAGTTTATTAAATATCAGTAATACTTGATAAGACTGATATTTTCATCTATTATTATGTTCTAATGTTTTTTTTAATGTTGCTTTTATGTTAATCTCTACAAAAAGTGAGAAGACGACTGAGGCTGTAAAGCCTGTCCAAAGCTCAGCAATGAGTCATCCAAATATCTAATCAAGGTTTTTGACATATTAATTGAACAGCACAATTTTCAGGACTTTTAATGATTTTCTGTGCAAACCCTCGACAGAACTATAACAATATGAAAGAATGAATGCCTCATCTGAATTTTGCCGATTAATAGTCAGACTAATGAATACTTAATTAAATTCAGAGGGTCTGAGCACAAGAGTCTCGGGGTTCATTACTAAATCAAGGACACATTTCTTTTCAAGGAATGAGACTGTAAGAACATTGAACATTAACATACAGTTGACCCTAACAGCCTCACTTTTTTTTCACAGAGATAATGCTAAATACTGGAAAGAGCTTTAACAAATAGGTGTTCTTGAAAACCTCTTATTATGTTGTAGATGAGTGATCAAGTTTTATGATTAAGCAGCATTGTTGAATAAAATGACAATGTCACTGGTATTTTTCATTTACTAGCTAACTGCTTAAATTTACCTCATTCCATGGGTTTGGTATGCAATCTAATTACCGTTTATTATTTTGAGCTGGCATGTGGACAAAGAAACAAAGAAAAGACATTGCTTATCACCTTGTTAATCTCTGTTGTTGGTCCTGGTATTAAAACTATAATAACACGTTGCAAATGGGTAATGTTGCACTGAAGTAATCCTGCATCTTTCAATATTCATAGGCCATTCCTCACACACCTGCTATTGTGTTTTTGGTTTTGAAAAGCATAACAAAGGCACTGACCTCCAAGCAGCATTGTATCATTCGTCACCACACCCTGTAGTCCACACCACGTCATGTTGGTAATCATTTAGGATATTTTTTTGGGGGGGATCAAGAGGGGATTCTAAAATCTAAAGTGTATTAGTGTATTTATTCCACTCCAGAGTACAGAGGAAGGGCAGGTTATGAGGGCAATCTCCACCACCGCTTGATGTGCTTAGTAATCTGAAGTACAATTAGATCTTAATGCAACATACTTAAGCTCATCACAAATTCAATAGCAATCAGTGATGTCCTTGCCGCTAAAATGGCGGCCTGTGCAGATATTGATCAGACACTGCGTTGCTGATGAAAGTGTGGCACTAGTTGTTTTACAATATTGATTAGTGGGGAACAAGTGAAGCTATTTTCTGCTCAGTCTAAGCTACAGAAATAGTGTCACTTTTGAGGAGTGACCCAACCACAGCGAGTGTTAAGAAGCTTAGAATGAATCTTTGTAACTTTCTCTGTTATGACTTACTGATCACGTAGGAATTAATATTAATATCAAATTACAGATTTTGTTTTTAACTCCATACTTTGATTTGCTTGAAGGTGTAGGCTACTGTGCAGGCACTCTACATTGTGACTGCATTTTTCATTTTTCATCCTGATGCACTTCAGGTATTGTATAGTGATGTTATGTAAATGATCATTTCAACATAGAATTATCTTTAGAATACTGATAACTGTTGGATCATGACACGTCAGCACTTGCAGTTCACGTAACTGTGGGGCACAGACTAAGTATAAGAATGTATAGGACATAGTAACCTCAGTCAATTTATTTAAATTGACATATTTTAGATTATATTTAAGGACTATGACTTCACGTGACTTCACAGTAAATCAAACTGTCTTTTGCAACACGATCAGAACTGCATTTGTCTATATTTACCAGTGCGTGTAAACGATCTGTACTATCGACTGTATAAATTCCTTTCCATATTGTTTGTTATACTATTTAATTACACTCTGTTCTGTGTTTTGCTCATGTGTCATCTGTGTTTTATTTTTCAGCAACTGATGAGAGAACGTCAGCAGATGGCCAGTCGTCCATTTGCCTCAGTTGCTGTTGCGCTGGATGCCAGGGGAGAACAAACAGAGCTGTTGCAGCCTGTAGTTGATGTGAGTACTGTTTGCTTACATACACAAATGCACATGCATTCTCTCACAATGATCATTATCAAATTGATGTCAAAGTTTCATTGTAACTACATCTGCACATCCTGTAGCAACTACTTTAGCTAAACCTCTCACAAATACAAAAAATGACCAACCCCAATTTTCTCATGTTCGCAAAACAACAGAGGTGTCAAAAGTAATAACATTTTCTACATAAGTAGAAGTACAGATATTTGTGTGAAAATCTGCTCTGGTGAAAGTAAGAAGTACAGGTTTTGTACAGGTTAATGTACTTAAGTAGAAAAAGTAAAAACAATTTTCACCTTTAATGATATAAAATGCCTTTCGATGATAAAAAGGTTCTAGACTTTTCTTCTTTTTGTTCACAACCTGCACTTTGTTGGTAAACAGAGGTTATTCAGAAATTCTGATATGGTCTGGCTTTTCTTTAAACCAAACAGGATAACATCTATTGAACTATGGATGTTCCGATCAGGTTTTTTGCAGGCGATTCTGATATGATCACCAATGAGTGCTGATCACTGATATCAATCATTTGGATTGTACATTTTTGGATTGTAATATGTATTTTTTTTTGCTGCACCTGAAAGACAAATGATGGCATTTTATCACCACTATGGCTCTTTCTGTCTTCCGTTTTGTTTCAACTTTTACGTCGCTTTGTTTTTATAATGGAAGTAACGAGCCTTTTTCTAAAATGTAGAGTAGAAAGTACAGATATTTCTTTTGAAATGTAAGGACTACAAGTTAAATGTTATCAAAAAAATAAATACTCTAAGTACAGATACCTGAAAAATCTACTTAAGTACAGTAACGAAGTAAATGTACTCTTACCTAATTTGCCCATCTAAGGACATTTTTGCATTCAAAATATGATTAATATGTTATTATACTTTGTGTGCTCATATGCTTTAAACATCACACTTATTCTGCACGTCTGGCTCATTCGAGTGTGGCTCAATGCCACATAGGACAAAAGCATAGTTTTAAAGAAATATAGAGAGATAAATCCTCAAATTGACATCAGAGGACCAACAGTGTTTCCTCAGCCAAGGCCTGCTTTGTATCTCCTACCTCTGAGAGAAATAAAATAAATGTGGCAACCAGCAAAGAGGCACTGCATTAGCTATTAGTGTAGTGCTGAGTGGTACTCACTGTGCATTATGGTATTGAAGGGAAATGTAAAGAGCAAAAGAGGAGAAAAACAATGCTTCTCAGCGCTTTGAGTGCACTTTATTGTTGCACTTTTCTAGCAACGAGGTGTAGTCTGAAGCTCAACAGTGGTAACCACTGCTTTACTTTCATTTAAGTAAAATGTTAATTACATAACTGTCAGTGAGATATCTCTCTGTGTGTGTGTGTGTGTGTGTGTGTGTGTCCATCTGTTATTTATTAATTTATTCCAGTTGTCTCTTTTCTCCACATAGAAACAGAGATAGTGTTCTTGTTATAAAGCTCATTAAGATAGACACGTTGCGTCCCCCAGAGAGTATTGCTGTAAACAATGTTCCAAGCCGTTTTGGAAAAGTTAACTGGGGAAAAAAAACATCTTCGGTCTCGGTTCCTCAACCCTTTAGCACCTAGTTCTGTTTGCTTATTGTTTGGCCTTTTAGAACATTTTTATAGCTTTTTAAATATTTCAGTGTATTTAGACTGATTTGTTATAGAAAGAAAACCTAAGCTATATGGTCACAAATGTGCAAATGCATACGTTGAAACACTTACAGCTCCATCACATGCCCTGGCACCAGCTGAAGGTGAACCATATGAAATGAGCCTAATTCCCTTTTATAAATGAATAAATTGGTCAGCATCTGGCACCACTTAGCTAATGGAAATATTTGTTGATGTCAAAGAGGACATAGGATGGCATCACTGGTTTCCTAATTGGTTCACCGGCTCTGTTGGTACTTTTAAGTCCGACCCCCTCATGCGCTCATGTCTTACAGGTCTTATATACAGGGTGTAAAAATATAATCAGGAACAAAATGCAAAATTACTTATGTACAGGTTGGTTTGCTGTGACGTTTCTATTTAAGACACAACATTCAGAAAAAATGTTGTACAGGAAACAAGACACAGAAGGGGCCACAGCGCCAAAATTATCCCTCACACTTCATCCAACACATGAAAAGTTTTTTTTTTCTGCTGACTGTACTGTCGGCACTGATCTCACTGCATTAGTTAGTACCATCACTCACTAAATCACTAAATCTTTGCAAACATTGCAGCTGGTCTGAGAGAAAATTCTGACAGTATTTGTGCCATTTCCTCCATTTTTGGTCAGTTTAAGCCCCCAAGAGACGGACATTGCTTTTAGTGACCAGGATGTCAGCAGCTGTTGTGCAGGGGGCCAAATACGACTGGCCTAGGCAAAGATGTCACAGATGTCTCTTTTCACTAGGGCCAGCATTCAGCATATGGAACCTCTAACACACAGCAAGTATGATGGATGACACCTGTCAGCAGTGAAAAGAAAGAGACGCATTCTGTTTATACGTGTGTGTGTGTGTGTGTGTGTGTGTGTGTGTGCATGCTTACTTGCTTGAATGTTTATGAATCACCACAATACATCACCACACTTATGTAATATAAATGCAGGCTGTGTAAACCCTCCTCGGAAAATATGATAATGGCAATTGTATTTAAAAAGGCTTGATAGAAAAGGCAACTTTATTATTAAAAAGAAAGCAAATGATTTATTTGTGTTCTTTTTCTCTGCACTGAAGGAATTCTTATGTTATCCTGGATTAATAAAGGGAATTTTCATTTAGAAAATAGGAGCGAGAAGAGTGGATTGAATCTTTCTTCACTTTGCTGTTACCACTGCCTCTCACACAAACAATTAAAGTATTTATGCTTCAATGGCAAAGAGAATTGGAGCATAAACTATTAGCCTTGGTCAGTTTAGTATTTACAGAGTCTGAGTTTATCTAGTGACAGGTCATCAGATCAGTAAAGTATAACAAGTGTAGGAGGTTCAAACAGAGTAGCTTAGCTTGTCAGGTGAACATAGTACTGTAGAAGAGCAAAATAACTGCCTGGTAGAGAAACACAACAAAGAGAGTAAACACACAGGAATGCATGCATCAAATAACAAATGTTATGTTAAATATGAGCTCAGCTATTGAATGTGTCTGGATTAACAAGACTAATAATGCGGCCTGGTAGCAGAGTGGTTAAGGCAGAGGGCTGGGAAAGCAGCAGACCCGGGTTCGATTTCCAGCTGAGGCACCCAGCCCACCCCCCATACCAGGTGTGTCCCTGAGCGAGACACCCAGCGCTAGCTCCCCGGGCGCCATGTGGCTGCCCACTGCTCCCCCCAGGGGTGATGGGTCAAATGCAGAGGACCAATTTCGTTGTAACATGTAAAAATGTATCAATGGCAATAAAGTGGATTCTTCTCTTCTTCTTCTAATAATCTGAGCTAAAGGCTAAGTTTAGTATGAAACTACAACAGCTGTATAATAAAACCTAGAATCTCTAAAAAATAATTCCTTAAAACAGCTCCTCCTGAATAATGTAGGTATAGTTTGTTGGAAAAACGGCTTTAATCAAAAATCAGCATGGATTAAATTCGCTCCCTTGAACAAATATTGCTAGTCTAGTCTCATTAGCAGAATCACTTGAATGGTCATGTACAAGGACGCAGTAATGACCCAATATTTGGCCCTTAGTCATAAATGAACATGGAAACATTTATTTGGATATTGTGTTCTGTTTAATTCAGGTGTAACAACTTGATAATCTGTCTCTAGCCGCTTACAATACAGAAACACACAGTAAGTCTGTAGTATGACTGTTATGTCTGAAATGTGTTTATTGCAGTATTCATCCTTGTGTGTACTTTCACATAGTCTGGTTTTCTAGCACCTTCTTCCAACATCTGGCAGTTTGTCCCGTGCACATTTCTCTCTTGCCCCCATCTTTCTGTCCCTTCATGCCATAGTAGTAGTAGTAGTAGATGAGGTAGAATAAGTAATAGACAAACCCTGAACAACCTGGTCCAGTGTTGACGTCATTCATAAGATCAGCAAATAACCTGAATCCTGAATGTATTTTGATGATCAGTCTGGAACCCCTTCATTGTGCATGTGCTTCCATGTGATTAGGTTTGCTGTGTTAGTGCACAAAAAGAAATTGTGAATGATGAAGCTATTTACTCATTTGACTATTGAACTAGTTCACTGTTAAGATTAACTAGTTGTTACTGTGCCTCCACCTTCATTATCCATCTGCTACATCTGGACAAGCTTTATCAGTAAATCTTCTGCATTAATGTGTACTATTGAGATTCGGCCATTACTAGTTTAGTAGTCATCTGATCAAAATAGCCTCTGTCTGTGTGTTTTGTAAGGATCTAAATAGCTGCTATTAGATGCACATGCAGACAATCGTTTGTATTGCTGGCCATGCGCCTTTCTTCTGGGTCCAACTGTTTTTTTTTTCAGTTTCTTTTTAGATGTTTTCAAGACACTTGACATTTAACACTTGACGTATTTGCTTGGAATTTTTCTTTTTTTCTGTTGTTTTGTTCCATGACAAGCCTAATTGGCAATTGCATGAAAATTGTACTGTATGCTTCATATAAAACAGAATTGCATTTACTTTTATATAAAGTACTAGTACAAACTGCAGAGTCTGAGCAAAACAGAACGTTGACTTTAATTAGCATCTGACAGCTGTGCATAGTATATTAAGCTCTTACGTTTTAAAATGCAGGAGTTAGCATCAGGGCTTTGTTTTCGCTTCTCACAGAGGGTGAGATGTAAAACAAAACCGTCCCACATGTTTACAGAAATTCCTGTGCACGCTCCTGACTTTTATTTTTTAATGCTTGTTTTTCTCCCATTTTCAGCTCCTTTCATCTCCATTTTAAATTCAGACATCGAGAAAAAAAGTCAATTCTATTCAGACATGTTGTTATTCCCCAGTTTGTATCCCCTCATCCAAAACATGCTGTGAAACCCTTGACATTCATTATCAGAATGACATGTTTTTCACGCTTGAGACAAGCAGTTTTAGCCATTAACTCAGAGGGTAGGTCATTGCCGCAACACACAGACTGTCTGACAGGGATGCACAGAATTGTTTTTGTTGTTTGACCAGTCGAACCATTTGTGTCAGGAGGACGGCGTCTTATCTTAAACGCGGCATCTCCAGCGGCTATGTTAGTGACTTTTGATTTGCTGGCAACAAATGAAGGAAAATCAACATCACACCTGCTATGGTTAAAACAAAGTTTACACACATCAGTTGAAAATACTGTAAATGGCATTGTCTCTACAGAACATGGGGTACAGCCTTTCATTAGCAACTGTATTACTGTAAATCTGTTAAACTTCAAGGAAGGTTACTGAAGAATTATGGATATACTAGGCTAGAATAATAGAGTTTAAGATGTTGCGCTATGCACATAGACGGTGTGTGTTTATGTGTGGCAAAGGTATCGCAAATATTTAGTTTCCTTCAAAAGTACACGGGCGTGTGGAATTCAAAGTTGCAATGACCCCTTTAACCCTTTGAAACCGACAGGTCACTTCAGCGTTTTCAAATCACCGTAAATCTTTAACCATTTGCATGATTGGAAAAAAATCTTACCGCAGAGATTCTGCTCTTTTTGGTGATATACTGGTCTTTATGTAACACAAAGCATGCGTTCACAGCAGCCCTATGAAACAGAGTACGTTGCTCATGTTCACACACTTATTGCTGTCGTGTCCCTTCAAAACTTAGTATACACGCACATTTTGCATGTCTTATGCAGTAATAATGACTTAAATTTTAATTCCGTTTTTTGTTGCTGTCGGTTATTACACCCAGTTATGTCACTTACAGCATATCAGTCAAACATTATGCAGTAAGTAAAGTAAGGTCAAAAACCAGCCAATGTTGAAGCACAGAATGACTTTCCTACATAAAAAATCTCAATTTGTTTTAAAGAAAAGGTGGTAACGTTTGTTGTTGTGCTGCCTAGTAATAATAGTGGAATGAAATTAGGCATCTAATGTTTCAACCAGTCAAAATTCTATGTTTTTATGTGACTTTTTTTTTAAATTGCTTTTTTTTCCTCTGCCTCCCCAGGGTGCACCCAAACCTGTTGCGATGGAGCCATGTTCAGGAGGGAAAGCTGCGGTGTGTACTGTCCTTATGCGGTTGCCCTCAGGCCCCTCGGGCTTACCTCCACCAGGACAGTCGGGTAACTACACAGACGGTCACGAAGACGGTCATTTTCTACTTTTTTCCTGTTTCAATTCAAATCTTTCCATACTGCCATTCGAGTTTGTCGTTAGTATCTTGTGTGTGTGGAAAAAGAGTGCATCATGACAAACTATTCATTTGCGGTGTATGAATTTTGTTAGAAGGATTTCAATAAAAGTGATGTGGTGTTTCCTTGTGTTGTGCTAAACATGGCTCAGTGACCCACAAGCCTTCCTGTTTTATTGTATTTTTGTGGTGAGAATGAGTAGTTGAATTCAGTTTTCTTCGTTTTCTTTGAAAGCACATTCATTGTTGAAAATATCATTTTTTAAATATCACAGATATTTTTGTACAACACAGTGACAACACACTGAATATACAAACAATACAACCATCATCATAGTATCCCCTGTTTTTACAAATGTCTCTATTGAATTTGGGATGGCAATCCAGAAGAAAAAAAGGCAGCTTGCTTTTTAAAGGCACAAAATGTAAACGTTGGTATTTGTGTGACATATAAAGGAAATCTAGTTTTTCACATCTTTGTCTTTTTCCCCCTCTTTAGGACTGATCATTGCCAGTGCACTGATAGACATTTCACAACAGAAACCAACAGATTTTAAGGACAAGCCCCAGGCTTCAAAGAACCGAAAAGCCCTACTTCCTGCACACCAAGGCACTTGCGTCTGAGTCTTAACTTGCGAATCCATTGGGTCATTTTTATACCATCTGAAGTCACATTGCTCCAACATGTCGCAGGTCCGAGTTGGAAAGCTTTTCAGAGACAAGAGATGGTTGTGTGTTTCGAAGATTTCATTCAGCTGCTGCCACTGAAGTTTTGATGTCATCAGCCATCAGCACAACCTTTGTTAGCCTTTTCTGCTTTTTTCTTTTTTTTTTTTGCTGTATTCTGCATATGTCAAAATCCTCCTACAGACTGTGCCGCAGCATTTCCACCTGGCAGTTCTTCTCTTCAGTTTGGGCAGTCACCAAGGCAAAGCTTAGAGGAAACTTGTCCGATTGATGGCATTAGATAATTAGGAAGGTCTGCACTTTTTAAAGCTTCAGATTGTTTTATGGCGCCTCAAGGTCCACTTGCCCATCGTGAAGGAATTGCTATGGTGTTAGTGTATTCGCTTATGTCGGAGAGTTTATCTGATTTATGTCCACTGTGTTGGAAATAAAATCTGATGATGGGAATGGCTGGGTAGGTTTCCAATACATTTTGCCAAAAGTTTTTGCCCCTCCTCCTGCTTGCCAAGTGATTTTCTGTGGTGCTATAGCTTCTGTTTTGATGATAAGCCTGACTATAAAATCAAACCTTTGCTCTGTGATCTGGATTCATTCTGACTTTTTCGTGAGGAAAACTAAGCGTAGTAGGCCCGAACTCTTTCTATCACCACTTGACCACTAGTGTTTGGACAACTAGTCTTTTGTCTCGCCACTTTTCCACATACCATTAATGATTGAATTTTAAGCATTCCCAGTGCATACTGTATGTGTGTCATCCACCCAGCTGAAGCAAAAGTCTGTATTTTCTGTGGAATCTGCGGACTGATGCTGCAAAGATACGAGGCTGCAATCGGTACCGGCAGCATGCGTGAAGACCACAAACCTTGGCAAGACACGAACCAGTCACCAAACTGAAGCATGGAAAACTGTAAAAGTTAGATGCATTTTATTAGCAAACTGGGGGTTTCGTTTGTTACAGAAAATGTCAGTGTGCTCTCTGTTGAAAAGTGGCGTGATGCAGAGAGACACTGAAGTTCTGGTAAAGTCTTTACTGTTAGTTGTACTTTTATGTTGCAGTGCAACTCGGACATTAGGCTTTTGGACTTGCCCTGGGACTGATGTGGCGGGTGGATTTCATTTAGGAGAAAGACTTGTGCTTATTAAAACTTGACCAGGGCATCATTCTCCTCTGGCGGTTTACTAGTTTGTTTTGTAGGTTTTTTTAAGAGTCCTCTGAAGCTAACACTTTATTTCCATCTTTGAGTACATGGACTTGGGTTACCTTTTATAATACCTTGGCTTTCCGTGAACTCGTAAGTAGGGGGCATGTTGATCTGCAGAATTTTCAAAGCTGTCAACCATTTTTAGCCCCAACTCCACCCTGAGCTGTACAGTGACTTGTTGAAACAAATGTGAGTCTTTGTCACTCTTGATCTCTTGAGATTTCATGTGTTTGTCAGGTTTTTATGACAAAATGGCAAGAGATTATCTTTTATTTTAGGCCTTGTCACCTGTTACTATTATATCTATGATAAATTGTAAGTCTTTTGTCACACTTGTGCAAAGATTTTCTTTGTTAATATTTTGTTTTTATATTTAACAGATTCCTGTGTAATAGCGCATTTAACTTGATTTAATCATTGACCTAAATCGGTTGTTTTAATGTCACCTCTTTGAATCCTTAAAGACTGTAAGGGCATTGTCTCGCTTTTGGTTGCAAAGTGGGTGTTTCACATGGATAGTATGCCAGCTATTGTGTTTTTATTTTGTAGAGTAATCCTATAACGGTGTCATTACACAGGAATCAGAATCTCACTGTACCGTGAAAAAAAAAAAGAGGCTGCATATCGGTAATCTTCTGTGTATTTTAAAGGTGGACAACATGCCAGGAAATTAAAAACAAGCCTGAAACCTGATAGCGCTGAAGCTTTTTCACATGCCGTACTTTTGTCTGGTGCTTTCTTCCCTCTGAAGCTCAAAGCTTGTGATTGCATTGTGGTGCCCACTGGTTTATTGCCTAAGCTAAAAATATAGTAATTATTGTCTCGAAAAGGCAAAAGTATTTTTTGCAGAGTAAACATGCCACAGAAGTGACATAATGTTTGAAAGGGATTTGGGTAACTAACTCAAAAACAGAATGCAAAAGTAGTAGCTTCTGTTTGGTAAATGTTTAAAACTTAATAATAATAATAATAATAATAAAGCAATGATCAGAGTGACATTAGCTTTTAAATATTATTATCCAGTGCTGTGAAAAAATGTCTCCCTGCTGATTGTATGTCATGCTAAACTATTTCACACTGAAAGCAACCTGATCAAACATTTGATTTAAATAACTATATATTTTGTTGCAAAGAAAATAAGTAGTGAGACACTATTTTCAAACGGAGAACACTTAAAATAGTGTTAAATCTTTCCCAAACCCCATCCTACTTAAGCTCAAACACAGAGGTGGCAGTGTAATGTTGTGGGGATACGTCACTGCCTCAGGGTCATCAGTCTGTGAGGTGAAGTGCAACTGGGTTAATGCAGTAAGACAATGACCCAAAGCATGAGAGTAAAACAAACTTGAACGGATCAGTAGGAATAAAATTACGTTTTTAGAATGACTTAGCCAAAGTCCAGACCTGAGTGAGCTGTTATGTTTTTCACATTAATGGTTTAAGCATTAAATAACCTCTTTGCTTTAAGGAATATAATTATCCTAATTAAAAAACTTATTTTATGTTTTTTAGATTGACGATCTGAAATTTAGAAGGGGTAATTGTTGATGTATTTTCAATTTACCTGGATTACAATGTTGCAATATTTATACCAGAAAAGACAAGAGTGCACACAACTTGGAAAAACAGCAGGCTGAGAAAGTGTAAAAGAGAATTGGTGAACACTGATCATTGATTCATGAACGTGAGCAAAGCACTGAGATGTTGAAAACTTTCCACATAAAGAACATGCTATTTTCGTCACTTTTCCATTAGTGGAAAACATTTTTTTTTGTTTTCGTTTTTCTCATTTCATTGCAGACTGTGCCACAGTAAACTAAAAGTGTGAATCCACTGACGTTTCATCAATCTTCTGAGAGTGAGCTGTAAGTTTCAGAACAAAAGGTTCGAACGGTTTCAGTTGTTGGTAACTATCAAAAGCATGTATATGTGTTGTCCACATTTTATATCATCACTGATAAGGTTGCTCTACAGTACTGGATATATGCAAAACTACCGAACAGATATTTGTGAATATGATCCATTTTTCTGAGTGAATACTACTAAAGGCAGTGTCTGAAAAAGCCTTAGAGGGCTTTTTATTAACCAGCCTGGTGTCTGGGCCATGGTGTAACTAACATATACAACAGACAAGCTTCTAATAATTGATGCCGTGTAAAGAAGATGAAAACAACTTCCCACATTTTGAGAAAGTTCACCATTAACTAGTATACAATATACAACAATAAACAGCTTCCTGTAGCCAGCTGTTCTTGTCCTTCTAGTTGGACCTGTTTGCACTGAACGAGGTAAGGCTTCTTACTCATATGCAAAGGCTGAGGTCTGGACCTCTCATCTCTGTACCTGGGAACAGATCCTGCAATGAAGATGCTCTCCTCGGCATCTCCTGGTTACATGCAGTGCTCTGGATTTTTTCTTGACTGAGCTTTGTTCTGGTTGTGTTGCACGTGGCCATACTTTAACATATAAGCGATAAGAGCACTCGCAAACATGCTGCACAGCTTGAACTTGGCCCATTGCTGAGAGCAGTAGAGAGGAATATTAGATTTTTTCTTGAGGGATGTAAACCAATAAGACCAGTCTCTTGTCTTCCATATAACTCTTATCCTTTCAGTGTAATGTTAAATGCTATATGGCTATAGATCCTCATAGTTTCTATAAACACCACAAATCTGCATCAGCATCAGAACAAAAACAAACATTTCAACTACTACTCCTATCATAATTACATCTAAAGTGCTGAGCTCCTGGTCCCATGGATTAGGGTGTTGTACTCATTCCCATCCTTTAGCGTTATCTGGGTACTGATGGTCATCAGCTGCTTATCAATGATGAACTGATGGATTTGGATGTTTCCAGCTCAGCTAAACTGCTTTCTGTCTGGAGAACATGTAGCTGGCATCTGGCTCTGTACCTCCCCTTTTGCTGTGCGGAGCTTAGTGTAGTGTAAAGCTAAGGGGGAAAAAAACTTGTCAATACACATTTGGTTTTCACACTTTCAGTCTGTCAAAGCGCCAAATAGGCTGAACGTTTACTTTAAGCTATTATTATGTCGGACCTCATCTCTGTGCAGTAGGATTGGGAGACAGCTAAATGCTAACTGAAAGCACATTTTAGTGAAGCAACTAATTAATGTCTAACTCGTGGCGAGATTAGCTTCGCTGACCAGAACAAGAGCCAGAATGTGATAATGAACAGATTTCAGTCTTTTAAAAAGACGCAGGAGCACAGACTCGTGTGGGGGAGTCATTACTTTGATTGAGAACAGCTGGTGTCACACTCTCCATTTTCACCCCAGGTCGCCCTTTGTGGAAACGACGCTCTCCATGGTGCTGAACTACTGGCTAAGTGGCATGGCTGTCCGCCGCTCTGTGCTCATAACTCAGACAATTACCCACGTTCTTCAGTAAAGTGGGGATTTATGAGAAGTTTCGATGTCTCCTTTTTTCCAGCTCCAAAGAACCGGTGTATGGGTAACTCTTGCGGAGGTGCACAACTGGTTTAGGTGTAACGGAGCATAGTGATAGTTGCACTGTATAAACAAGTAGTTAGGGGCCAATACAGCAACTTCCCTCTGCATCACTGCAAACTGAGTTTAATAAACTGTGTTTGCGTTACGATCAGACAAAACATCTGTGACAAGCATTTCTACCTTTATCATTTCATTAAGACTAAAATAATATCTAATAATATTTGTAAACAAATAACACAGGGTTACAGGTCTCTCTCCAGTCATGATGTGCTCACAGGAAAAGGTCAGTTCAGGTCTTTGCCTCTGTCACATTACTCTAAAAAAAAAATCAATTTAGGAATAAAACATTTCAGAGTCTTTTCCATCTTTTCAGTCGAGTAGTGCTTATGATTTTAGCTTCACTGTACAATCAAGCGCCTCCATTATTATCTCTTATCTCTGTCCCTGGACTGCTCTGGAGAAAATGCGAGGGCAAGCGTCTCAAAAATAACTGATGCTGTGAAGTGTTTACTGCAAAAAAACGACAGGCGCACAGTGACATTTGGGCAAAACAAAAAAAAAAAAGCTAGTAATAAAGTAAAATTGCTGCTGCACTCCTGGTTAATGGAAAAGGTGAAATCCACAGAGTAGTTTGGAGACGCAGAAACAATGTTGCTCGAGAGGTCAAAGTTGCTGTAATTAGATGTGATCCCTACCAGGCACTGCTGCTATAATTGAACTGTTTTATCAGTATCCTCTTTAATCTGTGCCAAGGGTGAACATTTGGATTGAGTAGACCTGCAGTGGTTTTATGGTTGTAGGGGGGGGGGTTCAAAACTCTATCCATGTACTGGTCCTCAGGGCTTCGTGGCAGGGGAACAGTAAAACCCGGAGAGCACTAATATTTACACCACTTTGTGTGTCGGACTCTTAAAATACGAACAGGTAAATTGTAAATTCGTACGTAAGTACTACATACAAGGTTTTGACACTGAATAAACAAAGATATGATGTGTACGCCATTTACTAAGCTGAATTAAAACAGGCGTAAACAGTAGGTTGTGCGAGCTATTTACTTGTTTTTAATACATACACCTGAAATGCTAATTTCATATTACTGCGAGAACTTGTTAGAAGCGCGGTGTTGAGTATCTTCATTCTCTTTAGTTCCTTCCTGTATCTCTTACAGTGACAGTTGTCATTTCCATCTCATGCATAACATGAGGACCATATTTCGGTCCTCTCAGTCCTGTGACACAGCTAATAAATCTTAGGCTTTCTGTCTAGGTCAAGTATTCCATCACTGTGCCAAAACAGGTAGGCCATATTCTTAGAGAAACGTGTGTGTGTGTCCGTCCACTGAACAGTTTGTCCTCTATATGCTGCGTCCTTGTCCGCCTGTGTCACTCCACACTGGGACTGATGTGATCTGACTGACAATGGCAGCCTGCCTGCCAGGTGCTATCTTATAATCCTGCTTTACAGGCTCTCTTCTAGTTGCTAAAATAACAGATAAACTAACGCTGTGGACAAGGAGCGATGTGAGCCAACAAGGATGTTCATGCAGAAGCCACCATTTTTATTCTGACTGTTTGGCACTGGACAAATAAACGAGTTAGAAAAAAACTTACGGTGACTTGTTTATGTGCGTTCAAACATGAGATGTCTTTAAGTGTATGCTGGTAAAAGGTTAACTTACATATAGATATATAGTTATGCAATTTTTTCTTGGTCATTTAAAAAAAAAAAAAGGAGGACGATGAATGTGCATCAGCCTTTAATTTCAATGTCTACGGAGGTCTTTAGAGCCAGCGATTTTAACAGACACATTTTTAGAAATGTAAGGAAGTGTTGAACAAAAGCTGTGTTTATTGTGGTGTTTTACATTCATTGAGTGACTTTGATAATTGGGCTGTCAGAAAAAAGTGTTTTAATCTTTTCCTCCATTTGCAACATTTCTATCAGAAATAATTACTAATAATTAATGTCTACTGACTTTTATCTTTTGGCATTTGCGTCACTTGTGGGTCTGTACACATTCTTATTTATCAAACCTCTGTCCATTTGCTGGGCAGTAATATGGTGAAACATAAAAAAAGTGGCAGTATGAAGAATATGGTTCAAACCAACAACACACATTTGACTTCTCAGTCACTACAGACACTTTTGTAATTTCTTGATGTTCTCATTGCTGTTACAGATAGTTTGCTACTCCTCAAGAAAGCTACTGGTTAAGATAACATTATGCACCTTGCCCTAAAATCTAATCACACAATAAAGTTATACTGTATCTGTAACCACGCGAGCAGAGAATCATTTTACAAATCCTAGCTACACCAGATAAAGTGAGAGGTCTCAACCATCAGATACGAACAGACTGTCAAACATTACAGACAATATGTTACTATACAAGCTTATAGCAGTATACAGTACTGTAGTAGAGCACACATGTCATGTATTTTATGTACAAAATGTTTGTTTTGAAGGAGTCAATGTGATCAACCACAAACCACCGTAACAATCAAATCAATTTACGAAATTGATCTATGTAACATGTAGAACGGAAAATTGTTAGTTGTTTATTTTTGGCCTTTGTGTGTTTGTTGTCCATTGTGACATATTACAGATCAACACTTTTTACATCTAGTTTTCCTTTTGCTGAACTAAAGCAACTTTATCCACTGGACAAATCAAAAACACAGTTATGCAGGAATTGATACACTTCATCCCCAAAACGCTCTTCCGCACTTTGGCCGTCTATTCAAGTCAAATGTGGTATTTCTGTGATTTTCTTCACATAAATATCAGATCACATGGACTGACGGCAGAAAATGAGTGTTTCTTTTGTGAATCTGATTGTCAAAGTCACCAAATTGCCCCCATGAGGCATGAAAGGCAAATCAGAGGATATCTTCAGTAGGTCTGTTTCCAACACAGTCAACACGAACTCCCCCATTATAATCCACTGCTGTTGGTGACTACAGTTATTCCTTTCCACTGATACAAGAAATGCAGGCAGTGCAGTCTGGCAGATGTTAGAATTAAAAGAGTTGAATGAATCACTTCTTGGAATAACTGTATTGATTCATAGTCTTTATGTTCTACAAAAACTGGAGTGGTAGGATTTCTGGAGTAAAAGCGAAGACTAGTGCGAAGAGCATACTTGAGGTATGTAAGCAGGTCAGCTCAGCTGGCGAGCTTCTAGCGTTGGCATTTGAGCCACTGGACGAGTCCAGTGGATGGTTCTGGGGAAAGGAAACAAAGAGATGGTTACACACAAAAAAATCTGTACTTACATTTCTTGCTGCATGTTCTAATGCAACATTAGAACATCTAACATTACATTTTTCACCATGTTAACGTTATGTGAAACAGATTCTTTTGCAAGCTGCTGCATTAAGTTAATTTTTCAGCTGTGCAGATTTTAATTCATTAAGCAAATTTAAATGGTCTAAAAATATGTCATTTTGTCTTTTGAAAATATTAAATATTGCATATCTGTGTTTTTATATTAAAATTGTACTTTATAGGAACCACGAGCACCAAATAAAACAATTACTTACTACACACACAGATGTATCCATTGTTTGATTTGACACCAGTTTTTGGGCCTGGAAAGAAAACAAAAAGCAGAGAAATATTAAGTTCCATTGTTTTTTTTAAATTACATTTCCCTGACAATGAAGGTCACAGAATGGCTGATAATAAAACAAGAATACTGTGATACATTCAGCCAACCTCCTTCTAAATTACCTTTCATTTTGTGAAATGAAAAAGAAAGAATGTTAATGTCAAACAAGAACGTTACTGAATTAATCTAAACTCCCCAGTTGTGCAACAAAATAAGGTTCACACCAATCCTATAGTTAAGACCTACATGGACCTCTTTGTATATTCATCGCCATAATCATCAAGCAAGACGCGTGCGATTCAGATGTGTACAAGTTAGTGTAAAAGCTGTACAGGCACAAGCCTATGACAATCTAATACATTAAACATTTTCAGAGACTGCCTCCAAACTTTTCAGCAGTAGATATAAAAAGCCACACACAAACAGACATTCAAAGATCCAAAGATGGAGTGCAGAAAAATGATAAAGTGACTCCATGGTGGAGTGGGAACATAATAAACACTCGACTTGTTGGTTCTTAAGTAGAAAGAATTCTGCAGAAGAATGATTAATTGCTCTATAGTAAGTCTCTCCTGGAAGATGTTTCACTGGTGATAAATCATATTATCGCTATTAAAAGCCAACGTGATAGATTGCTTTGTTTAAACTACGTGATACCATCTCATATAAACATATAGCCCCATAGTATTTACAGTATCAGGCTGAATTGTTGCAGAAGCCAGAGATGTAGCTGGAGTCCTCCTAAAAGAACAATTAGCCAAAGCAAAACACGCAGTCTAAATGTCAGAATTTCCAGATTCAATGGATTGCTGACAATCAAAACTAATCCATTTGCATGTTGGTATTGGTGAATGGACATTTTCATTACCGCTTCTGCAGAGGAAATATTTGCAAATGAGGTCTTTTGTGCACTCATGCACATTAAGTGACTCAGACCTAAGAAAAAGTGTTACCTTACCATTTTAGAGCTTTTGATCAGATTAGACAATCTTCCTCAGGAGACAGTTTCTCAGGAATGGTAAGGGACAATACAGAGGACTGTATCCTGTAGAGTGCTAATGTAAATACTGTGCTTTCGCTTTACTTGGAAGTTGTTTAAAACTATTTCTAATGTCTATAAACTGCAAAATGGGCAGTAAATATCAGGACTGTTTGTCCGATCCATAACATGACAGACAAATATACAGACTTGACTCGGGACCACTGAGAAGTGATTTTTTCTGCTCGTTCTTTGGACATATACTTGAATACCGTAGTGTTGTTTCAGCTGCTCTTGAAGAGTAATATGGGTCTAAATGTTTTGTTGTGACCGTGGAAACAGTAGTTTCCAGTGTGACCAGTCTCCTTTTAGTAGCTGCAGTGAAACATTTGTCATTTGATACGATTACATGACCATTGAACACCCTTCATCATGAGGGAGAAGGCACCAGTACAGTTTTCCCCATCTTACTAACTATGTTAGTGTGGGGACGTCTTGTACATCATTATGATACTGTTTCCTTGTGCATGCACACAGACACACACACACACACACACACACAGTCAGAGAAACATTACCCCTGTGGGCCATTTCTGATGTTACTGTGGCAACCAATTAGCTTTGACATGACAGCTTTGGAAACTCTGACTCCACACTGACGTCTCATCTTTCTGCCCAGGAGGGGGGATTCTGTGTATGCCATCATAAACCCAGCCCTGATCCATCAAGGTGACAGAGTCAGACGTCTAAACCCTAGACAGAAGCCCTAAATAGATCTCTACCTGATGTTTAGGTCAGAATTTGGATTCAGGCACTTCAATGAGCCACTTTTTATGGGAGATTTGTGATGCATCGAAAAAATTCAGAAAGACAAAACACCTGGAAATTTCTGAAAGCATCTGTTTTTCTGTGGAACAATTTCGCTATGTCCTTTTATTTGACCTTAAAACAGCTGGTGGTGCGTGTGTAACTGCAAACAAACTGCTGCGTTGTGATAAGTGGTTATTATGAAAATAAATAAATTGCAGGATAGTGGTGACCTTTTCTTCCTGTAAGGTATTTCTTAGAAGCTGGCTGACAGTCAACCCTCTATCTCTCAGATACAATCTCATTGGGTGGCTCTGTTATGTGAACACACGTAGTCTAACAGTGAAATCTTTGTGTAAAAATATATAAAATATGCCATCAAACAGAAGAATGTAGCTTAAATGAGTTCTTCACATATTTCAAGATGAGAAAACTAACACAACACAACTGTACTTTACCTGTAAGGTTCCGCAGAAGAGATATGAGTCGCCGTCAAGATCCAGTTTGCTCATGTCTGTCAGTGTGTTCAGTGCGTTACTGGTTCTCGCTTTTCCCCTGCGACTGATGCTGGGCTCCACTACAGTAGGCTGAATGGGGGGTTGGGGCTGCCAGACACCAACATCCGTACCGTTGCCAAATGCCTGGATAGCGTTTCCTGCAAAGAAACAGTATATTAATTGATCAGGTCACATCCTGTACATCTACTCTCAACTAGGCGCTATGACAAAAGGGATGTGACACAAATGTGAAAACTGTATGAATAGAGAAGTGATGCATAGGAAATCATGCATTTGATTGGATGATTGGATGTTGAGTATAGAAAGAAATATAATCTGCACATCAAACTATTTAGCATGTGTCTTAGTGCCTTGGAAACAAGACATGGCCCAAATCGTTTTGTCCAACTAAAGCCCCTTATAATTAATACTTGAGATAATTGGATAGGAAAAGAGAATGACTTGACCTTTCTCAAAAACCTTTCTAAGAGCAGTCAATTTATAATAACTATGATTCACAAAGCAGTTCAAATATGAACTTCATAAATGCCTGAAATGAGGAAACTTCAAAAATAATTTATGTCAAGAAATTATAGCTAATGACAAATCAGACATCTAATCTAACATATCTTTCCAAAAGGAAATACAATGTGGGCAATTAAATACATTAAATACAACTCAATGATACACAAGTGAAAAGTGAAAGAAATACTTTACAAACTGTATCTAAACACTGATCAAAGAGTGTTTCAAGTCATTATATCCCACTCAGTTTAAGTCCAGATAAGCATGGGTGGTTATGGGAACTCACGTAGGCATCGATTGCTGGCGAAAAGCTCCGCAAATTTATCACAGTCTGGCTTGCTGTTACCACTACTGCTGCAGTCACACCACGGTGACAAGCTTATGCCGAGCGATCGCACATAATTGGGTGTCATCACCGTCCCTACAGCATAAGAGAAGAAAACTATCGTTAGTCAGTGTAACTGTGGCCCAGTTATCAAAGTCGAAACTCTGGGAGAACTGTTCTGGTTTGACTTCAGACTGTGCACTAGGGTTGCAGCTGTATCTCATTTTTGCAGTATAAAAGTTTATGGTCATCATACACAAGTTCCATTTGCTTTCTGTCTGTATTGGTATAAAAATGCAAGCAGAGAATCTGACCTGCATGTGCCTGTCATACTCGGCATTGGCCGCTAAATGCACATACAGCAGTAGGCAGAGAGAGAGGGTTAGGGTTAGGGTTAGAGCAGTAGGGCTGATTACCAGCCTCCACCCCCATTAAATGAAATTATTATGAATTATTTTACACATACTGGTATGAGTCTGCTCTCATACTGGGAAAAAACACATACAGTTGCAACCCTACTCTGCATAAAACTCAAAATACAGCCAAATTTGGGTGTTTGTGTCAGCTGTTCAGGACAAGGTTACTCAGTATTAGAGGGAGCGTTTCTCCTCATGAACAGATTCTAGGGTGGGCATTACAGATATCTTTGTGCATTACCTATCAGACTCTACCAGATATATATAATGATCAGAATCAGATTTACTGGCTATGTAAACACTAAGGCAGTGGTATCCAGCTGTTTATTTGTTTATACAAACAGTAGCCAGGGTGGATCGAGTCTGTGACAGTGTTTTCTGCTAGGACCATTTGGTGTACAGGTCCTCAGTGGGGGGCGGAGGGGTTTAATGATCTTTTTTGCAGCCTTCGCGGTGCCTTGTAGTTGGCATTTATCTTGTTTAGTGACTGCCTCGAACCAAACTCTAATACACGATGGACACAGGTTGGAGTTGATGACGGCAGAATCGAATCCAGTCAGTTCCTGTCAAAAACCATGTTTTCCCAATCGCTGCAGAAAGAACAGCTGCTGCTGAGGTTGATGACATTTATTACAGATTACTGGGGGTGGTGGTCTCCTGAATGAGTCCTTGGTTGCCATAGGGTTACTGGATATTATGAGGGGAGGCGGTGCAGGTGATATCTTCAGATCTTCATTATCATCTCCAGCATTTTGAAAATAGTCAACTCCAAGCTGCCACTGCACCAGTGCACAAGCCTGATTACCTCTTGTCTGTATGCAGATTTGTTACCATGTTGGATGAGCCCAGTGATAGCCATGTGTCCTGACAACTTGAGAAGTCTAATGGTTTGGCTGCTGGTGGTGCAGTCATTGGTGTAAAGGGAGAGAAATAGTGGGGAGGGACAAACCCATGTGGTGTTCCAGTGCTTATGCAAATGTGGAATTTCCTAGTCTTGCATGTTGTGTCAGCCAATAACCAGTGTCGGGGGGGCATTCAGGTGACCAAGGTTGAAAAGAGATGATGGTGTCCACAAACAAGACCTTCACATAAGTCCTAGGTTTACTGACATGTTGTAGGCTGTCAACCCCATGTTGACTACATCCAAACTGCAGGGGTCCAGCGGGTGTCCTCTTATGTCCTCCGGGGCCGGCAACATTAGTCTTTTGAAGGATTTCATAACCAGATATGTCAAAGCAACCTTTAGTCATTTAGAGCTGTAATAGAGGACTGAAATAATGGTGGAGATTTTGAAGCGATGGGACTTTGCACACCCCTCAAGATCTGACAGAAGACGGAAGCCAGTTGATCTGTGCAGATCTAGGAGAGTAAGACTCCATTTGTGATTCTGACTTTGAAGGAGGGAGTCAACAGTGGCGGCCACACTGCACAAAAAATACTGAATCTTAACAACTTCATTGCGATGTAACTGAATAAAACTGTTTTTGTCTTCTTTGTTGGGAGAATGGTTTTGACTAGATTTCTGTGTGCAGAGACAGAGATGAGTGGTTCAGTCAGCGGGCCCCATTAAGGGGTCGAACCTGTGTGAAGAAGAATATGAATTGTACGTATTAAAATGTATGCTTGTCCAGTCCATCGAATTACAGACTCTCCGTGGAGTATCATTTTTCCTCTCTACTCGATGAAACCTGCTGATGGAAGCTCCATGTTTTTGCACAGTGCTATAGGTAGGACTAGGAACACATGTACACACAATAACCCTATATTTTTTTTGTGTTTAATGTTGTATTGTTTTATTTACTCTCAAACTATGAGTGACTTAAAAAGTACGCTAAAGAGGCTCTGTGCCACTGCGTTACAGTTTTTAATTGTTGTTATATTTGCTTTTTGTGTTAGACAAACAAAATCTGATTAACCCTTTTGACACAGTATTTCTAATCAAGCTGACAAAAGCGTCACACAGCTTTGAAAAGAAAACAAACACAAGAAAAATGAATTTGATTCTACTCATTCCATGTGAGACATTTTCTTCACATTCTCCTGAATGGAAAACAAATCAAAATCAGCAGAAGCAAATCATAAGAGTAGCCACTAAGTGAAGTTATTTACGGTGAAATAACTTACCAATAAGACCTGAGTAAGACAGTAGGCAGTCAGCATAGTTCTCCCTTAGACAACCAGATATGGAGTGAGCTTCTGGCTGACAGTTGCTGATAAAGTCTGCAAGTCTTGACCTAAAAACAATAGAGAAACAAATTATACAAGCAGATGCTAATTTCCTGATGATGTTATGTAATGGCATGCATATACCAGAGGAAGTGCTTTTTGACATTTAGACTAATGTGTCCAGTAATTTAAGGGAGCAGACAAACAAAAAAAATCGCCTCTGTTTTTGCTGCCTGTTTACACAGTTATGATGTTTGAAAGTATAAACTATATAAAAAAAACAAGCACAACTTCTTTAGTGAGTGAAAAACATAATTTCCATTCACCCAGCATTTCCATTCATTTAGAATTATGAATACTCAGTTTTGTTACTTTGCACTAGAACAACAGTTATTGTCTCTTACAATAAACCACGTGATTGACTACGGAAACTTTCCGCATATAAAAAGTGCTTCTTAGAAATTACAATTTCCTACAATTTACAATTCATAGAAACATAAGGAGAAAGAGTGCAGTGACTACACAAAAACAAATTGTTTGTAAAAGTAGGTTTTCTTCCTATGACCCAAAGTTTTGAAGGATCTGTTTTTACCTGCAGATGTAGTTGGTCTTGCAGACATTCTGAAGAGACAGGCAGTTAGGTCTGTCTTTATCCTCATAGGAGCACACGGGAACAATTGTTTGTCGTCTCCGTTCTGCGCACGCCAGCTGATCCCCCGCTGGGCAGGCGCAAAATAGCATCCCATAGCTGTATTTAGCTGGAACCTTGCATTTTGAAAGAACACAAAAGATGTTATAACCTGGAGCCCCCCCAAAAATGTGTACTTATGCAAGTTGTTGACGGCATTGACACCTACATCTTCATTGTGTGTTGGTTCCACCTTTACGTGCTTAATTACCTTGTCAAAGAACTGCCGTAGAGCTTTGTGGCATTTGCGTTTATTGCAGACCTCGGAAGCAGACACCCTGCTAGTGCAGGGGTTGATGTAAGCGGAGCGGTACTTCTTACATGTGTCATTCAGGTTACAGGCCTTGGCGGCATTCAGACAGTTGTTCTCCTTTGTAGACGCAGGTTCAACTTGGAGAGAGGAGAGATCGCATTGTTGTGTTATACTGATGACGATAAAATAAAAGTGAAACACGGTCATTTGCTTTAAAAGTCACTGTATGACCATCAATCGTGTTGTATCACACAAATCATTTAATAAAAAAACCTTTTCAGCAGAGTAATTCTAAACAACAAAAACAATTTGTTGCTCCAGTTGGTACAGTTCTTCTCTTCGTTTTGTGACATGTTTGAGTCTTTGGCTAAATGCTGTAGCGCAGGTTCTTATCTGATACCTCTCTCTGACCTCATTACGTTTAACCTTTATGATCAAGCTCCTTCAAGTGCAGCAGAACGCCACAGTTTCATCTCACGGTGACCATATCACTTTGAATCGGACGAGATCCAAAATATTCAGACGATTCCCAACAAGAACCACATATTATTATAGCCTGTTGTGTTTTTATGTGGCTGCTGCTGAGAAATATATAGCCGCTTGGAAACAATGCCTTGAGTTATTTAACCCAAATCACTCATCTGTTTTTCAATCACAGCTCTCTGTGGCCACATAATGACTCTTGCATCTTATTTTTCTCATTTGTTGTAGTTAAAGTCCTTCTTGCTCCACTGACTTCTGCACATTAACAAACTGCAGCCTGCACCGCGGCATGGACCAATGGATTCTGTAATTCTGCCATTTGAGGTGGAATTGAAGCTCACTTCACTCTCTCATGCACCACATAATAAACCATTATTTAATGGGAATATGTCCTTAACTCTTAGGTTAATCACATATTACGCAACCCATTACTTACATCTGACAAGTGCTGAGAGACGTGGGTTGTGATTTCTTAGTCTGTTTGTGGTTTTCGGGTCATAGGTGTGACAGTTTTACCTCAATTACTGTTACTCATTAAGGAATGTTTTCCTTAATTGGGTTAAAACATTGTGAAGAATTTAAAGAAAATCTTATTTTAAGACTCTGGTTAAAACGTGGCTGTATATGTGTGTATATGTAGCTGATGGCCCAAACCAAGTATGAGTAAGAAGGTTGAAGCTGTAGGTCACAGAGTGACTGCGTGCAGACGTGACACCCTGCAGCAGGATAAAACCTTTTCTATTAGGAACTCTTTTGCATTTAAACTCATTTCTGGGGTCATATTTTCTCAGTTTCATGAATATTTTCATTGCAAACTGTGTTTTACTGTCTCTAAGATCACATTCAAGTTAATGCGAAAATTGTTCAAATAGCAATTCAAAAGCAATAATTGTATTCAAATCTTACATGAACAGAATCCTCCTGAAACAGCGATGTATCAGAAATGTGATTCTGTAAAGGAACGCTATAAGATCTGGCATCGTCAGTGACTTCGTAATCCTTACAAAACAATCTCTGCTAGCATCTGTCATCCTACCATCATCAGCCACAAACCATAACATCATATCCTGTTAAAAGGCCACTGGCTTAAGGAAAAGCAAATCTCACTTAGCCGTCTTAAGTTGCATCCCCTGAGCAATGCCACCATGTTTCCATTGACGCACACCAAATGACAAACCGGGGCAGCACACATCGGAATCTGACCTTTGGCCTCTAACAGGTTGAGACCCTTTGAAGGACTGCCAGCCAGGTAGGTGTACATACAAATCTCAGGAGGTTAATTATGTTGTCCCGGGGGTTGTTTTCTAAAACAGTGAGAATATGAGATTTTCCTTTCTCAAAGTTATGAAATGCTATTGAATTGTCTCTGGTTTACTTACCATAATACTCATGTGCTGATGAAAAGTTCAAATGTTTCAACAAACAATATGAATTGTGTATATTTAAGATTATATTCTGTTAGCATTTATCATCTGTTTTTCACCTTTCATTCAGCTGTATATTTTCACATCAGTCCAACTTCACTAGCCCAAAAAGAACAAACTAATCCTCCTTCATGGCACCCTGTGTCCTATCGGGCTTCTGCCAGCACCACTGAATCAGTCCGAGTATTTATGACCAGTCCCAGGACCCATTTATTAAGTGCACACATGTTATTAACAAATCTCACTTGGCTCCTACTGCACTGTTCCTGTCCTCTTCAACACGTTCATCCTTTCTTGATTTGAAGAAGAGTAGTAGTTCAGCTGCTATCTGCCCATTTAGTATGATTTTGATAAATTACAGGGATGTGGATGTTGGACTGAAGGACATAAGCCCTCGCCAGTTTATCTGCACGGAATGACCCTTTAGAGTTTCAGCTTGACTGTGACACACCTAGTATAACTTTGCTGGACACGCTGGTTATTAAGATGACATAAAGAGGACTGGACCCATGTCATTACCATAGCGGTATATGTAGGTGCAAATTCTAAATCCAGGTGTATATTTATGAAGAGATATCCAGGATATCAATGTGGGAGATGTAAGGAAGCCCAGAGGCACTGACATGTTTTTGAATGTCATGAATTTATGCCATTGTCAGTGTATGGGAATATATGCAGGGTGATCTGCATGTAGATGAGACTCTATGCAGTCGAGATGAACACAGTACGAATGATTATGTGTTTGTCTACATATGTGTGTGCAGGGTGTGAAATAGCTCCATGCCTGACTGAAAACGTTCTCGTGTTGCATGCAACCTATAGGGTTTATTATCTTATCTCAGAACCATTATGAAACAAGATTGCACATCAACATGGCTCAGCACACCACCAGTCATTGCTAAACCTTCAGGTGCACTTGTCATGCTGAAAAACTTCTGCTTTCCAAGCTGTGGTACTGAGCTTTTCATAATCCAGCGAGATTCACATGAAATGCTTGGAGTATGTCAATGACATGCATCAATGCAAGTTTCTGTACATTTTTCTTTGCATAATGTAATTAATTCAAAGTTTTTAGAATGTATATAGTCAATAACATCTTTTTTTGGGGGGTAGTTGTTGCTAAAGCACCAGCTTCTTCTCCAGTATGATGAAATAATGACGTATAATGTTCAAAATCTATCTTCTAAAGTTTTATCATTTGGAGAAGATGGATGCTTGCCATGTGATTTTATTTTCTCACGTTGCCCTCTAAAGTTGTTTAAGGCATTTTTTGTTGTTTTACTTATAGTCTTATAAACTTAAAGGTTTTAATATTTGCCTCTGCAGCATATGAGCAAGTTTCAAGCTTCTGCAACAAGAATAAATCGTGTTATTCTGTGGTTACAGATGGGCAGAACAAAGATTAGCTGATAAGGCTGAAAGCAGTGTTAAAGAGGATCAGCAGATTTTAAATCTTTCTTTTATTGATGGTCTTTCTGATGATGTTCAGCTGGAGCAGTTTGCCACAGTTCACGAGCTGATCAGGCCTCTTCTGAAGATTAATCTGTTGCTTCAGGTAATCAGGCCCCACTGAATTATCAAATATGTGTAATGTAAAATCTTCATAAAGCTTTGTGTTTATTTTTGTAAGACTCCTGCGAGAAAAGTGGAAAGATACTGGGCCCAGTGTTTGAGCCAGTGGTGAAATTCTCTCTGTGGAACCTCAGATGTTTTTCACAGTGACGCTGAAAACATGTGTGTGGTAGGTATGTATTGGATGCCAGTAGGGAAGCACTGGGATCATGCTGAAATATTTAATAAGTATCTTAATGAGCTTATACTGAGTTGAGAATGTGATGTAAAAGCAGATATAATCTGGATAAATCCTTCCTCATCTCTCTCACTGTGGCATTTCAAAGAAGCTGCAGGTACATTATAACAATGTAAGCTCGTTGTAATTTAATTCGAACTCTGAGTTTTACTTGTTGATGCCCTCGGGTATCCCACTAAAGTATTTTTAAAGCCATACATATGGTGTGCTGTGCAGAAGCAGTTTGTTTCTATTAAGACAGTGTAGCCCATTAGTTCATTGATGGGTGTATGACACAGCACTTGATTTCAGCTTTTTCTGGAGACTATATTGTAGCAGTTATTGGCTCAGATGTCATAACTTACAGATTGATTTAATAATGTTACACAGAATAACATATGAGAAGTGCTGGGCAGCGAACTGGCCTATTGGACAAACTGGCCTAGTGGACAAACCACTTTACTGAAACGCCTGCAATGTCTGCAATAGCAAAAGTCCAAACATCCAAAAGCCTAAAAACCATCCAGGTAACCTTTAACTAACTTTGTATTATTTATGAATGTATTTTTGTTGCATGTGCCCGTGAGCAGCATTCACAGGAAAAACTAGATCTAATGTTTTGAGGGAGTCAGCGCATTTCAAACATCACATTGGTTTATTTGGAATTAAAGGGGATTAAATGTATATAATAACAAGTGTTTACTTTCAGTCGCTCGGAGGACACATCATGTGTTAGTCGTTGACCCATGGGACAGTATCATTCTACTCGCATGTGCATTATTCTACACAATGACATGCCTGAGGCTTGGTTTAGTTGCACAGAGGAATGAGGTCACTTGTTGTAAATGGATTCCTGATATCTAACCCTGATTTTCTTTTTTTTTTTCGAGCCCCCTTTGGCTGTTTAAGCACATTAAACTGTCCACTCGCTTTCTGCTCCATCTCTCCATCCCACGTTGATAGATGAGCACACTTCCCATTCGTTCAGCATTTCCTTGCATTAGAATTTGGGGCTTCTGTTGAGCACCTTTAAAATTCCCTGCTGTGTTTTAACATTTTTTGGAATTACTGAAACCTCCATGGCTTCCCAGATGCAAATCCTATTCTAACATTGGTAGACATATCTCTGTACCAGATTAGCACTATCCTGGAACAGGAGAAGAATCCAATTTTCAATAATTTCTTCCCTTTTCTATTTGAAATACGGTTCACAGTTATGTCATTGCATGTGGAGCAGAGCCACTGTGATACGCTAAGTGGATTCAATCACAGCGAGAGCCAGTGAGAGAGAGCCAGGGAGGGGGGAGACAGAATCAAATATTTTTTTTTTTCTGAAAGGCTAGCTGGCCAGTGCAGTGGACACCTTCCTCCAGCCAGAAAGCTCAACACTGAAGAGTGCCAGAGAGAGCTGCATTTGTGCTATCAGTGCAATTGTACACAGACAGATGGTTAATTGCACGTGTGTTTGTGTGTGTGATCTCAGCAAATCTAAACACAGCCCACCCTAGGTGTACACTCCCAAGTGCACCTGCACTCTATTGACATTTCAGGACATGTTTCGCCTAGATTATCAACAACAAACCCTTTTCTTTTTTTTTTAAATCCAGGTATTCAGTGCTAGCAGGCTCGCTGAGCTCCAACAACACAGGCTTTACTCCAAAAGGACGATTAATTCAAAACTAGCACATAAATGCTTCTTCCTGCATTAGTACTGTGACAGTGGAAAAGCACGCAGACCTCTCATCATTGCTTTGAGAGCTGAAAGTGAAATATGCTAAATTACTATGCTTTGTGTACGGTGGGTCACAGTGGCTGATAAAAGCTTTTGTGGCGGATAATGGGCATTAAAAGCTGTGGCCTGAAACCAGACGGCGATAGAAAAGGGTGGTTGTCAAATAGTGACAGATTAGCAGGGGCGATGTGGTGACTTAAACAGGGTTTAAAGCATAACTGAGAAATAATGGATGCATACAATGACTTAACTTAGCACAGCGTCTATACTTATGCTTGAGGAATGTCTCGTGCGGAAACAGCATCTTACCAGCTATGATGGGGGCCAGGCGGAAGATATCTGAGAGGCGGCTATTGACTGGTTCATATGGAGAGTATTCCAGCAAATCATTACCTGCAGGAAAAGAAATATCAATGACGTGAATGTGAAAGTGTGAGTGTGCTTGTGTGTGTGCGCGCTACGTCTTTAGTTACTACTGTGGACACATTTTGTTTCAATACCATTCTTGTGAGGACATAGTCAGTCCTCACAAATGTCAAGGACATTTTGGGGGTTAGGGGTAACTGAGGTTTAGGTCAGGGCTAGGCTACGTTTATGGCTTTTTTATGACCTTTAGGTGGAATGGGTTGTGTTGATGAGTATCCTTGTAAGTATAGTGAGATATTACTGTGTGTGTTTGCTTCAACATATTGGATGAATCTTATATGACACTCTTGAATATCATAAAACGGTTACCAAAATGGGTAATGGGGGGCGCCCCTCACGTGGTAAGACTTTTATTTTTGTAAATAGCAATATGTAATGGAATTACTCAATACAACGTGTGAAGACGGTTCAGCCTTATGTTCACTGTGTAACAAATACAGCTATCTGCGTGCTCCTTAGATTTAGCACTGGCCTGATGAAGAAATATGCAATCTGCTAACAGGTTGCCTCGTGATATATGTCACTATAATGAATGTATTTGTTCCTGTTCCCAACGTGACTTCCCGTAAAGTGAGTAAACCTCACTGCAGCATGACTAAGATTTGCAGCAAGCGTTAGTCAGTGTGTGTATTGGTGGAAACTTTAGCTTTCAGTGAATCTTTCTCGTAAGTGCTCAGATATTGTGGGAGTACATTTATGTGACAGTTATTTATTTTAGATTTCACATGTGAAAGGATCTGACAAGCCCTTGAAACATGTGATTAAACTGTCTGCGAGTTTATAAAATGGTGAAATGACTCCACTATGACCAGCTACGACACTGAAATGCTGCACAACACCCAATAAAAAAAACGCTATTAAGTTACAACAGAAGATATCTCTGGATCTTTAAGAGTTCAATATAAATTGCAAGACTTTTACTTCTAATGGAATAAAGGAATGGATATTGAGATTACAAAACACTCATTGCATACCCTGTAAGCTCTGAAATATGCTCCAGAAGATGCGGAGACAGTTCTTCTCCTTCTTCATGCCTCTTCTACACCTGCAGTTGTACAGAGGACTCTGCTTCATGGCGTCTATGGCGTTGCGACACTCGCCCTGCGCCTCGGGACCCGTGACCGCGCTGAAGTTGCTCTCTCTCCCCGCCACACACTGCCTCATCGTCCGGTACTTGGTGCTGCAGGAGTACTCCTTCAGGCACTGTTCGCTGGCCTTTACGCAATCCAGACGCACGGGCAGGGAGGCTGCGCTGCTGTCACCCTTCAAGGTGAACACGGAGTCTGGGAGTTACAAGAAGCGAGTCAGGACACATTTGTTGTAGACAGTGGACATATAATAATACACACAGATGCCGGAGAATCAGACTAACTTTGTGACCCCTGAACGTCCACAATCACTCCTCAGCGAGTTAAATTACTTTCACTGCTTATTGTGTTTAACTGTTGCATGGACTGTAGCCTAAACATGACAGGATTCGTGCGCCACTCACCCGGGAAGGACAGTATAACGACAAAGGTTATTAAAATCATGGCGCTTTGGGATTTTTCGTGCGTAAGTTTAAAAGACACCAACAGATCCGCCTTGCTCCAGGTTGGACATCGTGTAGGTTTGAGGGATAATGTGTCCTGTAGATCCAGGAGTGGGGATCCCAACTCTCGAGCCGAGTCCAGTAGGTAAAACTACATCATGCGGACCTGTCGGAGTTTGGGGAGGTGTAGAAACAGCAGGTGAGACGCGCAGAGACGCGCTGATGGAGCATTTCCCGTTCACGCCGCACCTATGGGCTCCGCCGTTTGTCCGCGGCTCTGTCACACAGACAGCCCCGGAGTGTGTTAGATCCGACACAGGAGCTGCCTGTGGGTTTGAGGAGAAAACTTTCCAGCCGAGAAGCAGTCAGTTCCTCTTAATGAAGTGATTCACCACAGCCCGGCACAGACGCACTGCCTGAATCAAGTATACATCCCCAAAGCCGGAAAAACGCAGTCCGTTCAGCAGGCAGAAAGACCCGGACTCTTCTCCAGTCTGATGAGGGACTGAGTCCCTGGGTGCTTCGTGTGAGGGCGTGACGTCATGTGCACGTCCATGCGCACAAAAAACCGTTCACCCCAGTTCACTAAGGACTAAGACAGAGCATCACATATATTTATAAAACCTGCTGAAGTGAAAATATGTCTACTATTCTGTATTTGTCCTCTCTGCTTCACTCTTCAGCAAAGAAACTACTTGTAGCCTTTAGCTTTACAGAATTGAAATGTGATGAAGTGATTTGCCAACAACTGATTCAAAGTATTTCTATTACTCAAACAGGATGGAAAGTGAAATTGGGCAAAAAAACCCCAATCAGATTCCTTCTTTATCTAAAATTGCTGTTACCGTATAAATAGCGATTACTGTTTACAGACCATTTTCCATCAACGTTTGTTCTTCTGCACTGGAGATAAAAACACAAAAATCTGAGGTTTGTGTGAGAAATGAGACGGTTGCACACAGAGATTCTTTTAAACGTGCAGCTTGTCAATTGAGGCACAAATAACCTCCCCACTCCCTCCTTCCACCCTTTATGTATTGGTTGTTTAATTAAACAGTTATATCTGGTTAATGTAATGTGTAATACACGCGTCACGCTTGGCTTTGATGGACACTGTTCATATGCGACCAATTGTCACATTTTGCACTGAGGTAGACAGAACACTGCTTGGCATGCACATCTGCAGGTTTCCACGCTGTATTTTATAGTAGAAGTGGACAACCCCACCTGAAAAAAAAAGTCCACCTCTGCTAACATCAAAACAAATAAAACACCAACCTTAAGGGAAAAACACTAGAGGCCCACTTCACACTTCACACAGCAAATGCAGAGTAGACTGGTGTGATCTACGAATTGAAGTGATCAAAAGACAAGATGCTTTGAGATCTGGGCGGCTTAGCACAACACTAAACAGCTTTCTGAGGAAAAATGTTGGTACAACAATATCAAGGCAGCGGTCAAATAATATGGGCACAAAATCACTATAATGCCAAACCTGTCGCTTATTCTTTATCCTCCTTCTTCTCTCTAGTTTGCCTTTGGCCGCTCCAATCCCTGATTTAGGCACAACGTAAAAACCTGATACTGTCTAGGAAAAGACTGTATCAATAAAATGTGGGACACAAGTGGCCAGAAAGATGAATTGAGTGGAGTATGTTTTATGAGTCAAGTACTAGTCATACTAGCTTGGTGGGTTATATTAGTATTGTAATGCAAGTGACACGTCCCATCTAAACCACTGGCTACGAGTAATGGCATGATCTGTACATGCAAAGATGATGTTGTGTATCTCTTTTTCTTTCCCAATAGAGAATTATTTCCTTTTGCAATTTCGCTTGTATTATTAACCACATTGTCATCTCTAATGAAGTGTCTGGAGATTATTGGATAGTCCCTGTAAATGCACTGAGCCATTAGACCAATATGTCAATATTTCTCTGTAAAGAAGACGAGTGCTTCCTCTCAGAGAGAGTGCCAATCATTCGATATATGTTTCCTTCATACAGTCCTTTGCTTGTTAAAGTGACCGTCGGATCCAATGAAATCTTTGTTCACATCTGAACAGTCAAAGAATCTTTGAAGCAGGGGAAATAAAAGTATTCAATCTCAATCACTTTCATTACCTCAGAGCATATCTGTAACATAACACATCTAAACACCTCATAACATTAGGTAGTTTCACATCTTAGTCTTCCTGGAGGAAGTCCATCAGTGAAGCCATCAGCTGTTGTGTTTCCTGTAACTGCAGCTATCTTTTTTTCTGCATAAGATACGACTGGCTTAAATCAGCAACAGGACGGTGATCAACCTCCGAGGTCCTCTCTCATCCCTGACAGGACTCTTTATCGCCTTCCAAAAGTGCCCTCTCAGCACCATCTATCTCCCATCATTTATTGTGATAATTCATTTGATGTGGCTCCGATAGAAGACTTTGCTGCACACGAACACTTGGAGGAGGAGATTTATTAGAGGGCAATCAATTTCATCCCTGTTTGTATATCACAAGATCAACACTAACCAATTACGGGGTCCTTAGGCCCGTCTCTGTACATCTGACTGGATCCTATAAAACATGTTAAAAGGATGGATTTCTGTTTAAAGGGTTAGCCAGTCACTTTGTTGATTTTCTAAGTGTGTTTGACTTATATAGTTAGTCAAAATAGGCCTTTTACTTCTCAGTTCATTATTAGAATAAGGAATACGTTTAAATCAGATAACATAGTATAGATGCTAAATGCATCTTTAAAGAGGTGAAATAATTGATACTGTAACGTGGTAGATCGTAAAAGAACAGCCCTTGTTTAAGGAATTTAGGTTCTAATTGATTCCAGTTCTCAAACCGCTCCTGCAACATAATGAACTTCACTGTCCATCTGTACACTCAGTATGCTCCAAACACTCACAGTTGTGCCAAAATAGGGCTAAATAGATTGCTTACATCCATGCCAATGTGTGAATGGCATGGATGTGCACGAGGCACATGCAAACTGAAGCATGAAGCATGGAGGCTTTGCGTTTAGCCATGTTTTTCCGCTCAGTATGGTCAACACACTTGCCAGCGTCTCCGTGTAGTGTGCTGAAAACATACCCAACATATGGATGGACAATATGCGAGTTCATTTATTAGTGCCAACTCAAGGAGATGGACAGCAGACTACAGTAGATGTGTTCTCATTTTGTGAGAACGTTTCCCGCTGTGAAATCTGGTCATCATTAAAATCTTACAAGCATAAATTTAAGTGGATCACAGCTGCTGTCTTTCCAAAAGATTGTTAGAGTAGTGACACTTAAATGATTCAGATTGTCATTTTCTGTGGTGCCTGGAAGTTTGAGAACCTTTTCTCTTTCTGCATAAATTTGACCAGACCTTATGTAAGTCCTAAAGATATTCAAAAGAATTAAACCCCCTGCTTTCATCAGTTCCCTTGATAATGAAAATAAGCTACAGATGAGATGTCAGTCTGGGAGAACCTGCTTTAGTCTTCGAACAATCATTGTCTCCAAAAAGAACATTGCTGCCTCTCTACAGTTCGCATGGATAGTTAGTGAATAGGGAATACCGATTAACTTGTTGTTGGCACAAACCAAAAACCTTATTCCTCACATGAAACATGGTGATGATGGTATCTTGACTGGGGCCTACTTTGCTGCCTCTAGACCAGGATAGCTTAAAGTCATTCACTGGAGCCATGAATTTTGAATTAAAATGCTAATTCTATGGGGAAATGACAAAGCTATCTATAGTGGACTGCAATGAAACAGAAGAAATAAATCAATTTGGAACCCTGAGGTGACGTATTAGACAATGCAACCATTTCTGAGGCAGATATTTTATTATAGCGCCCCTGATTACAATAAAAGGAGAGAGAGATGGTGCAGCTTTCAGCTCCGGGATAAGGAAGAGGTTTTAGTACCATCTAGTGGAAAACGCAGCCTTGTACAAGCTGGTCTGACCTGCTGAATCAGACATGGCTCTGACATGTCTGCTGTTTTGTTTTGCTCTCTCGGTTGTTATTTTTCAGACCCATAGACATTGCTCGATTGTTCTGGGTTATACGTTTTGCTCTCATGTTTAAAACCATCATGATTTTTTATATTGCCCATGTTCCTGATTATTTCTGTAACTCAGTACACTTGTCTGTGGCGGGTCACCTGCTGTGCAGTGATCCTGCAGGGCCCACCATCCCTTTCTACCGTCAAGTCCTCCTACTGATGAATGAACACATCATATTACTATTACTCACAACCTTATGAACAGTCAGAAAGAAAAATACTGAGCATAAAAAAGATCTAGGGTTTTTTACACACACACACACACATACATTCATATGAATGTGTATTATTGTGTAGGCACATTCTACTGAAAGCAGTAACTTTGACCACAAGTTTTCTCCTGTTGAACTGATGTCCTGCTCCTGGAGCACATTGCAGTTTCCATTTGCACATCGCATATGCACATAGAGAAAAGGCAGGTCAGTAAGTAGCACAAACACCACGTAATTTACTCACCGCTTCCCTGAATCAAGAACGAGGTCATTTGGTCTGTGATTACCAGAAGAATACTACTTGATAAGGTCAAAGTAAGGGCCATAGGAGACACGAGCTGGGGTTGAGGCAACAGTGAAAGCATCAATCTAAGGAGAGATGTGCATCCTAGAGCTCCAGAGCTCAGCTCTCATTTCCTCTGGCGTTTGTGTACCATCATGTTTTGTGTTGTGCCGGTAATGGAGAAGATGGAAGAAGTAACATGTACCTTGTCTCACATATCACTCACTAAAAAACATATGACATCTGTGATAAGACATGAAAACACAACAGGAGAGCTGCTGGTTTGTAAGTGCGACTGAAAAAAGTCTGCACTTCGAGGCAGATGTGTGTTTATTCTGAACGTGTTCTGAACTTAGATCTTCCATAAAGTGCATGGAGGGCTCGTGTCAGTCAGTACCAGCCCATCTCCTCAGTAGCAGACATCCATTTTTGATGAAGTGGTAAATAAACTGCTCAAAACAGACTTCACTTTCCACTTTCCCTACCTGGCTCTCTACCTGCATCCCTTCACTTTAAGTTATTTTCTGCTAGGAGACGAGTGACTGCTAAACAGGAGCTCTATAAAAAAAAATCCTTTTGGGACGTTCTCCTTCTAAGATGTGGTATTTCAGTTCATTGCTCCTCTCCATCGCAAGAGAAGGGAAATCCACATGGGAATTCAAAGAAAATGTGTTTAATACCAGATTCCAAATTAAAACAGGCAATAGATAATTCATTAAAGACTGAAGCTTATGTATAAACTACACTGCCAGCAGTATAAAACCTTATGAAAAAGAACTTACAGTCTACACATATGCACAGACACGCCCCAAAAGTGTGCACACAGCCAGCTGGCATTTAAGAAAGCTGACAGGCAAACCTGACGAGTAAATTGTTTTATTGGCACAGCTATGCTGCTTTGGCAGGTATTCCTATGCCAGCTGTTGGGAAAATGTATTCTCATTTAATTCTTTCATATGGCAATGTTTTCCTACGGCAAAAAAAAAAAATCCAATCTCTTCAACTGCAGTGTGGAAGCTGTATGCGATCTGCTGCGCGTTATAAAACCAGCAGGGGGCAGTGTTGGTACACCAATTAAAGCGATGCAAAGGCTTGAAGTAAAGACAACCCTGCATTTCATAACACCTCAGTAGAGATAATCTTAAAAATAGTGCTGAGTGTTGCACTGCCATTGTCTCGTCGCCTCGGATGCTCTGGGAGAATTTAGCCATCACGGCACGATCTTGCAAGCTTCAGTTTTGGGGGCTGCATTTTCTCTCTTCTAGTTACACTGAGTTAAATTGACAATCTAGGTGTCAGAGGCAGTCATGTATTTTTTTTCACAAACCATAAGCTCTGTATTTATGTGTTCCTTTTTAAAGTTTGCTCATATGCGCATAGACAGTGTGGGCAGAGTCACAGTCCTGAAGGAACATCACTTCCAAGCGTCATGATCATAGAACAGGGCTTCACCGGTACTCACAGTTTTTTCAGGCTGTATATGTTAATTTTAGATGGTCCAATTCCAGCTGGCTCCTCCGTCACAGCAGCACTGCCATTGTTTTTAACCCTCCAAGTATCCTGCAGTTTTAGTCTTGTGGAACCACAGTCTCTCTATCTACAATGTGTGGATTATTATGCCTGGGATGTTTTGGCCTGCAGCAGGTTTTAAGTGAGCAAGGCACATTTAGGGTTGTTATAAACTTACCCCGCTCTTGTAGAGCAATTATAACAAGCTGCCAGCAGTTGCACCCATTTGGGATGCTTCCAAAGTGGTTACATAAGATGATATTTTCTGGGGATTGCATACAATTTTACAGGGGTAGGGTGATATTTGGTGACTATTCATATCCTTTAAATGTTCTATGTGTAATCATGCTATAAGGCGGCCTGATGTAGCAATTACATGTGAGAATAGTCTAATTGTATTTATTGGGAGTGATTAGGAACATAACTGAGTGTTAAACCTTCTCTCAGCGCTCTGTAAGTTCATCCTGACAATAACATAAGACATTTCATCAAAGCAAAACACCACATTAAATAACAAAAAACTGTTGTGTGTCCTACAGTTGGCGGCACAAAAATGTTTTTAAAGAAAGACGCGTTGAAGCACAATCCAACTTGCTGTTAAACATTCATGTGTATAAAAATAAAAGGAGCTTTGAGAACCATCCTTTAATGGAAGCACACCGCATTTGAAATTGGGATCGTGGAACATATTCTGTTACTTGAATATTGTTTTTTGTCTTTCTTTGTTTTCCTTCACCATAATTTTGTCCTGTGTATCCTCACTTGGCATTCCCTCCCACACTTCCAATTATCCTTGACGTGATAACACACTGTAATGTGACACACAAGGGCAAACGGCTACTCTGTCTAGAAACAGATCTCCCCCAGACCAACTCCTCCCCTCTGCAGCAGTAGAAGTAAGAGTTTTGAAAGTCTCTCTCTGAGTTGTCAGCAACCAAACTTTGCATCATCGTTATTTACAGACCACGCACTACACTACTGAAATACCATTGGATGAGTACTCGACAAGACAGCGAGAAAGTGGCTACTCCTCCCGTAACAACCTATCACAGAACATTTGATGGCATTTAAAGGAAGAAAAATGAAGTGAACTACCCCACCCGCATACTAACTAAGCCCACTTGGAACTAAATGCACTCGGCTGCAAAAATCCATCGCACAGTTGTAGCATCAAAACAGTACTGATAAATGTTACAGTGGGGAAGATGAGTTTGTTGTCTTGTTGTCTTGTCTTCATTGTCCTGGTGGATGGTAACAGATTCTTCTGAAGAATATCATTGTGCACGGCTCCATTCATCTGAATTCAGCCAGAAACAACCCCATCGTGGTGTTTTGACGTTGCTTACAGAGCCTTTTCTTTGCCAAACCTGGCGTGTAGTTCTACACAGGTCTCCCCATGTGTTATGTAGCAACCAAGCTTCAGCATGTCTTTCATTAATGGACTAATTGTTCATTGAGACTGTGGCGTAGGAGTTCACTGCTCTTACATTGGTTCCTCCTCTAATTCATTTTGTCACTGCCCAGTTAAATATCGCCTGGCCAATTGATGCTAAAGCGATTCCTGAATAATGGCTGCGCTGGTGCTCATGAGAACATTTAGGAGTTGATGAATTAGTTGATATCCTGTGCCATTCCTCTATCGCTCAACAACTTTGCTACATAGGTCTTGGGGGTCTGGTTGCCTCTACCCAGCATGAGATGACAGCTTGGTGACAAATGATGCATTCACACATGTCTTTAGATGAAGTTATATTAACCATGCACACTAACTCATCTGATTCTAATTAACATAGGTGAGAGGACTGATTAGTAGTTCAGTACTCTTCAATACTGGGTGTTTTCCTTTTTTTCCTGTGTCCAGTTTTATGCATATCACTGTTTTTACGGGTGTTTTTACTTATATCTTGTGAATGATTGCATGGAAATATGTTTATTGGTTCTAATATAATAAAACATAATATTTCTCCAAACACCAGTCCACCACAGCATCCTTTATATGAGTTTGCTGCTTGCAACAGCAGGTCCTCAATGGCCTAATTGTTGCTTTAAACAAACCTTCACTGCTTGCTTTGAGCTCTGTCCACCAAACACATTGATTTGCCTGGCGTGAAAGTAGGGTTTGCTTCCAACTTCAACAATTTCCAACGGACTTCCTGTCTTTTAAAGCAGGGATGTTAGCAGAACCTTTTTAAGCCATACAACATTTGCACTTTAAACAAAGTCCTGTGAATAAACCTGAACCAAACTTTTTGTTTGATTCTTAATCAGAACTGTAACACTACAGGATCTTGATCAGAACAGTAGCCATATCTTAAACAAAGACTAAATAAAGTAGACCTGCGATCTTTGTGTATAAAGCTTAAATCTTTGGATTTCATATGAAAATGTACTATTTGTTAGGAAGGTGTTTACACCAGATATCGGTCAGTGAACTCAGAACACTGAACAAGGGACAGCGACGTACTGTATCTTACTTTTCTGTTTTCCCGCTGCTTAATGGGCTTTATTAGGAAATGTAATTTACTAACACATTGTAGGCAGTGAACTCTGAACCTTAATGGGGATAACGCTGTGCTCCTGCCAGCTGAGCCGAACAGACTCCTTGTTATATGCTTATGTAGTGTTTTCAGCAGTGCAGCTTCAGCAAGTATAAAGAGCATCATTTAAGCCAGAAAATGTCTTTTTAATAGGATTCTCACATGAAAACATGTTTGAATATTATATGATATTCCCATAGACACGTGTAATGTGTTTTTTTAAATGGGCCATTGTGTTAAACAGCAGCTTACTGGTAAAATGAGAAGTTTTAACACAAGACAAGAATATTTTGACTCATAGATCACAACAGCGTGTTTCTGTGTGTCTGTGTGAGACGCGCAACTCTTTAAACCTACATTTAAAGGTGGTATATACATTTCACTACCTGCCTGTATGACCAATTACAAAATGTGAAATGCAGCATCATCATCATCAAATAAAATGTCATCAAGTCTGCCAGGAAATGTCACCAATCAGAGGAAAAGTTTGATCAGCACTACAACAGAAACCGACAAAAGAAAGAAATGTACTAAAACAAACCAGCATGTGTTGTATTTAGTCTAATCTGGCGGCGATGCTGGCTTTTCTGCTCTGCTAAACCACTGGAAAATGAACGACGATGTGAGGTCAGGAGTGTTGGTTCTGTTCTCACTTTGCAGTAAAAGAAGTACATCCTGTTATTACTCAAGGTAAAGTCTTTTATATGGTGAATGAAAAGAAAATGTCTATTGCAGAGTTTCTGCTTATTTCCCGCTTTCCTGCATGGCTTTTATCACATTTGCTGCAATATTTGTTCAATTTATTTCTTTTCTGAGATGTTTTTTGGAAGTAAATATTTGGAAATAATTTCTTTGTAAAGATTTGACTAAGATTTTCTAACTTTGTTGTGATTGACATGAACAGACTCTTAGCATAAAAATACAAGAGGAAAACAGGGAAGCAAAAAAGTGACCCCCCCCCCACTATCTAACTGCCATTATGGGGGTGTTATTGTGTGCTAATGTAAAACAAGAAAGCCAAAGTTTATTCCTTATTACTGCACAGATTGGTAGCCTCTTGATGGATTGTTTGACCGACTGAATGTAGACGTCTCCAGTTGTTTTCTCCGGCTTCAGAAGTTAAATAATTGACAAGACAGATTTCACAATGTTGTCGGTCATGGTGCCTGCATGTAATTATGTCACGGTTGACTTTCGCGGGAGAAAATGAAACCTCAGCAAAAAAAAAAAAAAAAAGAGTCCTCACACGCTGAGGTGACCTTATAATACAGTCCTGGATCTGAGTGCGTAGCCATGAAGAATGTGTTTTCTCCCCTTCCTTCCAATGAACTGTCTGATTTACTCTAAGTAGGTGTGTGACTCTGTTGTGCTGCTCGTGTTGCTGCTTCAGCCGTTTTGCACCCCCCCCACTAAAAAAACAGGCCTCCATCATGTGATTGTCTCAGCCCCTGGGGTTTCTCGGCTCAGCTCATATACAGCTGATTCACACTTTGTTATTGCTACAAACGTACTGTAAAGATGAAATTACCAAACCAATAAAATACCTCTGTTGTTGGCACTATGCCATCATTTCCACTTCTTGACATCTTAGCTCTATAAGGTACTACCACACAGCACTATTTTTAATTTAACTTACCACACCTGTTCTATTCTTGTACCAGTGGCAGCAGTCGTTTTGCAGACAGTAAAAAACAAAGAAGGAAGAATGTGGTTGATCATTTGGGACAATCTTCCCAAACCTGAACGTTTCAAAAGTTGTTGCCAATTAAAATTAACAAGGTGATAAGTGTTGGGGAGACAATTCCACAAACCGTTTCACCGACGCTTTCTCCCCACCAGCAATTATTTATATGTAATATTCTTTCCTTTTCCATTTTGCACTTTGGGACAATAGTGTTTATCTACAGCATGCTCGACATTCAAGCAAATTTAGTCTGCAGAAATATTTTTAGTATGCTGAATCAACATACAGTGTGAAATCAGGATTCAGCTCGTGGGCCACAGTCTCCCTCATACAAACGCACACTAAAAACCGTATGAATTTGGGAGTTTCCTGACGAACCCATTTGGCTGTGGAGCAGACGTCTCATACAATGAAGTGCTGATTTCATCAAGGCAACGAAAACATCACAGTTACCACACCTGTGATCTGCATGAAAGGTTATTGTCTGTGCATGTAGTGCCCTTGGAAACAGTTGTGAAATAATTGTTTTTCGAACGACGGTGTTGTTGTAATTGTTATTGTGAAACATCCTGTCAACCTCCCGACATATTCATCTCCAGTGTCATGCTCATTCTTTGTTTGTTCATAAATAAGCTTCAGCAGAATATAGTTGCTTTTTTTTCTACAGATGTTTCATTAGTGATCTTTGTGTATGTATTTTCATATTCAGTCTAGTTCTACTGGTACTATACTGCATTTATTCCAGCATCCGTGGTGAAGCCTAGTTTGCCTTGCCCCACCATTCCATTTTGATGTGCTGTAATAAGCTCCATTGCCAGTGAAGGCTAAAGGGGAAATTGCGCTCTCTGCCATGAATGCTATTTGCACATTATGCTGTAGTACATCTGTAAAGTACATCTCACTATCTAACAAATATGACAGATTGTGCCTGACAGAACCCTGAATTTTAGATTCTCATGTCTTATCACACATGTCCACGCGGTCTTTTCTTGGGGCTCGGTGTACATTATACATTAGAGCTGCCTCGTGTACTCTGTGAGCTGTGCACATTATATTTTATTAAACAGGTATGTCACAGACCATGTTTAACTTGTATGCGTTTAGATAAAAGAGGCAGACGTGTGCGTCGTTTTCTCCACTGTCCTGCCAACGTTTCCTGTGTCCTCTGTATAAGCTGCATTTTGACCACATGTCACAGATATATCTTTTTTCTGTGAGATGGTAGGTTTGATACTGTTTGTCAGAATCTGTTCTGCCCAACAAAGACAAAGAGCAGTAACTAGGGAAACAAGTTGAGGATCAAATATTTTACTATAAAATACATTATACACTTGTATTAATTAGCTTAATCGACCAAATTCATTAATGTATTAAAACAGAGTCAGAAATTCTGACACCCTTTTAACCAGATATGCGGTTACTACAGGGCAGTGCAAGTGCAAGTCGGTGGTCGACTCAATTCATTGGATGTGGGCTGATTTTAATCGAGATGCCCAGACTGTGACAAGGTGTCAGTCAGTCTTAACGCAGACATGAGACGCTGTCTGGCTAAACTGATAACTTTTCACAACTAATTCTATACTCATCAATCAAACCACTACAATGCCATAGCTGAACCCATTTCTGTTGAAGAGACATAATGCATTTTGTGATCTCTGATTACACAGTAAAAACTGCTCAGGGCAATTTAACAGATTCATCATTCAACATTCAAATACCATCTCTCTGACTATAATCTCATCTCTTAAATGCTCCCTTCTGCACAAATCCTCAAATGCTGGGAATACCCTAAAGATCCCCTATGCAGAGATTTTATAGATAACAACTTAATACTTTTTGACTCAATCTGCATCTTTTTTTGTCTTGCCTGTGCAGCTGGCTGTGTAATCATAGTGGTCATGCATGCATGCATGGTCATGCAAACCATAATCAGTTTAAACATCTCCAATAATATACAAGGCACACATAATAATAGGCATTCTCTTCATTTTTGAAATTACATAGGCTTTAATTAAGGGGAAATCTAAACTCAGTGCATCGTGATGTGTAAATGTAAGCAGGGGCATTTCAGCCAGTCAGCAGTGGATTGTGTAACAAACTAAATATCAGTGACACACAATGTACAGCTGATCATGAGCAGTCAATACTGTACCTCAGGATTGGATTGCACTTTTCTCTGCCTCAGCCTTTCTCGTCTTCATAAAGGGGCAGTTGGTTCCGCCTCAGGCTATACCCACCATCTCAACATAGGTGGATCCTAAAGATGATTGGCAGGTGTTGTAGAACAGCAGCACAAAGCTTAGACCAGGCAGCAACTTTAAACTACTTCTGTCTTTGCGGAGAGACCACCACTACGTTACTAGTAGATTAGAGTGCATCACGATTTTGTCTGAACGTGATAGTATCTCACACTTTTGTTTGCAGGAAGATACAGTTGTTGACTCTACAATATTGCTGGAGGGATTCCCTGCCTCTACACATTTCCACTTTTCTTGACAAGGACTCCTACAGGGTGGAGTAACAGCTTCCTCGTCATCCAGTTTACTTTGGAAAGCCTGGTAATGCACTTGCAGCATAAATTTGTAATTTAATTGCTGACAAAAACAAGAGTAACTATTTCTTTAATTCACTGAATGCAGACACCTACTTCCACACATATGCAGTTTCAAAAACAACACTAGTCAAAGAAGGATAAAAGCTTTTCAACGGTTATTTCTCTGTTTAAATACCGTAACTCACCTGTGTCACTGCTGTGCCAACATCTAAACCATTGTGTTAATTCTTACATAATGTTAAAAGAATGTTCATGTTGAAATCAATGCTTTAAAGGCAACACTGAGTGTTATTACTGTAGCTATAACAGTTGTTCTGTTTTATTTGTCATTTTTATTAATAGTACTTTTAAAGATGCAGATCTCTCTTTGAATTGCGCTCGGCACAAAAATCAAATTAACATGTTTGGCAGCGCAAATGTCACCCTCCCCACATTGTGTAATCCCTGAGGAATTCACAACCGCTGATTAATTCTGTTAGAACAATCTGTTTTGTTTTTGCATCATTGAAAGGAGCAGGGACAACATTTCAACACTTCCCAAACTGACTAATGGAATAAAACAAAGTGACATTTTTGGAGTGAAAGTCAGGTGAGGCGTTATGTAAAAACAGCAGCACACTGTACTGTATATGATCTCAGGGAAAGCCTGTGGATGAATAACCTGTGAAGGCTTGAACCATTGCAGATGTTCAGTCAGTGGGAAGTCTGTAATGTGCCTTTGATAAAAGATAGGAACCACTGTTCAGCAGCGTAGTGGGCACATAAATCAAAAGGCAGATAAACAATATGAGATACTGCCAGTTCAGTAGATGACTGTTGCTACTCGTTTAGACTGCACTACACCAGATACAATATTATGAAAAGGTGCCATGTGGACTGTCTGCACGCACTCTTATGTCATGCCCCGACCAGAAAATCTGAGCATCAAAAAATTGGCTCTGATACCTTGAGGAAATTACGCTCCTTCAAAGCATTGGCATTGTACTTAAATTATGCTAATTAAATTAAACAAAGAGCAATGCCAAACAAAGCTCAATGGTTCCCACACACCTGTTCAGTTTGGCTGGAACATTTGGTCATTTTGATGCAATTTGGCATCATAGGGATGTCTGTTAATAGCATTTTTCAACAAAAACTGCCTTTTGGTTTTTTTACATTTTAAAAAGAAGACAGTCATTTGACATAAATACATCAACCTCATGATAACATGTGTCTGTGCGAGTGTTTCTTAGATGACGCGTGAATGAAGCTGAGACACATATTGTAATGGTTTATGTCAGAAAGTCAGGTTAAGAGCCCTATTCATTTACACTATGGACACAGCCTGAGTGCTCTGTTCACCAACATCAGCCATGGATTCAAGCAAGTATGATCTGATTTGCTGCAGCATATACTCTAATTTAAATCTCTGAGCAGGGCTGTGCAGTATCTGCACATGCTTCACCAATCATTGTCTTTCCATCCGCCCCGGCAATATCTTTCCCCAGGGAAGCTGCTTGACTCATAGCAGCAGATCCTTCTTGCCTTCTTTGCAAAATCTCCTCAGCAGTATATTCATAGAGGAATGCTTTAAGTGAAGGTGCAGATAAAATGTGGCTGAGTATGTCATCATCCATTATATCTTCAACAGTGGGATTCCTTTCTGCAGCAGTTGGTACAGTAGCTTAGCTTTGAGTGAATAGCTAAGTGGCAAAAATGCCAGCTGTATTTAAGATTTCACACAAACCCACAGCACAATTCATCTTCTCAAAAATGCACGTGTGTTGCATATTTCTGACATGCACAAAAAAGCAGTTTAGATTCTCTAGGGGAGGCTGATATAGACGTAAAACTATATCATGCTATTTTACAATATCTTTGCTGTTTTGTGTCTATAGTGTAATTTTCATTCTCCTCAGTTCCTCCTTGTCGACTCTTTGGACTGGTGTCAGGTCTGTGGCTCAGTGCCAGTGTCAGTTTGTTCCAGTGTTTACCTTTTATTGTAAGCGGAACCCCTGGAAAACAGCACCCTTGTGATTTTGAGGAGATCATTACTTTTACGTTCCTACATCTGTCATAATCTCCACTTCTATTTGGCTGTATTTGTGTTTTAGGAGGTGAAACTAATTTCCAAAGCCAACTCTTTGTTGGTTTGGGTTTCTGACACCATTTTTAAATCGCAGCTGTTTGAATTAACGCTTTCTTAGATCCTTCCAACGTGCAAACTCAGCCCTCCACCACGATTACATTTCTGACGTATTTTTGGTTTTTAAAAGAGATTTAAAACAATCATAAAACAACAGAAAATAGTTGTTTGCCATAGATCAAACAGTATCTCACTAAATATATTTATTTGCGGTTTTGCTTTCTTTTGGAGGAAAAGTTTATTGTTTGATATCCTAGTTTCTTTAAAAAATACAGAAACACATTTCACAGTCTCTCACAGTTTAGAAGAGTTGCCGCATGTGTTTTTTTTTCCGATTGTGAACGTCCTCTCAGACAAATGTAAACTATGATAACTGCGTTCACAAATATATTGATTAAATTTATGCAACAGACCACTGCATTGTTATTATAATGTTGAACCAAGTGTGGGCTTAAAACTCACATACTCTAAGATTAAATATTCTATTTTGCATTTGTGCAGGCAACCTGTAAAATTATCCCACGATTAAAATGAGCCCAATGTAATTTTACACATGAAAACTTTTCACTAAGCAGTGAACGGCTGCTACCAACAGAAATTGCTTATCTTTTGATCATCAAGATTAACTGATGGGCAACAGGATCCCTGGTACATTTAGATACAGTATGTTTAAATAATGTCACGACACACCAAAAACAAGAATTCTCACTCTAATGTGGTATGTGTGGTCAATTAAAAAGAAAAACTGGGCAGTTTAAGTTAAAAGTTGGCATTTTTCAAAGCTTGAAGTTAAGACGTTCCATTGATCTCCACTCTTTGTAACCCCAGCCTGTTTGTCAAGATGTTCAGAGTTTCTGACAACTGCTACAATCCTGCAGCTATGCCTGCTGCACATCAAACACTACTCTCAACAATAAGCAGACTGCTTAAAATTCAAATAATGTTCATGCTGGGATCTGATACGTGCATTCTAATCATATGTTTTTGGAAAAGATAAGCTCAGAACAATTGGGACTCAATATATTGCACTGTTGGGTCCTCTACTTATATTAAAGTTTAAGGTCTAGTAAATAAAACAAAACAGTTGTTTATCATCATAAGATTTATTTCTTGTGCACATTCACGTTTAGCCTTATGATCTTTAAGAAGCAGGAAGTTTCTTTGATTCTCGGACAGTTCCGGCAGAAAAGGCCTCCATCACTATTGCACAGTGTCACACGCACACAGACAGGTGTGAGCAGAAGACAATTCTCACAGAGAGAGACAAACTGAGACCGACGGGTGCAAGTAAACAGACTGAGAACAACCCACGCAGACAGAGACAGACTGAGAGTGCCCCATACAGTTACTGCAAGACAGTCATTGGAGACAAAAAGAGGCCAATCTGTCAAGCAGCAACTGAAATAATCCTCTGAATCTGTTAATGAAATCACTAAGTACCACAGCATTTATTTTTGTGTGCCTTCCAAAACTGAGTTGCTATTAAAACATTCTCAGACAGATTAAAATGTTCTTTTGATAAAAAGACCAGAAATGGAGGAATAAATATGATTTTTTCACTTGTGACAATTCAAGTTACATAAATACATACTGTCAGTTGTACAATGTGGTTGTGATTTTGCATGTAAATCAGTCTTTTTTGTCCAGAATGTTTGAGGGAAAAAATGTATTTGTTAGAAAAGTTTGTGACCAAACATACGAAACTCCAAAACCAAGTCGCGTTAGTGTAACTGTATGCATACGCATTACAGTTTAAACAGCACATACTGTATTGGACTGCTGAGACACTAGTAAAATGTGATTTTTAATGTTAAAGTTGTATAATACCAATGGTGACGTAGCCTTGTAGTATTATCTTGGTACAATGGCGCCTGTGAAAGGATAAGCCGCACCAGGCAAGTGTATAGTCAGTTATTGAAGTGTTTTGAAAGCAGGAAAAATTGCAGATAGGATCTAGAAGTTTGACAAGGGCCAAAGGCTCATGCGTCAGGGCAGTGGTAGGTAGAGCTCCTGTGGCACAGATTGCAGAAAGATTTTGACAAGACGTAATCGACAAGTGCTGGAACACGGTGCATCTCTTCATGCTGCACATTTGACTGTCATTGTGCCCAAGCTAACCCTGACTACCGCTGAAAGCCTACAAAAAAGTGCCAAAACTAGGCTGTTGAGCACTGGAAGAAAATGGTCTTATCACGTTTTCTTTTTCATCATGTGAACAGTGAGGCGCATGTGCATTGTTTAACTGGTGGAGTCAGATCGACAGAGGGCGCATCGGGAAATAAATGTTCTGACAGAGGACAGCTTCAGAGGTCTGGTACAGTCCTGACAGGTCAGGGTTGTTCTGACAGCAGATGGTGACATATGCAATATTAGGGAGGTGGTCTTATTGTTGTGGCTGATTGGTGGACACTGCCAAGAGACCCTGGAATAATACATGTTTATTACATCCAAAATCATAAATCTATTTAATTTGGCACTGACAGTGCTTGTAACATGATTGCAGCCACCAGACTACTTCCATATGAACACCTGCCCTGCACGGCCCACATTCTCCAAAGAACTGTCAGAGCTTCTCCTAATGACACTGGATTTGAAAGTGTTCTGGCAAAATGTCGCAATATTGTTGGACATAGTAGTCCAGCAAATGCTCAGGAATTAAAGGAACAGTTTGTGTTTTAAATTTTGATTTTTGTGCACCCTTTAGAAATTTAGCTGGCATAAAGATGTTACACACTGTTGCTTACATGTCTGTTATCGTTAGATTCTTATAGAAATTATTAATATTAAAGCTAAAATCTCATTGTAATGGCCTGTATTGTTCTTATATTCTGCTTGCACTTGCACCTTTAGGCCTGGGTTCAGTGTTATTTCTTATCAGCAGATACTAGAAAGATATCTTTAATGTGAGTCATTGTTGATGACCTTGAAGTTTTTTTTAAGTTGTATTTCACAGGAGAGAACCTGTGTTAAAAGATTGAAGAAAACTTTAAAAATTCTGTTTGAATTTAAGCATAAATTATTTGTATTTATTCTGCATTTATTTCATAATATTGATTAAATGTCTGTTACAAGCATATATAAAAAATTGAAAATATTTAATTGCAGCCAGGCTATCGATGGAGAAATTGTGATTAATCTCAATTAATTACAGAAAACTTTGCGATTAATTAGTTAATTTTTTTTTAATCGATTGATAGCCCTGCTAGTAATGATTGTTAATAATATTTCTTGGCGGGAGTTCACTGTGAGGTGCAACGCGTGCTCTTCAGTAAAAATCAGGTAGTACAGATTAGTGGCAATACATTAAACAGAATAGATAAAATTCTTTCTCTTTCGGCAATATCAAACTTATCTCTGCACAGCAGGAAGGACATCCTGTAGGAGATGGGCCTCTGTCTCTGTGCTATCAGAGCTGCAGAGCTTATAATGTAATGTGGACTGAAGGTGCTCAAATGTTCTCACTTTAAGAGATAAGTCCTGTAGACTTAAATTGATAAAAGCCTTTATCATGCTGGCACTCAACTGTTGGAGTAATTCCTGCTCACAGGATTAGTACAGTTTCTCGTTCGACGACAGTGACTGAAACGTATACTGTAGATCCAAATCTCTGCCAACATATATAACTCTAGTGTTCGATTAATCAACACTTAATTAATGCGGCATTTTAGATATGTTATACTTAGAATAGGAATGGATGTTTTCATGCCAGACGCCTTGCAGCTGCGTCAAAATGACTAGAAAGCTTCTTTACATAAGTGAGGTTACTGTGTCATCAGTATTCCAATCTACTCTTTTCCTCTCACAAACCTCTGTCCTGCAAATTACATCCTCTGATGCTTCAAAGAGTACCGTGACAGGCCCCCCTCTGACTCTGACCAACTGCCAGTATTTCGAATGCTAGATTGACACTTTAAATAAAATAACCATCGAACGAGTGGAGAAGAGGCCATCTTTTGTCTTGCCAGAATCATCCGTGCTCACCAAGTGTTAGACAACAAAGAGCCATAGGGGGCCATCTTGGGTGTCAGTGGGGGTTTCGATAGTATGGGGGGGATAAGATTCTGGATGCTCAGAAATGTCACGTCTGTGATTGTCGCTGCTAGAAAGGCAGATGAGGTGCTTCTGGATGTGAGTTTGCGATGCATTCAGTTCACAGGAGAAAAGGGTTTCAGAGAAGCATAGTGTGCATGTTTCACTGCAGGAATAACAGTAGTTGACAGATTTACTGGACATTGGTTTGGAGCCATAAAGCTGAAACCACAATTTGTGGACCTGCAATACAGCTGCATCAAAAAAACATAAAAAATATAAAGAACTGTAATAGAACCAAGGACTGACACAAAACCAATGTGTCCTCTTCTATCTACACAAGTCCTTTGGAGCCTTTAGTAAACTGAACATGTTTAAGTCGTTTTTTCGCTGAAACATAAATGTGGGGTCTCCATATTTACAGTAGTAGTTGTGCATTTCATGTTCCCCACTTACAACTCTGTGGGAAATGTATCAGCAGGATATTTACACCGCACACTGTCACAAGCAAATTCAATCTGCTGCCAGCTGATTGAGCAATTTACTCAGCAATTGAGCACAATAGGCCATCAACTTACAGGAATACTAATGTATGTCACAGACCAAAAAAAAACAGGGAGTTTCAAGCACAAGAAACTGAAGTGAGAGGTTTCATTTTACCACTGACGACGCGGGAGGGTGAGCACTGTCAAAAGGTTGGTGGTGTTCAGAATTAATAGTGCATCCTAAATTAGCTACAGGTACAATGGTTGGTTTTGATTGTGTGCTGCTACCCCTTGGCAAAATCACTTAAATGTTAAATGGTTCCAAATTGTACAAGCTTACAATACTTTCAAGTTTAATCTTAAGGTATTACAATTAGATACAGTAGGCTACATTGGAAACAGTGCTACTAGAGTTAATCCAACTGGCAGACTTGCTATAAAACTGATTTGTTTTTCCACGGGCTGAAGAGCAACCATAAAACCACTTGATTACATCACTGTATATGTAATATGTATATATATGCGTGAAGATCTCACAGAGCAGCAAAAATTTGGTGCCACTCTGAAACCTGTTATCTCAGCCAAAAGCCGCTTCTTTGAATGTCAAATTGAGCAATTGCTCCCCACCAGCCACTGTGAGAGGGCACGAGAACACAGTAGGCTACTGAACAAAAACATAAAACACAGTTACAGAGCAGAGCCACCAATATCAGGAAGTGCAGTGTCTGTCCTTGTAAAATTACTATTTACTTCCTTTGTAACCTTCCTTTCAGCAGCAAATAGGTAAGTGGTTTTGAGCGGTTCCAAGGATGATCTCTGAAAATGTATATTTCAGTGACTATTCAGACAGTGTGACGGACAGTGTTTTAATAAAAGCCATATTTTCCGAGTTACACTGATGTGTGACAGCAGGACAGTGTATACAGGTCTGTGTGCAGTGGCCTGCTTCCACTCTCTTCAGGCATAGCGGGCCTGTTGACCATTTGTTTCCTCGCCCATGCATGCTGCTTTAAGGAGTGGTGCGTTAACGAATCCAAGAACACCCAAGAAGTAAAGAAGCAGGCTTTAATGACAAAACAATCAGGAAAAAAAACATACACACTTCACTATACTGAGAATCACTCCATAATGAGGGCTTGTGTAAACATCGTAAAAGTGGAACACACTAAATGCTAAAAAGGAAAGGAACAGATTAGAACTCAAAAACACTCCTTAAAGGAGAAAAAATCCATAAACTAAACAGGTGACATCAGCACAATGGCTAAACCGCACATCTAGAAGAAGAATACACTTTATTGTATTTATTACATTTCTGCATGTTACAACAAAATTTGTTCTCTGCATTTGACCCATCACCCCTTGGGGGGAGCAGTGAGCAGCCACAGGCAGCGCTAGGGGAGCTGGCGCTGGGTGTCTTGCTCAGGGACACACCTGGTACGTGGGATGGGCTGGGTGACTCAGCTGGGAATCGATCCTGCTATTCCTGCATCCCAGCCCCCTGCCTTAACCACTGAGCTACCAGGTCTGAAGGAACCTACTTCAGTGGTGAAAGCACAAAAAATAAGAACCTATCACTTGGTGGGATATTAAAGCAAAGGGTCTGACAAGAACTCAAACAAACAGAAGAGCAGAAAACTGAAAAACAGGTGCGGGAGGTGTCAGGAGCGATGCGAGTGATTAGAAACAGCTGCGGGTGATAATGTGAGTACGAGCTGGAGCTAGGCGTGCACAGGTGAGTGAGTAGCTGGAGCAGGTGAGTGGGTAGCTGGAGCTGGGCGTGTACAGGTAAGTGAGTAGCGGAAATCTGTGCAAACCAAGGGAAGCAGCCAGCCAACCTATTTAAGCTAACTTGCCAGTGTGGCTCCATGGTGCCATCTCTATTTGGACAGCTCTTGCTCTACTTGGTAATGCTAACTATACCGTAATAGGCAGGCTGCAGAAGATTCATCCCCTTGGATACTGCCTAACTACTGAAGACATTTATTATTTTTTCTTTTAGATCCAACGATCAAATGATCTATCACTGTAATTATAAGCAGTAGTATGATGTTATCTTGAAAAGAGCTGATCTTACTTAAGATCCATACACTGAATGAAAAAGAATTCATGTGAGTACCTTTTTCACTATGACACCCTGCAAAACCCACACAAAGAAGGAAAAAAAGTGAAAGCTGTGTTCTGGTCAAGTCTGTTTCCTGGAACACCACTAGAGTATTTTCAAGCTGAAGGTAGAGTAACAAAATCCGACCAGCACTGTAAAGCTCAAAGGAATCATCTATGAAAAAAGTAGAACTTGCTTTTTAATTTGTACAAAACTAGTGTCATCTATGTCTGTCTGATATGACCAAAATGTCACACCCCCGACAGAGGTAATTTCATTTCCAGATACCGATACACGTTGAGCGCTGGCACCAACTCCCCCATGTCTCAGCTGTGTAAATTAGATCCATGTCCCCAGATGTTTATTGCAACAGCAACAGTTATCTTCTTCTATCTTCATGACTCTTTTGGGCCATATGGTGTGCTGTGGGCAATAGTCTCTCGCAGTGTCTGAGTCTGGGGTTTGTTTCGATCACGTGTTTGTACATATGTGGCTTGGATTTTTGTGTAGGTGGTGGAAGAGATAAACTGTTTCTTGAGTGGGACCAGTCTGTAGCATGATTTACAAAAAAGTTATCTGGTCTGTGTCAGCCTTACCAAGTCCAACCATGTCCAGCAGAAACAGCACCTCTTTTAGGTTCAACCGTGATTTGTCTTGTAAAAATGTAAAATATTGTCCAGATCACGAAGGAGTGATTTGCCAAGCAATCAGACAAGCAATAGAGCATAATGTGAAGCTATTGACACACAGTCAATTGTCACATTTCACTGTCCTAGTGCTGTGATCATCATAAAAACAATAGACGTACAGAATATTTTGTACAAAGTGATATTAATATTAATATGGGCTGTAATGTACACTTTCAGTTGCAATTTGTTTTTGCAATGAATTCATTCTTCCTTGATATGGGGTTTAACTAAACATAATTACTGTGGTTAGCCACAGTTTTTTATTCATACTGTAATTGGGGATTGATTTTGTTGTATCTGTTCTGGTGACAGTAGATAACCAATCTTGTAAACGCAGGCTGGAGAGACAAACAAAAAGGACACAGACCGGCAGATGTGAAGAGGCAGGCAGATGACGAAGAAGAGACTGCAAAGCAACGTGACAGCAGTATTTGCCACCCTTTACAAGTGACAGGCAGCTGTTGTCTTTATTCTGAAGCTGACTGTGAGGGCCAGGTGATGAACTGAGGCGGGACGCTTGATATTGACAGCTGGTGGACGGGTATGGAAAGGCAGGTTTGGAGTGACAGGAAGCGAACATGGAATGATCAAGTCGGGAAGAGAAGAAAACCCCGGCATCTGTCATCATGACAATCTGAGTGTGTGTTTAGTGGACACAACTAGAGTTATCTTGAACATCTGTAGGATCACAGCTTTTTATTTTATCACATGATGCATTCAAGTTAAAATGCAAATGTTTTCTTAGAATCTAAAACTTTTGCTGCTGCCATTTTGTATCCAAAACTAATGAATAACTTTACAACCACCAATTACCAATTGTGAAAGATTGTTTACAGTGTGTGAATATGTATGGAATAATCTATGAGACAAATCAGCTCCAAACCAAACAAAAAGAAATTGCTCCGTACAAATGGTAAACAAGACTGTTAACGAGGGAAGATGGCACTTCACATGCCACTTCATCTGGGCATCTGAATGTCTGTCCTCGCTCCTAGGAAAGTCATACGCAAGGCACAAATGGCTTTCTGCTTACACTGCCGTGTCCACTGGGAGGGAAAGTTTTGATATGAATACTGAGTGGAAAAACAAGAAACAAGACAGCCAGGGCTCAAACAGCGGGACTTAAAGTAGGTTATCAGGCATGCACATACCCTCTGAAGGGATGAATAATGTAAAATAGGCTGGTTAGTTGTCAAAGTAAAGCGCTCATAATTTTTAAGGTTGCTGCGATCTGCTTAGTTAAACCAACTTTCCTCTTATGAACAGTTCAAGGCAAGGCACCTACCCTGGAGCCCCCATTCGTTGTCATCGCGGATTCTTTATTCCTCTTGTACTAGCCACATTTTCAGACGGACAAGAAACATAAAAGGATCATTTTTGCATGAGGCCTGACCTACATGGCGGGAGAGAATAACTAAACTAGGTTATGCCTTGGTGCAGAGGAATACTGGCTTGACTTAATGTCATTGTATTATTAAAGTGTTTCGAGCATCTGCTGAAGTGACCAGTAAATTCAAGTGCTAGGTGATGTTGTCGGCGGACATGTGTGTGTGTGTGTGTGTCGTGGAAAAAGGCCCTTCCCATGCCCTCTCCATGTCCCTATGACTCTTGTAGGGCAGTTATAGGGCAATACAATCAAAGGCCTGACATCTCCTTTTATGGTAGTAAAACTCTTATGACTTTGGTTATGTTGTTAACTGAGTTTAGGTAATGGGATCGGTGTGTGAAAAACAGGAAAACGGAGCTTGGGAAGGCCAGATAGGACCAGAATGATTGAGTTCATTGTTTACGCCAATTCTTGGCAGTAACCACAGCCCGTGACGTCAGTAGTCTGCTGAGTCTGTATAAGTGTAGGTGCGCAACATGAACTTGGGGCTTTTTGCTTTTGCTTTTTACTTCCTGCGCTGCCTGCTCTGTGTGTGTGTGTGCTCTGAAACTCTCAACCCTCCTCTGTTCTGTTTTGATAAAATAAACCTCTATTTAATCTAATCGACAAGAGTCTCTGATGATTTCTACTACATGTGTGTGTGAGCATTAATATGAGATAAAGTTGGAAGCACTTTACAGATGTATCTTGTACTGCTATGATCTAACAGAGAGGGAGAGACAGCAGAGTTTGCCAAAGAAATAAAGCAGAAGTAAAGATTAATGCTTAATCTTTTTCAATTATGCTGAAAAAATTAAAACTGAACTTTTATTTTTTGAAAAAAAACCCTCTCATTTTGTGTGAGGACGTCTCAAGACACTAATTTTCTTTGTTCGCTCGAAAAAACAAATGTGAAAATACGAATGAATCAAAAAGACTGAAATAAAAGAATCATATATTACACAAGCCATCGAACATCTGTAGTTAGAGGGGTCAGAGCTACTGGGTTATAATTGTTGTGAAATCAACTGGGCATTAATTTGGCCGACTATGGCAGGGAGACCTCTGAGTCCAGGGCAGGTGGAAAAAAAAAATCATCTGTGCTCTGGCCTGATCTCACACCCCCAACATCACTTTCTATCAAATTAAAAGGCCAGAGTCTATGTCCTCTCTCCAGAGTGTGAGCCCCTCTTGTCATAACCTAACAAGTCATTTGCCGAAGGTTATTGTTATTGTGTGACATTTAATCCAAGTCATGATATTAGCATAATTTGCTGTTCGGTCTTCTTAACCTCTAGTCATGTTTAATTGGTCGGAGCTTTTTAATGCCCATGTTTCACATTGCACTGTGTATTTCCCACACTTGTTTTGGCAGCTGGCTACTGCTGCTGGACATCAAGTAGCTAGTTGCTACTACTACACATAGATATAACACCATATATGTGCAGAATCAGAGCAGGCCTTAGTGAAAAATACATTGTCCTAAATTTTGTCCTATTGCAAAACTCACACACTAATATTCAGGCTAATTGCATAGCTAATTGTTGTGTGGCCAAATATATCTAAATAACTTAATTACCTACATATTACTCAAATATTACCCCCTTCTTAGTTATTACGAAATAATTACACCCACTATAAACTATCTAGTACCAGGGTATTATGGCAAATTCCCTTGTTGATAGGCCTCTATTCCCTTTTCATTTCAAAGATATTATATGTAAGACATTAGCGAGCTGTAAACTGACTGTTTGTTAGACCTCAGGCAAACACACAGCATGTTATAAGTAGCACCACTGAACACTCTCTGCAACCAACACGGTGTAAATGTAATAGGCTCTTGTAAGGATGTGCAGTGCAGGTTTATAATGGCGGTAATGTGTATAATTGTGTGTTTTCCCACTTTTCCTCTGCCTCGTTCATAAAGCAGACGCCGTGGTGATTCCATTACAGGCGTCACACGTGGAGTCAGACACTTTCATTTGGTTTGTAGCCTGCCTTTTCTGTTGTAACTGGCATTAGAGCTTTTCTTCTAAGGTTTTAAGTTGCTCTTAGTGTGTCTCAAGGCCAACTCACACTGGACCATTCGCTCACATTGTTTTCAATAGGCAAAAACACACACACGGGGGGAAAAAACACACACACAGGGGCATTTGCTTTTTGGACTGAATTCCTCCAGCCAACGTAGTTTCGTTATATCTCTCATTAATTAAATCAGTTTGTGTTACTGTGAAAATGTAAATGTGCAGACATCCTTCACGCAGCACATGAGGACAATGTAAAATATAATTTGTCGTTCCGACCGATCCTGACTGATCATGAATTATTAATGAACTTACTGACACCTGCAGAAATGAGATGTTTTATATAGATCCTCTTACAAATTCTCAGGAAAACATTTTCCACTATTTGCAGATACCGTTTTGATCTCAGTTTGTAATAGACATAAAAAGAATGTAAAACAAAGTGAACGAGACAAAGATCAACATACTGGAAAGTTGTTTGCTGAATGCAGCTCTTTCCAAAGCCAGCGGTGTATTTTGTTCTCTGTGGTTTATGGATCAATATTGTTGCCTAAATGTTCAGATGTCGTCCTGTGTGCAGGCCTGACGAAGGACGCTCTGAGGCTCTCTCTCATATTGTGTGAGATGTAATAACAAGAGCAGACTGTAGAAAAATGTAATGTTTGGAATTGAAAAACATTAATAGCAATGGTAATGTACTAAAGCCACATAAATACATGGTTTCCTTTGCTTAATATGAGCACAGAACACCAGTCTCCCGGTAAGAATGCTCACCGGATCATATCTTGACCCCGCTGCCAATTCCTTCAACAAACGAAGTAGCTACTACAGAGGAAATAAATGCACACTCACGGCAATGCACAGCCATCCTCTCAACATCCGCTCCAACTACTGTAAATGTCGGAGACTCCATAATAAGAAGTATTCGCTGTCTCCTGTACAAGTGAATATAGACAAACTCCCAGGTCTACTAATTTCACTTCCATCATCTGTCAGTCAGCTGATTGTTCACGTAGGCACAAATGACACAACCTGACAGTGACACTGAACTAACGAAACAACATGTGACTGACCTTTTTAAATCTCCGGTCCTATTCCTACTCTGTCCTGCGGGGCTGGGCGTTTTAGCAGAATTTAAAGTCTTCATACTTGGCTCAAAACGGCCTGTCCTGCGCACCATATCGGTTTTATTGTTAATTTTAACAAATTGGAATCGAGGGTCTTTCTTTCTTTCCTAATGGACTCCACCTAAACTTTTTGGGAAGTCGTATGTTAGTGTAGTGACATTTTGATGCAGAGTAATTGTACAGTCCTTCTGATGCTAGATCTGACTTCAGCCTTTAAGATCACCAGATAATGATTAAATGGTTGAGGCAGTTGGTTGGTGTTTCAGGTACGGCTTTAGAGTGGTTCTCCCCCTATCTGTCAAATTGATCCTTTTTTGAGACTGCCTCAAAATATACGTCCTCTTCAAGTCCACTTTTGTATGGTGTTCCTCAAGGTTCTGTGTTAGGGCCATTACTTTTTCTGCTTCAATTGCTACCCCTCCAATATGTCTAAGTAATGTCTTAAGGACATATTTGATCACTGCTATGCAGACAATATCCAACTATACATCTTCTTTAAACCGCATGAGGTATCCAAGCTTAAGATATTGTTAGAGTGCGTTGATTGTATTAAGGGCTGGATGGCCATAAAAATGACTTCAGCTAAATGAAGAAAAAACTGAAAACCCTTATTGGTGGTCCTGAGAAACTTGTAGCTGTCATAATTGATAATGTGGGTCCTCTAGCCCTCTACGTTAAGCCTTCCGTGCGGAACCTAGGGGTTTATTTTGACACCCGCCTTACTCTTGATTCACAAATACAATCTTTGGTGCAACTTGTTTCTGTCATCTAAGTAATGTATGTAGGCTGAGTTCCATTGTTTCACAGTCAGAACATTTTTGCAGTAATTTCTGCAATTCACTTTTCACTTCTCCAAATAAAACTTCCTTAGAACGGCTACAACTTCAAAATGCCTCTTGACTAAATCTGCAAAGTTTTGTCAAGTCTCTCCACTATAGGCACAGTTACATTGGCTCCCAGCTGAGTTCAAAATATGTTTTGAGTTTTAGTTATTACATAAAAAGCATTGCATTTAAAATGAACCTATATCTCAGAACTCCTAAAACCATATTTCCCCACTTGGCCCCTCACATCGTGTAATCAAGGCTTACTGTCTGTGCCATACACAAGGCTGAAAACAAAAGGTGACACAGCTTGTGAGAGAAGTAAACTCAGTGGAACTTTTTATAAGGAATCTTTTTAAACTTGCTTTTACTTAAATTTTTATTTATTTTTATTTGGTTTTAATGCACAGCACTATATTGTTTTTATGAAGCAAACTGCAACCCATTTCTACATATTTTTCTGCTATTTGTTCATCATATCACACTACTGTTTTATTTATTTATTTCATTTTGTTTTAATATGCAGCGTAATTGTGTTTAAATGAAGCAAACTGCAACCCATTTATATATATTTTTCTGCTATTTGCTTGTCGTTTTATACTGTGGAAGTTTTAATGTACAGCACCTTGTGGTTTTTAACTTAAAGGCCACTTAACAAATAAGGTTTGATTATTTGATTGATTGATTATCACCCTTCTGTATAGTAGAAATATTACACAAACAAATGATTCAATGTTGGCCTCCAGGCTTTTAGCGCTGGCAGTTTAGCAGTGCAGAGTTTCTGCACCCTAGGTTGGTGGGAGTGGAACATTGTTCGCAACGCATGAGTTAAGCGTGCATCCATCAGAGCTCCTCCCCATGTGGAGCAATAGTGACCAGTGTGTGAGCTGTGTGCTCCTGTCGTGTCTCAGTAATAGTGTCTCTGAGATGTATTAACCCTTGGCGAATGTGAATTGTCAGGTGCAGTGGTTGGCAGCGACGCTGTTATGACGCTACATGTGTGTAGAGAAGGGTGATTTGTTTTTTAACAATGTGCGCTGACCCCAGGTACCCCAGACTAGAGCTTCCTGAACAACAAAGATGTGTGTTTTATATACTGGATTTCTGTTAAAGTGGTGTCCAGACGTGATGAGCAATACAACATGTGAAAATGCAGGAGATTCACTGGAAATTAATCTAATCTGCCACATATTTTGTTTTTGTCTCTCCTATTCATCTCACTTGCTTCTATATTTAATTCCATTAATGAGACACACACTAAAGCAGCACACTTGATGAAATACCGTCTAATAGAGAACCATTATTGCTATATTGCAAGCCTAATGCTCATTTTTGATTTATTGCTCCCACTTTCCCAAAAATGTGTTTATGTGGAAATGTAAGCTGTACATAGTTTAACTGCTTGCTTTGTACCAGACATGTCAGCTTGTATTTGCATCAAAGCAAATCAGTGACATCCCTTTCTCTCCCCTGAAAACCTCAGTTCCTTCAAATAACAAGTGAGATGTAAAATTTGAAAGAAACCACTTGTGATGTTAATGTCATGTTCAAGCTTAAGTCATATTGCTGTAACTCACATACACTATTTAGGTCCATATATACTGTATTAGGGGGGAATAAAATCAGCAGTGTGGGCAAAGTCTAGAACAGGTTTCACAGTTTTATTTTTTAAAGACATAACCACAGCCAGCAGCACTGCAAGTCTTCAACACAATTTTGTTCAGCCCGTAGGTCTGGCATGACTCTCTGAGTAGAGTAGTGATTCAGGGTGAACTTGCAGCTTCACTCTGCAAAGAAATGGCTACTAGGTAGCCGGTACATGTTTCAGTATAAAAAATGTTTTGAAAGGATTTGTGATAACCTTGGAACATAAGGTTGTTGACTCATATTCAACTCAGTAAATACAGTTTTAAATCCTGTTGCCATAAAATTCCCTGAGGTTGCTCCTGAAACCTGTGAAAACGTCTTAAAATCCTTTATCAACAAGCTTAACATTGTAATATGTCACATCTCATCACCTTTACGTGAGCCCTGCAGTATGAGTTATCTCTGTGTTTTGTCATTTTTAACCATTTTACTTACTATGCTTTTGTGTCTTTCATTTCTTTTTTTACAGATGAATCCCACTGAATAGAATTTCACCCATTGTTCGAGCCACTTTATGCTTTGTCTTGCTATTAGTTCAACCTTGATGATGGTGTCTGTCTAAATAAACAAAGTTCTAAGATGGGTTGAATGTATACAGTATAGACTAGACTAAATCTCCCAATTCTGTCTGTTGTCTCCATTCTGTCTCAAAACTTTCCTGAATTCCCAGCAGACTTTCTCTGGACCCTGCCAGAATCAGTTCACAGCCATGTTCAGCCATCGTCAAGCCATAAAAAGGACTTTGTTTCTGCACAAAGTACACAAGAGACCAGTGAAGATTTTCCACCAGGACCTGCTGTACTTTGAAAGTGGTTGGTATGTCACATAGAAAATATCCTTCCTATGGTAAAGGAGAATTAACTTTGTTTTCTTGGGTCCCCGAATAAAATATGGCAGAAATGAAGCAGCTAGAAATTATGTATAGGATCTGTAAAACATCTCTTTAAGCAAATATTAGATACGGTTGAGTGGTGTGGGTGATGGAGACCTGTTCCGATGATCGAACTTCTGTCTTGCTTGATTGATTTTTAATGGCTAACCTGATATTGTTTAACTGTTGGCTCTTTCACAAAGCTAGGTGAAACCGGGTTCCCACTAAGAGCAGTGGATTTAAAGGTGAACGCACAACATATATAAAGTTACACCGTCAGCAGCAGGATTTTTGTGTCGGATAAGCTTGATGTAAGACTCGCCTGCTACAAAATGTGCAGTTGGAAAGAAAGAACAGAGAAGGCGGCTGTGGGGGTTTTGGGGGAGTAAAGCAGATGATACGGGGTCTAGAGGAACAATAATAACACTTCATAACGTGGCTGGGAACAGTATAAGGAATACCAATGAAGGACCTCCACGATATTTGTCATTGGCAGGAATAAACTCATTTGTTAGCTAAGCAGGTATAAAGACTTCATTAGTGTATTTGCTCCTGTTTATTGCTGCTACTTCATCAAATGGCTTTGTCTTGACATATAGAGTCATTTTCCTACAGAATTCTTTACGTGGCTGTCTGCACTCTTGTTTGAATACAATCTGAATGTTTTTACGAGAATGCTTTCTGTGTGTGTGCGTGTGTGAGTGTGTGTGAGAGCAATGTTGCAGCAAAATAATCATTTGGATGTCATTACCTTTTGCAAAGAGATAATGGCATTAAAGCTTTATGATCCCCATCCAAAGCCGCTGTTTGCCCAACATAAGTGAGACACAACAATGGCTCTTTTACTTCTTCCCATATGATTTAGGTCAACAAACTAGATTTTTTATTGCCTCTTGAGATTTCTATCTTAGAGAAATACCCAAATCTACACGACAAGGACAAAGAGTGTCACTGAAAGATCTCTGAACTATAGGCATCAGGATTTTAGAGCCATTTATTGACTATAGGGCTTATAGAACCCTGTGCAAAGGTCACAGGAGCTTATTTGAGATGACTCTATTCTACCTGCAGCGAAAGATTTCTTTAGGAGGCTGCCCATATTGTCTGCCGCTATCCACCACAGAGCACACATGCATTCAGTTTTATCTCTCCTACAGCTCTGTTCCTCTCCTCCCACACAGGATCTCACATCTTACCAGGAAGTACAACTCTAATGAGAAGAGAAAAAGACTTTAAAGTAAGAAGGGAAATGTGTGCTGAACTGGGATGAGGCTTTTTACCATCTTGAATATCAGTGTTGTTTTACATACATAATGTCTCCAGTGGGTTGCCAGTCACCAGAATCAATCATGTTTAACCGCAGATAGGATTGAGCCTACACAATACCCTGACCTACTCTATCCATGTTTTCTGTGTCAGAAACATCTTTGACTTATAGCATTTCATGTCGAACAACTTACTGGTACAATATTATGTCTGTAAAACACAGTATCTACAGTATATAGGTCAGACATCTTCTACTGTATGGGTTGTTGGTGTATAGCTTGTGAAAAGTTACTCCCATATTCTCTGTGACAAAACCGCTCTGATGGATGTCAAAATATTGGGACACAGCATGACGGTAGGTAAACACAGTTTGAGTCACAGAGGGATGACTGTGTGAGAGATGATGGAACGACAGATGGAGGTGCGCTGGAAAGATGCTGCTGGGTCTGTCTGAAATTAAAAGTTGTCAAAACGGATACCCAGGTAAATATTTATCTATCCGGGGTGACACTGATGCCTACACGTGAGTACACATTTGCTTCCACATGGACACTTTGGGATTTGAGTATTCTGTGCTCCCCATAATAACCACATGCTTGACATGCCTGGTGTTTGAGTGCCACTGCAGGAAATGTCACCTCAACAAATCCCTCAGAAAAAAAATAAATCCTCGCCCGCGGTGTTAGTAGTTCAATTTGCTCTTCATGCAGCCAAACGTGAATGGCTCTTTATTTAAAGTCTCAGATGTTTGCTGACGTCCCATTTGACTGCCACATGTAACCAGTGCACACACAGTTTTGCCCTATTATTCTTACTGAAAACAAACGTCTGCCATTTCAGCTGGGAAAAAGCAGAGATTGAATTGTGACTGAGTGGAATTATTAACACACGCTGTGGTCTGGAGAAACAAAAGAGAAGCAGCTCAGTAACACAGGTGGGGTTTTGCTAGACTAAATTGGTAAGATAAGGTCTTAAAATGGTTCCCCATATTGGTTATGGTAAGCTTCACTTTGTGGTGTATATTATTCCTAATGGTTTCTCCAATCAGAAGGGACACAGAGTCATTTATAATGTGATAGAACTGTAAGACTGTTCATCCTGCTGCGGCGAAACCGATGCATCAATTACTGATTTGAAAATAATATAGATGTGCTGAGAGAAAAAGAGACACCGAAGTGCAATAGCTCCTTTGAGTGAGTCAGTGTTGCTGCCATAGCAACTTCACCTGTTTCCATCCTTGAATTTGATTGGTTAAGTAGTTTTTTTTTTTTTTCACTCGCCACCTTAAATCATTTGCACAGTTGGCACAGCAACATGGCTTCTTCGATGACATTGTTGTGTTTGTCTGAAACGATGCTAGATGTTCACGAGGAGCTGCTGCCACCTTATCAGGGTGAGATGAAGCCGGTCAGCCTGTGTTTTGTATGTGGAAATACACACACGCCTGATAAATCTCGTTTCATCCTGTTTCTATATAGTGCAGATAATAACAGGCTGTGCCAGGTTCTGAACTGAATCTCATTTTTAATCTAGCAAACACAGTATACAGTAGATTAAGTGTTAAACCAGTGTGGTTTGTCTGCTCAGTTCTTCCTGTTCACACTTCATTAAAGCATGTTTATTTATTTGCTTTCTTTCTGAACTTTAGATGAAACTATTTATACCACTCTTGCACATTAACTGTTTGTTCAATACGGACCTACAACGAGCACAGAAAAATATTCCATCACAGCATAGAGTGGAAACAGGGAGAAAGCAGCTAGTCTGGCTCTTACAGGTTTACAAATGTATCAAGCTCTACCAAGATTTTGTCCAGAGATTTCAGGATGCCTTTGAGGAGCATCTTTGGCTATGGAGCTTGTTACCTGGCAACCTCACTGTGACTCCAAGAAGACATGTTATCCAGCTGTTGTTGCCAAGAGTTACAGCTCACAAATCCCCCTAAAAATGTCACGTTTTCCAAAATACATTAGTCAAGATTAGCGAAGGTTCTCGGTCATCGTGAAGTGTGCAGACTGGACTTGAATTCTATCACTACTGATCCACGTAGCTTCTTCAGTCTGAGGAATGTTTGTCTCTTAGGAAACTCACGACTGAACTGCCAGTTTACAAATTAAAGTATAATCAATTGGTTAATTACTAAGCTTCAGATATCTTGGTCGCCACATGTTTGGCGAAAAACCTGGTTAGTGTTTTTCCCATATCAAGTTTTTATGCAAAACCGACTAATATCCTCCTAAGCCCCACTCTAAATGTAATCTACAGTCAAGGGATTGTTATTGTTATTGACTGATATTGATTCCTTTCTCCATCCCTGGGAAATAAACTACACCATTCTATTTTCCAGAATGGATAAATGCTAACTTCCAATTACAGAATCATGGCCACAGAACTCACACTTCACTTGCACATTTTGTCTCACTCATACAGAGTTCACAGACAGAGCTGAAGAGGCACATCGAGTGTTGATGTGCCTCTTCAGCTCGGTCTGTGATTTTACCAACATTTGATGCACCTGCGTGGCTCCCCTGTATAGCATTACCAGTTGTATACACAGTGAGGGGAAGTCACTTACAGTATGTGCTACTAGCGTTCTAGCAAAGGTGGTGAGCCTGTTCAGCGGCATTATAGCCTCACAGCGAGATGTTTGTGGGTTTGCTCTTTCCCATCTGGAGGCATGTTCACCTCCTGTTTGTGTGGATTTCCTCCAGCTGCTGCAGTTTCCTCCCACTGTCAAAACACCTGCAGTTCAGGTCAGAATACATTTCAAAATTGTCCTTAAGTGTAAATGCGTTGTTTATATAAGACACTGCTGTTCATGCTGGGGATTACAGACCCCAGTAGAAGCAAAGTGAATCAGAAATGGAGGTAGAAAGGTAGAATTTTATATTAGAAGTAGAGAACTGAATACGGTGTAACAGTAACTGTCCAATCATATTTACAGATGACATTTTCATATTTAAATAAATTCTCCCTGCTGTTGAATAGTTAACATGGTTTTATTTGAACACATATGGTTCAAGAAAGCTGAAAATGCATAAAGATGTTGTTTCCATCCTTTCATTCTCCTCTAGTGGATGAAAATGAGAGATTTTGAACATGTTGTTCTCACTTAACTACGTCATATAACATGATACCGTGTGATATTGAATTATGGGATATGTGCACCATGTACAAGGATGAAGGTAAAGATCATGTATAACACCATCTTCTGCACACAGAACTAACTCCTGCATTTATATGGGAGAAAAAAAGCATTCGTGTGGGCACGAACATCAGATCACAGTTAGACACATTCAGACTGAAATATTGGGGCTCTGCCTCGCTGGGACGTTGTTAGTCTATTCGCTTATCCATTTCAAACATGCTATTGAACATCAACTGAACTAAATGCTTTTGTAGTTCGGATTCTGAAGGAATCACATCAAAAATGTTCAGACACAATTATCCAGTTCTTTCAAGTCACTTCAACCATTTGTTGAAGTTGGGATTTTACATAATTCAACAAGAAAATTGAGTGGGATCTCTGCTTTCCATCTGTACGTCAAAGCTCTTTCTTTACGCAATGTGGCATGGGTGTAGCTGTCTTCACATGCCCGCATGGCCATGCTCTTGTCTATAAGCCAACCCATGCACTCTACCCACCAGCCATCCGCTCACTCACCTACAGCACACAACCTTCACATACACAGTATCACTTCGCCAAATGTTCATGTGCGAACGCTTAAAATAGGCATGAATCATCAACGTCGGAATGCAGATTTGTGGATTAGTCCTTCATCACACTGAGTCTCCGGGGTGCAATCATGTCATTCACAGTGGTGCTAATAAATACCGAGCTCATTTCACACCACGTTTCACTTCGATGTTGATGATATTACGAGCATTATACATTCCTGCCATGTACTGTATAAGCAGAGTACCAGGGTCAGCTGTTCCATCAGCTATGGGTTTCTCTGGGTACTTGAGGAGGAAGAGGCAGGAGGGTTAAACTATGAAGTCTACATAAACAGATAGTATGACATGGAAACAGAAAGTAGAAGTAGATGTTAGGACACTAACAGAAATACACTAGTGTAAGAGAAAGAGGCACGTGTCATTTGTTGTTTAAAAAACACTCAACTACTGGAATCATGTTGAATTATCTTTTGTTAGGTGGTCAGTATGGAATTCCTGAGGAAATAAGGCCTAATGTCTTGTGTTATGACATCACACCATTAGAGCATGGGCTTTGAGCAGAAGGTTGTATGACATTTAAAGTTAAACCTATGTGCTGGAACTGTCTTATAGTCATTTAAAAGTAAGCTTTTTCCACCCTGTCTTTCAGACAGTATAGGTCAGGGTTGTCAAACCTGACATCTGAGAGGCCAAGCTGAGGAATTACGGAGCAATTAAATGCCTGTGGCTGGAATCTGTTTTTTTTTTACAATATGAGAAGAACGTTGTAAATGTTTTGATGTGCTCAGACATTACAGCATTTCAGGGGACTCTGTTGTTAGGGAGGTGTCAATGGACAAAACACTGAATCCTGGTGATTTGAGTAGTTTTGTCTTAGTAAATTGTGTAATATCTCAACAATACATCTACATATGTATACATGCTGGTCCTGCTACCTACACTGGTAAGGCTGGGACAGCACCATCACTTAGAGACAGTTCAAATCTTTTATTCATACTGGGAAACATGGCTCCCTCCGTCCACTGGTCAAACCGTCACTTGACCACCTCTAGTTTGCCTACCAGCCCCAACTTGGAGTGGATGACGCCATCATTCATCTGCTCCATCACACCTACACCCACCTTGACAAACCTGGGAGTTCAGTGAGGATCATGTTTTTTGACTTCTCCAGTGCATTCAACACCATCCAGCCTGCACTGCT
>JAUMHF010000011.1:7863021-7886846 GCA_032359275.1 Microctenopoma steveboyesi | reverse complement strand
TGTATTCAGGGTGGAGACACCACAGAGTACTCAGGAGTGGTGAACAACTTTGTGGACTGGTGTGAGCATAACCATCTCCAGCTCAACATCAGTAGAACAAGGAGGGCTGGTTCTGTTCTTGGTGTGGAGCTGGACCCTCGACACACAGTAGCTGACAGGAGGACGCTCTCCAAACTCAATTCTGGACAATCCTTCCCACCCTCTACACAGTGTCCTGGCTGGACAGAGGAGCACGTTCAGCCAGAGACTGATCAGTATCAAGTGCTCCACTGAACGCCACAGGAAATTATTTCTTCCTGTGGCCATCAAACTCTTTAATTCCTCCCCTGCCTCGTGTTAAGAGATGGATGTATCTGGTTGTTCTTGTTTATTGTGCCTATATGGCCGTTGTTTTTATATTTATATTTCATTGGTGCTACTTATGGTGGTGGGATTTCAAATCTTTTGTATGGAGAGCGGCTGTATTCATGGCAAAACAATTTCCCTCTGGGAATAATAAAGTGTTTTGAATCTTGAATTGAATTTGAATCTTGAAAAGTGTGAAAAGTGCAGTGAACATATAAAGCCACTGCTTAAAGGAGTGTTGTTGGCCAGTAACTGTCTCCATTGTTGATTTATGACCCCATCTGTGGGAAAAGTAAACAATTTCCTTTACAGTCAAAACCCTTTTACACAAGACAAATCAGTGCCAGTGCGTGAACACTTGAAATCGTTCGTAGGGCAGTGGCAGATAACCTGAGAGAGTAGGACGTGTGTGGTGCGTAGGAGCCAATGCTCCTGTTCAAGCAGGTACGAGGGATTCACATGAAGCAATGGGTGTCACTCTTGCTATACTGTTATACTATTTGAGCGATATCAGGCTCACTGTTTCCTGTTCACTCACACAAAGTCATAGCAGAGTTGTTTTGAAAAATGCTAAATATTTTCTACCTGAAACATTGCTGTGCCATTTCTTGTGAAACAGTCCTAAGACACTTTCCGGTACCACTGAAAGTAACAACAAGCTGCTTTTCATGGCTTTTTCAGTCGAGGTTTCATAGATTTTTTTTGTTTACTTTGCTGATATAACAGTGGTTGAAATGAACATATTAATATCATCAGCTTAGGAAATATAAAAAGACAAAATGTAAATGCTTTTACATCTAATCTAGAATAACAATATAGGCTATACAAAAAAACTAATAACTGGGAGCTAAATGAATTGCTATAACAAAAAAAGCACATCAGCATCAGCAGAAACTCCCACAGCGCCCAGCGCACATCACCTCACATACAACCTTCACAAGGTTTACCGAGTGTGAACTGGGAGATTTGCAGATCATGTCACTCGATATGTTGAGACGCTCGTTATGATCAAGGGTGACAAATAGGAAGCATGACCAATCATTGCAATCTGCAGGGGTCACTGGATGCTAATCAGTAGTAGCCATTTTACAGACTTCATTAATCGCACATTGTGGTGGGTAATAAATGCTGCTCGCAGCAGTGTTATTGGCTGGTGGGCACAGCAAACAGCCACAACCATTGATCAGTCTCAGAAGACACACATCTGCTGTGTTTGTTGGCAAGGTTGCTCTCTGCCCCCATGCCGCTAAAATGTCTTTGACCTAGGGGATTCTGTGTTTCCTGATATCTGTAATGGTGTCTTTTTCAGCCGGCTCGTACTCATAAAGCAGTTTTTATTATTATCAGAGGGGCTTCCAGGTGGCTCAGTTTGCTCATGTGTGTACAAAGTACCTAAATAGTCCTGTATTCCACTACACAATGTGGCCTAGCTAGGTCCTCTCTATCAATCCATCAAAAAGAAAGGTGAAAGTCCCTTAAACTATCTTTAGGTTAATTCCAGTATTTACAATACAGTTCAATGACTGTAGCCTCGAGCGTGCAGGCAGTGTTGTTTCAATTCACTGAAAAATGGACACTGTTGCCTTTAACTTAATGAGAACTGTGTGAAGCCATGATGTGACAGGTGGCTAATGGGCCACTGTATGCCAATCAGAGACTGGAGCTTCAACACAAAATGCCATTCACTTCAACAAATAATGACAGTCTGGTCCAAAGACTCTTATCACAAAAGCATTAAAACTCTAATTGAAAAGCACTACCTCTTCAAGGACAACTCAACAATGTAATAGGTGTTTAAAACTGCCTGGACCAGATTATCACAGAACATTCTTGCCAGTTTTCTCACCGACATCGGGTTCACTTTACGCCTCGTAAAATGATGTTCAAATCCACATTCAGATTATCCCTCTGAAAGGGTCACAACAGCTGTAGGAATATCTGTAAGAATGTGAGGGTAAAACACACGCTCATGTTAAAAAACATGTCAATATGTCAATCTCAAATGTGGTGTCAGTCCATTAGAGTTGTGTTCTGCCAACTGCATATGAAAGACTTACAAGTCTATTTCTTTTTAACTTACTAGTTCTGAATTGTTTCTGGTTTTGTTGTTCTGTGTCTTGTAAGGTTCTAGTTTGCCCCATGCTTAGTTTATTTAGCTCCTTGATAATAATTTAAGGCGAACCTTTTGGCTTCAATCCATCCTCCTGCCCCAGTTCATCCATTATCATGACTGTTTGTCTTAAGGGTCGTGGGAGCATGTCTAAGCTGTCATTGGGTGAGAAGTGCGGTACACCCTGGACAGGCCAGCAGCCTATCACAAGGCGGACATCTAGAGACAAACAACCATGCACAGTCACATTTAGATCCATGGAAATTTAGACTCACAAATAAGCCTAACATGCCTGTCTGTAGATGTAGATGTAGATCCTATCTACGGATGTCCCCATGGTTATTGTTAGGTAAGGAGCACCTACTCTCCAACCTCTTATATATCTTATATGTAAGATAAGAAGTAAATATATAAAATATAAATATAAATGGAGTATACTGAAATAGCCCTGCTTTAATATGCATCAAAGACTGAGACAGGACTTGATTCAGTCCAATTAATCTTTCGCCTAGTAATACACACTCCACTTGACTTAAGTGGAAGTAAAATCAGTGTCTGATGACAAGGTAATTTACACCTGGTAATTTGACCATTTTAACTGTTTAGTCACTCCTGGTGCTGATCTGTGGGTGGGTACATTTCATCTCTAAATATCTCTCCAGTTGTGTAGTGCTTGTGCTGGAGCAAGAAACAACAATAGTAAAAAAGTAGCCTAAAACGTAATGTTTACACTTAACTAACAGAGAAAAAAACATTATTATTTACTACATGTCTTATAATCTAGTCATTTATTCACAGTATAATCAATCAGACACTTTGAAAATGTCACAGACACTTGCATAATCACTTGTGTGGTTAATAAGAAAGACAATACTGAATCCACATGCACTATATATATATATTTATACAGTTCCATGCAGTGTTCTTTTCAGTTTTAAAATATGATTTTTAGCTTGAAGGGTTTTAAAGTGAGGTGAGCAACAGGACAGAGACCCACAATGCACTGTAGAGACTCCCTACCCAAGAGTTTAATAGCCAGACAATTTACGTTTTGACTGGTCAATTAGGTCTTCTGACCTTAACTCAATGCATCTTCTGACGTCTGGACTGAACAGAAAAAGAGCTCCCTGTAGCCAAACAAAAAGTGATGATAGTGGTACTGGAGCAGGAATACAATCACCAGGGGAATTATCCTGTGTCTGCCAATGTTTATAGACTGAAGGCTGTGAATGATGTGCAACATAACTTTTAAAGACAATTTTCAGTGACTTCCTTTCTCCTGAAAAACTGTAACTATGCCCAAATCTTTGTCGTTGTCTACGTGTTGCACTATCAAACCTAATTATTATCCTAGATTTAAGATGCTGGTGAACAGGGCCAGAACAGTAAACAATGTGCTATAGCACACAACTGTTTTAATAAGCACGGCTCTACCAGAAGTGATGTGATGACTGACTCCCATTCTGAGTACAGGTGCAAACCGTGAGAGCTTCTTGTTTTCCTTACACAGCCACAGTTTTTTTTCCCCATATAGCAGAAGACAAGCACAGTGTGGGAAAACGAAAGTCTTCTAGTAAACGTAGACACCCATTAACTATAGATTTAACCATGGAGTCCACTGAGTAAAATGTTTTATACAGACACAGTAATCTTGGATTAAATGATTAACAAAATGACCCTATGATAGCAGCCCCCCCCTTTTAATTTCTGTATAAGTAAGCGTATCAAAGTTAACAGTGCATCGGTCAAACTGCAAAGCTTTTGGGTTCTTTCAAGCCTAAATGAAAGGTGGAGACTGAAGATAAGAAGAGAAGCTTAGGAATGACATGCTTTACATAAAAATCCTTTTACTTTTAAAAAGTATTACTGCCCTTGAAGCTTTTGCAATAAGATAATTTGAGAGAAAGCTTTGCTGCCTACTAAATGTTGACAGCTGACTGCAGGTAGCACACACTATTTTTGTATAATTTTAGGTCACTCGGTCTTATTCAACTTAATCCAATTAACAATAAAAAATAAGATAAAACATATCTACTGGAAAAGATCTAAATGAGACAGCAGCTTCAGGTTCAGCTACAGTGTAAAAATATACAGCACAGCTGAATAAATTCATGAAATGCACATGACAGAAAAACAGTAAGAAAACGTAAAGAGACACAAACCAACATGTTTCTTCATTAAGGTTGTTTACATTCATATTAAGTGGAAGGAAATAATGAACAGTTTGGAGATTTAGGCTTCGGCATTTCAGTTAGAGGTAAAGTCGACAACACTTGTCTATACCTCCGGAGGTGATAGTTTGATGTGTATCCGTATTTGAGACACATTTGACAGGTTGTCTGACAGGACACATCTGCCGAAACTGGCGATTTGAGAGTCTGTTGGGACGCGAGCTAAAAATTCATGAGTGAAAGTTTTAATCTTACATATTATAAGTATATATAGAATAAGGAGTCAGAAATTAAGCTTGATCTGCCTGTGTTAACAAGCAGGAGATCTGCTATTCCACTGGAGATGGATACTGAGTGATTTAAAAAAAGAAAAAAAAATGCAATTCACATGTAGTATAATGAATTACTTAAACATATGTCCTGTCAAATGATGTCAAAGTAAAGCACATCCTGTTTGTTTTTCTTCATTTATATTGTAATACTAGTAGTAATGTTATTTAGATTAAAGACTAGACCATCAGCAGTTAGTATTTCCCCATCAGGCTTCTTCTTTTCTTATTCACAGAGAGATAACTCTTTTTCACAGTTATTATTAGACCTGTTTGTTAAGGCAGATTCATGCACACTAGTTGCAATGGGACTAAGAGGTGGGATCCCCTTAGGGAGGTCAGGTCTCCTACTGTCATTGCACACATTGCACACTGCCAGTGTGCAATACAGTATTAGAGTTTGTCTGCAGGCAAGCAGCACCTGTTTCTGTCAGGTACACCACTGTCCCTTCAGGACAAGACGTTCTCGATTCTCAACCAGAAATAGACCAAGGTCGAGACATTGTTGCTCACATACTGTTGCTTAGGACTCGTAGTGAGTCACTGACATGAGACAAGCATTATAAGGTTTCATGGATTTAGATATTTGGATTTAGTGCTTTGTTGTTTTGCTACTTATAAAAATAGCCCAGTCGCTTTTTTGCCAGGGACTTCAAAAGCCTTTAGAACTGGCTTCAGTGTGTTTGTAAGTGCACCAACCTGCTGGTTTATTAGGCACACTTAGATACAACTAACACAGTCTAAGCAGTCTTTCAATTAAAATCTATCTTTCTGCAGGTGATGATATTTAGTTTGTGTGGACGCTGCTTCAAACTGTATGCAGATTGCTCAGTTGCTGGGAAAATAAAGCGTATCTGACCTGAGAGTGTACTTTCTTTGCTTAATGCATCAAACCGTTGGTCCTAGAGAAAACAAACCTTCTAAAGGCAGTCTGGTGAAGTACTATACGGGCATTAACAGTTGAAAGCTTTAAGAAAAAGTTATATATATAATAAATCCAACTAGATTTAGCAATTACTTTATTTACTTAAGTTTGCTTGGCAGACGCTTTTATCCAAAGTGACTTACAAGGAGCTAGCGCTGAGTGTCTGGCTCAAGGACACACCTGGTAGAGGATGGATTAGGATTCAGGCAGGTTTCAAACCTGCAACCTTCTGCATCCCAGTCTGACGCCTCACCCATTGAGTTACCAGGCAGCATTACTGCAGCAATGGGATAATCATGGTATCAATGGATGGGGCAGCATAAGGGTAAACAGTCTGCAAGAGGGGCGCAGAGTACAGTACTAAAGTCGTGGAGTACAAATATGTGTGTGTATTTATGTTGAATCTGTCCTCCTCCTACTCACCCCTGGACAGCCCCTCTCACCCACTACACAGTGTCCTGGCTGGGCAGAGGAGCACGTTTAGCCAGAGACTGATCAGTGTCAACTGCTCCACAGAACGCCTACAATTCCTCCCATGCCTCCCTCAGTAATGGGGAGAGGGCAGAACAACAAACATAACTTGGAGAGACCCCTTTCAACTGTCCCTGCTCTGCTACAACCTGGTCTTTGTTAATATGAAATAAGAATAAAAAAAGCTCTAAAAGATTTCTAATTAAGTAGAAAGAACTGAAATGAAACCTATTAAAATGAGTGTTTAATAGGCGAATCACAAAATATAAATATATCCTATAACAGCAAATAACATTGGAAATAAATGTATAAATTAAATAGTTATGACAACAAATCATATGAGATGGTCCATTAACCTTCTTCTGCAACTGAATTATTTTACAGCCTATACGTTCTGTTTGGTGCAGTTCTAGAATTGGACCAAAGAAATAGTATGAGTGCCCCTGACAGCTATAGCTCAGGCGGCGGGCTCAGACTTCCCCATTGCCAGTTTAGTAGATTAAAGAAGCCGTGCCTTTGAAACTTAAGTCTGACATGGAGCCAAGATCACTCCCACTTATAATCAAAAAACATTTGGCTCAAAGCCACCTTAAAAACCTGTCTACACACACAAACAGTTCTCCTGAGATACGGGAGAATACAGAAAAGTATTTTTGCTGACCTATATCATATAGTTCAGATAGATCTATCTAACCATAGATCATATAGTTAACTGCTGCATATTCTGGCATCGTGTATTTTCTTTCCCAAACCATTATTTTGAAGAATGGGGGGACGTGTTCTCCTCAGAATCGTGTGGTATGATAGTGTTGTGACGTGTTTATATTGTACGGGTGTCTTATCACTCCTTGTGTTTCTCTTATAACAGAGGAGACTAAATATCCAAATCATTGCTACTGCATATTTAGTACCATATTTTTGTGTTATGAAAACCCTCCATGAAAAAATGGAGGCTTCAATATGTATCACAGCACACAACATATTAACTTCAGCAGGGTCTTGGCGAACAACTCAAACGCTAAAACAGTATTTTTCAGCTTCAGGAGGCAGGTATTTCAATATTACATCAAACTAACAGGTGGTCAACTGGGATGTAATTATGTGTCTGAAACCAACCAAACAGTACTTTGTTGTTGTTGATTTGTTTTATTTTTTTCACAGTGCCTCATCATCCTTCCACATAATGCTTTGACATTATGGAAATGAAGTTATTGAGCCTGAAGTCACTTGCCTTGGGAGGATACTTCTTGTTCTGACACTGCCATGAACTTTGTCACATTTCTATTTTCCCTCCTCTGCCCACATCACCTGAAACCATCCTCAAGCCTGACCCCTTTTCATGCTTTGGGTTTGAAGCATTGCTTAGCTCCCCCCAGGTCCTCCATCATAATACTTTTTCGCACAGTGCCCGAGGACATGTCTAAGGTCAGGATCTCAGGAAGAGTGAACTCTCGTCTTTAGCACTGAAAATGTAAAATTCAAATCAACATGTATTTCCCTTCGTTGCTCTGTTTTTAGCTGAGGGTTAAAAGCTCCCGCAGCATACTGCAAAACCTTCATGCTTACATTTCATCAGTTGTTGAAAGACAAAAGAAAAGAAAAAAACATGTGCAGATTAAATGCAGTTGACGTCACAAAAATCTTCACTTAAAATGAACCATAAACATCTATGATTAGAGCAGCAACGAGCCTGAATTAGCAGTTGCATATACATAACTCACGCCCATTGGATGTGGCAGATGACATTTGTTCCATTTAACTGTGAAAATGCTTGATTATGTGATTTTCTTTCAACTCAAGCATGCACCAGAATGACAAGCTGTCTGCGTGTTGTAAACCCAGCCCTGCATTGCAGTGTCTCATTCATGCAGGTTCATGCGAGGCCATGCATTTTAAAAACTCAGATCAGATCCTTGTGAGGAATGCTAACTGTTCCAGCTCCACTGGAGCCCAACGGGTCCCCTGAGGGGCCTCGAGCAAAAAAAAAAAAAGAAAAGAAAGAAAGAAATTTGGCGAGCAAAAGGTCTGCGCTTCAATTTGGCACGTGGACACATCACACTTCACTGTATGTGTGAAAGGCTGACTTATAAGTATGGCTGACTTGTTGGAGAGTGCCAGAAGACTGGAGAGAATTGCCATGAGCAATTAAGAAGCTCTGAGTCAGAGTGTGCTATTTCTGTTCCCCTTTCCACTGAATAGTCATTAGCCAATACACTTGTGGTGTGAAAACAGAAATATAACCAAATCATCATATAGTTAGGTAGATGTACAGGACTAAACAGATAAATGCATAGATAGAGCTGGATATAGATAATTAGACTGTTTTTCAAGTAGCATAATCCTTCCTTGAACATGATGCAAATCGTCATGGAAAAACCAGTTTAACCACTTTATTAAACACATCTTGTACATTTCTTGTCCCACTTTAATGTTTTAGCACCATTTTTCAATTCACACTTTCTGTTTTGTCTGTGATGCTGGGGTTGGGAGGGTGGAGGGGAGGGAAGAATATGACATATGGATGTGAATATTAATGTACTGTAAATGTGCTTTGCATATGATTAAAATCTTTCAGAGAATTCCACTGTCTGAGGTTTTTGACATTTCTGAACCACTGGTGCATTCTCAGTTAGAAATTCCAAGAAGCTACTTGGCAGTTTGGCAGGATGGTGTTCTACTTTACTTGAGAAGAGAATTATAAAATAATGATGCAGTACAAGTAATTACTTGGTAGAAGACAGCTCTTAATATAAGGAGGCATGGTGACTGCTGGAACATCCCTGCTGACGAAAGGGAGATCTTTTAAATCCTAATATGTTTTTATTAGAGGCCTTTAAAATTATTAATAATTAGAAATCATGCATTACTACTTTTAAATCACAGTTCATGAACCATCATTTATGCCATTGGAGATTTTGTATGCCGAAAAAAAAATATTAGCAATAAATAAAACAATAACAATATTCTCTTCATCTTGTGATCACGAAAGAGGTAGCAAAAAAAAAATTTAAATCAGTAGTCTCATTAGACCTAGGTGAAATATTTATGAATAAAAAGCTACAAATCTCACAGGTGAAACATGAGCTGATTATCTTGGAAGAAAAACCTTTAGAATGAAATATCTGCACTGCTGCAAGCTGTTCAGTGAAACGTCGCAGAAGCTTTTGACAGCACCTCCCCACAATAAATAAATGCACACACTATTATTCCTTTGATACAATCATACATTTTAACATACTACACATTTGTCTTTTAATGTGCATTGTGGTGGGTTATTTTAGATACGTATGACTATGAGTATATATATATATATATATATATATTTTTTTTTTTAATAATCTTTGCACTGTGTGTGTGTGTGTGTGTGTGTGTGTGTGTGTGAGGGATGTCAAGAGATATTATATTCTAAATAACTTGTTACTATGTTAAAAATCATTTTAAAGAAAGACATAAAGCTTCATCTCTTCCTATTTTTATGAAATAAACACAGCAGCACATTATGAAATAAACACAGCAACACATTAACATCATTAGCAGGGTGTCTTGAGTGCCCCACATCCATTTTGAGCACTTGTTTATCCTTTAAAAACAAGACTTATGAAGAGAACTTCAGTAATACACAACCCAAGTGAACGGGTGACATTAAAGAGAAAAAGGGAACAAACAAACTGGAGAGAATGTGCACCTTCCTCCGAGCAGAAAAGTGAGAACAAAACTAGAAAATAGTAAATCTACTAATGCATCTTATATGTCAAATGATAAAAGGAGTTTCTAAACAGAGATATGACTATGACATGGTATTATAATGTAGGCAGAATTAAATAATAAAGGCAGCAAAGCAAGACATATTTAGAACAATTTATATTACAGGAAGTTTTTAGTTTGAAAAAAGAATCCACCATTAAAGCGGGGACTTTATGATACAGCAAATGGACGAACTGAAACAGAGATGGAGACGCAGAAAACTCAGCAACGTTTAGAGGAAGGCCGTCTCTGTTTTAGCTGTGGCTAAAGTTCCATTCAGGTGTGACCGTAATGGCTGCACGCTGCTAAGCCTTCATCTCCAGCAGCCACGAGGCGTTGTCCCGGAGCATCCTGCAATGTGAAAACAGAAGACTGTTGTGGGATTTAGAGTGAAATTGAATGTTGTCTTTTGTGCCCAGCTCGGTTACCTAGGTGTGGCGCTTGAAATGGGAGATAAAACAGGGAAATCGCCCAGCAGGCATTGAGCAATGATTTTCTTATCTATCACCGTGAGAGATCATTTCATTCCCATATGTAGCTGGAAGGAAAAAATAAAAGCATGTAATCATGTCAGTGGCCTCCTGCTTGCTCTACAAAACCTTTTTTTATATTGTACGGGTGGCCATTTGCTATAGTTTTACACTCTGTATACCCGTACCCAGAAGTTTAGCTATGGGTAATTAATGGTTATGGGTGAGTATCAAAGTACCAGCTCAACTCAAGCACACGCAGTGATGTCACACACTGAAGACAAAAAATACATCAAATAAAAACCAAATTCTCACATTTGCGGAGCTGAAAGACACTTTCTGTTTCATTTTTGCTTTAAAAGTCAACCATTCTTTTTTGTATCAGCCTATTCCACTAAGAGTTAAAGCTGTATTTATGTATGTATGCAACCCAGTTGATCTGTGTATCCTTTATGTCCACTGGTTTAGAGGCTAAGGCTGCATTCAGCACAGAGCTCTATAGGTAATTTCCTTCCCCATATACAAGGTAGAAAGCCATTTAAAGTCAGAGTCTGTGTCCGTTTATTGCAGCCTGATATATTCCACCTTTCCTTAAATACTTTCTGAAGTCAATGACTCTCTTTTGCACTTTAACATTGCTATGGTTACAAGCAGTGTGGAACTGCATTAAAAGAAATGTACAGTATTTACTTCTCCAGACACTTGACAGTTGTAATTTCACTCGATTCAGCTGTGACATGTACAGCGAAAAAATCAGATTTACTCTCACGATAATTATTGTTTTCAGTGTGATTGTAGACTGGGACTCAGCTGAGACAATGATTGCTTTGCTGCTGTTCTTTGGATGTTCAAGAACAAGATGAACTGTTTAGCTTGTGACACGGAAGCTGTGCCCAGACCTGATTAAACAGGAGATTGTTGCCATTCATGCATTACTAACCATGCCCATACATCTATTTTTGTCATGAATGTGCTACTTTCTGGCACATTCTGTGACTAGTTTTGATAGCAGGCTGTTGGTGTGAGAGTTGTATTGTCAGTATCTAACAACATATTTCAGGAGGCATTTGTATCATTAGCAGACTTAAGAACTCAACAACTCTAGAATTAGCCCACTTTGAAGGTGTCGATGTTAATGACAACTGTCCACATTTATATGTCGACAACCTCTGGCACCATTCTAGTCAATATGCAAGCACTACAATTGTTGTATAACTGTCATATGATGCCCTTATTAAAAAATTGCTTAAATGTCATCAATACTGTTACCTGCTCAAATGTCTTTTTATAACAATAATGTCAAAATTTGCACGAGAGAAAAAGAAGCAGCCCCTTCATCATTATTTACAAACCATGAATTCCTGTTTAACTGAGTGTTCAGATCCGCTTCCTGGTGTTGATTGTTTCATTTCAAGTGGTCATTTCAAAGAAAATGTGAAAAACAGCGGACAGCTCGTCCTTGTTTAACATCAGTACATGTGAAAATGCAGTGAGAGGTGAGTGAGAAGTTTTGTGCTGAGGGAGAGGCCTTGAAAACACATGAAGTGAATGAGTTGACAGCCTTCGTTAAAAAACCTGGATCCTCCTAAAACAGTTACATAAAAACCTTTAAACAAAAGTTAGTTTCCTTTAAATGAAAGTGAATCTCCTATGAGTCATTTCTACCCAGTAATGTCAGGATCAGTCCCCAAAGTCTTTCAGCGCCTGCAGCAAAGCCTCTGATTTAATTGGTGAAACTGTAAATACTTAGAGTGAACAATTAGGTGTGAAATAAAGTAATAAGAGTTCAATAACTAAATATCACATTATCAGAAAAGAATGTTGACTATACTAATGCGATCGTGGAAAACATTAACAACCCTATTTTTCTTATCAGTACCGTTGCAAATTTTGCCAAATAGCATTTTTCCACTTAGTCTTTTGCACTATGTAAATCAGCTGTGACATCTGACATTTTGCAGTAAATTACAGGCAGAATATACATATAATACTTGCATGGATGAGACCCAAGGTGCTTAAGCAATATGCAACACTGAGAATGTATTGTACGCCATGTAATTTATCAATCTACAGAAATTGATCTGCCTGCTTCAGAGCCAATTGCTTCAGAGTTGGCTCTGGTTATACTTACACCCCCCCCTCCCCCAGCACCACACCGATGATATCTAACATAAGCAAATCTCTGCACACTATGCACGCGAACCAGAAAATAAAACCGGCGCCTTCAGATTGTGCCTGTGTTTTCACTGGCTCCCTGTAAATCCTGTTTATAACCTACAAGATATGAGCCATGCCTGCTCCTCAGTATACTAGTGTATGACTTATTGACTTGCTCCCTGCAAGCTCAACTGCACTGTTCACTCTCAGGTTGCACGACTGCAAGGAAATCTATATATCAGAAAGGAAACAGGTGGGGGGCAGAGTCTTTTCCTGTAGGACCTCATACCTCTGGAACAGGCTTCGTGTCCTTGTCAGTGATTCAGACTTAACAGTTCAAATCCACACTCCAGACCCTAAATTCAGCACAGCTTGCAACTTGCAGTCTATGCTTCACCTTCTCCTCCTGTAGAGTGCTGGCATTGTTGGCTGACTGGAGGTGATTAGTGTGTATGCTCTGTGTGTGTGTGTGTGTGTGGTGGGGGGTGGCACACACAGGCAGTGATATATTGTACACACACACATTCACTGGTCACGTTTTTTTGGTCACATTCACCTTACCAGCAGCTTTGTTTCTTCTCTGACCTCATCAACCTAAATATTTATAATATTACTTACAGGAAAACGATTTAACCAGGGCCTTATGTTTCAACCCTGTCACAAAATAGAGACTGGAGTTTTTGCCCATTCTGGAAAATAAACCGTGTTTGATGACATTGTTTTTTGCCAAATTACTACCGTAGCTAGAAGGATGCCACTGCCGTATAGGTTGGCTGATCCACCACATGGCATTGCACTTGTTAAACATCATTGTCCTCTGCAGGACATATTTGGACACCTTTCTGTCTACTGTCGGTTCACCAGTCTACTTTGTCCATTGTTCTGTTTTATTACCAGATTCCTAAGTAGCAACTGTTAGTTTGTTACCATGATATACTAGACACTGACCACCTATGGCAGGGCCAACTCATTTGTGTTCTTTTTAGCTTTTATGTGATTCTATTGTAATATTTTGCAGTTAATATTAAATATTATTCAACACAGCACCTGCATCAGATGACTGATGATGTCTGATTACTGATTAAGTGAGTAAGTATTGAAACTTGTGCCTCACAGCTGTTTATTGTCAGGTGGGTCTTTCAATAAATATTGCCAGATAACTATACCGTTGATTTGAGCCTTAAGTTTAAAAAAGACTACATTTGTTGTCATAAAAAGATAAACCCGCATATAAACCAGAAAGCTGCCTATGTAAGAAAAGTGAGTTATCTGTGAATAGAGTCAAAAACAAATTGCACAAACATTTGTTGTAGGCACAAATGGAATGTCTTGGGGAAAAGGGAACTACTGATGTATTGAGCAACAAACCCAGAATAGGTTGGATAAGGAAAACACAAACAGTCAGGCATCATCAGCAGCCTCCACAGAGCAGGTGTATTATAATTCCCCATCTGAATAGGACTTTATGAGCAGAGACACAAAGGTAATACCAAAAGAATCAGAAAGCCATTTCAGAATTTGCAAAAAATGATGATAACCATGATTAACTTCTGCCAAAGTGTGGACGATGAAAGAATCTGCTCAAAGAAGCTCATCTTTGAAGCACAGTGAATGTCATAGTCTATGCCCGGTCCCTGGTCCCTGCTCTGATTCTGTGTGTTTTTGGTTTTCTTTTCCCTCATGTCTCTTCGTACATGTGTTGTCATGATTTCTGTCTTCTTTATATTGTCTTAGCTTCTGTTGGGTGTGTGTTGATGTGTGCTCTGTTTCGTGCTTGCATATCTCTCTCTCTCTCTGTTTATCCTGCACTCTCCTGGCCACGCCCCCACTCCCTCCCAGCTGTCCTTAGTTACCTGTACGTGTGCACTCTCTCATAGTCTCCCCTCTGTCAGTCATTTGCTGCTGGGTTGTATGTTGCGTGTCTCCAGTCCTGGTTTGTTTGATTTGTCCGGTGTTCTGTGGTCTCCTCTTGTTTGTCCCTGATCTGGTTCTCTGTCCTCTACGTTTCCTACATGTTCATGTGAGTGTTTAGTTAAGTTCGTTTGTGTTTGTATCTATGCTTCCGTTTGGTTTCTGTGGTGTGTGTGTGATTTAGAGTTTAGCCTTGATTAGTGCATGCTGCAGAAGAAACCAATGACAAAGTGATCAACACAATTCCTGGTAACACCAATACAGCACACAAGGTACCCTGTAACTGAAAAACAATTCAAAATGTCCATTTACCAACAAAGCACTCGCAGTGCCGTAACACATTAAATTACATAACCTTGGTTTCATAATTTGTTTACTCTGCTGACAGGTGAACTTGAAGCTCATTTACAATAATCAACATGAACACAAATAACTAAAATCTATGGTGAAAAAATAATCAAGTTGTACTAGTAAATTGGGATTATTTACACGTTTAAGTGTTCCTATGATGTAATCATCTGCTTCCTAGAATAGTTTATGAGGTAGATTTACATATTTTACACTCCAGCTGGTGCATTTTCCTTTTATTCAGTCACTGGTTGCTCCTCTTGGCTGCTTCAGAAGAACGTCTGTGTTCTGCTGTAATCCCAAACCATAAATCCCTGTAGATGTCTGCTGCTGCTAGGCCACCATGATGAGCATGCAGTCCATGAGGTCCGGGGTTTTTCTGGGAATCCAGAGCTCTCAATTAAATCTTCAAGTATGGTTGCTGCAGAGTATGTGTAATGACAACGGTGCTTCTGAGACTTGTCTAAATGTGTTCTGCTTTGTGTGTGTCCCTTGCCTAAGAAGACCTATTTATCTGCCATACAGGCAACTCAGTAGACAAAGACTTGTTTGTCATGTTTATGCCTGTGATTTCATTGTCATGAATGTCATATCAATGTAATTTTATAACATGATAAACATAGTGCTGTAGCTGCAAAATCAGTAATTAAATAATGGAATAACTCTGATTTTGGATGAACTGAACTAAATATTAATCATATCAATGTTTTTCAAGTTTGCAGCCCAACACATTTCAGCTTTAGCTAATGGACAAGTTCAAACCGTTTTGCTAAATATTTCTTAGCTCTGTCAAAAATGACAAGACTGACATGAATATGTTTTTCATTGTTTTTAACAATTCACACTTGAAATGGCTAATATCACTGTGCACTGTATATCAGCAGTTTCTGCATCATAGGATATGCTCCCATTAAATGCAGGGAGCAGAGGATTAGCCTGTGGTCCTGGAGAATGGCCCTGCAAATTAAAGGCCTGTTGTGTTGGACTCGCACTGAGTGAGGGCACTGGCTTAAATACCAGTGCCTTTAGAGAGTACTGCCATATTTGAAAGATTTAATGGGACCTTTTAAGTATATTCAAACATTATTCGTCTGACCCTTTTCGTAGTTCAGCTCATTGGGTCTTGGGTTAAATACTGGGAGGCCATCTGAAGCAAATCCTTGTTGGATTGAGTCTTTATATCTATAGGTTAATTATAGATTGTGTCTTCCTTTTTAAAGTCTTAGAGAGCTGTATAGAAGATATTACCTACATGGTGCCATAGCCTGCAGGATGTATATAATGCACAGTTGCAACAAGGTGGACATCTTATTTATTTGCTCAGACCAAGATGATAAAAAATAATTCTGCCTTCTCTAAGATGGCTTTAGAAATATCTTTAATCCTATCAATTTCTAAAACGGTAGTTGTTGTATATTGTGCTAGTGTCTTAATAAATCCAAAACTTTAAGATCTTTGCTGTCATATGTTTAAAATTCAAAGTACATTTTAGGATTTAACATTTTGGGAAGCTTGATTTCTTTATTGCTGAGTTAGATAAAAAGATTGACACCGCTCTCAAGCTCAAGCTTTAGCCAGCAGGTGACTAACTACTACCTAGCTGTCTCTACAGGCAGAGGATAAAATGAAACCAATTCTGATTTGTGGCATAGTAAATCAAAATGACGAGAGGGCAAATCAGAGGAATATCATGAGAATGTCAGGAGAATATAAACTAAAAACACATTTTCAATTGAGTGAAGTGAAGTGAAAGTGAAATAGCTGAAGCTACCCTGGCACCATTCAGTACTGAAAATGAATGCCCTATTAATGCGTATTGCTTCCATGTAAAATCATCTTACGTAGCAAGGTGAGAGCGAGCTCACTAGACTGATACAGAATACCGTTGTTGACATGCAACATGTGTCTAAACTGTAACGCGAGGTTGTCTTTACTTTACTGCCCTGTGTTTGCTTTAGGAAGTGAGCGGAGGCAGCAATTACCTGTACAGGAGAGAGAAGTGTTTGACAGAGAATGACACCTTTATCTTTAGAATCTGACCTTACTCTTTTGAATTCTCCACATGAGGAAAACAGCAAAAATGATGAATTATTCATAATTTGATTGAATTGATTGAATATAAGTTACATTTTGCATAGTGCAGGCGGAGGTCAGTGACACGGAAAGGTTGAAAAGAAAGTTGTAATGCAGATAATTCTATATTCAGAAAGGAATGTGTTTCTGTTTTTCTACTGCTGAAGCGTGTCTATCAGTCAGTAAATAAGATCTCAAAGTACATCTACCTCATGTAACGTATGGTTTCTACGACTGTGCAGCATTTGCTTTGTTCTCAGTTAGGCTTGGCAGAGTGGCAACCATTTACCATTTATGGTAAGTGCAACAGCAGAGCAGTTCATCAGCTGAGGATGAATGGCCCCCTGGAAACTATTAAATATTATGAAAAATAACTCCCACAATTTTTTATTTTTTTTGGGAAAACATTTACCTTTGAGGACAGATTCACCATAAAATAAAATATATACGCTTTTATCCAAAAAAAATTCAAATGGGATTTCTACCTTTTTGCTGTTGATGTAAATGTGCACAGCTTTACAAAACACCTTAAGACATGCTTAAGTTGCATTTTCTGTATTCATTCAGAATTATTTAGGAGTCATTAAAAATATCCCCTTTTCCTGGGAATGCGTCTGCCTTAATATTGCTCGAGTGCTATCCATCTTCATGCTGAGTTGGATATCAATTAGGTGAGTCAACCATGTAATTGATTTCCACCCTGTTACCTTTAGCTCTGCCATCTTACAGTGCTGGTGTTACCTGTCTTTTTCTTTTTTTCTTTTTTTTGCTGTCTTGTGTCAACACCTCCACACGTACATGCACTTCATTGCAATCACAGGAATAAATGTGATCTATGTAATCCGTTTATGACACACGAGTCTCCGTTCATTGTGATTTAATTAACTTAAGCTGTGCGGAGAGGGTAAGATGAACACCAGGTCAGTGCCAAGCCACTGTTACAGCCAGCTCAATAAAATCAAATATCAGAACAAATTCCATTTTTCTAATCATTATTACAAAATGCCTTCCCGATCAGCTATTCTTCTCACGTTAGTGGACAATGTTGTATGTACCCCTGACTCTTGGAAATTTGAATAATTCAGATTTGGTCCGCTGACCTGCGGTTTCTGCGGTCTACCCCACTGTATGCTCTGAGGAGATAACGTGAATCACAAACAAGAGATACCTCAGGGAAGCTTGAGGAGCAGAGTAGCGAGGTGCAACCTGGGGTCAACTACCTGCCTAAGAATGACAACTCGTGCCAAAGAGATGTGGGAGACTAGATAAGTCAAGGTTTTTGATAGGTCGAGTTTTGAGAGAATATGATAAGCTGGGATTTTAAGGTTTTATGTCCCCTATCTGTCTCTGCAGGCTGCAAAGAAAATGAAACAAATTCTAAACTGTGCTATAATAAATCTGAGCTGAGGATGAAGAGAGAGCAAACCAGGGGGATATTACAGAATATGTCAGAAGTAGAAATTCTTATACAGAATAATTATGTGCTTGCTTTTTGCCAGTATCTCATTTCTGACTCGGTACATCGAGGGGCTGAATTGTTTAATTTCAGGTATTCTTATTAAATTTAGTCTAGTAGATTTATGGCATATTTAGCCTAATTGGTATCACATTAAATAGAATTAGCAAAATACAGCAGGTCTTTTTTTTGTTCTGTGCACCAGCTGTATTTTCCACTTCTCTAATTTACCTGTAATTTACACTTATGTTCTTACCTGTGGTCTTCTCTGTGTTTTTTTTTTTAATGTATGTCCCAGTAAAAACACAGAATATATTTGTTAACCCTGAAAACCCTGATTGAATGAAATGGACGCATGATTGCAGACGCTGGTGTGTTTTTCCACCGATGAACATGAAAGAGTGAAACATGTTCTGTACAACATTGTTTCATAGCAGGAGGCCTCATGCTCTTGTGTTCTGCGAAATTCTTGCAGAAAGGCTAAGTGCGTCTCTTCACTTGGATGTCATTCATAAAGGCGGTGGAGAAAGGAAAATAAATTTAGACTACGAGTAGTGAATGTGCACTTTTTTCTATTCTCTCTCACCGCTCTTTTCAATATTCTGTCAACACAACTATGAAGGGTTACTCGTGGAAATAAAGAGACAGAGAGGGAGGTAATTTTACCTGCAGCCTGCAGGTCCAATCATTTGTTTTCTGGTCCTTGTGGGTTCTCACATGCTCCAAAGGCAGCACTGCTCAGTGTTTCAAGGTTAACACTGAAGTGCTGTTTTCATCTGCACATTCCTGGAAAAGCAGAGTGCCTCAGTCACTAAAAGCTTCTGTCCCCTATCTGCCGCTCTGCCCGTGCGTCTGTGTGTTCGTGCAAATGAGGGCCTTTTCTTTCTAAGCACACACATGCATCATCTATCACAAGGTCCCTCTGTTCTCTGAACTGGAAAAAGGAATGTTATTCCACAGCAAACTGCTGCGAATACAAACACAGGAGTTTTCGCTTAGCCCTGGCATCAGGCTTGAGTCAAGCTAAATCTTAGTCATGCTATCACTGAGGGTTACCTTGAAGGACCTCTGCACAGTGTGACCTCACAACATTGATATCTTGACTTCAGTCAAATAATGACTATGTGACATCATGATTAAATGACTCAACGTGTCTTTGATCCTATATTGAAAAGCCTTTCGGTGACCTTCTGTATGTTGCCGTTAAAGGTGACCTTACGGCCAACGCGGAGGCCATTCTGACACGTGTGAATTTGATAAATTCTAAAGAAATAGAAAAGACGCTGAAAATGTGTGTGTGTTGGGGGTGGAAGGCAAAGTCAGCAGTGGGAGTTACCTTGATGCCTTCAGTAACAGAAAATCTGGGTTTTTCTAGCATCTTCAGAATAGCGGGTAGAGTAATATATCATTATTTTTCTTTTTGGTGCATCTTTTCTTTCCCCGCACACATCGCGTTGACTGATCAGACGAGTTTTCAGTCTTTGACTTTACGTACTGTAATGTTCAAATCCCATTTGTGACAAGTGCCTTTTTGAAATTTGGTTTACTTGGCCATTTTCCTGCAATTCCAGACTTTTCAGATACAGCGTGTCGAGCAAATTAGCTCGCTGCTTGTCATCCCACCCATCAGAGCAAGAGATGCAGTAGGTAGGCCCTGTGTCAGGAATGTTGTATGTGACAGTTTGACAGCTGAAATAGTTATTACAAGACTGCCAGATTTTCCTCCATCTGTGCTGTTATTCTTTACTTAGCTATACTGAATAATGTTGTTCTCTCTGTAATCATGTGCTTTAAATTGATTACGTTTCTGCTCGAGTGCAGTAAAGCAAAAAGGAGATGGCCTCCTTTTGTGTGGGAAATTGCATTGCCCTGTATTCAGTGAACTCTAACATATTGTTGTTGTTTCAGGTGAATGAGCCCTGCAATTGTTTGCGTAGGCCTAAGACTTAAATATCTTATTTTGACAGGGTCCACTTATCTACTTTTATCCAAAGCTTTAAGTAAAGTCAACAGTCAACACTACAACTGTTACTGAGCGTCAGGAGTTATCCTCTCAGGTCATGTGTTGGCACAGTCTAACTCAATCATCTATGGAAGACGGTAGCTGTTTTCAGACATGAACTTCTCTAGATAGGAAAAGCTGTCTGTGAGAAAGTCAATATATGAGAAAGTCAGCCCGGTCATTAAATGAACATGCTTCTACCAGCTAGTACAACGTCCGAGTAATGTCTGATTGAGCCCATGCGCGAATACAGCGGGTAATTGTCTGGAGAGCTCACAGTGAGTGAGTAGGTGTTTGCTTTCAGTCGATCTGCTCAGCACAACACCAGAAGCCATGGGAAATTACTCCTCCAGAGATGTCATCTGGAGGATTTCTTTAGCTGGAAACACAAAGATTTTACCCTATAAGGAAGGCACAGAGAAGTAGTATTACACATAGTCTCCAAATTCTAACACTCCTCCTTGTAATGTTTTAAATGTTGTCAAACTCAATCACATTTCATAATTAACTTTATGACATATATAAACACTATAGCTATATAGTCATTAAATGAGCTTTAAGGGAAACAACATTGATAACAAAGTTCTATTTGAAGACGAATTTACTCCCACATAGCAACATGTGAGCTCCTGGTTATTACCATGGTGTGCATCACTGCTGCAACATAAGTGACGTGACAGACTCTAATGTAGGAGGACAGGTGATGCATACTGGGGGCAAGGCATCCCTCAAGAAACACTGTGAACCAGGCTGGAGATTGTATGTGTGAAATGTCACTTTGAATCAACAAATCAGCAGGTTTTCAGTAGCAGCATTATGTGGCATCACTGTGCGGAGATCCTCACTGAAGAGTTACAAGGATACATTTTTTATGTGTCTGGCACTGAGTGAAGTGTGTCTTCGAGGTGCTGAAAAGTATGTATAATATGTAGTGTTATAAGAAAAAAATAGCCTTTTCACTTTTGCATGTTAAGTTATGGCATCATTGTGTTTGAAAAAATGATGACAGCATGTGAATTTGATATGAATATTCATGTCTAATCCACTTTAGTGCGACTGTGTCACTTTCACAATGTAATTTTAAAAAGATGTGAAACAACTCTAACCATTTTACTTATTCTGAGTGATATGTTCTAACTCAACACAATACTTTGAAAAGTTTAAGAAAGTTTGCTTAGTTATTTTCTCAGAAAATTTTTTAAATCTTAAATAGTAGGAATTTACTTTTTAATAACACAGAAAAGCCTCAGGCACTGGCTTTGAATAATAACCATTCTACACAAGCATTTAATTATTTTATTGGTTTAGTTGTTATCATCCTGCTTTAATTATTGCTGCTTGTGTATTTAAGTTATGCCAGCTAGTGCCATAGCTCTGCAGTATGCATGTGGTCCCTGGTCAGACTTGTCAGTCCTATGGGTCTCTAACTGTTTGTCCAGTGTCACCATGAGGTCGACATGTGTGGTTTGTCAAAAGTCAAAGGTTGTAACTTTTGACATTTGTCAAGTGGATTCTTAATAAACAGTTCACAGCAGTTCATGTTCTCCTCAGGAGAGTTATAACTTTGAAAGTCCCTTAACTTTTTATATACTGTAGCACCATCACACGGTCAAAAAGTGTCTCCGACTTTCTTGTGAACAAATAAATTTTAAACTAATAAATTTCCTATCAGCCTGCTGCGCTTTGTGTTTGATGTTAGCATGTTACTGAATTAAACTAAGATGGTAAGCTCAGACCTGTGAAACAACAGCATGTCCCTGTGATCGTGTTATCGTGCTGACGTTAGAATTAAGCTCAAGCCCTGCTGGACCTAATCACAGTTTTACAGAGATGCAGCTTTACAACTAATCCTGTCTAGTACATAATAGTAATAGTAGTAGTAATAGTATTAAAAGTCTACCACATTACCATAGGACAATGAACTTTTCATTTTTTTGTCAGATTAGCAATTTACAATCTGTGAAGCTGTTTCTCTATGTAAGTGCACAATTTTAGCACAGTAATGTCATCATAAAAAACACAGTGTAAATCAACCCGCAATCAAGCGTGTCAAATCAAAACAGGTGGTGCTGCCTGTTGAATTCAGACAGTTACTTTTAACACATCAAGGACATCTGTTTCAGTTCTGTTCTCTTTATAAATATACTGTAAGTAAGTGTTCAGGAAATGTCATCGAATAATTTGGTTGGAGTGTAAGTGATTAAATAAGTTTAAATCAGTGTTTCCACATTGAGTAATTAAAAAAAAAATATATATATATATAAAATATATTGAATATATTGAGTAGGCCATCAGCTGGGATAGGCTCCAGCACCCACCGCGACCCGGTTTCGGATAAGCGGAAGACAATGGCTGGATGGATGGAGTAGGCCATCAGTGGTGGCCCATCAATAGCTGGTGCATGTCCACTGGAACCCCCTCCAATACAAAGTATAGGAGAACCTTAAGGTACAATATTGCAGCCAAAACCTGCCCACAACACCAAGGTTACAGCTCCAGACCAGGAAATTCAACTGGAAACTCACTTCAACGCTTGTGTTGTTTTGTTTACAGTCAGTCAAAGAAGTTTTTTTTTCATGGACAAAGCAAATTCAGAAGCTAAGTACTGAGCTCTTTCACAGAAAAACCCCACAGGAAAAGATTGGTTTGTTTTTCCTGCTTCCTCTGTCAGCTGTGAGGAAAAAAACAAGTCTAGATTTAAACCCGTAATACAGATTATATATAATTTTTTGGAATAAAGTGAGAATCAACAGACTTACAATGATTAGTATAACTGTCAGAAACCAGTTATACAGTTTCAGTTCTTTTAATAATTTTTTTAAATATGTGATGAATTTGTGTTAATAAATAAAACCCTTCTGTGTGATGTAAAGTACTGTAGATATGTAGTTTAATAGTGGAAGTGCATCTGTTACAAGTCAGTGTCTCATTGTCAGCGACATGCTTCATGAGAGAGAGAGAGAGAGAGAGAGAGAGTGAGCGAGCTGCGTTGTGTTTGGATTTGTGAGGAATATGTTTAAGTTACGTTGCTGTGTTTTGAAGAATATCAAACATTTTTGGAGTAAAAACTCATATTACACTCGTATATTAACCTCCTCGCAAGTTAAAGCGGCCAATGACCTATGATACGTTGTCGTTACGTTATGTTTAAAGCTGTTGTCCGCTAACTGCTGACAGTTAGCGGACAACAGACTTGCTAATTATTTAGGAAGCCTCTATCGACATTTAAGTGAATGTGATTGTCCAGATAGTGTCTTATATATATATATATATATATATATATATATATATATATATATATATTTTTAATAAT
>JAUMHF010000011.1:7835265-7862921 GCA_032359275.1 Microctenopoma steveboyesi | reverse complement strand
ATATATATATATATATATATATATATAGTTTTACTAAGCAGTGAGCTGCTTAATTGCATTAAAGGACACATAAGACTGCAGTTTAATAAAGTTAAATGCAACAGTTCTCTAAGTTATCCATATCCTGTGTTTTTATTTTTATGTCCCCAGATGTGACGCTGGTCAGGAGGCTACTTCTTGTAGCCCATTAAATGAAATAAATGAAACACACATACAGTACACCAGTACACCAAGCACACTATCTAATCACGCAACCTATCATGCATTATTAAGAGGGGGTTTTAATAAAACATAAAGGTTAGTGTTTTTCAAATTATTCTCACAGGAAAGAGGAAAAAATGTTAACATGTTTGTGTGGTGATGTCCTGAAGCTTGAATTAATAAGATAAAATTTTTGCATTTTCAATGGTCATCTGCTACATGCATACAATGGTGGAAGAATTATTCAGATCCTATACTAAAGTATGAATATTAATACACTGCAATATTAAAAAGTCCTGCATTGTAAATGTTACTCAAGTCTATTCAGGTAGAAGTATTACATACTTATTACATATTTAAAATGAATCAATGGACTTTCTACTAAAATAACTAACTAACGGTGTCAGATAAATCAAGTGGAACACAGAAATTAAGTAGGCCATACAGTAAGAAAAGAAAAAAAGTGCCTAATGTTTGTACAAAAGTACAGTACTTCACTTTACTAGTTATACATTTCACCACTGCATATTATATTGGAATAAATTGTTAGTTGCTAGAGCAAAAAGGTAAAAAGTCTCTTTTTAACACTGGTATTTCATTGTGACTGTGGCTCAGGAGATTAAAAAAATTAGATTTAAAGCCTCTTGGTATCAAAGTAAAATATTGGGATGAAAATTGCTCTTTCCATTAACCATGGGGTAAGATAAAGGCAGCAGAAAAACAGCAGAGGACAGAGGGTAATACTACTTCTAGGACATATAGCTTTTTCACAGTTTAACAGAGATTTACCATCCAGTAATTATTTTCCTCGAAAGACAGAGCCACCTTTTGAGTAAGACACAGAACAGTAGCAAACAGAATCCTCAAAGGTCGGTAGAAATCAGCTTAGTGTATGAGGATGAGGAAATGATTAATGCAAAGTAAAAAGAGGCGAGTCAATGCATTGACTGTTTATGGCATTGGGCAAATTAATGATCTGTAAAAGTCATTGTGATGTGAGTAGAAAACCATATCACGGTAGACTGTTACTTCACTGGAACTGTATTCTTTTTTTTGACATTGACTATTTATTCAGCCAAACTCAGACATGAACTTGAAACAGGTGAAAAGTGTTCAATGCTACAACAAGAAGAATGGCTCGACTCAGTCAGAGAAGCGCTACGTTTTTTTTAACGTGGTAAAAATTTGATCATGCATGGTCAGAAAAATACCAAACCCAGTGGAAGGCCACGGTTAAATTTCATTGCCAGCCTATTCAGTCATTGTTATGCTGGAAATACAGACACGGGCAGCTTGAATAAATATTCATCCTCTCTAGTAAAAGCCAAATATCTGCTCTGTAGACTTAGTTGGATTTCAATATAGACAAAACATATCACAGTTGACACAGGCAAATTGAAAATATAGGTTGTAGTGTGTGCGCGACACTGTTCCCAGCTGGGGAGACCAAATGACCGTCCCAACTCCACCACACCAGCATAGGAGCGAAGACGTATCAGAAGTGAATGATTCAATGTGCCCTCTGGCGGCTGTGTTGGAGGTCCAGTGCTTTTGGCAACAACAGCTCAAAAAACAACTGATCCGATTTGCAAGCTTATGACTTGGCTGCCTCAACAATAAGGAAAAGACATGGCTAATGTCTGTTATGTTTCTAGTTGAGGACTGATGATTTAATTAGTGCTACATTTGTAATACTGTCCGCCTGCTGCATCTTAGTGATAAGATGGCTTCAAACTAACTTTCTAAAATGCATTTATAAAGAATTTCCCGCCCAGAGCAATGCTATTGTTGTTATGGTTGCACGATAATGTTGATCTTTTATTTAATCACTTCATGAAAATAATCATGCATTATTAAAACTTAATATAATTAAGCTAATTAAGATAACTCATACTTGAGGGCACGAGTTATCTTATGGAGATATTCATTAAGAATGACTTCTGTTAGTCATTTAATACACAATAAAAACTCTCATTCTTTCATGAATGGTTATTTTCTTTTGTTCTTCTAAGACCATAATTTTAGTAAAATAATATCTTTCAGATGAGGGAGCATACAAGTTCTGGTCCTTCATCTGGTCTCCTCTGCACCAGGCCTCTGCAGTCACTACTTCCAGGTTCTGTTTTGACGGGGAATCCATCTAGCATTCAAATTGAGACGTCTTTGTGAACAAGATCTGCAGGGTATTTGCAAGTGCATTGATCCCGCAATTGCTGGAATTCCCAAGTGGATAGGTTGGACGCAGCCAAGCAGTGCAGTGTTGTTTCTCCTGATTAACCCTGCTCCCTGCACACATTAGCTGAGAACTGAAGGTCAAGGTGGGAAAGGAATGAACTGAGATGATGTCCCGTAGAAAGTTAATCCTCAAGGATTTAAAAACTTTGAAGAAGCTACCCATGACAGCTATGAATGTATATTCATTTTTTAATGTAAACAAAGCTAAGATAGACATAGGTAAGGACAAAACAACTGGTAAACCCCATCAAGCACTAATACTATTTTGCACAGTTGGGGACGGTTCATGTTTTTTTCCTCCGTACAAATGTAGAAAACCATTAGTATGTAGGTAAAGGAACACAGAGGACAATGGTATGAAATAACTCCCCTTTTGTTGGTTAAGGAATAGTTGCCGTTCAAAAGTATTTGAACACTGGACAGATGTTGAACGTTCTTGTGCTCCGTTTGGGAATATGCCCAGAAGATGTCCAAGAAATATTGGAATTTTCCATTGTGAAGAAAAGGACGTCGCTGTGACAAGATAGATGTGTCGCTCTGCAACTGTACACAAGGTTACGCATCCAGCAGAGCTGTGATGGTCATTCTCAGTAAATAGTTACTCCACAAAGATGTCACCAGCAGTGGGAGGTGGTTGAGCAAATGAAACCGCATGACAGCTCCTATGTTTAATATGTTCTAAAATGTTGGTTGTCTTTAGGGAAGAAATACAATGGGATGATAATGGAATCACAGCACTGGTGCAGAGGGAAGTCACTCATTACTTAATGAAGATCTCATGCACATTGATCTAGCTGACAGCCTTGGAATGGAAAGCAGAGCATGGGAGGCCTCTAGGAGAGGTTTTAGATAGAGATACAGACACAGTGGACACTGATGCATCTGCCCAACGGACTACAACGCTCTAGAAAGACATAAATATTGTGGAACAGGGAGACACCGTTGAGCGGCAAAACGCTCAGGGGAGTGGACCAGATTAAATGAAATCTCATTCTGATCGTGACCCTTCAGGACAAGGAAAAGTGAGATAAGTGAGATTTCAATTGAATTAAATTTAACCTACACCAGTAGATGTTCATCAAGGGCTTCCTCTGCACAGCAAAGAAGCTTTTCCTACTTTCTATTGTGAAAATGGGGCTTGATGGTCACCTGACTCTATCACAGGACACGACCATGAAGAGTCAATTAAACATCAGTAGATTTGTGCCTGTATCACGTGACCAAAACCAGTAGTGAAATCATATCATAATACCTGCATCAGAAATAACTCAGATTATGCTTTATATGTGAAAACCACACATATATCCACCTTCTTCGCTTTTGACTTGGGAACTATTTATATCCTACAGCAAATCTCAATGAAACTTTCCATCCCAACAAAATGTTACACAACTGAAACCAATATTTGATTTCTTTGAATTACCTCCTCTGCAGGAAGTCCTCACGTATTGTTTTCTTGAGAATCTTCAAATGCTTGTGGTAAAAAGGAACACGGTAAATTCCTGGGGGAGAATCACTGTCGACAGCCTTTCAAGTTCACAGGCGTCTTCAGATTGGGACATTACCTCTACTCGTAAAGCAGTAAACACAGCTCATCGTGCGCATTAGCACAGCTGCTAATGAAAGACGTGATCTATGTCGATATTTGAATAAGCATGGAGATGTCACTGTGCTGTAAATGTGTCAGTTATTTTCTTTTATTTATGAAAATCAATTGAGAAACCAACCTCGGGGTAATGCAAAGTGTTATTGTGAAAACAATGCATTCAAAACGGCATAATTCTGGAGTCATTTGGGGGATATGAGGAGCTCGAAATGGATCTGAATTTGTGCCATGAGCCATAAGACGTTACCACAGTAGTGAACTAAGTTGCTTAGACGTCTGTAGGAAATACTGTAGAGTTTGGGGGTTTTGAACTGTGTTGAAAATGCCTGTTATATAAAAGCAGTCGACGTGTTCTTCTCTTATTCTCACCTCACCCTCCTTCTTCTTCCTCGTTTTCCTCCACTTTCTTCCATGCTCACATTGTGACACACAACGTGTAAACACCAATTTTCAAAGATTATCATTGCGCCACGTTTTTAATGATGATAATGATAAATGATCGTCTTAAACGTTTTGTCTACTACAGTTTCAGGAATCAATCATGCTCTAACGACTGAGATGGCAGCCTTGAATAATGCCACAACCCCACTTATCTTGAAGCAACAATGAATGAGAAACCAGAGACATCTCTGTATCTGTCAACTTCTGGGTCTTTCTCTGCAGGCAATAAAATAGGTTGAAGAGAAAACTGGAGACACTTCTCAGATCTAAAGACATCAGGCTAAATGTCTGGTTGGACCTTCTAAAAACTCGTTTAACGCGTTTTAAAATAACCGCTTGTGATTAAAGGAGTTACGACAGCAGCAATTAATTTAGAAAACTGGGTAGTCTGACTTTAATGACACAACAGCATCGGTGTGCGTGTGGGAAATTGATTTATGAAGTGCACACGGAGAACAGGGACCTGTAGTGTTAACAAATTCTATAATCTTTTGTTCACTTCTAACACGCAAATCTACTTTGTGAAGAATAGTTATACTTTAATGTTAATGAGGGAAACTAATAAGCAATAATGGCTTTAACTGGAATCGACCCCCTGTTGTTCATATGGCCTAAGTGCCCCCTGTTTATACGCCCATAATTCATCTCCACTGCTGCCTTCTTCTGCAGTATCTTTCAAGTCCCCATGCCGGTCGCTATGTAGTATAAACACAAACCAAATGCTTAACGTGTTTAATTAAAGGAGCTGATTATAGCCGGCTGAGTGTTTTTCTCTCATATTCATTCTGATATCAGTAAGTGGTGCTGCCCATAAAACCTGGCTGGCTCTGTGCCTAAAGCACTACTGTCCCCTGTGAACTGTAAAATAAAGGATTCATCTACTGCCCACGGAAGGTATCAAGTTGAAGTAGTGCCCTAACTCGCCTATAAATTATGAACCTGGTGTTTGGTTTGTTTGCTCTCGTGTGCCGCTGGTGGAAGACATCGGGGTGGCGCCTCTCTCCTCCTCCTCCTCCTCCTCCTCCTCTCCTCTCCCTCCACCTCGCCGCTCCCTGGGGTGTGTCTTTGCCAGCGCCTCTCCTCTCCGTGCAGTGTGTCTGCCTCTGTGTGTGTGTGTGTGTGAGAGAGAGTGTGTGTGTGTGTGTGTGTGTGTGGCGTGCGCTGCCGCCTCTTCTCTTTGCCTTCTTTCTGCATCTACTGCAGAGCCAACGCGCATCTATGTTGTGCATCTCCCTGTGTTGCCCACTATCTTGCGATTTCTAGCCACCAGGAAATGTCTTTTCTTTTTTATTTGTTGCTTAAGAGGGAGTCAGCAGGTACCAACAGCTGTGAAGTCTGGGTGGGGGAGACGGGGCAGTTACTGGTCGTCACTTTGGAGTATTGAGGACGGCGGTGAACCGGAGGAGAGCACCGGATGGGATAGCAGCCGTGAAACCCACATCACTCACGGCGGATTGAGCAAGTGTCTCTCTCTCTCTCTCTCTCTCTCTCTCTCTGTCTCCCTCCCCAGTCTGCAGCCTCCAAGAACAGCCGCCGCATCATTTTTTTCAGAGCAGCAGCCCTCCCTCCCTCCCACCATCCTCTCTCTTCTCTCCTCTCCTCTCCATCTCCCTTTCTGCTGCTTGCACCACTGTGGGAATGCAGCGGAGGTAAGCGGCTCCCTTCCCCTCCCTGCCCACACTGGATCTACCGTCACAGTGACGGGCTGCAGACGGACAGCTCTGGAGACGCACGGCTGTCACTCCGGGGAATCACGGCGGAGTGGTCGGCGTAGGGATCGGACCCGGATCAGTTGGATTTAGCCCGCTACCCAGGACACCAACACCACCCCATCACATTGGCAGATCACGTCAGATCGCTGGCTGTCACCGCGTCTATTCCTGCTGGATTACCGACAGCTGGAGGGATCAGAGGGGTGGCCCGGCATGGAGAACTGTGGGCTGTCGGAGGCAAACTTGAAGTAGTGGGGGGGGAAAAAAAGACAACTGCGAGAGAGGAGGGAAGCTTTGTAATGTATGTATGACAGAGCAAAAGAACTCAGGTGAAGTCAACATGAATAAAGGAGCAGGGAAACAGTTCGTGGTTTGTATTTTAAAGACCTTACGCGGACGATAATCAGCCAATCGACAGTGGAGAAGGGTGCTGCCATAGCTGGGTTGTTGATGCCTGTGCGCACGCACGCACACGCACATGGATTTACAGCCTCAGTCTGAAGCTCATCTGACACCGGATCGATATTCTCCTTCGTTATTTTGCGTTTTTTTTCACGAGGGAGTGAAGCATCCTGGGATTTATCCTCGCATCGCTAGAGCCGAGTAACCGTGAGGCGCCCCCTCGCCCCGCGCTCTCACCTGGCCACAACCTGCGCGCGCCTGGGGAAGTGTGTATTTTGTGCTGCATATTTGTGTGTCGGCGTATGAGTGTGTTGGGTTTTGTTGACCGCCAGGGGGAGTGTAGGTTTATGTTGCTCTCGTATGCATATGGGTTCTGTGCCAGGTTTTAATTAGCTGAACTTGACTGTGAGTGATGGTGTGTTTGCTGGTGCTCGTGCGTCCGTTGATGTTTTGTGTTGGTGCATGTAGATATATAGGCTAGGTGTTGTGTGGGCACGGACGTAGGATGCCCAGCATTTCTTCTGCATCACTTCCCCTTCCTAGTGCATGTCGTCGTATCTTCTGGGCGCCTGTTTGACCTCCTGAACACCTGAAGGGACGAAAACTCCAGCAGGATGAGTGATCGTTCTGGAGCAAGCACTTTAGCAGCCATGACGCTGGAGGAGCCTGGAGCCGAACAAGCGTCTCCCAGAGCCCCGGGCCCTCTCCGATGTGGCCCTTGTGCCGTTTGGCCTCGCCAGCAGACCTGGCTGTGTGCTGTGCCCTTGGTAATGGGTTTTGTGGGACTGGGACTTAGTCTCATGCTGCTGAAATGGATTGTTGTGGGATCTGTTCAAGACTATGTCCCCACTGACCTGGTGGATCCTAAAGGTAGCATTGGACAGGATCCTATATTTCTCTCTAAGCCCAGTGCCATGCCCAAGGGGCCTGACATTTCCACCTCCACGACTACTTCAGTTGCCTCTACTACAGCAATGGTGTCAACTACCACGCCGCTAGCTGCAGATGGAACCGCCCCAGCACCAAGAACTCGAACTGGGCCTCCTGCAAACCACTCAGCCAATGGCAGCACTGCCAACGGAGATGGCAACCGTGCCCCACACCTTCACACTCGCATTAGCGGGACTGTGGCTACTGCCTCCACCACCAGACTCGCTCCACCATTCAACAGCAAAGAGGTCACGCCTCGCAGCACTGTTAGAAAAGAAACCAGAGCTGGTGATGGACGAAACGGAGCCGTCAACGCAAAGCCGGGGCAGACCTCTGCTCCCATCACCACCACAGCATCCACCACATCTACGGCAACTGTGAAGATCACCGCCAAGGTGCAGCCGACCACCTCCCAGCCGGCAGCCCCGGTCAAACCCACGTCAAGGTGGAATCACGGGCGCCCAGGCAAGGGCCCAGCCACGCGCCCACACCACCGCCTCCGAACACGTAAGTCCAGTTTTTGGGTTTTGTGAGTAAGTTTGAACCAAGTCATGTGTTAAACTTGAGATGAGTGTTTTACAAGAGCTCTTTTCTGGGCCTTCAGAGCGGTAATAATGGCATGTCAGTATAGCTACAGAACCAGTTATCACATATAACTATATTCCTCTTTTGTCTGATGTTCTATGATATGACTCATGGTCTGAGAATATAAATTATTTCCTTTTATATCCACATGGAAAGTGGATACTCCAGCAGCTTAACATTAATCGTATTCATTAGCGCAGACAGATATCAAGGGATATTCTCCGTATTTTCACCCCTCTCGTCTTTATCTTTTACTTGTGCCCTAATCCGATATGAATCTTACATCTGGAGGAGTTTTTTTTTTTTACACACTTGTTTAAGTACTATTAAAAGCAGGACTCCATCTAGTAGGATTTGTTTTGTTTTTGTCTGCAATAGTTGAGATGTTAAAGCTCTGTGATGTGCGCTGTGACAAAGCATAGCGTATTTGTGTTATGAAAACAAATAGCAGGACCCGGCGAGGTGTCTAAGTGGGAGAAAGGTTAGCTCTCACCTCCTGTAGGGAAGAATCAGATATAGCAAGGCCACACATTCCATTTAGATGAGAGGATACTGGGAGCAGAGTGTCGCAGGTACTGCTTTCACACTGCGGGGAGAGCGAGGAAAAGAGAAGGCTCAGAGGAAAAATAGATGCATACAGGGATGACAAGAAGGCTGCAGAGGACAAGTGGAAATAGATGAGGTGGGGAAGAGAGAGATGGAGGAAATACACTTTGAAAAACAACAGAAAGCTGTAGAATATGGCGAAGCAAGGAAGAGACTGTGGGAAGCATAACGAGGCAGTCGAATGAAGAGTGGGAGCTGCGAGTAGAGAGGAATGGCAGATGGAGTGGGCTAAGTAAGGGAAAAGCTTGAGGGAGATCGAGGGTATAAAGCAGGAGAGCTGTAGATATTGCATATTTAGTATTGTGTAAAGAAGGAATGCTTCCTGAATATTCATTCCACTAGGGACATATTTTTAACATCACAAGATATTTTTTCAGATGTGCGTGAGTGTGATCACAAGTGCCGACCGAGGACGACTATATAGGATGTGTTTTTTTTCTCAAACTCACGGCGGTGAGGGAAATCTGATTTTAATTGGCAGCTTCTACCTATGGTTGTTACAATACAAGGCGTTCAGCAAAGAAACATTGTGATCAGCAATAGTAAAAGAATGCTCTAAATGAATGTGCAGGCGCAGTGAATTAGGAAAGAGTCGGTTTGCCGGCCTCTGTTTCAGCAGACATGAAATGTTAATATGGAAACTGAAACCTTTTGAACGGCGCTTCCGGTTGACTGTATATTATCTTCTTGCTTGGACAAGTCAGATGCATCGATTCCAAAGGCAAACAGCGGTCAAGTGACATCGTTTTCTTTGCCTTCGGTCTTAGACAGCTGGAAAATGGATATCAAACCGTATATAGTCTGTTGGCAGTTGTAAGGCTACAGAGACAATGCCATAGTTTCCTCAGCTGAGCGAGAACGTTTGGCTGTGCTCAGCTTGGACTCAGTCTGCAACAATGGATGTCAATGGTGAAGAAAGTATAGTAATGCCCATACCCGGGCTCCTCCTGCTGCATAATCCACGGCTCTCTCAGCTTACGTCACTCGACAAAGAGCTGCCAAACAGCTAAAAGCTGCCAAACTGGGCAGACCCCTTGTGTGAACATCAGGAAGCATCTGTTTGTACTGTATACTATAAAAGGCCACTGCTTTCAAAAGCTAAAGCATGCATGGTAACATTGTAAAGCCCTTAGTTAATAAAAGCTTTCGGACGTGCCTGTAATTTTTAGCGCAGGCTTTTGATAAATCAGCAGCCTACATTTTGACATCAAGCACAGTGGGCTGACATTTTGACCCACATGTGGAATCTTTATCCCTGCATTTAATACGTGTCTGACACAGCTTGGCTATGCTTTAGATGAATAAAAATGCAAAAATTGTATCTTTTTGTCAAACCTTTTGATTCAAGAATGTAGATAAATACATTAATTTTTTTCTCCCAAAACATAATTCATTGCCAATATTGTATTATGTCATGATAATTTGACTAACTGCGCTCTTATGGTACAGTGAGCTGGCAGGATTATTAAAACATATGTTATAACGAAATTTCCTCCTGTAGCAAAATTGCTTTTGTGATTTAAGTTCAGCTTCTATTTGTGTATCATTATTGACTGAATGAGAACAATGTTCAACATGTAAATAGACATCTCTGGCAGAAATATTTCTAAAGAAGCAGTAGAAGTCCTTTTAGTCATAGGGGCTTTTTCTCTTAAATGCATTGTTTCTTCAGACTATATGTGTTTTAGTGATTCATCTGTAAAGGACGGCATCTACGATAACTGCACTAAACATCAGTGCTGATGTCTAGAAAGGAATACTTAGGCTACACTTTCAACCCCAATCACTGCACTTGCTTATTCTGTCAGGTCAAGGCTTGATTGTGTTTCAAATGGTTTCTTGCAATCTTATTGTACCCTGTGCCTCATGTTGACACTGTTGCTAAGCATCAAAACACTGAAGCATCTTCCTGACCGAATGTTACTTAAATCCACGCCTCCCCTCTGCTGTTTATTTATATGTATTCCAATAACCCTTGTGTACAGCACTGCACGGCACTAACTCAGCATTTTTAGGGCAACACAACCTATTATGAAAGCTAACGCTTGAGTTTCAGCAATGTAGGCTGTATGAAGCAGTAGTAGTGTAACACTACTGCGTGTAGAGGTGAACAGTGCAGTGTGATGCGGTGTCATGATACAGTGAAAATGACTTGATAAAGACGAATGTTTCACCGTGGCTTCAGATGCATTTGCCTTTACCCACAGCCAACTGAGCCCATATTTCACGAGAGGACGGTGTGCTAATGCACCTACAGTGAACAGTGTCAGATTTCACATTATCTGGACTCCATAACATGATTTTTTAAACTGTCATTGTCCAAAAATCACGTTATTCATTCCTATTGCCCCCACTGCTTGGTGGCGATCTAACGAATCTCAGTCCTGTAAGAAAAAGCTGTGTCCACTGGGGGTAATGACATACCTATTCCTTTTGTCATCCTCTTTCCTTTCTCTCCCCCCGGTTCCCCCATGGTTACCGTGTCTGCTCTCTGTGCCATTGTGTTCCTGCATCTATTTTTGCTTTGCTTTTGTGCTTTTATCTTCTTTTATGCGTTAGCTCCTAAGCTCACATTCACGAGCACACAGCAAGAAAAAAACTGGCACACTTGTAAACACAAAGACAAGCATGTAACGTGTGGGCCCATACTCATTAATCTATCATCTGTATTTGAGACTATTATGTACCCGGCTCCACTCTCTACATACATGCCCCTTTGCCTCAGAATTAGGGAATGGAGCAGTGCACAATGAATGCCTGTTGGGAAACCATGGGACGCTGTGTTGGCTCAGGGCCTATTCTTCTCTCTCCTTGGTTGTAAGAAATGTTCCTTAGTAAAGTGAGGTTGTAATTCCCTGCACATCTCACTAGACTGATTCCAGATTCTGCATTTAAATGTTTGTCAAGCAATTCAAAGGTCTGGTGTTGCTCTTCGGTGGAATCAATGGCTGTTTCCCCAACTGCCGAGTCAATCAGCGCCTTTGTAGGTGGGACTCATTTTGGGAACGTCAAATGAATGCAAGGAAAGTGACTCAGCTTTCAAGGCTGCTGTAAATCAACCGACTGAAACAACGGCTATTAAATCAGAACAGCTGTGTACTAAAGGCATTAAAAACAGGATGAAAAAGTGTCACTGCTCTTGTTCCTGTGGGTTTAATTTCTCAGTTGTCTCTTTGGCACTTTGAGGAAATGATTTGGGAGGTTTCTGTGCTTAATAGTTAGTGAACATCTTGGAACCACATGTTCAGAGATTTTTTTCTTTGCCCTCGCTAGTGAAAAGAATTCTTGAGTTTCCTGTCATTTATTTATTTCATAATACAATTTGGCATAAGTAAAGGCTAACCTGTCTTTTTTAGCTACGACTACTAGATTACACCTGAAAATGATGTTGATATAAAACTGAAACTAGAAACTAAAGAGCAAAGATTGACGTTTCACCTGACGTGCAAGCCCCTCTTTAATGTACATGTAGCTTTCACAAAGTACTGTAGGACCAGTGGAGCATGTAAGGGCGATTAAAAACAAAGATATAAATCCAGTGTGCCTCTCTCTTTCTGTCTCGAGGGAGGTCAGGTTCAGATTTGCCAGTCTGCCTCTGAGGCCCCTCTGTCTCTCCTGAGACACGCTCTGCTTGTTCGTCGAGGCTGGCCCGAGCAGGGCTTCTTCTGCAGTGTGTGTGTGCAGCTGCACCGATTTACAGATATCTTTCTATGCGGGGGGCAAACTCTCATGTTTGAGGTTCTTTTACATTAGACTCAAAGTTATTAGGCAATGTTTGGGAATGTGAATGTGTATATATGTTTTTGTGTAAACGTGACAAAGTCAGAACAATATTTTTTTTATATTCATGTTAGCTTTGCTACAGGAGGCATCAGAAAACAGCTTGACTTTAGGCGTGCTGCGCCACATGTGGGTCTTCCAACAGTGTGCCAGCTTTATTTAGAGGCATAGTTTCATCAGACAGTAAATAGGGAAACATATGTACTTTACACAGGCATATTAAGAAACTGCAGCCTTCTGCTGTGTTGGCCCTGGACATTTTCCTAGCACAGACACTTGACACTGATGGGCACCAATTACAAAGCCGAATACATCAGTGAATTCTGTGGGATAAGCCTGCAGACAAATTATTCTGACAGCGCAGTGAATGCTTGAAATTTTGTGGGAATTGATCCCATGCCCTTTCCATTCGTAGTGCCATGCTCTACGCACTGAACCTCACACAATCAATAAGATAGAAGGAGGGAAGGAGCCTTGAGTAAAGATGGCTGTGGGAGAGAGAGAGGGGTGGGGGGAAGTGAGAGAGTGCAGACTGACAGAAATAGGGTATGCTGGATACAATAGAAAAAAAATAATTTATTGAAGCCAAGACTGTCAAAAACCATGAGAGCATGGTCCAGAGGTAAGGATCCAGCTGCAAGGTAAGGCATATAGACATCATAGCTGAGTGAATGAGTCTTGGCTTTAGATTGCTCATAGGCATTCTACATATTTGAATTTTTTAAGTATTTCACTTCGGTCTTGTCACCACAATGTCTGCATGATGTATCCTATACAGAACTGAATCAGCAGAGTATGTAAATCACTGGAGTTTATCAGTGTATTATACATTATATATTATACTTATGCATAGTTCTTATGGAAGTGTTTGTGTGTGTGTGGGAAGATAATTAAAAGAGACTGTATTACACTTTACCTTTTTAAAAGCTGAACTGATTTGTCACAAGAAATTATTCAGCAACTCTTTTTTTCATCAATTAATAATTTAGTCTTTCAAAGAATTCATCACCTTCTCAGAAGTGAGGATTTGATATGTTTATTTTATGTATAGCCATTTATGATTAATCACGTAGGGAGCATGCTACGGAGAAACAGGCCACCAACGATAGATAGCTACTTTTATGTGTCTGAATCTTGTACCCTGTAACGTTCGAGACTGGAGCCTTTGCTAGTTGTTGCACGCCATCCTTCCTCACTCCACCGACGTTTGATCTTTGAATTTAGCCTCTCGAGCAGCACTTCATGCCTTCTTGACTTGAATCGCCAGACTCTAACCGCAACCATGGCCCCAACTCCAACCCTAACCTTTAATAACCTAAAGCCTGGGAAGCTTGTTGGGGGTGCTGAAAGGCCTGGAGCTTCCTCTGGTGAATGAAGGTGCTTGGATTCCTTTGCCTCATTTTCATTGTAGATCTTTAGCATTTATACAGGCAAGACCTAAAACCACCCCAGTTATTCATAGTTCCTCTGAACCCTAACACTTCTAAACAAATCCTCCACCCATTACATTCTATGTACACAGGCCTACCGGTGAAACTAACAATGTTGTTGCTGTAATAGATATCTTATGACGTGTAACTGATGCTTTTAAGTGACATTTGACTCTCAGGCAGCTGCAGCCAGGGGACTCATAAATTGGCAGAGGAAAAAGTTTGCTTACTGTAAGTACTGACTGAGGACATCTTAGGGCTTCTTAATGTTGCTGTGTGATTTATGTAGACAAAATGTCCACTGGGAGGTGGAAGACGAAGTAGCGCGGGGTACTATTGGCTGAAATATTAATGTATAGAATGAGAAACATATGTAACTTGTGTTGCTGGAAGTGTGAATAATTGATTAGGCATCCCTTTCATAAAGTGCTTGAGATGGCCCACGCCTGGTGGTCTAGTGGCGTGTACATGGTGTGGGACCAAGCTACCATTCAGGAGCAAGAGTAGCTACAAGTAACCTTTAAATCCCTGGACACAAAATCTGGGAAATGTTTGAATTCATGTTTGGTTTGGTTTTACTCACCTTGGAGTAAAGGGAGGTCCGGTTCAGATTTGAGTGAGTAAGGTGAGTAAACCTTACTCACCAATTTTCATAAATGCAGCAAAAAAAACACCCACAGAGTTAATAGTTACTGAAGCACCCACAGAGAAATGAAGGTGTTTTTGATTAGGAACAGGAATATCCCCAAACTGAGAGGAAAAAGTAGGATCATGACTGTCTGCAAACATTGCCCCCCCCCAGCTTTAAGTCTTTCCACACTGTGAAGAAATGGAGAGTGGAGAACAATTTTAAAGAGTGGCTGTAGTGGTGGTGGTGTTTGTGTACTTGGGGAGTATTCAGTAACTTACTAATTTTAATCACATGCTGTCATGCCTACTTACCCACAATCCACAGTGCTTTTTTTCCCTTCTAAGCAATGGGTAGTCAGCATTGGTCTGCTTCTAATCCACGAAACCCCACTCACTCACTCACTCATTCTGTCGCTCATCCATTCATTCATCCACTCGCTCACTCATTCATGTGCAGAGGACACAGTAGCTAACTAGCTCAAGGGGCACCGAGATATAGTAGTGCATGTGGCTGTGGCAGTGCAGAGAGGATTACAGTCCATCATATCTGATCTGAGACTGTTAGATCCCAATATTGAATTACCGACCCTGCAGGGACTCCGGTTCCGTTATCAATTTGCAAACGAATAAAGCAGAGGAAAAGAGGATGAGGATGGGTGCGCTTCAGGTGGGGGCTTTGTGTGGCCTGGAGGTTTTGGTGGGATGCGATAAATCGAATAATAGCCAATTTTTTTGGTCCAGAGGACTCCAAGTGCCAAAACAGATACAGCACCCTGCGTGATGTAGATGTTATGGCGTTTGACTTCGTTGCTATTCAGATAGATATATGATCCCATTTTGGAGGGATTACAGCTGTAGTGGCTGCGTAGAGTCTTCATTAACTGTTCTAAAAACAGTATTTATGCCCTACAAATGATTCAAAGCAACATTTTAAAAGCTTTACACAGCTTCTTAAAAGGAGAGCAGCATGTATAGTATTTAAATTTATACGTATGGGATATTTTGTGTCAAATTATATAAACACAGTCTCAAACACTGTGTAACATTTAATTTCAGACTTGTTCTCTTCAAAATAGAACTCAGGCGGTGAGGTGAAATTTGGCCAATGTTGCCTCCAAACATCTCTGTATCTAAACCTCAATTATTGCAGCTTGGTTAGATATGTAAGTCACAACTTCCATCTGAGGTAGGCACAGCATGTGCAGCATGATTTATCACTAGCCCTGCTTCACACGTTGCATCTGGGTACATGACGAGCCTGCAGGAAAGTGTGGATTGCGGAGGTTGCAGCAGTCGGATTGATTCACTGCAATGTGTGGCCTGCTGCCACCCCCAGTGACGGGAAATGTGCCACGGTGCCCTGGTTGCGATGGAGAGGCTTATTGTGGCGTGTGGAGGTGGAGGTGGAGATGGAGGTCACCTTTCACTCTCTCTCTCTCTCTCACATCCCTCCCACTATCATTCATACCTCTATACTTAGTTTCTTCTTTTTTAAATTCTCATCCTCGTGTCCTCTATTGTAAGGCACACTCTCGCCTGTCTCCTTGCTCTCAGTTCCTCTTTGTTTGGTTCCTTCATTCACCTCACATCACTGACAATATGAATACCAGCCAATGAGAGCTCTTATCTTAGGAGTGTACCGGAAGAGATAAGAGTATCATTCATCATTCCATATTAGCTACTGTCACCACTTCCTCCAAAGTGTCCCCAAGGAAATTCTGACAAGGAACCGACACTATTTCATTAGTTTTATCAACTGCACACTTTCTTCTAAGGGTCTCTGAAATTCTTAGGTCCTACTTTACTAAACCTTATATACGCATAGGTGTAAGATGCTTAGTCATGACAGCTCACTGCTTAAAATAATCATGTCCGTTCACATTTTTTGCACTATACTGTAGGTTTGAATAAAATTACAAATATATTACTTAATGTAGCTCTGATTGTATATATATAAAAAATGTTTAACTTTTACAAAATAAAGTCTTATCTCGAAATGTAATGAATGAAAAGATATGAATACATCTTACCAATTCCTCCACACTCTCTCTTCTCACTACACACTTCAAAAGTATTTCAGACGATGTCCTAAAAATTGCAAATATGCGCTTCAATAGTCATCCAGACTATTTCACAACTGCTGTTGTTAAAACCTAAAGCAAAGTTTTTTTTCTGCTTTTTATGTTCTTCCAACTTTATCTTTAAGAAGTATGAGAACAATAGCAGCAAACGTAAAACAATTAATAACTTTATCAAAGTTATTAATAGGATGAATGCCTGATCGGAGACTTACTCTAATACTGTTCTCAATAAACACTGGCGCCCTGTATCATTAGGATCTAACTTTAAAGTACTTTTGATTGTACATAAAGTTTTAAGTGGCCAAGGTTCAGTGTACTTTGCAGACTGAGTTGTTTGTCCAATATGAGTCTGATCATCCACTGTGGATTAATTTTAACTGTAGATTAAAACAATCTCGGCTCCCACTCTGGAGTGTGCTTCCTTAATATACAAGGCAGGGAACTTTTTTAAGTTCAGATGGTGCCGTGATGGATCTCTCAGGAAGGCATAGAAGGCAAGTTGACATTTGGTGAAATTGCCCTTTAAATTATGTCAATTTTAGTTTGCTTTCATCTTGTCTTTTGTGTCTTTTGCTTCTTCTTAGAAATAAATTACTTTAGCTGATACTGGATTGTTCCACTTATGAGTCTCTTTATTCTGCGTTATTTTCGGTATATCAAAGGTGCTATGTATTGTTACTAACACCTGTATACAATAAAGATTAAATCTGCCTTCATATACTGACACCATCAGATATGTTTATTACACATTAATGTGACATTAATGAGATTATTTAATATAAAGTCTAATATAGCCCAATGCCCCCAATGCAGATGCTGTTATTTTCTAACATTGGCAGAAGCCCCAGGTGTGCTGAGCATGGCATTGATGAATAGTGAGAGAGGGAGCCTGAGTGGAGAGGGAAATGGAGACAGGGATCGACTATGGTCCTCTCATGTTATTTTCCTAGGGGCGTGCACAGCTTGTCTCATGTGGTAATCCATGCATGGTAAAACCTTATCCATGAGGCTAATGTCAACTCACTCCTGAAGATAACAAAACAAAAGCCCTTGCCTAGCACTCGCTTCACAGTGTGTTTCATATTCCCATAATCTACCATCTTACATGGCTCTGTTGTATGGATTTGTTGCCCAAGCTTGCTGATTAACACAAACATACTTCGCAAAGCACTTTTAGACTGCATACCGCTTCCTGTTACTTCTATTAAAAAGATGCCGGACATCTCGCTAGATCACGCGCCCTTATTTCTGTTGGTTGGTTGAAGCACACACTGCACACTGTGGGGTTATAACTGTTATTATACAGTTCATCAGTGGAAAGCAAACACATTTACAGCATTCACAGGAAGTTGTTTGACCAGCAAAAGTAATACATTACTGTAACTAGTCTGCTGTGCTTCCCAGTTCAGTGAAAGGAGCTGCTGTTGATATGTGACATGCCTATGTCCTGTGTCTTTGTGAGTGAGTGCATGTTAAGTATTGCGGTTTGAGCAGCAAAAGATCATAAAAGGACATGAGGAACTGTAGCACATGCTTAAAGTGGCCTTAAAGAGCCGAGGTTTAAGAACACTGAATCTTCACTAGACTGGAAGAGTATCCATCACATTCACGCCCAACCTGTCAGACAACTCAGTGAATTATATGTTGAAAATTCCCTTCTGAACATCCGGGCAGAGACATCTTTCTCTGTCTCTCTTTTCCATTTGATGTGCTACATTGAATCATTGATAGGACATCCACAACAACAGTGCTCCTCCCTATAAAACACCTGTCACAGACAGGCCGAAAGGAATACAACTAGAGTGAGATGTGGAATCTGTTCAGATCCTTTGAATAGTGAGTATGCAGCAAAGTGATGTATGTTGGGCCTTGTAAACAAAAGAAAAATGCTTTGCTGTTTCCAGCATTACACGATACGAGACTTAGACCTACGAAAATAACAATATAAGCATTCATTTTCATCATCGCGATTTCAATACTGTATGTCACAGTCTCCTGCAGAAACACTTATTCTGAAGTGTGTCTCCTCCTGTTCTGCATTTATGCCTACTCAGGAAATGGAAACACCAAACCCTATTGTGTATTTTTCCGTGATGACTATTAATGGAACGGGATGGAGCGTCTCACTTGCTCTGTGCAACAGTGCAGTTGCGGGCACTAATATGCGCTCCTCTCTCACTCATCAAGGAAACTCTTTGATCCCAGCTGGAGTCAGGGATGCTTTAGGGATACGATGGAATATTTTATTGCAGTTGTAGGAAAGCAATCGTCGGGCTTGCTTCAGTCCAATGGTTTCACCCTCTCCCCTCTTGGTAACTTAAGCTTTAAAGCCTCTGCTGGGAATCCAAGTGACTATTTTGCATGTTGTTACTGCTAAACTGTCTGTTTTACAAAAGAGCTGTGTTCCCTCTGAATTTTACAATGTGCATGTTGAGTAAGGACGTGTAAGGATGAGTCAAGTAAGGATGGCATGGGACTGTAGAATGCGGAGAGGGTTCGTAAAGATGAGGGCGACACTCAAGGCAGAAAGCGCCTGTGGTGTTACAGAGAATAATAAAGATTAAACGGAGATCAGCTGGGGGGAAGATTGGAGGGGGTCAGCGTGTAAGAGCAATATATGGAGGGAAGTTAAGATAGATGAAGTTGTGGGCAGACAGGTTTTCTATCTCTCAGAAGTGCACACATCTTGATTAAAAGAACGCACATTTTACGGAGTGGCCACTTCAAGGCTTTAATCAGATATGAAAATAAGGCACAATGTATAATTTATTGTTTCTTTCTTGGCAAAGAGTAATGGGTCTTTAGTTGACAGATGTTGGTCAACTAACAGCAGTATACCTTTACACGCACAAAATATGCTTGTGGCAGTTTTCTTTTTTTCTATATTCTGTCTTCAAAGAAATATAGAAAATGTCATTGCATTTCACATATCGGAGCATTTTTAGAGTAGTGTACATCTAAATCATACCACGCAGTATTATCATATGGAAGAAGCACGTCTGTGCTTTTGTGTTGCTTTGTATCCAGGAAAGGGCATCAAACACTGGTCATAAGTCAGAAAATAGACCCACACTTTTTATTTGGTAATCCACAACAGCTGGCATATGTGTGTGTGTGTGTGTGGGTGTGCATGGATGTCATGTGTGTATATGTGGGCAGACAGAGAGAGAAGATAACAGTACCAGATGGGTCCAGCTGTTGATTTGGTGGCCTAGATAAAAGATAGATGGGTGCCACTACCTTCATAAAGTGCCAGCAGAACAATTCGAGTGCGGTAGGTGTTAAAAAGCTTGAAGGCTTTGATGACCCAAACATTCAGCTGAGAGAGCGCACTTTTATTAAAGTCTATAATGAAGAGCGTAAAAAAAGAAAAACCAAGTATTGGTGTCCATTTTGAAGTTGATATTACCCATATGGCTTTGTTGTGTTCAACTCCAGCAGAAAGTGATTATTTCTTTGAACCAAAAAAATTAGATTTCTACTCTGTCAGATGTCAAACAGTCAAAAAGGCCCACCATGGCTTCCAGTAGACCCAGGTGATTTACAACTAGCAACACAGCAGTAGATCTAATAGTGGAGAACCTATAAGAGACAGCGTGAAGTATTTAGAGCTCATGGTGGCTTAAAAATGCTTGAGAGCCAGTAGTTGCTGACTATTCTTCTGGCAGTCGACTAATATCTAAAAATGTCATAGTAGTTGATATGTAAGTGGGATAACAGGTAAAGAGAGACGCGGTTTCTTTATTTTTTAAACCTTGGCCAGACAGTTGCGTGCTGACCATATTGTCCATTTGAGACAACCTCAGCACAGCGCCCACTCCCACACAAACACTTAAATGGCCATTATCAAAGGAGAGGTGGAGAGCGGTTACTGGCCTGAGGAGAAGGAGGAGGTGAGATAGCAGGTCTCTGTCCTTTTCCGGGGAACTCAGGACAGCGAGAGCCTTCACCAGCACCCCAGGGAATGGGAAGACAGATTAATGCAGAGGCTTTAATATTTCAGATGAAAATGTATTACTGCTCTCTTGCTCTTTTCTCTCTCTCTCTCTCTCTGGCTCAGATAGGTGGGCTAGAAGCATGACTGTGTTTTGCTGGGGGGTAGGTTCCCCCATCTAAAGTGTCTCTGTCTACCCATTGTGTGAGAATGTGGTAGATCAGCAAGGAATGCATCTAAATGAATAGTGGATTGTTTGATTTTGCGTGTGGCGTCTCGTCTGTCTGTGCGTTTATCTCTGTGCTGAAAGCTCTTGACCTTGCAGCCCACCCTTTGCTATCTATCTTTAGCAACATGTTATATCGCTTTGCCATCTTGGATGAGATGCTATACTTCTGTTCACTCTCGCTCAGCCACACCCAGCCCCTCTTCATCAATCACACAGTCACCGTGATTAGTACATCAGCGGGCAATTTGAGCTAATTGCAGATCAATCGGAATCTGTGTTATAGCAGCTCATAGGTAACGAAAAATTGAAGTAATGGAAAGCCAAAGATAGACGTCTGAGCTGTTTATTGCTGGTGTTGCTACTGACTCAGCGGTGAGTTCATCAAATGCATTGCAGCACACCCTCCCACTGCTCTGCAGGAAGAGTTGGCTTTTGTTGATTTGTGTATTCGTGATAAGGTTCAGATTTCCTCGCGCTTCTTTTCTCCATGGTGCCAGATGGGGGCCATATGTTTTGTAAATTTGACAGACAATATTGTGAATCGCATACTTTGAAACTGAAAGTTATAGTTCGAGTCTTCCGGTACAACACATACTTGTCCAAGTCATATAATTTACTACTTTAAGCCATGCTGAACTACTGCACATGAACACATCAGCAAACTGGATGCTTAGTGCAATTAGTACAATCTCTCTAACCTCCCAGTTTTGTGCACCCACCCACTGCATTAGTACATCTGTAGGCCAGGGTCATCCTATCAGCTTGGTACGCTGAGCAGCTCTGTTGTGCTATTTTCCAGTGGGCACTGGGTGTATAACCCACAGTCCCTGCAGCATATCCTGGGCCAGACCCATGGTCTCCAAGGGGAGACCTTACAGGTGACCAAGCCACCCTTGAGCTATACTCCCGTGTTTTTCAATCAGGAACTTGTGCGGGGAGGTTTATTCTGTGTTTTTGTTTTCCTTCTTTCCGTGGTTTCCAGCTGATGCATACTATTTAAGATGTCGTTCTTCATCTGTCTCCGCTCTTGGGGCCCGAGGCTGTTCGTCAGGGAAGTTCTCTTCCTCGCTCTTTTCCTCCTCGCTCCCAGAGCTGCGTGTCTCACAGGAAGACACATGCTCACACTCTCATTACAAACTCTCTCTCTCTCTCTCTTTCACACATGCATAGTGAAACACAGGCTTTCTCTCTCTTACACAAACAAATATACACACATCTGGGGTACATCTCCCTAGAGGCCTTCTGGCTCTTTTCAAACCAAACGGTGCGTTAATGTGCTGACATGTTTAACACACACCTTTCTCCCTGTTTCTGCTATTTTGTCCGCCCCCCCCTTTCACTACATTATTGTTTTACACTTTATTTCCTGAAACTTTCAATCTCTATGAACTCGTATGAAAAGGAAACAAAGTGCGCACACAAACACACACACACACACATACATGTGTGATTATTAATGGGAGCATGACAAAACTTTAACCAGTGTCTGGAACCTGAGGTGTTTGTAATCTGCCTTAATTCTATGTTTTATACATGTAAATAAACACATTTGATTTGGTAAAAAATCTATATAATCAAAAACATTACAGCAACATTATACGTAAGAATTTCATCATATTTTATTATTTTATTTTATAAACTATGAACATTTAATCCTTGTCACAATTGTACTCCTCTCTCTGTAGAGTTCTTGTGTGAGGTGTTGGCTTTTCAGTGTCACCTTTTGCCACTATTCCTCTTACATATCTACTTTTACACATTCGTCCATCCGTTGTCTTTCGCTTTGACGCGGACAGTTCCTCTGCCATCATATCCACTCACGCTGACACAGCATTACCAAAGGAATCACTGCTCCACTGCGTTGTCTAGCTTTCTTCTTGAAAGTAAAGTAAGTCTGTCCAGTCAAGAAGCTGTCCAGCGCTGAAAGTGGCAACACGGGCAGCTACAGTGCTGAGCATTCAGAGGTCAGCGAGAGTCAGCTGAAGACAGGTGCAACAGGAACACGATGTTGAAAGGCAGAGACACGCTGAGAGCAGCTGGCTGGAAAAAGAGAGGGAGAGCAAGAGGTGAAAGCAGAAAAGGGGGAGAAATGTGTAAGTGTAGAAGGATGGAGGACAAAATGGGGAATAGAGCAACGAGAGTATCAGTCTCAGTTACACTGTTTCACATGGTGGATGCCCTCTTTAAAAGGCCAATTACTCTGTAATAGTCCTAGGCTGACTAGGTGATTTCTCACTGTGCTGAGTGGAATGGCAGAGCAGGAGTGGAGTCAGTCCAGTGGAGAGACCCAATCATCATTGCACTGGAGTGAAGGGAGTCAAGGGAGACACACATATATAAGTGTGTGTGTGTGTATAGGTGTGCAAGCACAGTTTGTGTGTATAATTGTCACCGTTCCAGTGAATTCATTATCAGAATGTGACCTTCAAGCACTACAAGCACTTTTTAACAGGACCAAAATGTGGTGTATGTGTGTGCTTACATGGTTGTGTATGAAATAGGGCTCACCGGGGAAAAATTACATGTAGCTCACTGATACAGTTTAGTACAGAAACCTGAGACAGCACCGCAGGTGAAACTGAATATACTTTGAAATCCAACAAATGTATATATATATATATATTTATACATTCTGTAATAACCTGAATAAAAACGCTTAGCAACCAGTAATTGACAGCCAAGATAAATGGTAGTTCACTGTCACCTTTTCCCCATTGAATCATGCTTTCCTGGGCCCACATTGTATTTTTCCCTCTCTTTATTTATTTATTTTTCTCATTGCGCTCACTCTTATGCACTGCGGCGGTTCTGGACAGCACACGCAGATTTATTAGTGGCTTGTAATTGTGGTGATTTAGGGGTTTAAGCTCGCTTTAGCGGCACACTCAAGTCCCTTTGAATAACAACACCAGGTATGTAAAAAGACTGAGAAGATATCAGAGGTAACAGCAGTAACTCACCCTGATAATGAAGATTTTGTAGCTACGCTGTTTGCAAGCTAATATTCTCTCCACTGACTGCATTATGAATTGCATCCACGAGTTAATGAAAACTTTTATATTAGTTGGACAGTTCAGATTTGCCTGCACAATCTATACCACTGATGATGACATTCACAATCAACACCTGCATCATTGATTTATTAGTTAGCAGTGTGGATGCCACTTATTTTATATGTTGCAAACACAATTCTTATCCTAATATTTTTAACATTTGCAGATCCAAACAATTCAAAATAAAATCTAAGTTAGTAGAACAGACGGTGGAACAGTTATTTCAGTAGATCTGCAACAAGGAATGATAGACTGTGTCATGACAGATCCAGTCAGGGAGGTGCAAGGAAACTAACCTGTACTTGTGCTCTTTAATTGAATAAGATAACTCTGTTTTTCACTGGGATTCAAAAAACAGACCAGCTAATAACCTGAAGAATATATTAGATATTTATATATTACACAAATGTTTCTCACAATAGATTTCTCACACTTTATGCTTATTATTTTGATTTTCTTTACAGAGAAGATGTAGCAAAACTGTCGGAACCTAATCTAATTTGGAAAATAAACTAGGGCATCCTCAAGCACAAGACAGAGAATTCCCTGACCTCCCAGACTGACTTTAATGGTTCTTCCTATGTGGTTCCCTTTAAAAGCCAACTTACCACAAGCTAATGGCTGTGTATGAATGTTTAATCACATATGGATGGGATCAAAGATTTTTAGATGTGCGTGACAGCACCCGTTCCATTCCCTGTGGCCTTTGCTGGCCTCAAGTAAAGATTCTTGAGTGAAGTCATGCTGAAGGGGCCAGATGACACTGCTGCTGCTGCTGCTGCTGACGTTTGTGTGTGTGTGAGAGTGTGTGTGTGTGTACTCACAAGAAAGGAGTACTGAGAGAGGTATGATTGAGGTGGGGGAGAAGCTGTTTTCACGCCCAACAACCTGCCAAGATTGTGATTTAAAATGATACAAATGCATTACACGTGGAGAGATACAGCAGGATGGCTTCTAGTCCAAGATTGAGAGAGGTTAGGGCTGCCAAAATGGACTCCTCCCAAAACATACAGACTACAAATATCTGAAAAAGCTGAGATCTTTTTTGAGGTAAAGTGTGAAAACGTCTGAATCCTTATTATTATGATTTATGGGCTAAATGTTTTGATCAGACAGTTTTGTCTTTACGTGCATGCTTAGCGTTTTATGCCAAGTCAACACACATGTACACGTGTTATAAGAATGTGTATGTGGCTGTGGATGTGTGCGTGTGCCAGATTGCATATGCACTGATGCATTTTGTAACATTCTGATGTTGCCATTTATCACTCAAAAGACGGATTGACATGACAAGACATTTTTAGGGACAACATATGATGAGAGTGACACTAGCGCAAACATACGAACAAATGGAAAGATAATAGACAAACACACACGCGCAAAGAATAACCAGAGACCGTCACATGTTCTATAGAAAAAACTAAAAAAAACATGTGACGTGTTGAATAATCTGGATATGAATATATAACTAATAATGAAGTTCTAGACATGTTACTTCTACTGCATAGCTGCCTTTATTTGGAAATGTGTTGTTGCACACAGCAGGAAAGCAGACAGTCCGTTCCCAGAGTTTATGTGTCCAGATGTGATTAAAATGGTTAATACCTATAAGCGTCTTTTGTGGCTGTCATAATGTGACATTTGGTGCAGGAAATGTAAAATTGCCAAAATAGATCAGTGCGGTGGACCAACTAGATTTTACAAGTCAAATCAAGCCGCTTTAATGCATAAGCTACATGTCCTTATTGCCAAGCCTCGGGGCAGTGAAGCAGAAAAAACACATTGCACCTTTTTTTTTTGATTCTGCCGCTTTCCAGCAAGTCAATAATATTCCAATTTCTCAAAGTAAATGCAAAACGAATGATGTCAATCGGACCGGTGAGGCAGGGCGGCCCTGTCTGAGGCCTTTTAAATTGCATTTTTCCAGATTAGGCCTTGCGTTTTGTCTGAGCCTTGTAAATAAAGACTAGTTGCATATTGTTTAACCCAGGATTAGACTCACCTGTAACGGGAAATGTGTGCAGTCAATTACTCATCAGGGAGGAGATGCCACATGATCTTCCTGGGCCAAGTGTCTGGTGTGATGTGATGAGTTTATTATACGATGGGAAGACAAAAAACGATGTGCTACCTTAGAAACAAAAAATAACTGTCATGGTCCTATAGGCTGATTTGCCCATTCAGAATTGCAGTAGATGTGATGAGCAGCGCCATAATTATCTCTGTCCACTAAACCCCTCATTGGCTTTCCACAATGACACTGTACTACACTTGGAGGAAGTTGTGACCACATTAGCTGCATTCATTGGTGCATTTGGGGGCAATTTCATAATGTAGAGTGGCGACCATCAGGGTTGTGGTGTGGTAATGGTAATAGTCCAGCTATTGCAGCAGGTGCTTACTAGGGTTATGAGCCCATTCAGGCCTCATCATCACAGAGCAGTTAGGAACTGAAAGAGGATTCACTTATGTGAGTGTGAGGCAGTTTAACACATGTATGATTCATGTATTGTTGGCTGCAACATTTGCTTCTCCTAATTCTGTGGTTATTGAACTTTACTGCTACTAACACTGAACTATTTGCTAATTTTAGCTCAGCTTTACGACCAATAGAAACCTCAGCCGTGTGATTAAAAACTATTTGTTTTTTCTTTCTTAATGACTGTTTGTAATACTTTGTTTTGCTTTGTGTGTTTCTACTTCTGAATACTTAATATTACTGAATATTCCTGAGGGATCACTGTGATCCTATGGCATACACATGCTCGGTGTTGACCCATCCAGATGGGATTAATATTCCACAGTGATGTGGATGATTAAAATATTAGCTTTTCTTCTCTGCAACTAGACCCACATTCTGGTCAGCACTGTAGCCATTGACATGTTACAGAAAGCAACCTGGCCTGCTGTATCTGTTTTTAAATGACCTCATTACACCCCAATAAACTCGTGCAGAGCTGATGAAATGAACAGAAAACACAACTCTTTATGTGTTTATGTTAAAACACAAAGGCCTTTGGTGAAAGTGCATTAGCACCCTGGCATCAGGTTTTCACTTCGGCAACAAGGGAATCACCTGACCATGACTGACAAAACTGTCGCCTTGTGTGTGGAAATCCAGATGTGGGTGTGTGATTATTGTTACAGCTGTGGACAGGATGCACATATTGTGCTGGCAAAAAAAAAAAAGGCGTACAATCTAGCAACATATGTTACTTTCCCGTGTAAGTGATCCTAACAATAAGAAACAGATAACATATGGGGTATACTAGAACAACACAATGAAGTGCAGATCTGATGTAATTAAAAAAAAAAGCATGTCATTTTGTGCTTCCTGACTTTGTCACTCTCTCCCACTCACTGAACACAGCTGAGCCATAGCTAATAACTGCCCCAAAAGTTGCTAGATTTGTTCCCCAGGCTAACTTAGTCCTTAAAAATCTCCACATCTGGGGACGCAGTTGCTAAAATGGTAACACGGGCATGTATTGAAGCTACAGACTTTATGCTGCTTTCAGAAATGTGCATTTAAGTTATGCTTGTCAGTCAAATTACTGAAGATATTCCACCCTAGTGGAATGAGCACAACCTGTCTTTTATTGCACGAATAACAGCACAAAAAGCAAATCATGAATAAATACAGGTCCTTCTCAAAATATTAGCATATTGTGATAAAGTTCATTATTTTCTGTAATTTACTGATAAACATTAGACTGTCATATAGTTTAGATTCATTACACACAACTGAAGTAGTTCAGGGCCTTTGATTGTTTTAATATTGATGATTGTGGCATACAGCTC
>JAUMHF010000011.1:7798595-7835257 GCA_032359275.1 Microctenopoma steveboyesi | reverse complement strand
TTAAAACAATGAAAGGCCCTGAACTACTTCAATTGTGTGTAATGAATCTAAAATATATGACAGTCTAATGTTTATCATTAAATTACAGAAAATAATGAACTTTATTACTATATGGTAATTTTTTGAGAAGGACCTGTATATCTTTATTTTGTTAGATAATCATTATACTTTTATTTCTTAACATTAAACTTAAATCTGGTGTAATGCAGAAACAAACAATAGCTGCCAAGATTCGTGATATGTGATGTGATAAAATACAAAATTCAACTAGTAGACAGCAGTGAAACAACAAAAGTGATAATCATGATAAAAAAAAAAATTTCCCTTCACACTTTATCTTTAGGAATTTTCCACCCAAAGATAACGTAATGCTAGCTGACAGTTTATATCACTTGTAGCCACTTAGCGTCGTCGTTTTGAATAAGTTGTAGCCTTGTCCTACAGCATTCATTTTTTGCTACCACAGCTAGAAATACAGTGCATCGCTGATTAGACTTTCTTGCACCTCCACCACAAATGTCTAGACAGCGTCCTTATGAGGTTTATGAGTCAGTATGGGAGCTTATAATGGAGATGTTCTGATTATTTTAGCTGCTCATCCTTGATTGCTGTGTCTATGTGATGTGTTCTCTGTTTGGCCTGTAAATGGGGAGGGGCCCTTCAAATCATATCAATTATGCCTCATTTCCATTTTGAAGTGGTCCTGCACATCTTAATTTGGGAGCACACATAATTGCGCCTCCTCCCACACCTCTGGGGACAGTGTACACAGCGTCTTTGAGCATTGCTAGGTTTCTTGTTATTACCGTGGTGTGCATTCAAAGACAAATTGTTGCTGTCATTGTGGGCACTCTGGGTCGTGAGAATCTCTGAGGCTTTTGAGCACGGTGTCAATATCTTATTAATACAGAGATGTGGTAAATGGTCAATGCATTTCTGTCATCCAGTTGTAGTTTTCCTGATGTGTGGAATACAGCTAGTTATGATTTTAATATGAGTATTTGGCATAGCAGTGGTAATTGTACCTGTCACTATTAATTTGTCTTCATTAGTTATTATTAGAATGCAGGATGACATATTCCAAAGCATTTTCATATCCGTTGCTCTTAATGAAAACAAGAGGGGAAGTATTGTACATGTAAGGTTTAATGAATATTAGATTGTATGTTAGTGCTCCAGTCAGTATAATACAATACACTGCAGATATTGTGTAGGGAATCAAGCTCTGCGCAGTCATCCAACAAGACATTTGTCAAAAAGATACCGTGTGCTTGTGAGAAAATAAAGCCAGCACATCTAATCTTAGAGAGGGGGGTTCTTTTAAAATCACATCTATTGAAAAATGTGTGTATGTGCACTTGCCTTTATTTTTATAGATAACATTTGGTGACTTAAGGAGCTGGATTGTCTTATTGACTTCAAAGCTTTGGGTGGAAATGCGAAGAATGAATCTCTGCGGTTTTGTTTTTAATGCATGACAGTCTGGGATCATGATGGTTCTGTTCTGCACTACAGTTGTATACTGCACCTGCAGCTAAAGACACGTCGTAACATGGAGCTATTTGATACAATCTGTTCGAAATCCATTTCAACCGCGTCCTAGGATTGTATTCCAATGATAAGTGATTAACGTCATTTGAACGTAGCTGATGTAAATTGCGCCTGCGTGATTTTAACATAACACTTTAGATTCAACGCCGCATGTTGCATTGTCAGTGGGGATGTGTGATTATTTCTCAAAACTGTTAAGCACTGCAGTCATTTTGGGTGAAGCACAGTGCCATAAATATGTAACTGAAAAAGGAGGTTTTTACATTGACGGTATACATTTTTCAAAATGGAATTACACATTTGTTATGTTTTGCTTGGTCATGGTATCAAATCAAGTATTAAATCGTGTTACAAAGCACTCACTTCACTTTCTAATGGTATCTTTTAACAGTGTTTTCAAGCTACTCTGCTTTAAAGTAAGCTGAGAAAGAGTCAGTCAGTGTCTAAAATGTATCTTTCAAATTGATCTTTAACTATTCCAAAAAGGTTTGGAATGACTTTTATGTAGTTTATCGTGGTGTCTTCAGTCACACGTGCACTACAGTGTAATTCGTTTATAAAGAATTGATATAATATTGATATAAGCCTAACGCTCAGCGCTATCCTAGCGCTAGCTAAGATTTGCTAATTACCCCCGAACAAACCCAGCTAGTAGCATGGCTGAGAACTGGAGTTCAGATAAGCACCCAAAATGTCCCTGTCCTGCCAGCTCCTTAATGTCATTCACCATCAGATGTGACCAAATTTAGAAGAGTAAAACAGCACGAGTCTGCAGGTCTAGGATGAAGAACTGCTTCAAACACATCTGTGCTGAGCGGTTACAGGGCTTTTCAGATCTATTGCCATTGTCATAATCCTGACCAATGTGGAATAAAGAACCCGGCTGCTCTGCCTCCATCCCTGCCATTTCAGCCATAACATCGCTTGCAGCCATAGAGGTCTCATGTCACCTTCATTAATTAGCCATATTAACAACAGCTGGGTCTGAGCAGTCTATTGAGAAGAGGGCACTGGCAATGCGGTATTCCCTTTCCGCGCTATTACACAATATTCTCTCGTTTCTCTGTCCTCTGTAACAGGGAAATGGCAGCAAATAAGTGCATTCGATTTGTCAAAGAGGCACAGATCTGAGAGCAAAATAAGGTGGCATAAAGCTGTGATTGGGTGCTAAATGTTTGTTCTTATACTAGTGATGGCTTGACCTTTAGAAGGCGATCTATAATGGTCTGCTCAGAGACAGACTGAAAGTGATCAGATTCGGGTACAACATTTCTGCAGGCAAGGTCTTAATCGCCCATGGCCTTTACTCCTGAGAGCCTGTCAACACCTTGTATTGTTCCACTTGAATGCATGACCCAAGAAACAACCACATTTTTGCATTTAAATTGTTAGGATCCATCTTTAAAGTGCTTAGAAAACCTCCAAAGTAAAACAATGTTCTGTTATGAATGTAATATCTGCTAAAAAAAACAATTCTTTCTTGTTTGAATTCTATATTATGACTAATAAAAATTCACCCCCGGAGGTGTATGATCCCAATACGGTAATGTGCCGCTTCACTTCCCTCATTTATGCACTTCCACGTACCGCAGCTCCTTCTACAGCACTTATGAACTCGGGGAGAAATGCAAAGAAGTGAGATGTCTGGATAAACGTTATTGACCAACTGGGACATGCTTGCTCTCGCAAGCGTCATTTTAAAAGACAACAGTTACTCGCGGCACAGCACTGTATCACCTGTCACCTGTTTTGAGCTTGGTTTTGCTAAACAAACGTGACGCTTATCTGTTGTTCCACTGTATTTCTCTGCCACATTATTGCTAAACACTTATTCTATTAGACATTACATGCGGGCTGTGAGGTATCATTCCCTCTTTACATCAGAATGGCGCTAGAGGTCCATACATGCACGAAGAAGGGAATGAAATCAGTCAAACAGTACTGAGCTAGTTCATTTCACCTAGTGTTATAAGAATTACATATGCTTGCAATCCATGAATAGTCTTTCAAACGTCTTTAAGCCATGTTGTGAGAATAAACTTTAAAGAAATTAAAAATGTCACTGAACATCATAGCAGCTGTTGATTTGCAGTAATACTGCATGTTAAACTATAATAATATCAAAAAGCTATTTAATTCTCAAAATAAATTGCGTAAAGAATCTAAAGCTGCGATTTGTTATTCATTTATTTTTAGTTGCTATCTTACATAAATGCTGAAATGATTTACCGTTTATAGAAAAACAAATATTAGATGGGGAAATTATATAAAACGTTAAAGTGTTTCAGCATGTCAGTGATTGATAAGGCTTTCTGCTCCGATACTGATGATGGATCGATCGCAGGCGTCACTATCAGACTACTACGTCAGACTATGACTAAATAAAAGCAGCACAAACACCAAGTAAGAATCTTTTCATTGCTGAAAGAAAAGACGCGAGGCAGGATACAGAGCAGCTATCAAAGCTCTAAATGAAGACTATAGATTGTTTGGTTTGCAAAAGGCCACAGGTGCAGTAAGTGTGTTTTTAAGCTTTAATAATGTGGGGCTAATGAAAGCTGGTTAATTAGGAAAAGGCAGAGAAGGTGGAAAAGTGTTTTAGTGATTCATCTGTGAATCAGATTCACATGCATCTAATACTTCTGGCTTCATAATGGAGATGTGGGAATAATGCAACACCCACGGTTGGTGCTGTTGTTTGTCCTCGTCCCATGGGTGACTTGGTACAGTCACAGTCTTTCACCAGCCTTTCACACTCTTCTTTTACAGTTCAGTCAGATGAGCGTCAGTGACCAATCAATAAGCAGATTTCCAGTGAAGCGGTGTTACTCTAGGATAAAAAAAAAAAAACTCTTCCGAACTGCATACAACTGTGTATCTTCCCTCTTAGATCCTCTGGAAGCCTCTTCTCACTTTGCTCCTAATCTCCTGAGCTGCATTTAACTGACTGGAGGTAATGGTGGACCTTGATGGATTCATAGGTCACAGAGTGGACAAAGAAATGGATAGATGAGGAAGCACAAATGGAGCTCATAGCATGCTGTGCAGCATTAGCTGTTCTCCCTAAATGCCGCGGTTATACCTTCACACCCAGTGAAGTACAGTATGTAATCTATTTAAAGGCCCAGCACACCTAGATGCTCCTACACAGGTGTTATTTTGGCGTATCAGTCAAAAAGACTGGGAATGTGTGTGTGGGGACTGTGTTCGACTGAAACGTCTGTTTTTTCAAACGATTTTCATACTGCTTATGTGTGAATCGAGATGTTATGATCCCAAACGATTTAGTGGCTTGAGCTTTTGCCTTCCAGATGAAATAATAGCCGTTCTGAGTCACGTGTGGAGAACTGCGGAGATTGTGCACAAAGACAGAACCTTAAAGGTCAACTTCACCAGTCTCTATGGATATTTACCTTATTAACTCACTATTGCCTTGTTTGTCTTTTGTATTATCAACTCTTTAGAAATGTACTATTATATTAAAGTCACAGTATGCATCTTTTTTTCAATACTTTAGTAGAAATATGCTTCAGACCACATCTTAACGTAAAAAAAGCTGCTGTCAAAAGCTTATGTGACTCAGACCCATTAAAAAATATATAGAATCAGTGCAGACAGATTTTATTCAAAATGTTTTTGAACGAGTCTCACCAGTTAAACCAGTCAGCGAGGATCGATTATGTCTCCTTGTCAGACAAGGCTTGTCTAGTGAAACCTGCACAACCGAGCGGAGGATATAGTTCAGCATAGAACAGGAGGGCTAGGACAAACAAAGTGGACTGATTTAGAGTCTTTATCAGGTGAATTCCCAAAAGGTGCATCTCGTAAACTAAGCAACTCCTGGCACACATTGTAGTTTAATATATCTTTGATTTTACTAGAAAGGAAATGAAATGATAAAATCTACCTCAACGTGATAAACATGTTTTGGTGTAGTAATTACCTGTACCAAAAACCTGAAGCGGTTCGTGTGTTACGGCCTACAGAGTAGCGTGAGAGTTGATGTAGCAAGTCAAAGAAAATGTCAAACAAAATGACAAGTCATGAAGACTGTGAGAAATAAAGCACACACTGTTTTTTTTTACGTTGTTTAAATGGCAGATACAAGGAGTGTATTATGTTTCATATATAACTCTGACACAGTGAGTCACACTTAGAGATTATCCAACTGTCCATAACATTCTGTCACATTGAAAAACAACCAGGCAGTTCTGTCGCTGCCTCACAAAAAGCAACAACATATTAAGATGCAATAGCATCCGAGAGAATGTCACTGAACCGTGGTAAAGAGTGAGAAAGTAATAAGTAATAATGCAAGAAGAGGAGAGAGATTAAATTAGACAACTCTGGTCCCTTTCACAGCCAACATTTAAGCCATAGCTACAGTTGCGTGATAATAATCAAATCAGCAATGATGACAAAAATACTGCAGCAATCGAAGGGTAATGTTACGCATATGTTAAAAGGAGAACCACAGCCTAACCCTAACCCTAACCCTAACCCTAGCCCCTAATTGTCTTCACTGATATTTATTTCTAACAGTGTCGGTATGTGTATGTTCATTTTAATCTTCGGATTGTTTTTAAAGTTACTACATTTATTTGTGTTTTGATTCGTTTCATAAAACACCTTCACTCTTTGCGACTAAAGTAAACGCAGAACTTTATTTGCTGCATAGCTCTGCCTTCTGCATCTTTGCACAAGCCGACCCCCCAATAATTAGACTCCCTTACAAATGCGCCAGATGAATAATGTGTTAGACTACTGTAGCCATCTCTAGTGTTTAGTGTTTAAAGGTGGCGGGATGCCAAAGTGAAAGGGACCCAATCCCTCAACTGGAGGATCTGGATTTAAGCTTCTGTGTTAGTAAGCATTTGCACTGCTTAAGCATCCTTCAGCAAGATGCTGATCCCTGCCAGGTTTACGGCTGCTGATCAGCAGCTGACCCGCATGTGCAGGGGGAAAGCCCACAAAGACAATTTGCCTTTACAGATTCATTCCATTTTTATTGTCACTACTTTATAAAAATGGGTTCTATTAACTGAAATTGTAATTCCTTTGTAGTGAACAGATTGGTAAACTTTCTGCATACGAACGTAGCAGCCAAAATTACTGATTAACAGTAATGACAGGATTTGTGCCAAGTGTTGGCCTCCACCGCTGTGCTGTTGTCTGTTTCAGAGAAAGCCAACAATTACATTTTATTTTCACATCAGATGAAGATGGTGTAGAACAAGTGCCAGGTGCCAAGGAGCATTGTATGTTCTACTAATAGTCCTAGCTTTTTATCCTTTTTTTTACAAAATGACTGGTACTGCCTTTCCGTTCGAGTATATTATGCACTTCAGGAAAAATTGGAAAATATACTGCATATAAAATGTGTTCAGAATGTGGCCTGTTAGAAATGTTCACGGACCAACACCTTTGGCACATTTGTGGCTTCTCAGGGGAAAAATAATAATTCACAGGTAAGCACTCATGAGTGGGGATGGTAGAGCTGAACCTGCTATGTTCACATATTCCTGTTTGGAGAGGCTTTTTGGAGAGACTGTTAAGTGTTCTACCCTCACTGAAACAAATGAGCTCCAGGCAGGAGAGAGGGAGAGAGAGGAATGGGATACTCTCACATAAAGACTTCAGGCAGCATGTGACTGAGGTAACAGTTCCATTGAGGGAGGTCAGTTCATCCCCTCACGAAGCCCAGATTGAAAGCATTTTGATCTTCTGATCTTCCTAAATCTCTGCACAACAGATGCCTGACCTTCAAAATGGCTGCCGTGCACCCACAACACTGTACAGTAACGGCAATAATGACAATGACAGTAATGCTAGATTACAGGGCTAAGCGGTGCACTAATAAAGGGTGGATTATGTAGAAATACAATGCAATGATCAGATAAATAATGAAGTAGTTCCTTCAATATTTTTAATAGGGCTGAAAGACACCACTTAGTGGCCCAGGGTCCCTGAGTCATGGGGCCCTTCACATTTTTATTGCCACATTTTATTTAAGTCACAGAGCTTAAACAAAAAAAAATAGTCATGAACAAGAACATGAACATAAAACAATAGGTCAGCCTCCTTTACAGCTGTGGGTTTCTATGTAAAAGACTACTAGTAATTCATTTTTTACCAGTGGTGTTTTAACCTGCTCACTTCTCTCCAGTGATCTGGGAAGAACACAGAAATCCGAAAAACCGTGATCCAAAATCTGCTCAGTATATGCAGTAAGTATGTATAAGTATTTTTATTTAGCCTCAAGAAAAAAGGATTATTTTGAAAACGGGGTGCTAATATGTACCCTTAATAAAGACAAACATTATTCTTAGCTCTACCCATAATAAAGACACAGCAGCAGGTGGTACAGTCTCCCAATGAGGTCTAAGGATAGTCCCGGCTTTTCTATTTCCAGCTTTTAGAGAAGTGCTGATGCATTTTTTGGTTAAACTTGCAAGGTCACAGGATTTCTATTTATTCTTATCGTCAGGCATTGTACAAAAACACTTTCATTGTGCCTATTTAGGACAGCATTCTGGATGCAGAGTATAGAGATCAAGATCAATACGTTGAAGGCATCTAAGGAATTTTAGATGTCATCTGTGTTGAGCTCACAGTGACCTTGAATGGGAGAGGGAGCTTAGACTGTTGAATTCACGGTGGGTGACTCAGAGAATAATCTGTTCACTTTGCGAGAAGTCATCAAGCAGTCAGCCCCTCATCTGCATGATCCAGAATTAATTATTCATAAGGTCTGTCTCAGCACTAAATGGGTGGCACATTTCCCTCCGCTTTTGTCACAGTAAAAATGAATGACAATGAATACTAGCTCCTATACCTTAACACACATTATGCTGCAATGATTATACTATAGCAGATTTGTAAATAGAACAATAGGGGTAGTATATAAATGTGCCATATCTGCGTTGTATATCAAGACCAATTCTTCTAGGATTTTTAATAAATATTTAACACTGTAGATTATGTACTAACATACACATACGTCTGCACACAAAACAATACCATATCACGTATAAATGTTCTGTAATGTGAACCGCATACAGAGCAATATTGGAACAAAGCAGTGAGCCGTTAACGCTGCCAAACATGGATATTGCATAATGCATGGGCAGCAGTTGAAAGACAGTCAGAGCCAATGAAATACTGAAGTAGTGTTTTTTTACCAAACATTATATATTTTTTTGTCGTTATGTGAGAACAAAGCTCAAACAAAACAGTAGTAATTGTATTAAACAAAAAATAATGACTGTATGAATAGTAGGCAAAGGATTTTCTGGACTTTCTGCCATTTATTTGCTCTGAACCTGTTTTGTCAGAAACAAAGCACATGGCACAAGACATCACCTAAGACAAAGAAAAGCAGCCCATGCTCATAATTAGAGAAAATGGGTTTTTGCCTCATACATGGCTTAAATGGTGAATTGATTGAATTATATTATAGTTGCTGAGTACCTTAGGTGAACACATACTTATTACTGCATTACTGCTTTTTAATGAATAACAGCAACATTTGAAAAGCACATGCGCAAATCATACACTGAAATATCAGTGGTCTTAAGGTGAACATTTGTGTTTCTATGGCAGCTTTTATCTCATGCCCCGAGTGTGTCACCCTGTAAACGCTACAGTAAATACATGTTCTGTTTTATTGCCGTACTTCAGAAAAGCTGAGCACTAAAGTGGACGACTGTGAACAATTCATATAGAAATTGTGTTACAGTGTCTCTTTATTTTTCAGCTCAGCTGCCCACACATTGACTTCATCACTCAGAGAGGCATTATGACATGATATATGCATCTGGTAAGATAATGAATCTCTCAAAGGCAGGGACTGTAGAGGTTTAGTAGTATGGTTTTTATCCTGGATTCTCTTTAAACCGTGTCTGTCAGATTGGCTTATTAAGAACATTTGAATCTGTGTTTTCATACACTAAAGACATGATATGTTTATGTAATTTAACATCTCTCACTTTTTAACCTATGGGGATGGTTTTCCAAGATCGCTGATTTCTGAACTTGCGTTGCACCCAAATCCTAATTTATCTTTTTTTCTAGTCTCTTTTAATGTGAACTAAAGGGAATCCCAGCTCATGATTAATTAGAACCATCTAAAAAACACCCTTTAAAGAGAGTTTTGAATGTAGCAATGCTGCAGTCACTCAAGGATTACTGCTACCATTTGTATGGCGTATGACAAAAAGCTGCCCGAGGTAAGATTAACTTGCCCGTTATGTAATCCAGATGTTAGGAGATGTTCTCGCTGCTCTCTGTCTTGTCCCTTTTCTGCTAACTGCACTAAAATATTTTCATAATCTTGTTACATTTTTCTTATTGTTTTTTCTGTGTTTGTCTTTTTGTTCGACGCTAATTTCATCTAACTGAGTGCATGTTTCTGTGTTTGCGCGCACAGGCTTGTTTTTGCCAAGAGTTTTTCTATATCCATCTGTGGATACAGAGCATGTATCTCACATAGATGCATTTTTTATGCCCTCTTGATTACGAATTTCAGTATGCCCCTGCAGAAGTCTCAGTAAAATCTTTTGAATTCTGTTTGAATTTTTGGGGTCACTTTGCCAGCCATTTGGAAGGTTTACAGAGCTGATGATCGGCAAGTCCTACAGCTGGCACAGCCGTCCATAATGTGTCCTTCACAGTTTATGAGCTGGCAGAGCTGCAGTGAAATGTATGCTGGGATAAACAAAAATGCGCCGCTGCTTTTTAGTGGACAGGATATATAAAATCCACATGCAGTGTAAAGCTTATAGTTAGCTTGTGGCGAAAAAGCATATGCTCATTATCGTATTTAATAGAAAACCTCCAGCCAGGGTGCCCCCTACTCTAGTAGGCTCTGAGATGAAGGGTAATTACGATGCAGTGCAGAGGAAAAATTCTTTGAGCATGTTCCCTTACAACTTTAACAGCGACTGAAAGAACTCCTAACCCCTCTTTTAGACAGACACATACATGCACAACATAATTCATAATTCAGTGTCAACGAGTGTGAGGGAAGGAATATGTATAACCTTCAGGAGCTTATGCACACATCTAGAATGTTAGAGCTTGTGCAGTAATCAGAGGCAGTGGAGGTTACGGAATGAGGCATCTATGTACTCAGCTCTTACGGTCACAGACCTGCTTGTGTGTAGTAAAACTGAATGAGCAGAGACAAACTTAGTTGCCAATTTATGAGGGACACCTAAACATAAACAACTAAACTCATGCACTATCGCATCTAATCTAATCTAAAGCTTTGTTTGCAGCTTGTTCTCTTCCATGTTGTGTGCACATCTACTTAAATCTATGTTTATTTTAGGACATTAGTTCAGTGTGTCATCGTATGTTTAATGATATAACATGCACATCTAAACAGCAATCGCAAATACACTTATGTAGGCAATGTAATAGCAACAGCATTATGTTTTCTATTAACACAATGAATGTTTGTTTACAATAATAAACTTAAACAGACAGTAATTCACTATAAATGTGTTTTTTCTTTAATTTTTAACAAACCCACAGTTTTTTTATAACCAAAATGTCCCACACAAAGGAGTCTGGTCTCAAGTCTGTAAATTGACAGGCCTGTACACTCGATATTCACTCAACTTTGTGAACGCTTTGCGTTAATGTGGGTCTTAATTCATTCAAGCATTAAGTTGCATTCAAACATAACCATAAAAAAAGTTTAGTTGCATAACAATACACCTTTTAGGGATAGAAAGGAATTAATGTTCATAAACTGAAACGTATTCCCTTGCAAAATGTAACCACACACATAACAGTAATTACAAGTAAAAGTCATATTTTAATTGGAATTATCTCCATACTAGACACATTCTTATAAGTCTAATAGCAGACTACTGATTTTGCCCACAAATCACAAACCTTTAGGAAACAGATGAAAACCATTAAGAGAGATGTCACCCTTAAGTTGGGCTAACTAACAATTTTTCCTGTAAATGTTGTATCTAGCAATAAGCCCTGGAGTGTACCTTTTTGTTAGAGTAGCCTCTTTGGACTCCATCTCTCCGGGCTAAGAGAGGAGAGTCAATATAAAGTAATCAGAACGTGTCATGTCCTCCATTTGCCTGTGGACAAGCCTAAATGAATGCTGAGTCTTGTTGGCCTTGGTTGGTGTCTGCATCGTTTGTCACTGAAGCACCGAGGGGGCAGCATGTCTGAAGCTTTTCGCAAGGGTCATTGACGGGTTTGTAATTAAAGACCTTCTTCAGTTAATGCAATTGTGTGACTTTCTTTACTAAAATGATCACACCTGCTACATGATGTTCGTAAGTGTGCCACTTGGCTTTGTGTAGAAATGTTCAGCCAACATCCGTCACTGTGGGAATCGCAAAGTTGGATTTTTCTTTATAAATCAACACATCATTTTCAAAATGCCTGCTCCAGTGAGCAGAAAACTGAAAGGTTAGTTACATGGTTTTACTTGAGTAGATCCTGAGTAAACATTTGAAGATTGAACACCTCAAGAATCCCAATGATGCGGATTCAGATTTGGCATACTGCTTTAAAAATACCTTAATTTATATAGCATCGTTAACACACCAAATGCAGCTTATCAAAGAAGCTTTACAAATAAAAATAGAAAAGAGCAGGCAAGTTCAAAAAGTATAAACTATATAAAAATAGACAAGTTGAGCTGCAAGCCATTTGGATGAGATGGTAAGCATTTAGTTTGAGTGTTCTTTAAAGTCTCAACTCTAATCCCTTTGGTGTGATTACATTCCTATACCAAGATACATGTGGTAAGGTTGAGGTCAAACATTCATATTTTTGCAGTGGCTGCTAGAAAGGAAAATTTGAGGACAGTGGGAGTGGCAATAAAATGAGGATTCACTCCCTCCAAGTCTTGAACCTATGATGCTTAATGAGCTAACTTAACAGGCAGGAAGTCAGGCTGGATTTAAAGTTTTAGGACAATAACTCCATAAATAGTAAAACTCTTTGTATTTGTAAAGTGTCTTCCTGACGCTTTGTAAGATTGTAAGGGCAGAGCAAACTGTACACATAGCAACGGACTCTTAATAGTATTAAGATAATGATTTAAACACACAAGAGAACCAACCTTATGCATTCTGGGAGACAGTTTTATTCTCACTGGTGTTGCGGTGAAAGCCCTATCAGCAGACTTTTTTTGCTGACAGCAGAGAGGCGGGAGTCCATGGTGGGAGGATCTAAGGGGCCTAGCAGTGCTGTGGCAGTTTATAGTTTATTGTGGGGAAGTTTGCATGCAGTGCTGTGAAGACAAGCGTCAGATGTTAGGACTTGGAACATGTGTAAGGAGGGTTGTATCTGTGTAATATTTGTGCTTATTTTACATCGACAATCAATACTTTGTTCTTTTGAAAATAGAGAGAATTGCCTAGTACTTGAGGATTGCAATGTAATAAAACAGAGATGTGAGTTGATTTCTGGAAATAATCCACAGCAGAATCTAAACTTCACAGCTGAGCTAGACTGTCAGATTTCATGGTGCAAATATCACCCCAAGGTTTTTGCCATGTGGCCTGACATTGTCAAAAACAGATCCAAGCTCTGGGTAGTGACAGAAGCTGTTAGTCCAAACAATATTCTCGTTCAGCTGTTGAAAGCTGTGTTTCCTCCAGCTTTTTATGTCGCACTAAGGGCTTTGAGGGCTTGCACCTTCTGGCCTACTGTATGTGGGTCATAGTTAAAGTTCATTTCTCGGTCCCAGTGAATTTCTATGTAAAAGCATAGTATTGAGTTTTGGAATGAAGGGTACCATTACAGGGTAATGGTAATAATTATGTCATGAGTTAAATGGCATATTAGGCACAACGTAGGCCGAGGAGACTTGTTAAACCAGGATTGAACCTAAATTCTAAAATACAACGATTTAGTATATGTATATCTGTAAATGCTGCAGGGTAACGTTACCTGCCCTGTTAACGCTTCTCTGTCTATCATAGGTGATTTATCTACTGCAGATGCCACTATAACCATGATATGACTTTTATGCAGAATGTGATGATCATCATGCAGAAGCAAAATGTTTATCCTTTGGTGACTTGAGCTTAGAAGAAATAAGTAGTGCTTTCAGGCGTAATTGCATGAAATGAAAAGCTGCCAAGCGGCAGGTCCTTAAAATCAGTGTGGCACGATTGAGAGGGAGGGAGGAATCTTCTGAGCGCAGCTGGAGTCTCTGGGTGTATGATGCCTGCGGCGGTAACACTGTGGGTAGGTTGATGGCTTTGTGGTAGTATTTTCATGTTTGTGTTATGTCTGGCTAAATTATTGAAAATTAATTTGAGTGGGAGCAACCACAGGTCTGTTATTGTATATTTGTAGCTTTTTGTGTTTGCTGTGCACATAAATTACGTTGCCCACACATACAGTACACGTCGGGAACACATGAGTTCTTAGAGTAAATTCCCTGTGGCGTGATAATGAACATATACTGTAGTATCATTGAGGAGGCAGGTGAAAGCACCATCCAGCAGGTCTTAATTACATCACAGCCAGTTCTGACATGCTATGGTGAACACTGCTGGCTTAGCAGGTAATGGCTACTGAGCATGTGCAGTTGGCAGAGGCCAGGGGGTGTAGACTGTGTGGCGTAATGGTGATTTCACTTCGGGGAGCACATGCCCGCTCCAAGTCAGACCTGAGGGCTTTTTAAACTCTCTCCTAATAATAATGTGCTTTGTCATTTGACATGTTTTAATTATCTCTCTACATCTTGACATTTAGTGAATGAGAGAATTGATTTCCAGTACCCACACCAATAAGCATTCAATGCATCTGGTGGTTTTAATGTTGTGATGGACCTGGGTCACCATGGGAATAATTCAATGCATCGCAGCTTGTTGCTCAAGGAGCTGCGCAGCTGCGGATGCAGACAGGGCGTAGTCCCTGCTGACGCCTGACCACCACAGGATTGTGGACATGTTGTGTCCGATGAGGTATGTAAACTTTCGTGTTATGAGCCTCTGACTAAAAGCTTGCCACATAAATGTTTCATTGCCCAGGTAGATGGATGTGGATGCTTCCTACCTTTTAAACTTTTTATAATCTCGACTCAGCCACCTCTCTTCCCACCCGTCTCTGTTTGGTGATGGTGATCCTTATATTTATAATAGTACCTTTAGTACACAGACTGTTCTTACTTAGTCATATACTTGGGTCATTCCACAGGCTGGCGAGAAGGGAGATTTATTAACCTGTAAGCCAAATACAATTCAGTGTGTAATACATTTAGGAACGATCCCAATCATGAAAGCGGGGTGATGTAACTACTTTAAATGGAGCTCGCCAGTTGCTTCGATCTTCAGAATGAATGCTCACCTAAGCCACATGCTGGGCCCCAGCACCTCTCCACTTGCATCAGTAGGTTCACTCTGTGTAATTTACCTCCTATCTCTGCCCTCTGAATATACACCTAAGACTTAATCCCAAATGTTCAGTATTAGCTAACAAAGAGCATCTCCTCCATGCTCGCACTTTGGTTTCGATAGCCTTGAAAGTGCTGCACAGACACAAGTGCAAACACAAGACTCACTGTAACCATAGAAACAGGGAAGACAAGGCAACAGTCTAATAATTTGCACAATATGAAGACTTAATGACTCACAAAGCAGAAAAAGAATGTTATACATTCATTACATAGACAATTTTTTACGATGGTCCAAGACAAATGGCTTTCAAAGTTTGGAAGCTGAGGAAAACAACTTGTTATTTTTGTAAGTCTGAGTTTGCATTGATCACATCAGTAGTGAAATGCTCCTGCGGTAGAGGTATAAATAAATAAATATGGAATATGAGATCTGCTTCTGTCCATAACACGTGGCAGATGTTGCATTATAATGCTCCAGGATATGCGAGAGTCTTCTTTTCACACCAAAAATGCCACACCTCTCACATATTCTTTGCTTTTTTGCATGCAAGCAATCCAGCAGGAGCTTTGACACTTGCAGTACCTGGATCTTTCATCGTAGTCATGCACATCTGGATGCTCACTCAAACCTAAACCCACTTCGCATGTGGAGGGGGAAAAATAAACCACATAGCTCAACCACTCTTGTAAATGCAAGGTGAATTTTGTCTGCACTCTGTAGGCAAACTCCGAGGCCATCTCATAAATTGTTAAGATGTCTTGAGGTGAGTAAATTAGGGAGCGGACTCATTACCTGCTTTGTAGAGTAGCCTAGACAGTGCCTGGGGCAAGAGTACACCAATACCATTACCACAACACGGCAACATACCACTGTACTCTGCCCCTTCCTTGCTCATCTTCTCAGCCTCATTCATAAAATCTTTCTAGGACTAAAGGTGGTATAAGCTTCCTTTGGGGACTTGAACATTTTAAGTTTTTAGGAAATACACAATAAAAATGTCTTAAAAAAAACATTTTTCCTTTGCTAGGAGGTAAAATTGATCAAACTCATTGGAATATGAACACCACTAACATTAGCACTGTTCCAAGACTGGAATAAGAAAATACTGTAACTAAAAATACAGCCAAGCTTGATTGTTTAATGTGTAAACAAATAACACATTGTGATCCTAAAATTAGAAGCCCCCTGTTTCTAAGCTCCTCTGCTGCTGGAAATAGTTTCCAGTGTGGAGTACAGACATCTCATCTCATCCGACTCTCTGTAAGAAATGTACCAACGTTGTTAGAAGGCTGAAGGTATGTAAACATTTAACATATAAAAAGTGACTAAATAAGGTTGGTTTAAAGGTGACATGTACAGTAGGGTGAAGACAAACTCAGGGGAATAACCACAAATGATGCAGCCCTCCCCAATTGTAAGAAAATCTGTAACTATTTCCTGAAAGGACACAATCAAGACCAAATTCAGATTTAAATTGTTTTTCTCTGTGTGTAGCCCTTAGTTACCATCGCAGTCTCAAATAGCTTCCTTTCGCCCACATAGTGAAGAAAAAAGAAAATTACAGATCCCAACCTCACACTGAAGAAGGAAAATCTCCCTCAGAAACATTGAAAGTGTGATAAGAAAAGTTAATCCAGAAATTTAGATGTTAACACGTTTTACAAAATCAAATTTACGCACTGTGTGTCTTAATTGTCCAGTAAGTGGGAAATGTGAATATTAATAACCTCTGAAACATGTTGTCCAGTCCATGCCACTTGTGTAGCAAATGTTTCACAGGTTGTCAACGGATTTATGTAAATGACAACAGAGTACAAACGATGAAGTAGAACCTACCTATTCTTTACATGTATGGTATTAACATTACAAGATCTCTTCACCAATCCTAAACCACAGAGCTAACAGATGCACGCAGAGGAGAAATGCAAACCTGGCTGAGCCCAGCTGCAGAAGCACCTTTTGAACACTCAGTAGACTGAAGAGGGTGGCCACACAGTATTTGGTTACTTGTAAATATAAAACTTATCTAGTTTCAAGGCGAAAGTCAAACGACTTCTCAGACGAGAGCGAGCTGACGTAAAATATGTGTTGCTGTAGAGTTTAACTAGCTGAATAATGATTATGCATGCTTGGCTGCATGCTCACTCCCTCCTTTATCTGATTAAATCGGTCTACTTTAATTACAGCAGTCATCGATTTAAAGACAGCTTATTACCTTATTCCTCAGAATCCACTGTGACCTGGTCAGTAACCTAGCATAACTAATTCAGGATTAGTTATGCTTTGTTACAGAGAGTATTGGCTGTTGGACATAAAATATATCATAGTGGCGGTTTTACCGTGCACAGGGAGATGTCAGTGTCTTTTTGTTCTTATGTGGTTGTTGAGAGTGAACTCTCCATCCTTTTAGGCAGTAGAAGCATTAGTGATCAGATATAGCATAGGATGGATAGGATTCGAGAAATGATATTCAGCTCATCACCGAAGGATTGGCCTGCCAGTTTCACAGGTTTTCAGAATGAAGATTAGCAGCTTTGAACATTACCCTGTAGCAAGTGCAAATTGATTTTTTTCTAACCAAGGTCATCCTCTGTTGCAGGATGAATGATAGGATGTTTTGGCACCTCGTGCACCTGGTAATTTCAGAAAAAATGTAGCCTAGAGAATTCTCCTATAGTTTGTGAAATGGATTGTAAAATAAAGATGCCTGCATCTTTGAATCCTGTTACTGTGTTGTAGTGTTGAGCCTTTGGTTTCCCATCATGCCTCACAGGAAGCACAATAATATAGTGATGTGTAAGGAAACCATTTCAAAAACGGAGATAAGGGAGGATTTTCTGATTGCATTTCACTTCATTCAGTTCCAGCATTTGCAGATTTACCCTTATGCATTTAATGCATAATCTCAGCTGCTACTTTTTCTCCCTGATTGATTTTAGAGAAAGTAGTCTTTGTGAAGTAAGCTGGACTATGTTTAACTGTCAAATTTCACTCAGTGTTTTGCTTCTTGGTGGCAACGCGGTAGTTAGAGCTGATTTCAAATTGTCAGTATGATGTCTGTGGAGGCTCAGTAATGTGCAGTTTAAACCCCTTTGTTATTTGTTGTCAAACAGAGAATCATTTTTGTTAACATTTGACCGTCAGTAATATGTGTAATTTAAATTTCAACACAAGATTAATGTTTTTAGATGAATGACTTATCCATGGATACACAGAAGGAAAACAGAAATGAGAACGGGGAAGAAACAACATCAAAATGCACACACCCACACTATGACCTTCTTCTGAACTGAAACTGGCATATATACCTATTTCTTTATTCCTCACGTTAGCAGCCTCTTGAGCTAAATACTCCTTTTTTAGCAGGCTACTTCTTCTGCTTTAATCAGTTCAAACTTAGCCAGAGATCCTTAGATGTCATTTCCTTCCCTAGATTTTGATATTTCTGTTGCAGGGCACTAATCCTGTTAGTGTGAAGAAATCAATGAACAGCTCAATGGATTGCTTTGGCTTGCTGAGAAAAAAAATAAAATCTGGTCTAAATCACTCAGAAGACAGATGTATTTTTAATTAAATTCATATACAGTACTTAAAAACTATTAATATTTTACTCATCCTCAAATGAGTTTCTTTCATGCACAAGAGTTAGTAATGTAGTCTTTCAGAAATTACAAATCTTTTATTATAAGATGGCTGCAACTTGTTTTCAGCAATGCGTCTTGGAAGAACACAGAGTAGTGGATGTGAATATAAGCAATGCAAAACATCTATTTCACAGTGAAAGTGGCAGGGGCCACGTTTCTTCTCACTTGTGAGAGTGTGAATGAAGTGCCGGTTGTTAAAGTGAAAATTTATTGCTAAAAATTGCAGTTTCCTTTGCAGGCACTCACACATACTGTACAGCAAGGAGTCTCTTAAAATGGTTTAAATGTCATTAGAATTTCTAATTTGATGGCATCATTTAGTATGCGCGGCTCAGGAAACACGAGGTGGATTTTCCACATGAGAATTTAAAATAAGCCACGGTGGTGAGTAAATGCCAGCCAGTGAGCGTCTTTAGATAGATGGCGTGTGAGGTTGCGGGTTATTACATGTAAGTTAATGTAACGTAACACCGAGTGGATGGTGAAACGTTCCATGTGTGTTTTTCTTGTCATTTCAGTAATGCTCTGAACGATTCTCTTGACAGCAGGTGTAATCTTGGGCAATTTAGCTTGCATGGTTTCTGGTTATTTGTCGCACTTTGCTCTCCTATGTAAAGCACGCATCCACGGGCCTCGCTCTACATGTCATCCCCGCTATTCATGTTTGCCTCTGTCTCTCACTGCTGTTACCAGTGAAAATGCAACAAGCACAGACAGCAAATGTCATGTCGGGTATCAGTAATGCCATGACGATGAAAAGCCAAAGCAGTACAGCACTTCTTAGTCTCAGATAAGAGATGATAGTGTAATAGTGCTCCGAATAACAGAGGGAAACTATGCTTTTGTCTTACACAAGGCTGTGGTCACACCACCATTTGTGCCTCATTTCTGTCTCAAGCTTTTTATTTACTTGAATTTCGACTAGAGCCAGACTGGTAATCCTGACGTTTTTTTTAAGTGATCACACGCAGTCTAATAAAGGGTGTTATTTTCTTCTGTACATGAATGGAAAACATCTGAAGCTGTGCGAAGCACAGGAACCCTGTAATCGTGTCTTTTTCTTTCCTTTCTCATGCACCATTTTCATTATACATTTGAAAACTTTTGATCTTTCGCTTGTGGAAAATTTGAGCAAACCCTCTTATTCAATGATAAATAAAATCTTTAGCTCTCAGTGGCAGTTTAAGAGTACTATCCTGGTTTTCGCTTCGAACAGTTAAACACACAATCTATAGTCTATAGACAGCAGCTGAGCAGAATCAGTGAAGCAGCTGGAGGTTAAATGACACTTATGGCTTTTTTAGGCAAGGGACAGTATAACTTATTGAATTTTACACTAACTCTAGTGTTTTTACACTGTGAACTACAGATATTTGACTTTACAGGTAATGTGCAGGGCGTCTCAAGCATTTCGTAGTGTTTGGTGTTTTTTCTGCTCTAATAATGCTATACAAAGACAGGATTACCAAGGTCCATTAGTCACTGGTGAACACGTTGAAATTCATAATAGACAACTTTTATTTATGCCAAGTATCCTCTAAAGGCTGAGGAGGTGCGGGAGCCAATCCCAGCTGTCACTTTGCAAGAAAAGCAGACTTGTATTTAACTGCGGGTTTATTTGAAAACTGTACAGTTTCTAATTAAGACTTATTTGAAATACTTTTGAAAACAAATGCATTTTCAAATGTTTTTTAAAGATGGTTATAGTCTCAGCTAGTTGAATGGAGCAGGGCAAGGAAAATAGACTCGATTGGGATCAGAGACCCTGTGAAGAGGGAATTTGCAGATTTAAGAGCGAGCAGGAGTGTAGCTTACTAATAGTCTATAGGCCTAATTTTTCGAATGTTATAGAAAATGAACCTGCAGGACTCGTAGATCGTAGTTACATGATCGTTCAGACAGTTTATCATCTATCATCTATCCAAATCCCATGGCTATTTGCAGACTTCATAGGTTTTAGCAATAGCAAGCTTTTAATGAGAGAGAAGGGGACCGAGGACAGAGCCTTGTGGAACCCCTGTGGTTACCTTAAAGAGTGCAGATGTCTCACCCCCTCATGATACCTGGACGGAACTGCATTCAAGATAGGAGGACAATACACAATAGAATAATTCATTAAAATAAGTCACTCTTTAAGATGGATTGCTCTATTGCTTTTATTTACTCTGTATTTCCAGAGGCATGGCTGTATGGTGTTCAACAAAATGTGATGGCTTAGTATAATGTAGATGTTTTATTCTGACGGCATATTGAGATAAAAGCTGAACTGGAGAAGGTGAAATGCATTTGTATGAATTTTAAGTTGCACACATAACCTATTAGAATAGAACTGAAACTGGAAAAGGGCAGCTGCCATAGATGCAAATTAGGTCTCAGATAATGAAAACTGAGTACACAGATCACCACGAAATGCCGCTTTTAGGTTACACAGTTGCATAGGTAGGACACCAGACGAGGCCAAAAGTGTAAAGCTGGCTCCGTAGTGGAGTCCTGGCATGTCCTACAGGGCTGCTGCTGCCAGGTTGTGTTGCACTGAGCTGGATGGAGTAGCCATCCTCTCACAATTGGAGGGTAATGAGAGTGACTGACAAAGATGCTTGAAGAGGCTGCCAAAATAGTGTTTTGTGTTCCTTTTGCCCTCACTGCCTCTGTGTCATGCTGTCTTCAGTGTACCTCACTTTCCTTTTTCATGTCTGCTACCTTATTATCTCCAGAGTTGGACAAAATGTTGGAAATTTAGCATGATTAACATTAAGGTGAGCTTGAATGAGTACAGCAATGAAATGTGGTCATTGCAGCAGAAAAGTAGGGCAGGAATAAAATAGGGCAGATGTCACACATATAATATTTGATATTTGCAAAGTAGAAATGTACATGCATATGTGACACTACAGGTTGAAATAAGACACACACATGTGTGTGTGAAAGGTATGACTGGGAGTATGATAGCGTCTGGTTACAGAAGTTGTAATCCTGCGATTACTGAGTGCACAACATTATTCTGAGCATCTGCATGACTGGCTGCAGTAGGGTAAGAATGAGAGCAATGGCTTGTGAAAGTAGTGTTGCTCTAAACCCCGAGCCAGCGGTTCAACATCCCAACCACAGATATGTGCCTTCACTGTTATACAGCCGGGATTACAACATCTGTTGTTGTCAAAAGGAACGAACACATTGCTTTTCCCTTGCCATTCTCATTTTTTTTGGTCGGCCTGCACTCTGCACTCTGGAGGACTTCCAGAGCTGTTGCAGAGTGTATGTATTTCTATGTATCCATGTCTTAGTGAGCCACATTAAGCCTCACTATCCTTCCCTAGTGGCGAAGAGGACAAAGAGTTCACCCTTCTGTTTCAACGTGGCTCTTATTTCTTCAACAATGATGAAAAATGAGAGTTGAGTTTTCTTCCTCCAGCTCACCTTAACTCTTCACTGCTTGCTTGTTCTCCACCTTTCCAACTTTCTCTCAAGGCCAAAGAAGAAGATGTATGCAAACAAAAAGAAAGATGTTTTCATTTCTTGACACTAAATGCCTATCTAAGCTGTGACCACATCAAATCAGGGTTGCTCTTCTCTTAAATGTTTTTTGTGCATTAAATTTTGATTTGATTACTGTTTGAATCTTTACAAAACATGTTTAAAGGAAGAAGTTGTGTAACCCTAAATGTTATTAATTGCTTTTAAGTACCTACTGTCCATGGACTGGTTCAGGGGGCGCTCTTATTATTGATGAGAAGTAGTTTGAGTCCGTATATATTAAACATATGAAATATAAATCACTGTGTAAGAAGTAATACCAGTTTGGTGTGGCAGAAATGTGAGATCAAATTAAAAATATTCATAGCATACCAAAGGGGGAAGATCCTTACATATTTTCATCTGGGAACAACTCTCAACATATCTTTATATGTATCTTCCTCCATCTGTGCCACTATGGACATTTTATGTTTTAGACATGGATCATAAATTGCAGACAAGAAGAAAATAGAAGAAAGGCAACAAAGAAAGACAGAGACGGGTCAAGACAGGACACTGACAGCTGATGATTGTAAGGGTTGGGGGCTGAGAGGTGGAGAGGGCACGTCGTCTACCAGGGATAAGAGATTAAACCTCTCTCATTGGGGCAAGATCTGCCAGCAAACAACTTAATCAGTGTCTTACGTTAGATGGCCTCTCTCATAGGAGTCCAAATGTCAAGCAAATTTCAGGAAATCCCAGTAAAATCTATCTAGGACATCCATGACATTTAGAGTTCATACCCTGTTTTTTTATTCACACGTCAGTATATGTCGCACAGACATTTCACAACTGCACAAGAATAACTGTGAGATCATGATGCGATGTGGCGCCGGGGATCATTGTTCGGTAGGCTTTGTTCGGGATACAGGATGGTAAGAAATAAGAAAAACAGCGAAACTTTTCATAAAAAGTGCAGCTACACTAGCAATCTTTTCACATTTGCTGTGCTGCTATGTATTTTGGCTATGAGTCAAAAGAAGACGAACAGAATGGGCTGTCTGGGCCTCATAATCCCACACTGTATCACACACAACTGGGGAGAATGAAGACTTGTACAATTCTTGCTGTGAATAAAAAAAAAACAAATGCGATTGTTTGATTGAAAGACGCCAAACAAAAGAGAAGGACACAGGTCACACAAATCTTTTCCTGTACTAGAGATAGGAGTTCACTCATCAGAATAAAGAAAGCGCACATGCCTTTAGTTGCCGTGAGAGTTCCCTGAGATCTCCGCTTAAAAAAACAACCAAAAAAGGCAGATGACAGGACAGTATAGCAAATAGTATAGCAGTAAAGCAGCCTCGACAACTAAAACTCCTTTTGCTGGCATGAACGTTCATATTATTCCTGGAGACATAACTTGGTATTCAGGGATAACAAATTATTAATAAAAAAATAATCTGTATAATTTATTTATCCATATAACTATACCGTAATGACATACAACATATACAACACATACAATATCATAACACTTTCAAACTGCCATGTTCTTTTTTTGCCTATTTTCTTACAAACAACTTCTTATGTTATGTTATTTTTTTATTCAGTCATTTTAGAGGTACAGGGCTCCACTCAGCACAGCCGTACTACAGTCGAGCAATAAGAGCGATTAGGCAGGTTTTAAACAAGTGCAGTTTTAAACCTTTAACCCTCATTTCCACTTCCAAAAGTGGTTCAGATAAAGTGGTTAAATGAAGTTACAGTCATGAGGACAATGGTGAAACCACATGAAAATATCCAGTGTCTTTGTAAAGGAACTTCTTGGGTTTGTGTAAACCTAATGCATTTGGAAAACATTTCTGTTGTATTCATTATTCTATATAAGCAGACATAATAGCAGTAAAGTGGGAGTCAGCTTTTCCTATAAACTGTAGGTGTTCTTTTCAGAACAAACCTCATATGTTGTGTGTGATTACAAGGCCTCCACCTTCTTTGTAGAAGTTTTTAACATCTTTTTGACTGTTTGCCCGGTTACATCACTCAGAGAAGCCAGCAGAGGGCTCAGCTGCTGGTGGGAGAAGGGGGGATTTAGATACTCTCTTGTGAGGACAGCCAAACCCCTGTGATTACTGCTTAATCCTCTCCAGCATATCATGTGCATCATGGCAGCGCGGTGAGCCTTTGTGACATCATGGGGGAGGCTGATGTGGAGCTGCTTAGTCCATATTTGCCCTCATATGCATCTCTCTCTCTAACCTCCCTCCTCCTGTCTTACTCGCTAACTGTATTCCCTTACCCTGTATTTCCCGTGTCAGTCTGTTTCTGTCTCTCTCTCCCTCCCTCCCCATTGTCTGATGGTTTAGAAGGATGGGGGGGAGAGGCGGAGAGGAGATCAGTGGGGATTATCACTGTCTGGAGAACACGGATGGATTTGTATGCCATCCCCGTATTCGGATGTTGTGCCAACCTGCCCTCGACTAATGGGACAGCAAAGCTCTGTCGTAGCACAAGTTGATATCGGTCAGAAATAAACACAAACTGTCCCTTTCGTGACTCGCTTACGGCAGTTTTTCTTTTTCAGCATGGCTCCATGTGGGCAGGACATCATGATAAATACACAGTATCAAAACATTAAAAATGTAAATGAGGGTGGGGGGTGGGGGTGGGGGTGGGATAATGCAGAGATTAATTAGAAAAAACCTTAAATCTGCTTATTAAAACAGGAGCGAGCCCCTGATTTTTGTTCTTCTCTCCAGCTCCGTGCCATCACTCACTCTCACGCTGTCTTTCAATCATGCCAGCTTTTTGCTCTGGTCAACATTGAGGTCACAGAGTTTGATGAGGATCTTAAAAAATGCAGCTGCAATCAGAATTCTGTGCAGCACAGGCTCTTCCAGGTCTAAATGGCAGTTTCCAACTGAGGGTGCCGTGTTTTTTTTTTGTGTGTTTTTTTTCAAACGGGCCTTTGTCTGCTTTTGAATCAAGCCATTTATATTTTATGTCCATGACCCAGTGTAAGAATGCATGTTCAGGGACTTTGAAGTGATATTTAGGAATGTAACATAAAGCAATATGTCTTCTTTCATCGCAGGCTCATGACACATAATCATTACTATATTTATTTAGACCTTTACATGTCAGCATTGAGACAAAACCAACATCAATTGAACAACCATAGCTTTTATAAATGACATCTGAAATTTGGCTTGCAGAGTAAAATTATTACCATCTGAATACCGCTGCAATACTGATGCTCCTCTAGAAAACTAGCAGGAAGTCACATTAAAAGGCTTCTTGTGTCTATTTCAGGTTTAATCTAAAATAGTGTCATCGTGAATCACAAATGAAAAGCGTGGTTTTTTTTTTGGTTTGTCATTGTTTTGGTTCTGTGGAGCCAGCTCGGGCATCAGTGTTGACACGCTCACGCTTGAGTTCTCCTGCCGGTTACAGCTATGTGATATGAAGCACAAGCGATCAGATGTGGAAAGCTTAATGACTTTGAGATTTTAAGTTACCAAACAATTCTTATTTTAGCATCTGATAAAACTACAGTTCCAAACTACTTGTATTCTTATAATATGGTTTAATCCACATCCATAAAACTCACCAATACTCTCCTCTAAAGTCACTTCTACAACCCTTTAGCTGTAATCTCTGTGCCTAAAACATTTCACAGTGTTCAGTCCTCTTTGTCCTGCTTATTAAAGACCTGTTTGAACTCACTGTAGGCCATTAACTCACTCATGTGATTGCCTCTTTTGCTTAGGGCTCAGGAGAAATGGAGCTCCTTAAAGGCCACGTCATTAGACTGTTTCTCTAAAACCTTATATAGTTAGTTTAAAGAAGTTCTAAATCCTAAATATTTTAACTGTATACATATCTAGACAGAGTTTTGTTGGTATATGATATATTGTTCTAACAGGAATCATGTTGTAGAAACTATCTATCAGATAAGAGAGAGAACTGATTTCAGATCAGATAAATTAACAGCACAAAAAAAAGCTCTGGATGACCGTGTTAAATTACCAAAAGTAGCTTTCTTACTTCGCCTGACCTCTCAAATATTTATTTAAAGAAGATACAATGGCTAGATGGAATCCTAGGGTGTAGTGCCCCTTAAAGCACACTAAAAAGGGTGGTCCAAGGCTGGATACTTTGCTAATAGTAATGTATGAACTTTTTTTTTTTTGGGACCCAGACACTGCGTTTCACTTTGGTCTCTTTAGCCAGCTTTTTAAAAAAATGTCATTGATTTCCACTCTGCTAACTGCGCGTTTAAATGAATATATTAGAAATACTCTACGTTTATGATGCGTTTCTGACAGACGTGATCGTTTGCTGCTGCAAATTTGATTGAATCGGAGCCTTTGTGGGAAATGAGTTCTAATATGATGTCTAAAATATTCAGGCAAAACCACTCTGTCAAGTTTATTTCTGTCCACTGAAAGGCGAGAAAAGATGTCTCCCAGCTTGTAGGTGAATGCCGAATGTAATGACAGTCTCTGGCATTTGAGTTGTCAATCAACTTGTCAATTAACCATGCCGTCAGTGAGGACTTCGGAGAGTACTTAGACTTATCCCCGCATGTCCTCGCACATGAAAGAAATGTTCATTTTTGCTCAAACCTCGATAGGAAATACTTGAGTCTGGATGGACGCGCAGCAGCGTTTCATGAAAGGATACGGCACAACAGAAATCATTACTAAATGTTCCAAAAAACTTTGATCATGTAAGAATTTGTATTTGAGCCCTAACCCAATATCAATAGCTGGAAAATTCTGCTTACAAACAGACCAGAGTAGAAGTCAATATGTTTACAGCATTTAAGTGCAACAAAGCGGATTTATTCTCCATGTGAATTTAGCATTGGAACACGATTGTCCAGTAGGATTTGAGACATTTTCTCAGCATGTATAGCATATAATGTATGTCCCTTGATATAACAGACTGCTGAATATTTGATGTCACTAGTCTAGTCTAGTCTTACATCTAGAAATCCACTGGTTCATTTTGTAATGACTTTACCTCTGGCTATGTGTAATGGGTGCTGCTAAACCACAAAGCCACATTCATATATGTGCACACACTTGCTTCTAGCCCATAACACACACTTAATTTACACAGTCACACTGTAAATGGATGTGTATCAAATGAATAATGGGGGTGAGCACGCGATTTGAAGCCACATAAGATGGGTGTCACAGTAATGTACAGTTATAATCATCCATCAGTTGCTGAGCAGTGAAATAACCATGAGTGTTAGAAAGTAAACACCTTCATTAAGATTCCACAGATTTTTTTTCTGTTTTTTTGCAACTCAAAACAAGAGTTTGCCGCTCCTTCAGTGATCTTTTCATCTCTTACATCTCTTATGATATGTAGGAGTCTGTGTTCCAAGAGGGCAGATGAACAAGAAGCGAGGTGTCGCAGGCAGTGGGCAGACCGTGGTGATGAAGAGAAAAAAGTCCAGTTGCTGGACAAGAAACAAAGAGTCAATAGAGCAGTGATACAATAGAAACCACTCAGAATTTACTCACTTGCTTCTTTTAGACACACTCATATTTTGGTTATAAATTCACAAGAGACCACGAAGCACACAGTGACGTGCTGTGTGTGTAACTGCCAGCCAGAAATGCAAGCAGTTAGAGTGCGGTTTAAGGTTAGATCTGGCAACTGGTATTTATTTTTGAATATTTAAAATTGGATAAAAAATAGTCTGCTTGGATTTCTCTGTTTTCTCACTCACAGGAACTCTGGGGCACAGTCAGCCTCGCATTTTGCATTTTTTAAAAAACTCCCTTTGTACACTTCAAGCTTTTCTAATCTGTCGTGTTGAAAAGAGACAACACAACCAAGGGCATCGCACCTGTGTGAATATAATTTTAAACCAGTTTATTTCTTTGCAAAATCTGAGTATTTGTGGGAAAATCTATAAAGGATGTAAATGATAATAGGATAATACCTAAAGAAAACCTGAACACACCTAACCTAACCAGTATAATGCTTGTGCTGCCATAGAATTACCAAAAACATGATTATTTAATGAAATAGTTTAGAAAAATGGACTTTGGACTTTGGACATTGTTGGATTTTTTAATTTTACAAGCAAATACTCGTAGTATGTAACATTGTACAATGGTAAACAAATTCACCATCAAGAAGGTGACGTAGGTCTGCATGCACACTCCACAGAGCGTACCCGTCTTTAGTATCAAAAGCAAAGTTGTCTGTATTTATCACATGCTTAGTGAATTTGCTTGGCGCTGAGCAGCAGAATCGCATGCTATAACCGGCAGATAATGAGAACACAGGGGAACACACAGGAAATGTAGGCACCAAATTATGAAGTACTGATGTGAAGGAGATGGTAATCGTCAAATAAAGTTGGAGAGATCGTGCACTAATTTGACTTGCATGTGTGAAAACCTTTTGTGTTTATTCCAATAAAAAAAAAATGCAGCGGAAACCAAAGAGGGGAGAAAAAATAGACAATGGATTCTCAAAGTAGTCAAGTGACACTTCACCCTCGAACAGTGAGGTCTGAAGTGGCTATTGGTTAGAGTACATTGGCAGCTGCGCTGTCAGAACTTCTCCGTGAATGGGATTTACGGTGCCAGAAAACCCAGACACAGAATGATACAAGTGACCAGAAGTGTGAAGCCACGGTGGTGTGTTTGTGTATGTAAATGCCGGGCGTAGCCGGGTGTTATATGACATTGGTTGTAGTTTCCTGTTTCCAGAAGTAATCCCTCCTTTGGTGATGTCTTTGGAAGGTGGGGCCCCACTGCAGAGTGCGAATGATGGACAGGCTGCCAGCATGGATGGATGAAGTGTGCTGGCAGTGCTGACATTTGTCTGTGCCAGAGCTCGGCACACATTGTTCATTCTTGGCCTCTAATCCATGTAATCTGAAACAAAGGTGCTGACTCGAGTCAAAAAGCCAGAGCACCGTCAGAAAAAAACGCTACCCCCTGCTTACCAGTAGACGTCATGGATATAAATAGCTTTGTGAAAGAACACACTCTCTGGTTGGACCAAATGCATTTTACATCGAGTCTGTGCTCCTCAAATTTGCCCCCCACTTTTATTAGCCATCAGGATTATGATTACTCTCCAGTTTTGAAATCATGCCAGCCCAGCCTCGACGGCTTTCCATTTGATCCTCAAGAAAAAAACAAGCCTCTCTACAGTAAGACCTGAAGAAGTCATGCATCCACGTGCAGTCCCTCAGTGCTGCTCTCCCGTGAACAGGATTTTCTTTCAAGTGTGTGTAAAGAAAATAAGATGCATCTCTAAGAAGTGAGAACCTGTGAATTCACCTACAGCAGAATCATTATTTCTGGTACACCGGGGTGTATAATTTATGAGCATTGCGCTGGTCTTCATTTCTCTGCTTTGAATGAATATTAAGAGTTAGAAGGTTAACAGCACACCTATATAGCCATTTAGAAGCCTAATAAAATGTATTTTTAATCATTTGAATAAGGGTTTTGAGATACTTCAAATACTGGATCTGCCTTTTTTTTTATCTTAAGGATATTTCTAGTTTGCCTGCAGCCATCTACATAGACTTTGTTCTCAGCCAGCCCTATTACTTTAATTAAATTCAAAATATGTTGCGTCTGACCGTATATAAAAATTAATTGAAATTGGAGAGAGAAAAGGTACCATTCCTTTTCGGTAGTAAGTTATCATGTTCATTTTATGCCCTCTAGCATACATCTGAAATTAAAATCTTTTGGAACTGCAAGTCATTTTAAATCACGGGAAATGTTGGCAGCAGTATAAGTACAAGTGAATTATAGTTTTGCCGAATATGACTATGCGGACAATGGACAGTCGTGATAAACACTGCAGTGCTCTCCGGGTATATGAATCCAGGTCATGGCTCTGCATGTTCTGTCCACATCACATCATATCATCTGGCCATAAGTGGACATGTTTGTTCTCACTCGTCCGGAGGATCATCAACCTCTCGCCCCCAGCCTCCACCTCTAGCCACAGATAGCCTGCGCCTCAACTCTGTTTAAACAACTCAAAGTGACTGGCTGCTCCTGTCAATGTCATCACCTACCAGAGTGAGATCATGTCTCATTCCCCCACCCCTCGAGCAGCAATCTCACTTGAGAAAAGTGTGGGAGAGCCGGGGAGAGACACTTTTAGATTTGAAAGGGCAGACACAGCAGCTTGCATGCAGGTCGACCGGCCCGGCTGATGTGACGGGCCACTGCGGCTTCTGTCACTCAGGGAATCAAAGAAAACAATGACGCTGATCTGCAACCAGAAGGGGCTCTGTGTTTTTTCACCCCTACGTCTTTACGTTGGCGACAGCTCCACCTGAAAACAGCGGATTCACGACCTTCTCTCTCAGGCTCCTAGCATAAACTCCTTTCTATGCTCAATTACAGTTTACATCAAATGAAAGATGCCACAATTAATGTTTATGACTGATTGGGTATTAAAGTGTGGGTTATTGTTTTATGGGGCGTTGAGCTTGATGTTTGTTTAAGGGCTGTAAAGACCAAGCATGGTCGTGCCACTGTCGTGTATTTTAATTACTACTCGGTTGCTTGATTATGTTGCGAAGGACACGTTTGCGTAGATTAGGGAAAGGTCACGTGACTCCATTTGCACACGAAAGAATAAGTCTGACATCTGACTGTTTGTCTATAACAGCTCGACGCTAAGTATCTTGAAATTGTATAAGACCAGTCATGAAAGCAGACTGTCATATATTTCTGAGTATTAGTGCCATCACACTTCATTAATTAGCGAAGCTCATCACAGCCCACGTCCTTGCAATACATCTTCTGCCTGCATACTGACGATAATGCCTTTTGTCTTTTCAGAGGCTGTAATAGAGTGTGAGATTTACCAAAATGAACGCCTTGCTCGGAGGAGTGTCTCGCAGGCAAATGCACCGTGCTGTATGTAGTTCACTATTGTTTTTAACACAGGTCCAAGCGTGGATTTATTACTATTAGTTTGACTCCTGTGTGCAGCATGTCAAAGACAATTATCTGGCTGATTTCTTATATAAGGATCATTGGGTTGGTTTGTAAGTTAAAGCTGATTTATTTAACATACCCACAGCTACTGTTGTCAGAACTTTTTCCTTCAATTCAGCGGAGGAAATGATATTACACATTCCCCCGTACAACTCACACAACCATAATAACATAAAGCTTAACAGAAGCAGATTTGAACATAATACAATGAATATCAATGTGCCCTCACCTTCATGTAGACTCCATTAAAGTTCTGTTACTCAAAGAACTCAAAGAAGTCATGAGCTCAGACCGTAGGAGAGTTGCTTCTGGTTCTGTCTCTCTTTTCTTCCACACTGCTAACATAAAACACTCAGCTGCAAAGAGTACTCTGGAGCTGTAGAATACCTGCTTCTCTCCACTCTTTTCTGTCTGCTTCACACTTAATCAAATCACTTTGTATCTTCGTGGCTCCTTTGCCAGCACCTACTGAAACACGGCCAAATTTAAAGAAGGGTTAATTGAGTGCGTGTCCCTTCTGACCCGCTGGTCCACCCCTGACTCACCACCTCTTGACCTGCACTCAGTGGAAAGACATCCACCTGCCATTTGTAGGTGTTTGTGAAGCGGCTTTGACACCATCTAACAGTAAACATGTGATTTTAGAACAAGGAAGCAGCGAGCAGAGAGAGGACGGCTAAAGTTTGCTGGTCGACCAATAATTCATTTTCCTGTAACCTGGAAGGTGTTAGCAAATGAGAAGCCCCACTTTTTATTGTGAGGATACATACCAAACACTGCTTAAGGCTGTTGAATCGGGTAGAAAAATAAACCGCACAACCTCAAGCACGTAGTTTCAGTCAAACTGTGAGGGTGTGCTCCATTCTGGGACAGTTTGCTATCTCTAAGCTTCAGAAAATGCTTCCACAAATACATTGGCTGGCTTCTGTTTGTATTCTTGAATCTGGTGATCAGCTAATGTGCATAAAATAATATTCCTGTGCCTTCTTACAGTTTTCATTCAGCTTTATACATGCCCCGAGTCAGTGTTAGTATTTTTTATTGTACCATTAGTCAGTAATTGTTTTAGTATAAAATTGTGCTGTTTTGCATTTTTGCTTGAAATTATTTATGTTGACTCGAAACTAGGATATATGATTTCATATTTTGTAGCTTGGAAAACAGGTTAACGCGAGCTGAAGAGTCATGACAGAAATATAAGGGAGATGGATGGCAGGCTTTGAAATGCTCTGTCTATCACAGCCACATTCTTTTGCGGCACCATTTGAAATGAAACTCATTTTCGAATCATCATACTGTAAGATTTACAACATGTTCATTTCCGTTCTTTTAAGATTTTCACCGTTTGCGTACAACGTGTTTATTGGAGCATATTTCAGTGGAGGATGGGGTAGGTGCTCATTTGCCTTCCTACCAATCTCTTGCTCATGACCTGTTATCTTTCATTTTCACCCACAGCATGGAAAATAATGGGCTGAAAGGCAAGCAGTCAGGCAAAAGCCTCAGGAAATAGATTAAGACATGCCCTGTGCACCCACCCCTTCTACCTACACTCCTCACTTCAGCGGGATTCATTTTCCCCTTTCATTTCCCAGGCCACTTGTGTGTTTTGTCTCATAGCTACAGTCTGCAACTATGGCTCCAGACTGTTTCTCTGAGGGACCTAAAGGTGCAATCTACGGTATCTAATTTTGTCGAGCAATTACACATACGCACGCAATCATCAGTGTGCACAAGAAACTGCTTTGTGAATTTTAAAAAAGGCAACACGGTGCTTCGTATTAATATTTGTAGCATAATTACCATAATATGTACTATTGAAGCTTAAGATTTCACTCCCACTTGACTTGATGTCAGCTGTGGTTACTGTGGTAACAACAGGTAGAGTTTACCACCTCCTCAGCAGCGATCTTGTCAGAGGAGCAACGTGTATCTGTGTATAAAGACAACAGTCAAAAATAAGTGCAACCTTAATGTTGAAAAGAAGAAGAAAAAAGCAGACCATAAATAATATCATACATGAGGTTTCATTTCATAAGGAAATGACCTTAAAGAGCAGCTTTAATGTTTCTAAGAGTTCTGGGGCGGCTGCAGAGTCAAACATCTTTTGAACATCAACTAGCTCTCAGTTCTCATATTTAAGAAAAACACATCAACTACAGTTTTTTTTTTGCCATTTGTTGTTATGTCGGTTACATGCATATTCCAAGTGAAACACATATCCTTGGGGATAGATGCCGCCTTTTTTTTCTCTCATTATGAAGATGTGAATTTTAAATACACCAAGTGCTGAGTTACACACAAGAGATGAAAGGGGAACAATAGTATCCCTCTCAGAGTTTGCCCACAGTTTCCTCCAGCTAAATGCTGAGTTAGTGACACACACTCAGCTGATGAATTATTCAATAGCCTAGTTTCATTTTTGTGAAAATCTTGGGCTAGAGGTGATTATTATATCTACTGTCTTCAGGGTGAATAAACACTGTTGCTTTTGCTCACCCCCCTCCTGTTGTACTGTATACTCATTTGCTTGAAGAGGATGAATGTATCAGGTGCTATATGAAGTAGCTGCAAGCTGTGTTGACATACTGTATGGTGTGATTTCAAACATGTAAAAATCACTGTGCAGCTTTGGGCCTTTATTGCTCTTATCTCTGTTCATTTGCCAAATTTGGTGTTGGGAACATATTGAGCAGGTTGATTATATTGGTTATATATTATCTTATGTGTTTGGTTCATCCCATGCATCATCCGGCCTGAACACTCGCATGTACATTAATTAAAGGCTTAAAGTTGGATCAGGTGCGAAAAAGAACACATTTTTTCAGAGATGTTTCAATTACATTTTACAAAAGTTTCACTAAAAACATACAGGTTTTGAATTTTTAATTGTAAACAGGTTTGTGCCATTTAATGAGCTGATCAGTGAAAATAAAATGAACACCGTTCACGTGGTTTCATTCCGAACTGCAGTCCTAAATTAGAAAAGTGATAATTTGAGGATTAAACATATGCTGATAAGCAGATGTGGGGGGGGGAAACAACATTGTAGGTGAAAAAGGGCCAACAAACAGTAAACATAGTTTGTGCACATGTAATTGGGATCCTCTGGTTAATGAGGAAGAGATCTGGTTTGGAAATGAGGATTGCAAAGTATGAAGTGTTTCAAAGACTACGTTTAATTTGAAAATAATTTCTGAAAACAAATGCATGTTTTTGAAATGTTTAATAAGCCACCAGCGGAACTGAACTTGTTTAGATTCTATGATTTTAAAAATGTTTATACAACAAGTAACATATACCTTTGGCACATGACAATGGATTGAGATGATATGGGTAAAGTTGGCTTACCCGTGTAGACTGATAGTAAACCATTTATGGTAATATCCTCGGTCGGTTCATGAGTGGCCAGCTCTGATAAAGCACTGTGTCTAATTAACACGCTGACAGCAGCACTGTCTGGGCAATCACACTCTTCCAGTTTATTAAAGTGGTTAAGGAAGTCACTCCGGCCCTTGGGGGACTGGTACAGTAATTTTCCCCCTGCAAGCCAGATGATACGCCCAGAGATGAATCAAACCAAGTGTGACTGTCTCTCCCTCTTGCTTTCTTTTTCTCATCTCTGCTCTTTCTCTCCATTTTCTATGCCTTGCTCCTCGTGCCTCTCCTGCACATCAATATCTCCCCCCACTCTTCATGAGAGTCGGAAATGTAATATCACATGCATTTTTCTGGTTCTTTTTTTTTTTCTTCTTCTTTCCTCCAGTGGACTCTAAAAATAACTCTCACAGCAGGAAATGCTGACTTTTGCTTCCCACACCACTTTAGTGTAAACAACAAGACATTTTGATTGGTCAAGACAGGCCTCTGATTGCAGCACAGGAGAGATGCGCTTGATTGGTGTCTAGTCAGCAGCAGTAAACAGCAAAAGCATAACACAGAACACTTTGAAGCACAAACAATAATTAGCATGAGAGATGAGGGAGATCTGGTTATTGTATTTACAACCTGGCATGCTGAACTGTAATACCTAATATGAGCCAGGCTCTTTCAAACACAATTTAGATGATGCTTCATTCCCGTTAATTGTTGTTGACCTTTTTTTTTTTTCTGAACTGAATGAGTTTGTGAGACTTCAGATGTTTGTTCTCGGGGAAGGTGCATCCTTTGTAGTGAGACAATAAAGGAAAGTAATTTAAGATAGGTTTAAGATCAGAGGGCTAAACTGAATACACTGTGAACCCTCTTTCATACAGTATCTGCATGTGGCGGGGCAGTGTTGTGGTGCGTTGCTTATGGTAGAAAAATAGATATCAGCTGGCCTGATAATGTGCAGTGGGAATTCATTGATATGTAATAGATACCTCTCTGTTTCCTGCCAGCAATTCCTATTTAGGGGTCATTATTTTTTAACTAAGTGGTTCAAGCATAACAGTCCTGAAAGCCCAGTGCCTAAAACATATCTGTCCTAAAGGAAAAAGGTTATCCTCTCTCTAGCTACAGTACCTTAATCTTGGCATTTTCCTTTGTACAAGTCATAACAGCTCAGAGGCTTCAAAGGACATTTGACAATAAGCACAAAATGTGACCAAACTCCAAGTTGTACCACACAGGTTTTCTAATAATTCTGTATATGTTGCTTCAGTGGCAAAGTATTTGTTTAAGCAGAACTACTGCATTAGGTTCCTGTTGTGCTTCACTGCAGATGTGTTTCATGTGTTGACAGGGCATATTAATGTTTTCACAGGCTACGAAACTATCGCTGGGATAGTTACAGGCTGTTGTCCTTTTCTTCCATGATCCTGAGATATAACCCAAAGATACCTTGGGGCAGTTTTTAGCGCTTCTATAACTGATCAAAGGTCAGCACTTGGCAGGCCAGTGACACTGACCTTGGGCATGTGTGTCATGTGAGGTGGCAAAGTCTGAGGCCTTCTGACATGAGCCATAGTGACTCAGTCAGGCTTTTAACCCTCAGTGCATTTTTGCTTACCTAGCATTCAAAATGTTCACATCAGTGAGCAGCTCTTTTTTTTCCACAGTAAGCTTCACTCAGAATCCGAAAGGTTATGCTGGACATAGTTCAGAAAATTTCATGATTTTTTTCATACTCAACACAGGCTAAAGATGGAAAGCAGAAGCCAGAGGCAAGTGGTGAGATATGAAGTCAGTCTAAGTGCGTGTTGGGTATGCTGGTATACTTTTGAACTACTCCCATAAATACAAGATTCACAAAAATGCAGTTTCTTCCCAGATCTCATCTTAATCTAATTATGTATCTGCTAAATTACTTACTACAAAAAACCAACCCTACACATGGCTCTGTACTCGAACCTGTGGTTTGTCAGTCCTGCATTTTATACTCAACCCTTGTCTTGCATGTTGCTTTTGTTCAAAATATTCATAGTTGTTATTTAGTTGTGTAGAAATGGGATTCTGAGCAGACACGTTAGGATACGACCATGTTTCACACGGGTTACATGGGTCTTGTGCTGGACTGTGTCTGGTTATCATCAAACATAAACGTTTCAATCCAGCCAAGTCATTTGACTTCCTGGTTCATCAATATAGCAGAAAACAGATTAAGAGCAATATTTTATATATTATTT
>JAUMHF010000011.1:7615698-7798495 GCA_032359275.1 Microctenopoma steveboyesi | reverse complement strand
TCCAGCCAAGTCATTTGACTTCCTGGTTCATCAATATAGCAGAAAACAGATTAAGAGCAATATTTTATATATTATTTAATGATTTTTTCTTACGTTGGAACTCTGTCTTGTTCACAATTGTTGTTCAGTGTTGTCTTGATGGTGCACTCGGGGAAATAATGTCACTGCACTGCTATAGTTTCTTATATGTTACATTAATGTCTGGAGGTTCCTTGCCACCTCAGACTTTTGTATGCATTGTTCTTGGTGTGATTTTTGTTGGTCGGCCACTCCTGGGAAGAGTAAAATTATGTTTGGGGGGTTTTTTAGAGGGATGCCCTTCTACCAAGCCCTTAAGAAATCACTGTTATTGAAAGACAGAGAAAACTGAGAAAATATTAGAATAAAACTTCCCTAAATTACCTGCCACTGTAAAAACAGAACAATGTTAACCAGCTGTCCCAGCAGATACAATTAAGGTTGTAATTTCCCACCTGTCACTAAAGATTATACTTAAAACACTACATTATATAAAACACTGAAGATGATCCCAGAGAAGATTAATTATCATCATTCTTGTCTATATATGGGCAACTGCTGTCGAATTCAGCAGTTCTTACTATGCATTGCTCACGAATGAAGCAACAACTATTTGAGTCTCTGTTGAGCTAACAATGCATCTGTTTGTGTATTCTAGTTAAGTATGGCGTTTTTCTTTTAGGAAAAATGCATAATAATGGCATTTAGCAAGTTTGATAATTGGGAAATGAAACGTGAAATGAAACGAAAAAGTATTCGTTTTCTAATTTCTTTCAGCCTATGTTCCACATTTAGCCCGTTCTCTAGGAAACACACGAGTTGCCAAGAAACAATCAGTTCTATGTTGTGTCCTTTAGAAACGACTGCAGCCAATTGTTATGTTAATCTTTGATTAAGTATTGTTTTGTTTGTCATTTGTAGATGTGGTATCTCTTTTACAGTGAATGGATGTCTCTGTGTGTGTTCTGTCCACCAAGGATCCCATAGCTATTATCATAAATTTCTACAAGTAAATATGTGTAACGAGGGGATTTAGGATGGCGCAGGCTATTTCCCTCCTCCTCAGTGGTAATCAGTCAATGCACAAAGCAATTCATTGTGATTGTACAATCTTCAATCCTTGGTATTGTAGTATGTGTACAGCGTGGCCTCTTGACACTTTATCCCTAAGGTCATTTTCAATCCAACGCGATCCACTCTAGGGAAATGCAAATGCATCCTACAAGTTAATGTCTGCTCAAACAAGCAGGCAGAAGACTGGAAGCCAGAGCTGTGAAGTGTTGCCTCAGTCAACAACCACAACCAGAATGAGTAAACATGCAGAATTGTTTTATAGCCTCACTATTCTTCCTCCAGCACCCTCATACACCCACCACAAAGCTGCCATTTTCCTCCCTTCCCTGGTGGTAACAGTGAACGAGGAGGCATGGCTACCTCTAACAAACACAGGACAGGGAAGCCTCCTTCATGCCTCATTGACTTTGTTTTCTCTGGCTAATTTTTCCTTTCTCCTTGCTACCCCTCCACAGAAAACAACACACAGACACGCATTGCATTCATCTCCCACCCTCCCCTCTCCACGCTTCAGCGTTTTGATGGTGATTTTGACACGCAGGCTGTCATGCAGCAGATCTCTGGGAGGTGGCGATTAACAGAGCTGTCGCCATATGGAGTGAGATCAGCCGTCAAAACCCTAAGTAATTGGCTCTGGTAGGAAAAATACTTTCCTAACAGGGCTGAGAATGGGGTGGGACAAAGTGGGGAGGGCGGACACCTTGAATGTTAAATGCCCATTAAAACACTTACAAGTGCTTCATTAGTAACGAGAAACTATAGTAAATGCATCATAAAACCTGAAGAAACAGACATGGAGCTCTCCTCAGACAGAAGAACTACTACTACTGACTGAATGGATGCATCAGGCAGTTGTGTGTAGTGATAAGCCACATAGAGTACGAGAAACAGCTATTTATCAAATTAATGCAAGAAAAACTCATTTTTGATGAAGTCATTGTCATGGCTGCACCTAATATTGAAATGGACTTGAAGTCTGAGCCAGGGGTTTACATTGCTGACGGCCTAATTATATGGATTGGCTGCAGTAGAGCGTAGCCTATCAGCTCTGGGGAGAAATTAATTCTGGTACAAGGGAAGAGAGAGAGAGGGGCCGGCTGCAGTCAGCTTCACTGCTGTGAATTGATGGCTGCAGTGGGCCTGGCTGCTCTGTGTGCGTACGCACTAGTTCTGGTTCACTTAAAGATACACGCAGCCTTACTGTAGGGTGTATTCTCTGTGATTCGGGAACGGAACATAGCTCTGACAGATATGTGTTGAATTGCAACAAAAGCTACAAGCAAGATGTAAACGTCATTCTGTTGATTCACTGCCTTTCTCGCACATTTCTGTGCGCACGGGTGCGTTTTTATCGCTGAGCAGTGTGCAAACGCTACATTAGCACAGTTTAGTGTTGCTAGTGGCCAAAGCGATGCACATCTGGAAGCATGCTGTCAATGTCGCCTAAGATTGACACTCGCTGCAAGCTCCATAAAAAATGTAGCTCTGCCAATGAATAGATGCACTAATGAGTCAGTTTATTATAATATATAATATGTGACCTTCATGTAGCATCTTTACAATATTTTAATAACTCACTTACATTATCTGACTAAAAGCTGCGTATAATAAAATCTTACATATTTAGACAAGACATAAACATTTTGCTGTTTATTTTGTAAACCCTAAAATAAATCTTTGTGCTATACATACTGTGACCTGTAATTCACCAATGAGCAAACCTGCCTCTGCCGCGTGGTTTGAGTCCTGTGTACATTAAAATTTGTATGAGGTAAAAACAGGAAAAGGAAATATATCATAATAAGTTTTCTTGCATACCAGACAATGCTTGAGCTTTATGCCACCAGCTAGTGTAGAAATAAATTGGGAGAAAAAATTAGAGCAGGGAAAAATATCTTGAATAGTTCATGAGGGCAGTAAAAGCATCCTGCCTCAGCACCCTGTTAATTGGCTGAGTCTGAGACTGTTTGGATTGGAACCATTACACAGACCTGATTGCTGTCAACACAAATGAGCACCTAATATGCTCTGTGTTGTATCTTGAATATTGAGGCGTATATCGTGGAAACATATAACACTCCCTGACAGTTTTTCAGAATGAACGTTACAGTACTTATGCCAGCTCTTTTCTACAGTTCAGCAATCCTACCTACAGTATGTCAAATCTTTTCCCCGCAGTTTGGAAACTGTTCTTATGGTTTTCAATTTCATGCCAGATCCTTAGTACACGACTGCAGAGAAGGGGACACAGCCTGCCAGTGATTGACAGACTCCAGTGTTGCATACGCACCAAACAGCCTGAGCCTCCCAACCATAACAGTCTATTCTGCCCTCTGTCTTATAATGTTTCCATGTTATCAGTTCAGTCAGTCTGAGCAGTTTGTTATTTATGTGTGCCATCACCCCTTTCTCAAGCTTTGTGGTGACAGGTGTCATTGGCTTTGCTACAAATCCTTCACTAGCTCCTCTGTCTTATGCCTTTCTCCGGATGGTTGTCATAGTAAGCAGCATTGGTTGACACTTTAAAGAGAATGCCTTAAAGATCAACGGGGAGAACTTCAAGACAATGCGCATAGCTTTCAAGTTGCTATTCGTGCTATGGAGACCAATGCATTGTACAAACTACTATAGAGTCTGTAAGGACTATTCGTGGTGTACAGGGTACATGCATATACAGAATGCAAATGAGAGGTGAAGAAAAGCAACTTTCTTCAATTTATAACTCAATCTACATTGACTAAGAAAGTGATTTCTGTGATTAAGATCATCAGAGATGTTTGCCCACTAACCCCGGGCTCAGTGGTTTGTTGAGGTGACCCTGGACAAAGTCAGCACAGTAGTGCCAACATGTACTGTCTGGAAGCTGTCCAATAATTTCTTTGGGGAACTCAAAGACACTAACACTTCTCTGTACGCTACAAATATGAAGTTCTCTGCCACTAAAAGCCAACCACTTCCGATTCAGACCAACTGAAATATTAGGAAGGACTTTCACCAATGCTTCTCCGGGCTCGGTATGAGCCTGGAGAAATGTTCTGCTTAACTGTGTTCTATTACACGGATTAGTCTGGAAATTTAACAACGGAGACGCATTAAGTGTTTTCACTCACGCTTTGATGCCAGCCCGAGTCAGAGTTTTTATGTATCATTTAGTCCTCCACATCCCATCAGGATCAGTAGTGATCCAGTAAATAGAACATCAGGGTCATCTTTGAAAGTGATTGTACCCATACCCAATATCTTAACATAGCAGGGCCGTGCTTGACCTTTTCCTTTCACTGGAATGAAAATAGTAAACATGACAAGCCGCAGTGGTGGCAAACGTTTCCAGTTTTTCCCTAAAACCTCCTCCCATTCGACAAGAGGAAAGACTGCAGGCTGGTTGCCGTGTCACAGCAGAGCAGTCGTCCTGTAATGTCAAAAAGGCCATACTAACTATTAACTAAAATCAACATCAGTTCTGACAGCTTATTTATGGGAGCTTGTATTTTTTGAATGGGCATTTTTCCATGACATGGGTTGTTTTTGGTCTGGAGGCACAAAGGAAAGATCAGTGAGCTGCCATTTTACATCGCAGTGAGGGCGGTAATATCAGCTGCTGTTGTGCTATAAGTGGATTAGGGTATGCTGCATCATTTGTCATTTCTTAAGCTCTGTTTCCTGCCTATTTGTCAATAGTAACATTGCGAGATTGAGTATTTATCTGAATATTATGGTGTTTGAACTGTTGTAATAATATTAATTATATGTAAATCTAAAGTACAGTGTTCTCTCTCTAAGTGATTTATTCAACATTTCATTCTTCTCTCTTATGCTTGTGTGTATATGACATCCTGACCCACAGACATAAATCAAATATTCCACCTACTTAAAAATATAGGTTGGCAGCATGTAGTATATGAATTATCACCACAATTAAGAAAATATGGCAATATAAGTAAGAGAGGATACTAAAATGATAGTGTCCATATTAGTTTTTAAATTGCATTGTGAATTATAATAAATGTTCATAATTTCCCTTGATTTGGTGTAAATGCTGGAATCGCATTATACAATTCCTAAATGGTGGCAGCACATTGGTATATGATTTGTTTTTCACTTTGCTGTGATGAAGCATTTTTCTTTCATGTCATCGTAGTTTAAGGTGACCATGAATGTCAGGAGCAATTGTCTGCGCCATTCGCTGTCATTTCCTGCATTGATTCATCCCTCGCCACTCTCCACTAAAACCCTGTTTGTTTGCTATTCAAAGCACTTTATCTTGTGCTTCAGCTTGGGAGTTTTCTGTTCTCAGCTTTGAGCAACCTGCAGTATCTTCTCCTTCAAATGCGCCAAATTCAACAATGCAACGTAAAAATAAAATGGCACATAGAAATAAACCGCTTTTAACATTTTGTCCATGAAGGCGCAATTCTCTACCTTTGTTTCCTCAAGAGAAAATCCTTTGCAGTAATTTAGAGACACACGTCCAGGCAGTAAAATATATTTACCTGTGGCATTCATTGAATATGACACATCAAGCGGAGGCAACATTGTTGTGTGGTGGAATGAGGGGACTGGATTGTATTCATCCCCAAATGGCTCTAAGCGAAACTTCTTTGATTAAAATGTCTGTTAGGGAATGCTATGCACCAGAGAGAACCACTCTCTGAAAACTCAGCCGTCATTCACGCAGAACATTTTTGTCCGTCAGGTTTAATGTTTTTGCGCGTCCTTCGATGGAAGCTGTGGAGGAGAATGGAGAAGAATATTTTGGGGAAGCAATATGTTTTACAGGGTCTTTTTTCACAGTTCCGACGACCAACGCGATTAATCACTTTGTGCACTCACGCTGTATGACTTGCATTAAAATCAAACGCCTATGTTGGCCATTCTGAAGCTGTCCAATTATCAGGCCACATTGTTATCACTGCTCAGTATGTATCTATGGTGAAAGCGTGGGATAGGAAATAGGCTCACACAAAATGAACTCCTGCAGTGCTTTATCTCAGACAATTAGGTCACTCCTGTCCTCAAGATATACCTATATTCACCACACCTTTTCTTTTTCTCCCATGTACTCACACACATACATATAACAGGTGGTGAAATGTTAATCAGGCCATGATTTGGCTAGAATTAGACAGCAGACACTCCCGGAGGGCCAGACGGGGGCTAAACAGAATTTCACTGATGCAGTGTCTGAGCCAGTGGTAACAGTCCCAGTTTGTTACCGGTGCCAGTCCGGCATCTCTGTGCACTTGGAGAAGGCCCAAAGTATGTGTCTGACAGCACTCCTTCAGGGTAATACCTCTGGGTGCCTGTATAGTCATACAACTTTCCCTTTAACTTAACACTCTTTACAAACTTGTAAAGAGTGTCAGAGTTCCCTCCCACTTATCAGCATTTGCTGAATCCTTTTAAAATTATCAGTGTCATGGCAGTGTTCACTCCATCTTGTCAAGTAATATTAATGACAAGCTTGCTCCCGAGGGAGGCTGAGCCACAATCTTTTCCTTGTTTCTTCATGTGTCACCATGATTGGATCAGAGCTGTGTCTTTCTGCTGGGAGTGATCAGACTGAAAGGCATGTAATCCTGTTCCCACCGCTCCATTCAGAGCAGCAGGCATTTGCAGATGTGCCTACTGTAGCTGCATGTTTCTAACTGTAGGGTGATAATGCCAGTGCTGGTTTGATCTGATGTATTTTGTAGACACATGTTTGACATTGTTGTCATTCGGTTGTTTGAGGGTTAATACTTGGTTTACATTAGGATCAGGGTAGGAGTTGGGGGTTGCCTGTAATCATTATAAGAAAAACTATGTTATTAAATGTCCTCACCACTATAGAAAGACAGACGTATGTGTGTGTGTGAGGGGCAGTGAAAGAGACAGACAGTGGGAGCCACTCTCAATATATAGTTGGATATATAGTGTGAAATGGGACGACATGGGAAATCTGTTCAACTCATCAGGGCTTTGCTCTGTCCACAAGATGCACAGTTAGTAGGATTTGTAATTGGGATTAACTGTTGTCCCCTTGTGAGTTTTTCCAAGCTAGTTATCATTAATGTAATCCACTTAGTACATTCAATGTGACAGATTTGTCTCTAAATGACTCATTGCAGGTGTACTTAATGCAGATTCAGTTATTAAGCTAATGTTATATGATCAGATTAGAACAGATGTTTATACTTTCTGCTCTATTTTTCTAACTAAATTTGCACCTATACAGCAGTTCACAACTTAACATTTAAACAACTCCTTCCACGTTTAATGATAAAGTTTTATTGATCCGTTTACCCAACCCTGTAGACTTTAAGGCCACTTGAACTTAAATAAATGTTTCGGAAGACTGAATTATTTTATTATTTTTGTGGCCAACTCAACATTTAAGGAGAGGCAGCAACACAGGTTGGTTACAAAAGCCTGGTGGTTGTTGCACAACACGTCCTGTAATATCTAACATATTTAAGACATAGCTTATTGTTGTATCAGTCTATTAAATCCCCCCCAAACCTCTCAATTGTCCTCATAGTATCAAGGACAGAATCATTAGCCAGCTTCGTATTTTTAGATTTTACCTGTGGCGTCAACATTTCCTCTGAGTTGTCAGCTGCTGGTTGTGTCTTGCGAACCAAAGCAGAGACTGTATCCTCACTCTTCAAACCTTAGCAGGGAACTTATGGTTAGTAATGGAGCTATTATCAGTAAATAAACTGGTCTTCATTTTTTAGATGAAGAAGTATTCCCTGGTTATTTGATGTTGATTCGGAGCTAAGAAGATATTTAACATAAGTCTCGTCAGGCGTACTTTAGCTTTGTTTTCCGTGTTATATTGAGAAGTTATTCCTTAGATTGTTTGCACCCGTTGGTCTGATTTAATCTTCCTTCTGGCGAACCTCGCTTAGACTGCGTCTCCGTCAAATTCTATAATTAAAATATAATATAAGAGAACATGGATGTGATTTGTCTAGTACCCCGTTGACCTGCAGGTGGGTGGCAGACAAAACACAAACTTGGACAACCCTGACATAAAAATTACAGTGCCCTGCCAGGCTGCCAGTGACACACCCCTCCCTGTGCTTGTCCTCCCACTGAAGTGCACATTCAATCACCCAAAAAAATGTATGTATCTGACTTTCTGCTGCCTGAAATACATCGCTTAAATCAGTTTGTGATAAAATATGCAAGGCAGTGCTAGCTAAGCTTGCGTTTTCCTCCCTCACAACATAGTGTGGGACTGTGTTTGCTTTTTCGTAGCAACACAATCAACAATTGAAGGTCATGACATCTTCTCTCCAGTAAACCAGTTAACACCCAAAGCCCTGCTCCCTTTTAACGTCTTCTGCTTGTTTGTATAAGAAAAAGAAAAATACAACCAAGCCACTTTAAACAAACCAAAGCTACCCTACTGATCCCAGGAGTCACAAAAACAGTAAATTGTAATAGTGGGTGCTAAGACCAACCCCCCTGCTGTGCTCATGTATGCCCTCAGTAGCTCCATATGCCAAGAGAGCTGCCAAGGGAGCGGACAGGCAAGCTCAGTGACTGCCAATCTGCAGATGTAGGAGCGGTCCGCTCATGCATATTAAACCCACACCACCTGCTCGTCGTACATCACACCCTGCATTCTTGGTCCTAGGAATTTTAATCAACTGCACTGACAGGAAGCCACTCTGGTCCACGTAGGTGAATCATTCAGCTTCTCACTCCCATTCCTGCTGAGCTGGGGATGCATGTTGATGTTGCATTTTTTGCAACATCTCAGAGTTCCCTCGGGACTGAGGCGAGGAAAAATGACTGCTGTGCCGTTTATAACACAAACATCTCCAATTGTGTCTGGTTGTCTTTCTTGTCAAGTTCTCATGCCTTGCACACCTCCGCTCATCTCCCGGTGTCCTCCCAGGTGTGAATAATTGCCTGCATCTTGTATTGGATTAACCAAAAAGAGGGAAACAGATTGACAGGAAGAAAAAAGGGAGAAAAACATCATTCATAATGTGTGATCAAAATGACTGTACAATCCTTATTGGTTTACACAGCGCGGTTGAAGCAAAACCGGCTTCCCAACTTTTCTTTTCTTGCCTTTCTTTCCCTCTTTTTATAAGCATGTGTGAAGCTGCATCTTGAGACGAGTGCTGCATAAAACAGTATTTCTCGTCATTTCCAATTCAAATATGTTTGTCGGGCATAAAGAGGGAGCACGGTGAATATCTATGGATGCAAAATAAAAAGGCTGTTTTTTCTGTATTTGAACTGTGTGATTATAACACTGATAACGCAGCGTCTCAACGGATCAGCAAGGAGCTGCGTTTTCAGTGAAGATGTTACAGTAAGTGAACGAAGACACAGGTTCGACTGCACCTCTCAGTATGTCTGCCAGTTTCTGCTGGCAAAGCATAATCCTCTAGAACCCCCAGGATTAAAATTTTATGCCATCTTTTTTAAATATAGCCATAAATAAAATAAGGCAGATGGGAACAGGCACTGCCAAGACGAGACCGAGTGTGGCGTCAGCAGTGTGGTAACAGTTAGATGCATGCTAACAGGCAAGCCAAATATGCCATGTTTGATAAATGGTCTGTTAGCGTTGTCAATAAATTGTAATGAAGAACAAAGGACTGTTACTCGAAATAAATAGAATACTTTGATGGACACATGCTGTGCACACACAGCGACGCAGACACATACCAATTACAGATTGTAATCATGTCTGAAAGTGACTATTTTATGAAAATAATTATGTTGGTGTTATTTAATAGGTAATTTATTTGACTGAATTTATGTCAGTTGTTTCAAATCTGGAATAAATTGCATTTTTGGGAAGTATAATTATTCCTTCAAAGGAATAGTCTCAACAAAGCAATATCCATGCATGTTTTTGAATATTAGTATATATATAATTTGTCCTGTCAACATGTTAAAAACCTCAAACATAGTGCATATAATAAACAAGCCCCTCTATCCACAAATGCTCCTAACTCCTTTCAAATCTTCCTTCATGTGTTGTGTGTTTGTTGTCCTAGCGCCGTATTCGTAAATAGTGTTGATTAAAAAAAGTTGTATTAATTAACTAGTCTGTCTTCAAGCGACACCCCAGGTGTGTATATTTCAGCAGAATTCGAGCAGGTTTTAATTTGTGTCTCATTTCTTGCCTGTCTTGTCCTGGAATCTAAATCTAAATTTAACGTCATTACTGTGGCAAAAGCACTAGAGCGACCTCGCTCATTAAATATATATTTGGCAGATTCAGATTTATTTCTCTAGTTGCATGTTATTCTCTCTTATTTGCAATGTAAGCAATGGATCTAATGACGTTAAAGTGCATTATCCTCTATTGAATATGAAGTAGAGCCATTCATTCCATTGTTAACAGCTTTTATGAGGTCGCTCAGAATGAATGGATACATGTTAATGGCTGCTATCTACACGGGTGTTGCTAATGTGATGTGTAGCGCAGATTGCAGTACACAGTAGACCATCTTCACATATCTATCATAAAAGAAGACATCTGGAAACTTAAAGAAGACCAAAATGATAGTCATCACATTTAATACAGATAATTGTTTGTTTCATTTCTGAAATGATAAGCAGTAAGATCATTGTATCCCTCCTGATGGTTTATTATGATAATTACACCACAAATTACAATCAAAGAATCAGGAGAAATTATCTGTCTAGTTCCATATTGCTGCATAGGGGTGTGAAGATAAATTAGCAATTGCATCTAATGTTATTGTTCTGCATTTGAGCATTCCTATAAACACAATTACTGATTCTATTAGTAAACAAGAAGTCGGTAACATCTGACAGGTTGCATTTTTGACCTTGACAGCCAAAAAAAACAGCTGCAAGAGGATCGGCAGGTGGAAAGAAGTCGCGTCACTACAACTTTTTTGAGACAGCACCACTGTTGTGATCCACATTTGAAGTTGGTTGGCACTGTGACTTATTACCACCAATGAGTCACAGAGATATGCAAGTGAGGAAGCAAATTATCGTTGAAAGCCCTCAAGACACCCTCAGAAAAACACATCTGTACAGATAATAACCTAGCAACGTGAGTCATTCATCATCAGTCAATTTCATACACCGCACTGTGTTGCTCGTATTTTCTTATGGGTACTTTTCTAATGCTTGCTCTAACAGTTGTAGGTCCAATGTCTGTCAAGCTGCATCACGTCACTCACATTCATATAGTGAGAGGGTTTAAATTTGCTCGTACCTCAGTTTTTTATAATCTTATGCTCTCTGGTTGTTCTATTTAGCTTAGAACAACTGGCCTCACTCATGGCCTTAAAAGGGTACGACACTGCAGGGCTGTGTGCACGGGCACGCGCACGCGCGTGGCTGTCACACAGAAATTCAAAGGGAAAGGGAGAAATGTTGGATCACACTGGACTCACCAGTGTTCTGAAGCAGAGACGATGCTGCACCAAATGAGTGAACACCAAATGAGCCTCATATTTAGCAGCGTAAGCGGTGGATATAAAAACAACACGATGACACACGGTCGATGAAGTAAAATAAAAAGAAAAAAAAACCCAGAACATCTGATCTAAAATCTGGAAAAAAACAATTGATTTTCTTTCTGGGGGACAGACTTGGCCAGATTTATCTGAGCTGAGTGAAAATGCAATGGCTTGGTATTTTGCAGAAACATGTCAACACTGAAATGTGTTTACGAGTGGTCTTGACTGAGCATTTTGTTCTTATCTAAGAATAAATCCAAAATAGGGAAACATTGGTGAATGTCAGAATCCTGGTAAAAACTGCATGAGTTCGGGGTTTGAGCTGAAAATCTTTCTCGACTTGCTTGGGATGTTGGGAGAAATTCCATGGTCACTCTACGACCTGTTTGGAGTTGGTTCGTGAGAAAGGGGAGAGGTGTGGAACTGCAGGGACGTGCTTGTTGTGTGTATGCTGGTCATCCAAACTTTAATCAAGATTTAGCTGACACGTGGGTCGGGAGAGATAATGTAAACAAATAAAACTTTTCATTAGGGAGTGAATTGTTACCTCGAGGTTGAATGCACCTTGCATGTCTTCTGGGGTCTACTTTATGAAGCGGCAGCTTTGTGCACATTCACCTTTTTTTAGTTTATCTAATATTTATGATCTTAGATAATGACTGAGCTCAAAGGTGTCACAGTGACCACGGCCATTTCAACTGCCAAAAGCCTCCTGCGATGATAAATGGAATTGAAATGCTTTCATTTTTCTGTTATTACTACATCTAAAATGCTCTGCAACTGCTCAGCCAGAGCAGAGAAATGTTCACTACACGCTATGCAAAATAATTACACATTTAATGCGCGGTACATACATTGTATGTCAGAGCTTGGGGATTTGAGGCCACCGCCAGTGGGACTGAAGTGAAGGACAACTGTGACAAATGTCCCCCCGAATGCCCATCACTGGGCTGTCATGACGACCAAGGCCATGTGCTCTTTAACCCTGCTTACAGGCAGCAACTGCCACCTTTAACCAACTGTCCCACAGGTCAGCTACTATTTGTTCGTGTCATGTCAGGGACAGAAGGTCTCCCAAGCCTTGTTGTCTTGACGATCTTGCAAGACGATTTCTACATTACATTACAGCACAGCAGGTTTCTGACACCTGAAAAACAGACCTCACAAGGTTATGCCATCTATATCTACTGCATTATAACAATTAACCATGGATGCGTGTGAGTTCTCTGGATTCCCGGGCTCTGTTTTATATGTTCTCCACAGCTTCAACTTTCAAATGATTTTATTCATGCTCATTAGCTCAATGTACATTTTTTCAATTTATATATTCATGTATGCTTTTTACGCCACTGCAGATCTGTGTGAAGATTATGTAATGAACAGTATTTAGTGTGCTTCGCCATGTGTTGTGCCAGAGTTGGAATACATTACTTTCATGAGAGCTAACCATCAACAGAAATACCTCATGGTGTTCAAATCCAAACAAGAATTGACTTTGGCAGCAGTTTAATTACATGGCGTAACATGTCAACCAGATCTGATTAATAAAATCTGCCAAAAGTCATGTTAATTATCAACCTTTTTCAAGATGCGGTTTCTGTCACATGCAGTATCGTGAATTCACTCACTGGTAAATGGTGTGATGGTGCTGATGTACCAACCTCTACATTTGTCTGTGTGACCAATTATTTATCATGCCTTCTTAATTAGGATTTCACTAATGAATAATTTCACTATTTGTGCTGCAGCGGCTTCAGAGAAAGTAAAAAAAAAAACAAGTTTGAGTCATTTCCAGACCTTTAGTGACAGATGGCATTGTCAGAGCCAATTTGTAGTTCATACCTGCTTCACTGTATGCTGTTTATCTGAATATGATTCTGTCCAAAACACAGTGATGCATGATGGGTAAGCAATCAGCAGACTCTCCTAGGACTTTCTCTTTACGTAGTAAGGTCCTCTTTGATGTGTGCTGCAGTAAACATAGGCAGTTCTCTCCTGACCATAGTCTCCTGAGGAATAAGGCCCAGCACAAGAACACTAATGAGCACATTAGAAGGAAGCCATAGACGGAAATGCTACAGTTGTAAATGGGATTGTCTCTTGTTTTGTCTGTACCAAGGCTACTCTGTCTACAGTAAATGTGCGTGGAGACAAAATACAGAAGATGGAGGACGGTTACATAAAATAGTTTCCTCTTCTTTTCAACTTAATACAAGCTGAATGAACGATTTTAAAATTCAATTTGAAATGGGACTGCAAAACACCTAACCACTGCTTTCCACGGCACTATAATTAACAGTTGAAGGTAATGAAGTATCTGAGCTAAAAAGTGAATGTGAACTGTGAAACTGAGGTGACATATGCCACTGACAATAACACTAGCACACGCTGCAGTACAAATGGAGCATTCACTATTCATTCCATTTGAGGTAATCACAGGGCATAAAAAAGTGATGCATAATAATTCTGCCTTTCTGAAAAAACAGAATAACAGCCCAGATTTCATGGCTATGTCAAACTGATGTTCAGATTAAAAATGCTTGCTGTAGTACGCACGACTAAATCATCGAACTCAGCCAGACCGACATCTGACTGTAGCTACAGTAGTTTGCATTCAACTGCTATTCATTCAACTTTATTGTCACTAAAACTTTGAGTTCCTGAGAGTTTCTCCTGGCAATGTGTGCTTTTGTTGCAAAGTGTTTGGAACCTTTATGGCACAAGAAAAGGTGTGCATATGGTTTCATTTCACTTTATGGGAACTAAAGCTGCTTTTGAGAAAAGAAAATATTTAGGTCAAGTTGTGCAGTTGATAGGAGATAGTGATTAAAAGCAATTCAATAGTAAATAAGTAGTACCCTCAGTATTTCTTTTAGATAAGTCAGATCTCTCGAATATTATCTGAATCTGTGATCCCCAGCCAGTAGATTCCTTGAAAGTTACCGAGGGAATCAGCAATCTGGCTGCTTTTGTGCAATGGGGAGAGAGAGAGAGAGACGTGAAAATGATTTCAGAGTCCAGGATGAATCATGCTCCCACTGCAACTGCCATTTATTAGCACATTTTCTACCATGTTTTTTTTTTTTAGTTTGTTAGACCCTGGCACTGTGAGGGTTTTATTTAGTGAAAAGGATTTATTAAGAGTGCGGCTAAATCAACATAATGTCAACTTTTAGGTTTGTCCTAATTAGTCATGACACTACATCTTAATGATAACTAAAGAGCAAATACACACCATTTACTGGCTATTACCTCTTTAATGAAAATTAAACAACTATATATTATATATGGAACACACACACACACACATATATATATGCTCTATATTGAAAGAATGCAAAAAAACTAAGCTAAGATCTATTCAGGGTCAGTAGTTGATTGATAGTCTATAAATGACCATACTGAAAACATCACATTAAATCATGTATTCAATTATTGGCACCATTTTGCTTTGATCCATTTGGGGAGCAGAATAATTGATATATCAATTTACTGTATTTCTGACAGGCGGGATGTTGAATTTCAACAGGATCCTGTTCAACATTTGCTTGTTCAGAAGTCCCCAAGTTGTGCTTGCTATGCTCCAGATCTTTTACTATTTCTTGCCTGTCACGATGATGAAATGGGAACCCGTAAGAAATTGACAGTCTGTATTGCTCAAGGCCAAACATATCTGAAGATGACTTTTTCCTTGATGTGGCCAATGGGGCTAAAAGTGTTGAGGTAATTCTGCAAGAGGTTTTTTTCGTACAGTGTGTTGTGAGCTAATAGGTCCAGGTGTTTTGTTTCTAGACCTTACACCGGCTGAAAAATAGCACGGTATTCTTGTCAGATGAGTGGCGAAAGGCTTTTCACTTCGGCTTTAATGAAATTAAGCGTGTGATTATCTAATCATACTGTGGATTGTTTATTGATATGTTTTATAGGTTATGGGAATCACTGGGTTCTGTTGTAGTATAGGAGTAAAATAAACTGTTCTACAACTAAAACAATTGGCACAGTAACGTCTGCCAGAATATGTCTAATTTAAGACTCTCGTGTCAGTCTCCCTCCCTCTGGGTGTGAACCTGGCACGTTTACTGTTGGAGAATGAGAAGCAATATACAAAAGGTTCTGCGATGAACACAGACGGGATTACTCGGGATCCGGGCAGTAACGGGTGTTTGGCATCTGCGTGACCTTGGCTTTTCTGCTGTAACTACTGTACACAGCACAGAATGACTTTTGTTAAAAAAGCTCTGTCTCGTGCTTAAAGCTGAACCACTGACCTAACATAGCGGGGGATGTTTTTGAATATCAAACAAATTTTTCACATGTGGTCACTGCTTCAATCAGACTAAAATCTACAATGGACTTTAAACGCTGTGACAGTTACTGCCAGGGATTTGTATACCACAGGAGGACATTGTGCTCTATTTTCTATTATTAAAGCTGCATCTTGGAATAGATAACCTTTAGAATTTAGAACTCTGGGAATTTGGGAAATTAATATTACAAGATGTAATTTGTTGTCTTTTAAAGCATGGAGAGTGACAGACTCAGCTTGGGTTTGAGGCCTACTTTCATATACATCACGCTCTGGGGGCTAATAAATAGGAAGAGATACAAAAATTATTCTAAGCAACAAAGAAAATGCAAGATATGCAGTAGATACAGAACATTAATATACTGCTTTTATGTCTTCTACATGAATTTCAGAAAAAGAAAGAAGAATGTAGCTGAAGATATGTGGTATAATAAGTGGTTTTAATGATATCTTTCAAAGGTTTTTCTCTGACAGATATAGTTCTGGTTGACTATCTGACGATCGTATGTCTTTCTGTGTTCCATCTGATCTCCCATCATCTCCTGGGTCTTACATAAAAAGGTCCATATTTATCGATTGATGGTCATAAACAAAACACAGATTTGACTGGACACTGGGGCACAACAGACGAATCACCAATCCTTTTTTTTTCCATTCACACGCAATTGGTCGCTAGTGCTTCAGCTTCAGCAGTAGTGTAACACAAAGCAGACTGGACAACAGAGATTTGGCAGAAACGTGCAAAAGGATGATAGATATAGACACCAAATGCCAATTAGAAGAATATGGTGCTCGAGTGTATGTGCGTTCACTACAATGGTGTGTCTGTGTGCGTTATATAAACGGATGAAAGCAGCATCACATTTGTAATCCAATTGTATTGGCAAGGTATTGAGCGTAACACCAGTCATCCAATTTTCAGTGGTCGGCTACATGATGGAGTGAATGAGCTCCCGAGCTATAATCTCTCCGTCCCTGCATACATCTACGCATGTTGTTGTGTACGCGTATATTTGGACAGAACAGCTTCACACATTAGCTTGTGGCTTCACATGCTAGCGCACAATATTTATAACTTTGCTGTGACCACACGCCTGACAGCTATGCATTTTTCACAGGGTGGAGATCCCTGCATTGCAGTGCTTGTACATAGCAGCCATGCTCTTTATGTGAGAGCGGATCAGGGTCAGTAGGAAGAAGCAAATTAAAGCCATACCACTGGGCCCATTTCTCTCTGTTGTCCCTCTGTGTGGTTTTACATTATTACTGCCTGACTTGTCTAACTTTGCAATTTATTTATGTGTTTTCCAACTTCATTTACTAAAGCAGCAAATGAGGAAATCCACAAAGTATCCACCAGCAATGCATTATAGAGTATCATAAAAGCAAAAGCTACTCCAAAAGCAGCACAATATACCAGTCAGTGACAGTTTTCATACAACTACTGTTGCGTCGGGTCAAAATGGTGCGACTCCTCAGGCAGAATATGCTAATTCCACTGATCCCGAAGAATAAAAGTGTTGATCTCTAGGCTATGCTACCATTAACCTGCCGAGTTTCAGAAATCAACAAGTAATGATTTCGTCTTTTCCAGTCTGAGGAGGTCATGTGAGTGGAAAAAAGAAATCATTATGGAAAATAAACTAGAACCATAACGGCTACCCGCAGTAGGACATCAAAGAGATTAAAGAAACGAGAAACATTCCCGTATGAGTTGGAAAATTACCTTTTCTGTCGAGTTTTAACTAATACTGTCTACCTTTGTCTCCGTCTACAGCAGTGGCTCCTACTCTTCCCAGTCTACGTTCAGAAGTCTTTAAGCCATGTGTGGAAGACAAGGATCTGGCCTTTTGTCTAAATGAGGGAGAGTGCTCCATCATTGAAACCGTGGCTGGGGTTCACAGACACTGCAGGTGAGTGTTGACCCTTGTGTGTATTTGCGGCGTCTGGCTTCATCTCCGCACTGATGTTTTGTCTTTCTTGCCCTTCCCCTTCAAGCATTAGTCTTGAGGTCTTTTTTTTATTCCAACTGCTTTACTTTCCACCAAAACATCCAAACCTTGTTCTTAGGGTGATGAAAAGAGTCGATCAAATGCACCTAAAATACGCAATCACCCAAACTCCTAACTGAGGGATTGGAGATGTTTTGGCTGCATCGGATGCAGCTAATTCTCTGATCCTCACTGCGAAGCAAGGAAGAAATGTTTCCATGCAAATTCAACTAGGTTGCACATATGGAGCAAGTGTGACATGACTGCATCTGACAAACTTTTAATAACAATTGCAATCTTCTAAAAATCCCTCTATTCTTGTGTTTTAACTTTGGCGTAAATGTCTGCTGTGCCCTCTTTGGTGTGAAGTACATTTTAATGGTAGGTGTGTGAAGAGGCTCTTATGAGATCCTTTGATCTTACTTAAAAGCAACTTTTGCCATTTTCTTTTCTTTCTTTCTTTTCGTTTCACCCAGACAGTCACTCACAGTGTGCCTCTCCAAAGGAATAAATAGATGTCACTCTTGTAAATATACTCCTGCTGACATTTGGTATGAGGTGGCAGACATAACTAAACTGCTTTCAATTAACTTGATTAAATTGGTTAAAACCAGTCCAATCCTGTCAATACTATTGCCTTTGACAATGTTTGCTCACATAGGCAGGTTTATACTCTTTATCTGCACAATGTGTTTATATAGCTCTCAAAACAGGACAGAGTGCTTTACAGGCCGCTTATTCAATATGTTTTTTAGCTATAGCAATACTACAGTGGTGTTAGCCAACAAAGAGTTGCTTTTTATTGCACTGTGAAAACCACACATATGACACACTTGCAGCATTTGCCCTCGTAGCACGTGTGATTGTGTAAACACGGTGGATTTATAGAAATGCATAAGCAGTTAATTAGTGGGTGCAATAAAATTCAACTTCTTACTTCTTTCTTGAATATGTTGCTGTATGTCTGCCCCCCCCACCACCACCACCACCACCTCGCAGCCCAATGCACTATCCATGCAACTCTGCTATATCACTCTAATGTTTCACTTTAAAAGTATATCTCTTTAAAAATACATGATAAGAAATTTTCTCTGAGGGAAGAGTTGTGCTGAATGGTGCTGAATTGAGAAACAGCTCATTAATACACCTACACTACCTGGAATTAAAGGGTTTTAAATCTTCATCTAAAAAAAGTACATCATAAATGACACATGAGCATGAGTCAAGTTTCTCAGAAAAATAAATGTTGAACAAAAGAAAGTTGAAATTGGTCAGGACATTGTGCATCTAATTACAAAAGGCCATTGCTTTTGACATGCGGGGAAAAAAGTTTTTCACAGCATGTAATTTGCTTGTAAGTAGTCATGTCTGGTATTTGATAACTGTAATGATATATCATTTTACTGAAGGGAGACAGCTAAGACTCTCTGAATGATAAAATGATATGAGTCAATTTGTGTTTTATGCAATATTTGGCCAACTCAGCACAACAATTTTTAATGTGCCACCTGTGCAACAGCCAGTCGCCACTGAATACTCCAAGCAACTACCCTCTGGACTATAATTAGCGATAGTTGAATGACTGCATATAAGACTTAGGAAAGACTGGAGGGTCTAACCTAGAGGCACTGTCTGCCAGTTCTCTTGAGCTGAGTGCCTGTTGTGTGAAGGAATGATTATGGGTTTGTGAGTACTTTTATTGAAAGGTTGTTTTCTTTCGCCCAAGGGAAGTCCACATAGTGAGTCTAAATTTTTTTTTTTATCATTTTACTCTCTAGCAATCACTGCCACGTTAATGTCAGCGCTTATTAGGTGGAAGTCCAAGTTTGATTTTTGTTATTTTGAAAAAAACAAAACCTGAACCTGGCGTTTTTATTAGAGCTTTATTAAAGGATTTCTTTTCACAAAGGGTTAGAAAATCCCCTAAACTAGACAAACTATCAATGAAATTGTTCACGTTGTACCTGTGACACCTTCATGACACCAAGTCTTTGAAATAGATTTTTTGTGCTGCATGTTCTTCTCACCTGACACATTTTTAGCTGTTGCAATCATAGAAGACAAACCAGAGACGATGTAGGATCCCTCGCACTTGCAAACAAGGCTGAGGTGAGCGATCGCAAGTTTGCATTCTGCAATGTCACCATTAGATGCTGCTGAATATTTCACAGGTTTACCTACGTTTTTTAATGGAAAAAATGTAGAGCGTAAGGTGCGCACTCAGGTTCAGAATGTCATGTATGCTGCTGTTGATCAGTCACGCCTCCAAGCAGTGTGTTATCATGTAGTGTTGCCATCATGGCAACGATTGCTGAGCTCTTCAGTCTGCAGCACAGAAGAGTAAAGGTTTAACAATTGCTTCCACTCTGACGTCATCTTCTACTACAGGCCACCGTGCAAAGAGCATAATAGATGGTTGGATGTTTTCCAGCATGAAACAAGTGAAGTTGTCAGAACAATCTTTGAACACTTAAATCACTGGATGACAACACGGTTTTAAACTTGGGAATCAGTTTATTTTGTTATGATACATTTTCTTCGCTCTCCTCCTCCTTTCTTCACCCCCTTCTACCGGATGTTCATGTTTGCCAATGCTAATAAGGCTCCCAAAATAAACATGCAAATGCGAGTTTAAGACCTACTTCCACATCACTGCTGTTTCTTCTTATACACTAAATGTGATAAATGTACAGTCAAAGTTAAGTATATAAGGACCTGGTCACATATAGAGCACCATGTACAAAACTAGAAATTACTTTAAAATTTCAGGCCAGTTTGTTACTTGAGTGACTTACCCATTCACCAACATTTAACTTTTTTTAAATCAGTGGAGAATGACAGGCAGTGTGTAGTTACTTCATAGAAATCTAAAAGTAACTTCTTTTTTTTTTTTAGGGTCAGTCGTCCCAAAGACTGCATATTCAAGAACTCTAATTTCGATACTATGCTGGTAGATTGGTGTTAAATGTTCCTTCAGGAGAAAGAGAAACACATTTTGATGTACACTTGTGATAGAACAGCTGAGACTATGAGAGGATGACACACTCTTTCGGTCCTGAGATGTCAGAGTCACTGAGCACACAGAAGGAGAATGCATATATTCTATGAAAATATAAAGAGCCAAAGGTGGAGGAATACATTATCAGGACGTGTAGTTGAGCGGGCCGTCATATCCAATCATGTCACCTGTATTTTTTATTCCTATGTTGAGTACCACAGTACTCAGGGAATTTTGTGATTTGTTTAATAAAACCACAACTAAAGATTCTCCCTACGGCGTAAGCAAGTCCCTGTGCCAGAGGTAGAGAATTGTCACAGCAAATATACGACTCTTTAAATTAAATTAACACTGGAAGAGATAACACATGTTCCTGTGATCCAATGGAAATTGCCTTGTGTACAACTTTGGTGTTAGTATGAGAGGAGACAAATACAATCTGCGACAGACTATTGGGACATTTTGGCTGTGCTAGTGCAGCGCGGACCTGTCAGTGCCTGACAGCGCCATAGAGGATACAGCTACCTCCAACAATCACTCCATGCATAACGCTGCACAGTGACGGCTCTAGGTTGAATAGCAATCAGAACACACAGCCACGAGTGTATTCACTTATCACAAAAATAATTTAAAATATTTTCCCCAGATGAGAGATCCAAGCTAAAGAATGTCTCTGAAGGGTCTGAATATGATTTATTCAATTTTATTTTGCATGTGACAAACACACAAGTGGTACAAGTGCAAATTACGGTCACTACTATATTGATATTGAAACACTCACAAATAATGGTGTTGTAATTGATCATGCTGCAGAGATGCACTTCATTCATCTTAGCCATTATTGATGACAGGCTCCAGCCTGTGAGGTTCTTTCTGCACTTTTCAATAAAATCATTTCTAGCAGGCTCAAATAAATATTGCACCTGTTAAGTAGTTAAGTGGTGCAGGTTTTGGCTTTGATGTGAGAGCTCAGCATCATAATATGTGCTCAGAAAACCAAAAGCATGCAGTTAGCAGTGGTTGTCGGGCGTTGTGGAGTATGTGAGTCGGAATGAGAGTGCACTGCAAATCTGGCCGCCACCTGCAGCACTGTGTTGTGTTTCGGTGACACGTCACGTTCAAGCTGTACGCTGTTTACTCAGCCCCTGAAATATAGCATAGATGTGAATTCTTGATTGTTCAAAAAGAAAATTGTTTCTTTCGATTCGACAATGACAATAACACATTCTTATCTAAAGTGCAGCCTTATCCTGTAAGGTGCGGTAATATCATCCAATGCTGCAAAATCATTTTTCTCAGTATACACAGAGAACAAAAATCAGGAGGACAAATGGTCTCCCTTCACTGAAAATACTTGCCCCCTTTCAACAGAATGTGTCTTAACTTGTATGGGCATTGTATCAACAACACATTACACATCGGGCTCTGTTGTGTTGCACAGATGATGCAAAGCTGCTGCAAGTTAGCTTTATAGTTGAAACAGCTTGACGCTGTTCCACCTTGCCAGTGAGAAACGTGAAGAGAAAATACACGAATTAGAATTGCATTGTGTGTGTACTGGCTGTTTATAAGCACACAAACCCATTATGCTGGGTTTTGAATATTTTTTATTTTAACCGATATGTAAATCAACATTAATAGAATCAAAATGGAAAATTTCATTTCCAGCCGTGAGTTGAGAAAAGGGTTACATAAGTACAAAACAGGTTGCATTTTCCATTTTAAGAAAGGCAATTTGTGAGTATGTCTGTTCATTGGCCTCAATGTGCAATTTGTAGGAACTTATACAGTAAAAAAGTAGGTTTAGATGCATATAATGGTTGTTTATTTTGGATGAAATGGATCATTTTAGCAGTGCAATTCTGGCATTAATTATACATTTATTTCACTCAAAGCAAATGGAATTGCCTTGCCTTGCCTGAAAGAGATTGCTTACTGCCTTTAATGATGGTGATCATACAAGAGAAAGCCAGACTTACCCGGCGGTTTCTTTTACTGAGTCTCTAAATAACCGTACACATTTAATGGTTCTGCTTTTATTTTGCTCAGCATGGAGGATGATACCACTATCCTATCCGTGCATATCTTTGTGTGTGTGTGCATAAAAAGCCTGGCAAGGCTCAAGGTACCTTGTTTCTACTATTACCATGGTAACTTCTTCCCTCATTAGTACGAGGCCAAAAGCAGAAACAAATACTAGTTGACTCACTTATACCAAATTACATTGATATGCTCTGTCATCACTTACTCCTTACATTATGTTCTGTACATTAATTCTGATTGATCAGACATTAGAATAATTGCCACTTATTGCTATGAGTGACTGTCGTTGTGAATAATTCATAAAAAAAAACTTGCAGATTTGATTGCTTCATCCAAAGCTATGTGGGCATAAAGTGTTGGATTATGTTTTAGTGACATTGATTTGTTTTATGTCTGTGTTCGTTCAAAGCACGTCTGTGGCCGTGGATAACTAGTGAAACCAGTGGATTCATAACCAAAGTACTTGCACTGTCTTTCTGAATGCCTTAGGGGACATGTGCACCGGCCCTGATGAGGAAGTATATGAATCCTTTTTACAAAAGGAATAATGGGGAAAACTCTGTTATGCTCTGGTCTCCCTGAGGAAACAAGCTGTATCTTTTGGGAGTTTGCTGTAGGGTTAAGCTTAAGGATAGGCTGAGAGTCCCGCTGTGTGTTTGTCTGCGTCTCTGTGAGCCTTTTTTATCTCCGGGACTCAGGAGATGTTGACAGCAGTATTAACACAATCTGATATGACAAAATGAATCATATAAATGAAGACCATGGCCTCTTTAACTTCACCTTCTTGTTTTTCTTCCTCTTGTCTTCCTTTTTCTATGGGGAGTCAGTTCAGCGATTAAATTGTCACTGCACCGTCAGACCTTGACAGGCTGCACTAATCCACGATGCTGTCGCTTCTCTGCTGATCCATCCTGCTAGGGAGGACATTCTCCAGGCTTAAAGCCAATGGGCCATGTCCCACACTACACCACCCAGCTGCTTTATGAAAGCAACACAATTACAAACGTTACCTGTTGGCAACATCTTGCCTTGGAGCTGAGGACGCTGGACAAGTTTCTGACTCTAGTTAATTAACTGAAAGAAAATGTAGGTGCCTCTGAGGTCAACTCGCTGCCTCTCATTTCTAAGTAGTAACAAGAAGACACTTCATATATTTCATTATCTCTCAATTTGAGTGATTTTTTTACTGTAACACTTGGCACATGCACCCCAACTTCAACATTATTATGTCTCTTAAATGCACTCACTTATATATGCATGCATGCCCAAAACTAATGTCTCCATCTATACTTTCATGTAGTTTATTTCAGCGTTATATCTGCAGGCCCATAGCAGATAAGACTTCTGTCCATATTCAGCTAACAAAGGCAGCTTTGTTTTTTTGTCTTAATGAGTAGGGGATAGGCATGCTGTCATGAAAACCCACCATGCATACAAACAATTACAGCTGCACATGGTGTTGACCTGTGCTTTACAGATTTACATACTCTATTCTTATTTGTTGAATATGTTCATTTTTGTTTCATTGACAAACAGTGCATCCTTATTGCTGTTTTTTTAATAAAGAAACATTTCAAAACATATTTTTAAATAAGTTGAATTACCTTTTATGAATAAAAAATATATTCTTCATTTGTTTTGATGTTTCCAGGCCTGGCACTGACAGTGTCAGGGCTGATAATTTGTGTAATATTTATGTGGGCGGGCACCAAGATCTTATTTCGGTTCCAGTGGCCAAGCAACTGGAGGGCATGTGTGTTGTTATCCATTCCTAGATAGTCGCTGCTGAGGTGTCTGTATAATTCTATATATGGTTATATTACGCAAGGTCTTAAACCTTACTCTGTAAAGTGCCTTGAAATTTTTGTCGGGATTTGGTGCAATTAAAAATAATTCTGGTCACTGCCTTGAATTGTTTGCTTATAGGCCCCGATTGAAGAATTCGTTTTTGAATGAATTTTAATCAGTGTGTTAAGATTTAATGATTCTCTGTAATTAACAAAGGTTCAGTGTCAAATGTTTGGTCTGTGCTTAAGAGGGCACAGTTACCTATGTAGGGTTAATGTTAATGTTTTTCAATTATTCCAAACATATTAACAGGAGCAGTTAACGTGCATTTTTAATTCCTCCTTTGCATCCTACTCCCCCAAATAACACCACCTTCCTATGTGCATAAAATAAATTCAGATGCAATCCCAGCCACTACAAATTGCTTTCAGGCTTGATAAATCACATTGCTTGAGTATTTGCATTTTCTCCTCCATGTATTTTGTACACATGGGCAAAATAATTAATATTCAGGGAGGCCAAGTTGCAAAATTCACATTGTGCACTGATTTGCTCATTTCAGACGCAGTCCTCATTAAGCACCCTTAGTAGATCAGCTCCTGCTGTTTTTGGGGGGTACAATCAAGTTTAAATGATATTTGGTGAACGCAAACCTTTAGTAAATCACTACATGAACCATTCCACATTAGTTAGGGCCCTGACTCTGGGTTTCAACAAATTGAATATGTTGAATCACTGGAAAAAACAGAATGTGTCAGTTAAGTGTAATTAACCGCCCTTTATTTCAACCAGTCTTACTTCAGACTCGTACATTGTGTTATCTTCAGGCCTTTTCTAAACTTAATTACCATTTAAATACCAACGTGTTCAGCTCCTCAAGGACAATTATGCTTCTCTTCAGGTTTTTGCTAATATTAGGCTGACATAGGTTTCAGCTATTTCAGGGGAAACAATTTAGACATTTACAGCAGTGCTTAGAAAAAAAGGATTTCAGTATTCACAGTGTGTTTTCTTTAGGAATTACTTTTTTTGTAGTTACTCTACTTTTCCAGATACATTTCCTGAGAGAGCGGTGCACAGTCACAAGAAGATCGCAAGACAAAATAACAGCATCTCTCTTCACTTTTTCCTCACCGTATCAAATGCACTTTTGACATTTCATGAAGTAATGACTGAGTGTTTAAATGTAACAACCATGAAGTGACTGCATTGGATTCGAATTCAGCAGCACAGCCGTTTGCCTGCAGCACTTACTTGTCATTTTGTTCTGAGCTCTTCTAGTGAAGGAGAGCAGCTGCTTCTCATTACTGATGTTTAGACTAAATGATTTTCAACAGTGGACACAGAACAGAGACCATATATAGTCACAAGAAAGACTAATTACATTGTTCACAAATTCATGCTTTTCTGCATAAATTTGCTCATGAATTGTGTCCCGGTCTTCACCAAAGTCACAAAGTTTAACAAACACAATATTTCTAAGCAGATAAATAATATAATAGTCATGCTCTTTTATTTCCTTTCTACGTAACACAAAAGCAACCGCAACACTGTTTAAAACTGGTTGAATCACATTTGGCACCAATGACCTCAAGAAAGTGCCTAAGATTAAATAAACACGCAGTTCAGCCATATTCTATGTAAATATCCTACAGAATGTGCCTTTTGGAGTGAGATCCCACTGCAGGCCAACAGAGATGCCGTGGAAAAACCTCAAGACAGCAGTCCTCAGATGGCCTTAGAATATGGTTGAGTCTTAGAAAGCTCTGTACCTACCACATGCAGCTGTGGTCTCTGGAGGTTTTTCTCAAGGACTACTATTTCAGTTACACTGGCAGTAGGATGAGGGGACAAGACGGAAGGAGAAAAGACAGTGGATGGGTCCTGGGTGGTGTATCATAATTACATGTAGCTCTTTGTTGACGGAGTGACAATGACAGGGAAGACTGTATCGTAGAAGCTCTCAAATCAGGAGTCCAGGTGCAGTGAGACCTTGAAAGAACAACGCTCGTGTGATGGATTGTCACTGTACTCCACAAGAGGGTGCTCCATTGATTTCATTAGAGGTAGAAAATTCACAAGAAGATTTAGCCCCTTATTACCATGCTTTAGATGATTTTGGTTGCTGGCAAGGACATGATAATTAATGCAAGGCATCAATATTCCCTTGTGTGTCTTTATAGATATCATATAAAGCAGAGTCTATTTACAGTAATGTATTACTGTGTAATCAAACATCACTAATTTGCCTCCATTAGGCCCCTGTCCTTCTTTGACAGTATTGCTAAACTCCACCAATATTTTACACATTCCCCCCCTTCTCTGCCTCCTTCTTTTTCTCTCTGTCAGATTTAGCTCGCGCTGTCTTTGCAGCCTCCTTTCTGGCTATACCTGAGCTGCGTCGTGTACATTGCAGCCGCAGTAGGTTGTCATATAAGATAAACAGATCAGTTAGTCAGGAAACATAAGGTAGGGGCTTTAACTAAATCAGAAAAGAAGGGAGCATTTGCACAAGCAGTGGAAAATGTGAGAGAGAAATAGGTGCATTGGGTGGCGGTTAACGAAGGTGATATTTCATCATCAGCGACCTGACGCGATTCTTTATTTCTCCTGATGTCTTCATTCTACTCGGCATGTTGTCACTAGAGGGTTTGCTTTGGTATTGGACCGGGAGGACTGTCCATGTTTATTGATAGAACCCTCCTGAACTGAATTTGAATTTAATTAAGTAAAGTGGCAAATGAAAGGAGACGGAGAGAAGCTGAAAGAAATTGTTGTTCCCCCTCAACCTGTCTCAGGCTGAGATCAATTATCAAGCAACAGACTATTTGAATCTATCTTCTCAGGGAAACAACAAATACTAATTCGTCAATAAAGTTAAATGTTGACTAACAGAGCTCAGAAAGAACAGTTAGCAACACTATAGCTAATTTGAACTTATTTAAAAAAAAGAACTGATGGTGTTTCTGTTCGGTTCTCTTGTTATTAACTGGGACCAATTTTAAACCCTGGTAAGATATTTAGGAAATTACAGTCGATAAGCACTAATCATAGTTCTCAGGAATAATAATAGCTTTATGAAGTCTAATTTAACAAATTAAATATTATCATAACCTGCTGATTCTTGTGTGATATCTTTAGAAAATAAAGTAACAGCATTAGAAGAAACATTTTTCAAACGGCATTATAGTATCACTGCAACATCCCTTACGTATGGCTGATTGTACTGCTGGTTTGACTGGTGTGAACAGAAACGGGCACCATCCTCTTTAAGTACGGATAACGGTTGGTATTAAAAGCTGAATGTGTGTACGCAGCACAGAATAATTTTGTGTATATGCTAATCTCAGTTCAGAAGCCCTCTTATAGACCAGAGGAGGACAAAAAGATGGTTTCTCATGTCTAGACAGAAATGTACTATTTGAAATGACAACTGTTGGTGGCAAATTTTATCAGCTGTGTCTGGCTGCCAAATTAAAGTATCATATAGCTGTGTGTATTGGTTAAAAGGCTGTCTCATCCCAGCACTATGTCTGGGAAATTATATTTATACTGTATACTCAACAGCAAGTACTTGAAACTAGAAACTTGATTGTTCCCGAATTATATTTTTTATAAATCTAATGAAAATGTGTTTTTTAACTTGTGTATGTTGTTACTGAATCGTGTTTGGTTGAATTTGGCAGAATTGTAAAAAAAAAAGAAAAAGAAAAACTGACAAATGTAATACAGGACTTTAAATGAATTTTTAAAAATAAACAAAGCAAAGGTAGGTTTACTCCCTGTAACTCGTCTCTGTATCCAATTGGCTTTAGTAGTCTCACAGTTAGTTAAATGTAGGTCATTACGGTGCAGTAAATGGGCTTTAAAAGTTATAGTATAAATATAAATACACTTTTATCTGAAAGGTTTAATTTTTGGTGGATTGGTCAGAAACTACACCCCAAGCCTCTTAGCCAAAAGATGATTGAAAAGCACAGGTTTGTGGAAGGAGGAGGATGAATGTAAAACACAGGATTGTGTTATGACTTATTTCATGCTAAGACTGAGGCCCTACCTATACTTTATCATATATACACTTTAACATTACAGCAGAACAGTATGAAACATTTCTGATTGCAGATTGCTATTGTTAAGCTTAGACTGTGAGGGCAGACACTTGACATTGTTAATAGAGGAACCCCACTTTCTGACAACAGAAGCTTTCATTTAAAGTGCTCTGTGAGTTCAATTTCACCTAATGCGAGGAGAAGGCTTGTTACCTGTTGCCAATGATCTCTCGTGAAGGGACATTGCAGCTAATGCCCTGTGCTTTGCATGACCTCTCCGCAGCCTTTGGCATGGTAAATAATGAACTGAGGAATTGCCTTGGCATCTCCGGGACAGCCCCAGACTGTTTATCTGTCAGTATGTTTTTGGTTTGTATTGGTGATTGTGTTACTTCTGCTTAATTTAGTATGTGCGGTGAGCCACAACATTTCTTCCATTTGCTGTGGAAATGCTGCAGCATCTAACGAGTGTCTCCCAAATTCCCTTGAGCTAAATGCAGAGAGACATTGAACTCCTTGTCACTAGGTCTCATGTCATGTCATCTGAACACAAAGACGTCTCTAGGTCTTTTAACTCTACAACATAAAGTGCATGAAAATCTGAGAATCGTGGAAGTTTATTTGATGGTTCGAAGATATTTTAATAACTAAGCAGAAATGCGGAGATCTTTATTTTATCTTGACACTTTATCATCATTAAAACACTCATCAGTTTATATGCCATTCTCAGAAATAAAACCAGAGCACAGAAATAAAAAAAGTTAATAAGAAAATCTCCAGAATACAAGTTATATCTGTCATTAGCAAACCATAAGAAAACACTCTTCTTTTTTTTTTCTTTTTTTTTTGCTGATGCCACAGAAACTCTTTGATAAATGTCACCAGGCACTGCTGTATTCTCTTTTTGTCTGCACTGAGAAGTTCTTTTCAGTTGAGGAAGCTGTCTAAACTTGTGACAAGAAATCAAGTAATGTTGTCAAAGTCGGCATTTTTCAAACAGTTCAGTGGATAGAACATTTTAGAGGAAGGCATGACAGTGATTACATGTTTTGAAATGCCTCTGGGTTTTCGGATATTGATGGCATTGATGCTTTGTTGATATTTTTGTAAATGTGCCAGTCTCCTGCTCGTCACTGCTGGTTCTATTAATCTCGGTAGAACTCAGTTTATGAAAGGTCCTGCCATCTCTAATTAGATGTTGTCATTGTGTTGGAAACTAAAGCTTGTATAATATTATGATATTTTGAGAAATGACATTGCAAAGCAGCAGGTCTTTTACACATCCCAGTTTATTCGTATTTGTTTTCAGCGCCAGTGTCAAATTTGAGAAACAGCATCACATTTACATTATCAAGTGTCTCAAGGGGCTCAAAGTTGCCACTGTTTATTTTACAAAGCTGATTATTACTTGATGAAGTTAGTGTTGTATTAGCACTGCTGAATACTAAGATTTAAATGTCTTTATACTTGTATACCCTTAACCTCCCCTTTTGGTGTTGGAGCATTTCATTTAGCGTCACGTGTGGCACACGCTCACACTCACATCATAGATTTCAACAGAAGCCGTCATAAGGAGGTTAAACTTTCTTAATGATATCCCAAGCTTCTTTAATCACTGCCTGTGTGAGAGACCAGAGACCTGGCAAAGGGTACGACAGAGCGAAAGAGAGAGATACACTGAGAGTAACGGAGAGAGAGAGAGAGAGAGAGAGGGAGATTAGAGTGTCTTAACAAGGAAAGCCTTTCAAGTTTATAGGTTTGAAGTGTTAATGACATGCAAATGTGTGCAAATCAGTGTGCACCCACCCTTTAAAAACTCCCGCTGAACACTGAGCAAAATTCTGGGCTCGTGTTTGTCTATAAATAGTAAATAAGTTTGGGTAAGTTTGACTATGTTAGCACTGTGGAATGTACATCGTGAGGGATCAACGTCAGCGCTGCGTGTGTCACTGTCACATAATAACTGGCCATTAGAAGTAAATTTGACGTCAAGTTATAGTTACAGTGACAATCTGTCTACGAAACACTGAGTGTGCACTTTGAAGAGAGAACAGGTTTACAACACATGACAAGACAAATAAAGGGATGAATGAACAAATCAATGATCCAGTTACCTTAGCTGACACACAAATCCATGGACAGTGTGGAAAAAGATGGCAAACTAATCTATTTCACAGCAGTTAAGAACTTTAATAAAAGTTTACTTGTGAAACAAAACAATTAGCAACCGTGTGTCAAAATGAGAGATGAGATGAATAATGCTTTCCAACCACAGGACGTGCAGAGAGAGTGCATACGGACGTGCTAGATTGAGAACAGCAGTTGCTTTCAAATTTCGGGGGCCACGGGAGAAAACTATTAAAATCGTTTGATATTTTTTAAAATGAATCACATTACAGATTTCACATATTTTATTTGATTCGCTCCTTTCTGCACTACATGATTAGGAATAACAGTGGAACACACACACACACACACACACACACAACAATGCAGCAGATGTAATCCTCCTGACTCTGATATGTCACTGACACCAAAACCTCTAATCTCATAGTACCCTGTGTGATCACATAGATGTTAATATACATAGTGTTACAGCAGCAATGAATGTAAAACCTTAAAAAGAGAATTTATAATTGCAGGTGAGCAACATTTATCCCCTTTAAAGGACTAATGGAGCAGACATGCAACAGTTCTCGTATTATCACGATGGCTCAGAGCAGTCCACAAGTCAATTAAACGATTAAGATGGCTGGATAAATCCGTAAAGCCTTTACACTACCAGATAATCTGTCCTAACTGTCACTCCCAATCTTGCCTCTAATGGGAATTTCACATTTGATTGTTTTGATGGCTATATCTGGTGCAAATTGCTACAATGAGTCTTTGGTGAATGCCGCCTTTTAGTCAACAGTTTGATGGCAGTGCACTTTTACAACTGAAAGTCCTTGTACCGAGAAGACGAAAGCAGCACCTGCAGTGTGAAATGTCTTGGCAGCAGCAATGGTAGCTGCCTTGATTCTTAGCCGACTGTAGTCTTACATGTTGGTCAGTGAAATTAACTCAAAGACGCTTTTCTGCAGTTGATTAATTACTCAATGCGCGCATTGGCAACACTCTTATTATTTATATTTCAGTGTTACTTTACATATAGACATATATGTTTGTACAGATGAGAATAGTTTTAATTTGCATTACTGTGTAAACCAGTGTATAATAATAAATATATTTTTTCATATATTAGGTCCATATTGCTGTGTTTATCTGGAAGCACATAACACCTATTCTTGCCAGCCAATGAACGTAGACTCGTGTTAGGTGACCATACGAGCCTACTCATGTCAGGTGAGAAGTGAAAAAAATCTGGGCTCATCCCACCTTCCTCAACCTGAAGAAAAAAATCTGATGACTAGCGAATGTGTTTCAACCTAAAAGAAAACAAGTTCAGTTGCTATAACTCCAGATATACTTCCAGATGACCAAGGGGAATAATAATAATAATAATAATATTCCTTATAAAATCCAAGGTCACCTTAAAAAGCATAAAAACAGCACGTCTGTTGTTGTCCTGCATCGTGACATGTAAGTTAAAGCCACAAATAAAACCAAGGAAGGACATTATTGTGCACGGAAGGACATATGCACATGTGGCGATGCTGTACGTGACTATAACAAAGATATATGTGGGATCATAGTATGATTGAAGAGATTGTTGATAACGTCTTCTATGTAGATTTTGAAAACTATCACTGCTGCTATTAAAAATCTCATCAGCACCATTAAAGTGATGTGAATCTGAAACAAATTATCTGCTATTCTGACAATGACCTAAACATTTGTCATTGTTTAGTTTTTTTTACTCAAGTGTAACCTTTGATGCTGTTTGTCTCAGTATCCTTCGGCTTGTTGGTATATCTTCCCCTGTTCACAGTTGGTTTTGCTAATAGCAGACTAATAAATAATTTTTATATGTGGTCTCCTAACAGCATTACCCCAAAGCTTGACAGTTTGCCAACTGCACAGAGGCATCCAGATAGATAGATTTAAATTATGTCTGAAGTCTTCTCCTTCGCAGCTGAGATGAACAGAAAACCATAAAACTACCGCCTGCAATACAAGGACCTCATCACACAAATATGCAGCTGTAATAGCCACACAAACCAGAGAACACAAATATAATCCAGTCTCTCTTAGTCTCACTTGACTGACTTTCGGGAAATGCACATATCGATCATGGCCTTGCAGGATTACTTGTGCCTTCATTCGAAAGGAAAAAAACAGCTCGGGAACAAAAACCTCTGACAATAGGAACCCCTCTATGTGGACACGCTTCCTACCATTGTTAGGGAACCAGACACTGTCTCAGTATTTAAGTCCAGACTCCATTTATTCAGCACAACATACAACCCACCTTAACTCCCACCTTGTCAGCCATTCTCTTTTATCTACTGCCATGCGGTGTATCCTTCACTTCTCTCTACAGATGGTCGCAGTATTGCACAGTGCAGTGCACACATATAGTTACCATGGTTATAAGCAGCAAAAACTTGTTCTGGCCCAATTTGTTGGCGCCTGTTATACATTTGTTCTAGCACTTTTTATGCACATGCAACCGTCATGTTTGTTACAAGCTGAAGTGGAATTCTTGCCTATGATTTTTAGAAATGAGGAATAAATAACAGCCTGTTCTCTGACCTCAGATCAGTCACTTGGCGGTTTACTGACCAATAGATTGTGCAAATAAACCATCATGTCTATGTCTTAATATACGGCAATGCCACGGATAGGAGGACGCTGCTGTTTAAATTAGCCTTCAACTCATTTTCACAGAACCACGTGACAAGCCCTGAGCAGCACATAGGCAGTGATACTATGTGATACATTATATTTGAATATCATTAATATATGTTAACTTTATGTTTAAAGTTGTGTACTGTCCCTTTAGAATTAAGTAACTGTTATTTTATAATATATAATATTTAAGCCACTATGATAATAGTAAAACTTTTTGTATCCATACATTAGTTACTCCTGATTTATATCTGTTATGGATAAGATAAATTATTCCTTTTCACAATGGAGATTATTAACACTGAATAACACAAACATCTGAAACATACTGTGCAATCTAATGCAACATCTATGCAATAAATGCCACATTTAGGAAGCTTAATATGTTCAAAGGTTGATAGGTATTTCTGAGAGTTGATTTATCTCTATGCTGATTTCGGAGCCTGCGGTTCGAGACGTTGCTGTAGGGCATTATCAGAAATAAGAAGCATTTTTACAATATAACGCAAGATGTATCACCAAAACAAAATCAAATAAACATTAGAAGCTATAAGAGTAACATTTATTTCATAGCTATTGCAATGGATGGTCGTATATACTATAAACCCTGTTGTGTCCACCCTGTCCCACACCAATTCACTTACATGCTACTTAAAAGGATAAATATTTTAGTAGAATTTATATTTTTAGGCCAATAGGGGATAGCATAGAGTATGCCTACAGTGTGAGAATGATTTTATTCTTTATTTATTTATTTCTCCTGAAAACAGTGGCCCGCCGTGTCTTGAAATGAAGTTGATACGAACCTTGAGATCCAATGTAAACAGTAACACTGTGGGGCTGAAAAACTAAACAGTGAGTTCAGGGATGCTAAAATGTGGTCTGCTGCACATGATTGACTCGACCAGTTTGGACAGTGTGAGAGAGTAATGCAGCTATAGCATATGGATATACAGCTGATCTGACTAACACTATTAGGCCACTCAGAGGTGTTTGTTTATCGTGGTAGCAATCATACGGTACATGCATGGCCTGGCCTCATGTAGTTACTTGCTAAAGTGACTAAAGCCACTCATAATAAATAAATTAAATTAACAGCAGTAAGCTCATATAATTGGCTGATAATACCAGTTGGAAACATACCTTAAATCACCACTGTACATTACTGCAGCGTTGTCTGTCTGGTGTGTGTGAGGATATCTGAATATAGAATATTCTCTGATTAACAAATACATTTTAATTATTATGATTGTTTAAATATTAATACATTATTTAGATCGATGTGCTCCTGTAGAAGAGTTTTTAGCTCGTAGCCATATATTCTATAAATGTCAAACTAGATGATGACATACTTTGCAAATAATTTTTCATCAGTAGTTTATTTCTCTTATGACTCATATAAACGGTCAATGCTAACGGTGTACTGCTACAAATATTATAAGTGTTATATTATTGATATTGATTGACTTTCTTAAAGCTTGTAAAAGTTCAATTATTGTGAAGTGTTCCCATAGCGGCACTTCACCTGACTTCAAGGCAGATTGTAATCGGTCGGCCGTCAGTGATGTACTGATGATAGCAATCAGGAGAAGTGGCAAGACAGTGGATCAGTTTCAGGACCTCATCTGTGGAGAAAGTAGATAGATAATTTAAAGCAAAGTCAGTAAGGTCAGCAGAGGAAGTAGTGAAGGAATTGAGGACAGGGCCAGTGGATAGTTAAGAGAAAGAGCTGCGAATATGGTCTAACTTCTTGTCAAGGCAGGTGACACAACCCTCAGAAGGGAGGAGAGGAAAAAGGAGAGATATACAGAGAATTATTTGCTGAGGTTTGAGGCACAGGATTGGAATTAGACGCAGAGGGTTGCGGTAGGAGTTGAAATAAATGTCGAAAGGCTGAGTAGCAAGAGAAAGTGAGAGAGGTCATCAGACAAGCCCGATTTGAGCCACTTGCTTTCAGCACCCTGAACTCATGTTGGCTCAATTTGCAAGGCTTCAGACAGCTAGGATCCAGATGGATTGACAGGGAAATCCAAAAGTAAGTGATAGAGAAGGTCAAAGGGGCGTGGAGGGGCAGATAGAAATTTGGATTTAGCATAGTCAGTTCATAGAAGAAGGGTGTCAAATGGAGGAAGTAAGGGTAGAATGGACAAGAGGAGAGAAGGGTGATAAGCTGCTACTGCTTATTTCGCCAGGTGGTGATAGCGAAACACATGATGTGTATTACACACAAGAATCCTGAGGGTTAAATGGTGCAAAAATAACCACGATATTATATTTGAGTATGTTATGAAAGGGTGTAAATGAACTGTTTGAAGGTAACTTTCTACCCCATCTTAATAGAAATCTGTATCAGCCATCTATTTAACAGTGCAGAATATATTCAATAGAGTACTGATAACACTGGAGAAATGGGGAATAGCGTTCTGTGCTCAAGCACAACAATCAGGGTCTGAGTTTCAAAAGCATTTTCAGCCTGCATCATCTGCAGTGTCACCTTAAAAACCAAGACACTATAAAGAAAATATGAATTTAAATGAACTGTAACCAGTGTTTGTCCCAGAATGTGTAGTGATTATTGAAATTCCAGTTACTGCAAAATCTCACTAATCTCAGTAATCCAATAGGGGTTAAATAAAACTCAACCTACTGGAATGGTTTGCTTTTCTTAATGGTTTAAATATTGACAAAAAATATTAATTACCCAAATCTGTCTTCCTCACCCCAGTGCTTAATCGACAGACACATATATAGCATTAATAATTAACATGTGTATTATGCATACTGAACATATGTTTCAATCAGATGTGTTCTCACTGTGAGCTGCTGCAAATATGTCTGTGACACAGTGTTAAAGCTCCCGAGTATCCAAGCAGCGACGACTCTAACTCGAACTCATCCGTCACTCAACATGATATCATAACCTTAAACAAATCCATGCTCTTGTAAAATAAACAATTTATAATTCTTATGGATTCCTACATTTTTTGTTGATTTAGTTTCTGTTGGATATTGGTCCATTTACACCCCCCCGAGTTTACGGGTCACTACTCAAAGGTCAAAATGGGATGCACCACCAAATGTGTATGGAAATGATCATGCTAAGATCATGTGCGGCTTCCAGGTACAGACGGATGAGCTTCCTTGTCTTGATTTCATCTCCTCTTTTGGGCAGCTTATTATCCCACGATGTATCTTATAACCAGGTGTCGTCTAGATCATGTTCTTCCTATTCAGCTCAGGGCTTTATTTCTTTTTGCAGCTATTTGGCCATTGTTGCTTTTCTTCTGCACTCTTCATGGTTTGTCTAACTATCTAATCTAATTTAAATGGCACGTCAGTGTCGTTGTTACAGATCCTGATGGTGTGGATTAGTGAGTCCATGTCTCGTTTAGTCTTGGCATAAAATGATGTCCGTTCTGTAGTCTGTATTTCTAATGATGCTTATTGATGTTCAGGCTGAGGGGGTTCAGGCCTATGCAGAACAGCAGTGGGACAGAGCATCTTCTTGATAAATCCCGCAGTTGATATTGACTGCTGCATTTGGTTTCCCTCTAGGGTTGTTTTTTTGTCTGCTTTCGCGGGATTGCTCTATCTACCAGTGGCTGATGTTTTGCTCCTGTGGTATTTTTACCAATTCCTTTATGGCCCCTGCTCTTGTATTGAGCCATGAGCCAAGCTGTTATGGTGCTTGACAGCAGGCATGTTGTCCAAAGAAAGGTTATCGTTATCATACTTGGGAGAGTACCTGGTCCAAACAAGGCCAACACACTGGCGTAGCTCAAATCAGCTCTCCCACGCAATTTCTGCAGAAATTGCTAAATCTAGTTATTACCGTATTACTTTCACATGTGACAATATGTGATTGATGGGTGATAGGCACTGAGGTAAGGACAAATAAAACATTTAGTGTTGTTTAATACTGCTAGGCCTTTGTACAGCACATAACTGTATTAGTCCACAGGGAACAGATTACTGAAATCTGATAGGAAAATCACATATCCTTTGGCACACAGTGTTATTGCAGGAAGTTACATGCATCCAAAATGTGAAAGGTTAGAAGTAACAAAAAAGGCAATTAGCTTTCTTCAGCTATTTTACAAAAACTCCCCTGAGACATGGTAAACAAACAAAAAAGGCCAACTATTTTTCCCCAACTAAGCTCTCAGCCCATGCATATTTAAGGCTCAAATGGAAAGCAACCACTACATTGAGCTTCCAGTCTCAAAAGACTGTAAAGGACCCCCAAACTGTGCACTTCACATTTGTTGCTCTCTGTGGTGAAATGCTTTCTTATTGTCATTGTCACAAAAAATCCATAAAAGGTCTGTGTTTATGGAACAAGTATGAAAGACACAGACTTCCTGTTTGTTAGCCTTCTTGCTTCTGTAGCTCCTGTGCGCTGCTATCAGTCTTTACAGTGTTGCACTAGCGAGTTGTAGTCGGTTTATAGTTACTTTATCACCCTCCATTAGTGCCGGTGTCCTGCATTACAGCCATGCCAGTGGCAGATCAATACAATGCAGGGGAGTTTGAGTTGGCCACAGAGAGCTCCTTGATTCTTTCTATAAAATTTGTGTGACACTGAGAGGTTGACACCATTCACTATTCAATATTTCAGATCATAAAATGAGCAACCAAACAATAACCTCTGTACTCCACTTGCTGACATGATGTTGGCCACATTCTTTTTTTTCATGCTGAAAGCCTTTAAGACTGCAGGGACCTGTCATTCATATTTGAGTTTGGAATACTAGAGATCTATTCTATCTAGAGATAGAATATTATGAGTTTGTGCTGTAAAGTGTGTACACAATTGTCCTGCAAATGGCTGGTATTGTTATAGATAAGGCTGTGTGCCTTTAGATATGTGGCTCCATTGTTTTTCCCTCCCCTACCTCACAATAACTGAACATATATCATACTTGCACCGACATTGTTCCTGGACTGATGCAGGCGGTATGGAATTCTAATAACAATTCCAGCTTGGACGCATTCATTTAATGGTATTGGCAGTGCAGTAAAACTACAAACAAAATCAGATTTTTATGTGTGTAATTTTGTTATGTATGCATCCTGGTGTGACTGTGAGAGTAACGTCGTATCGAAAACTACAACGGGGTAACCACAGCCTTGAAAAAACACTACCAGTCGTCCTAATTATCCTCATCCTGTGCGAGGTTATTCAGCAGTGTTTTCGTCTTTGTGCTTGAAAGTCTGGAATTGAGTTTAGACTCAGTTAAGTCTGACCTGGGTCAAACCTATTGAAATTTCTGTGCCAGTTTGCTTAAGGAAGACATATCACAGCCTGGCGTTTCTGTCCCATCAAGATGAGGGGTACTGTAGGGGCTGTCATTTCATTGAATTTAGGACAGGAAGAGAGATGCTTATCTTAATATGCTCCAAGGAAGTATTAAAGTATTAAAGTAGAGCTGCATTGAAAATTGACCCAAAAATCTATAGCTCCAAAGTCACATTTGTGACAGGATCTCTTTGTAGTACAACTGAGCAGAATTAGTCAGTGACACATCACTGCAACAATGGTGCTCTGCTTATTTCCCATGACTGGTAATGATGTGAGATGGATCACAGGGACTAAGACAACAAAGCGGTGCTCGAGGGTGATTTTGAAAAACAAGAAATCTTCAACACATGAAGGAGAAAATATGCATCATGGGTATAGCTTCTCACATAATGTCCTTGCCAGAGTTCATCCTCCTTTTGTTATGTAATCTGGCAGGAGCCTACCTCCTGCATCCCACTTATGCTCGTCCTGTAGTCTGCCTCTCTGAGCTTCGGCCTGGAAACACGACTGACAAGACACTCTGCTGGTAATGAAGCATGGATTGCAGACTGCTGCTGGAAGTGCTGAATTCAAGTGTCTTCTGTATGTGTCATCTGAAGGATTTGTTGAAATTTCAATATTTTATTGCTCTGTTGTCTTTTTTTTGTGAATGTTTTTTGAACAAAAGACCAATTATGACATTGTAAACACATTAAAGTTGCAATTATTTTGTGCTAAATGTAACTGAAAGTGGACACAGCACTGTATTAACATGCTTTTAGTTGTGGTGCAGTATAATTTACCTTCTACCTCCACTTCACATATTTTACAAAAGATCTTCTCTCTCAAAATATTCCAGTATGACTTTTACTTGACCCACTTTTTGGTAGAAACTAGAGTTTGCTATATTTTCAAAATGACACAAGGAAATAGTACTTCTAATTATGTTTACCCTCTTCAGTTGACAGCTTGTTGGCCCTCTCTATGACCACCAGAGCATGTTTTTGGACTATCTAGTGGGAAGCAGATGGTCATCACTGCACTTTCCAGCTTAGTATTTATGCAAGGCGAGAAGTAAACTATTGAGTGGAGGCTAGTTTATACTTAATTTGAATTTAAGAGTGTACTCACAAATACTGCTTAAAGAATACATTAAATACACTCAATTCTCAGAAAACATATATTATGCGAGGGACGTGTCTTTGAAAGTTGGAAAGAGTGTGCTGTTTGTTGACAATCTGTGTATAAAGACAGTGAATCTCACACAGAACAGAGCAGCAATATTCTCCAGCTGTATAATCTGTTATCACCCTTTTTTGCTCATTGCTTGAACAAATTTATTGAAGTTTATTTTTTGAAGTTTTCTTTATTATCAAATATGCACTCACTGAACAAGCTTTGAACTGATTATTAAAAGTCTTTCCACATTTTGCCTTGATTTTGTTTTTCACCTTCTGCAAAGCCATGTGCAGCATGGTAGTTCAATGTAATCAAGGTCAGAGTAGACTCAATATTAAGAACAAAGAAAAAACCTATTGCTCATGAATACACCATTACTCCAGTACGGCCGCTGTACAGGCATGAAAACTGTATTAATAGGGTACAATTTGAGATTACTTTCTTTTTTACCTTACTTGGCAGACGCTTTTATCCAAAGCGACTTACAAGGAGCTGGCGCTGGGTGTCTGGCTCAGGGACACACCTGGTAGGGGATGGATTAGGAACCAGACAGGATTCCAACCTGCGACCTTCTACATCCCAGTCTGACACTTAACCTATTGAGCTACCAGGCCGACATTTTGAGATTAATTCCACATTTTTACTAAATTACTAAATTCTTTGCCATTTTAACTAGCTTATTTCTTCAAATGCTGTTGAATAATGTAATGTTTGGAGCATGTTTAAATGGATTTGTAAGTAAGTAAGGTACGTAGGTAAGTTCTGGAATCAGACATCAGTTTGTTTTGAGTAGTTTGTGCAAGTGCGTTTGGACCATACCTAGCATTTCTTTTTAAGGCACAAGAATTGATGCCAAGAAAACTAACTAGTTAGTAGTGAAATAATTTTTATTCTATTCTGCAATCTATTAGTAAAACACAGAAGAATCTGACTATAGTCCCTATAGTCCCCCTATATAGACCCTTTTGATGCTTGCATGAAAGATGTAGCCAGTTATTTTTATTATCAAATCTGCATTCAATAAGCAAGCCTTAAACTGATTATTCAACTAGTTTGTTTCTTTGCGCTTTTGAGCCTCTCAAAGCTTTAACCATGCACACTGCTTCAAAATATGCAAACAGACATCACTTTTACAGATAATTACAAAATGTTGAGCCACTTACACATAACTTTCAGTGTTTTCAGCAACAACAGTTATTTATAAGTGTCGTTTGTATTTTACGGAGAAAGTTTCCATTTCAATGATTCATTACAAAATCAAAGCCAGAAAAATATCATCGTGATTGTTACTTATCATTAATATTTTAACTGCCGGCAAATAGATTATAACGAAAAAATGAATTGTTACAAGGCGACTGTGGTCAGATGGAATTTCCCCCTTTTGTTGTCTGGACTAGAAAACAACACAGCGCACATTGTTTCCGCTGGGAATTTAATACTTTCTTGTACAAAGCACAGAAATCCTTTTTACAAAGGCCCATCCTTGGAGTAATCACAGCAAACACTGTCAATATATTTACATGAAGTAAACATGAGGGTGTAAAAGCTGAAGTCATCAGGCTGAAAAGAAAAGAAAACTAATATTTGTAATCTTTATGAATTTTGTATTTTTGTAATATTCTTGTATTTAAGCACTTATCTTGCATTTATTTGTGTACTTTAAAGTATTGTATGATATTGAACAGCAAGTAACTATGGTGAAGGCCTGCCTGAAACTCAGTCACACGTGTCTCTTGTTGCTCTGACATGCACTCACACATGCCCATGATCATGCAATATCTATTATATAAGGTAAGTGAAAAAAATACAGAAGCACAAAGAAAAACCTTTCTTACTTGTTCTAATACCTATGCCAACACTTATATTTTTTTAAAATACATTTCCACAGAGTTTAATTACTTTAACTCAAAGAAAAACAGTGGGTGTAGATGAAATGGAGAAAGACCTTTCTGTTAGTGGAATAAAGATTGATCAGTGTGTTCAGACGTCAAGAGTGACTCACAGGCCGTTGAAAGTACGATTAGGGCTACTTGTTATGGATACTAGTATAAGAAAAATGAAAGAAAGAAAATATGAATTATGAACAAATGATTGGTTTTAAGATACAGAACATTTAATTAAAGGCTGGACTAATAATGATAAAATAAAAATGCATAAAGCTGTTGTGAAGTTGAGTCCCTTATTCTTCCTCTAAGAAGAGGAAGAAGAGGGCAGTGTCAGTAAAGTGAAATAAATGAATCAGCACATTGCTAATGTTTCGTTAGAATCAGAACTGTTTTACTACTGTTGATGTCTATTCTCCCTATTTTAGCTTCTGCAGTACCATTTCCTTTTGTGTATATGTGTGTGGCTTATGTAAGATGTTTTTTTATTTTTTACATAAGCATCATTACATAGTGTAATATTCCCTCAAACTTTGTTTTTTAACATAGAGCATCAGTGGTCATTGAAAAACTAATGTAGGCACTTAAATAGACACCTGTAATAAGGGTTTTAAATCTATTTTGTAGTTCGTGTTTCTTCCTGCAGGGGTTTTGACTGTCAACCTTGTGTGAGAGGAAAGGAGGCACTTTATCAATCTAAAATACACACAGTAAAACTCTGAAAATCGTAGATCGAGTAGATGCACAGGGATTTCCAATCTTCTTAGCTTTAAGATGCTTTCAGAAAATAGGGTCCTGGTCTAGTTTGGTCTTGTAAATGTCTGTGTCTTGAATTCTGAAGGCATGGTCTAAAAACTCAAATATTTGGATAAAGAAGGATAAGACAAAAGCTTTTCCTGAGGTGGAGAAACACTCTTTGAAACCCTATAGCCCCACATAGAAAAAAGCAGTTTATACCAAAATACTGCTATTTAATTATGCTACAATATGCATAGATGTTGGTAGGAAAGTCCCTCCCTGATGTAAGAGTAAAATGCTTTCAGCAGCTGTGTCTGATGAGTTGTACGAGCAATAGTAAAGCACTTACAACAGGAGTGCATCTCTTCTGAGAAATGAACTCGTAAACATGTAACACAGAACTCACTGCTCCTTCTCGAGCTCTACATGTAAATCCGAATCATTTTATTACGTTTGTCATTATATTATTATTATTTCTATGAAATTTTGTTTAGCTGTAAAATTCAGCCTACACTTTACATAACAACATACAAAACGCCTCATGTGTGAAAAATGTTGTGATGCTTTTTTCGGGAATCACATTCAGCATGTCTGCACATGAGGGATAAAAACATTCCAGGAGACATTTATTTTCTAATTTTATTTCTCATTTCATTTAATTTTGATGTAACTACCCTGCACAGGACGGGGATAGAGATAAGAGTTTGTGTTTCTGTGCACATGCACCGCGTGGACATGCACAGTGAATCGTTGTATGCAAAGCTTACAGGGAATATTGCCAAAACATGCAGCTACACTGCCAACAATGCTAAGAGGTGGCTTAAAATTCAACCGCCCACCCACCCCATCCCCCTTGAAGATGACAGCAGCCTGGCATTTTGCACTGAAATGTAAAGCTTCTCATTCATTTGTATCAGTCTGGAAACGTATCAGCAGAGAGACAAATGAGTCCTCTCACCAAGTCAAGGGGTTTTATTTTTATTTAGTTTTTCTGCTGAATTTGCATGGAGCCTCATGCTGTCGCTTCAACCCTCTGATAACAGTTTGGGCACAAATTAATGACACCAGTGAGGCCCCTCCAGACGCCACAGAGGTTCAGTGACTGGTGTTTAAACATTCATGTGTCCCCGAAACAATTTTCTCTGTCTAATCTGAGGACGTTAGCAGCGGTGTAAATTATTCATTAGCAGGTTGTCTACCAGTGAAAGGGAGGTTGAGTGAAAGGAAGAGATCCGTCATGATGGGCATGGACACATTAGCACATAGACATGCAGAAGGGCTGCATGCAATGGGAGCCAAAAAGAAACCAGAATCAAAGGTAAAACTCGAGACTGTGACATAGACTCTATCGCCATGGTTATTAGCATGACAGAAACATTTGATTCCATCTGTGATTTGGATTAAATGTTGAGATGAATGAATTATATGCATAAATCAAGCAACTGGTCAATTCTGTGTTTAACAATTTCTTTTTTTTCCCACTTGTACCAATAGTAAATATTTTGTTTTATGCAGTTTATTATAAATATCATTCTTATGATAACATTTATTCATTTCACTTTCATGGTTTAAAGTATAAGGCTGGCATCAGTATTTTATTTTAGCTGACTAATCCCATGAGAAGAACAAACCAACATTGTTTTGGCAGCGTGCTCTGTTTTTGACATTTTAAACACAGGATATATTGTATAAACTTTTGCACATAAATAAAAACAGATCAATAAAAGTCATGGTTGTACTTCTATGTTCACATCCAGTAATAATGCAGCACAATCATTTTACTTTCAGCTATCATTAAATCTTTTGAGTCATTACAGTGTGCTGGTAATTAATTAAGCATATTTTGATAGGACCTTTGTGTGTCAGTTAGACACATTGTGTGGATTGTTTCTTGACTTATCTTTGTTGTTTTAGTCTTGGTTGCATGTTCCTCAGGTTGCTCACTGACTGTCTACAATGTGCCATGTGTGGTGAGGTGACTGAGGGTTTGCATCCATAGTGCTGGCAAGAGGATGTGTTAAGAGGACTGATAAGAGCTGCTGGGGATGCTCTCTGCACTTTGAGTTGATGGAGTAGGCATTTGTATCACCTGCAGGATAAGAGGAATTATCTCTAGGCTTGCTTATGTTCTCACAGCAGCTGAAAAGTATTAAACCACTGCTCCAAATTATGGACATCAACGCTATCACTCTGTCAAGATAAAGCTAAACACTTCTAAGTTTTGACCTGGAGATGGAACAAATGGTGGAAAAGGTGCTTGTTCCACAAAGGGGAAACAAATATTTTACAGAGATAACACACAATCCCACGACACTCTCTGCTGGTGTTGTACTTAATTAAGTTTCTTCTTATCTCTAATTTTGTTTTACATTCTTCAGTCTATATGTGGATTGTGTTTGGAAGCTTTCATTTTGATTGCTTTCTTTGTCTTTGTGTTTCAGATTGGGTTAAACTTTTTTTGCACTGGAGCGATATTACCTGTTGTGCTCAATTTCAGTATCTATGCCATTTCCAAGCAATCTGATGGCACATGTTCCATGAAATGTTTTTCCCTTTTGGGTCTGTGATGACCAGAATAAGGTTTACTTGACAGAGGCAATCAGTTTACTGGGTGTTAAATATGCAGAATTGAATTTGCATTAGTTTTTTATTGGCTCTTACTGTGGCTCTGAACAGAGACATGCCTGGTGTAGATATTAGAGTTGCTATGGTAATGTCATGCATCATTTCTAATTAACAGGTCACAGAGTTTTCAATATGGGATACAGTTAAACTTGCGTTTCATGAATCCCTCCATTGTTGTTGTTCACATTATCAAACAAAAGGACCCAAATTAATTAAAAGAGCAAAGTATGTTGTACTGGTAAACTGTGAAAAAAGCAAATGTATCTGTTACTTAGCTAAAAATAATAATTTGCCTTCTCCGTGATGCTCTTCTGGCATCTGTTATACTCCCATCACACCCTGCACGATCATTCAGGTGTTATTTTCAAATTGCAACACGCTTTAGTTGGACTCGATGAGAGCCTAGGATGACCAGCAGTGAGCTTTACAAGCAGATGCTAAAACTCCACGGAGCATAAGGGGACTGCAGAGCCAATCAAGTTTAATTCAGTTATAACCTAAGACAGGCCCTTTTTGCATTACACACATTTGATTTGATTTATTATTCACATAAAAAGATTGATTAGGGCAGTTTAAAAAATGACAGAAATTACCCATAAAGAAATGTAGTTAGTAGGATGATTGACTAATGCCACAGGCATTGTAGAATGGAGATTTGAGAGACTCGTTTAAAGGACACCAAACATAGTGTGTTCTACAGTGCATAACACACATGAAGACTGCTGTCCTTATTATTTTTAATCTACACAAACCTAGCACACTAGGCTACTCTTTTTTTTTTTTCGTAGGTGATTCATCTACTGCGCCTATGACTTATAGGTTAATTGAACACAGGAAGAAAAGCTTCATTAGAAAAGCCAACTCATCCTATGTAAAATAGGTGAAGTTCAAACAACTTCAGATGTTTTGTGTTCATGAAATTCAGTGTTCATCACTGAACTGTAAGTTTTTAGATTACAGTCAGATCTTATTTTAGTTAGATATACAGACCTTAATGGGTGCTCCAGACGATATAAATGAAGTATTAGGAGAAAGCGTTGTTGCTGTGATGTGGATTTTAGTATTCGTAAGGCTTAGACACAATAAGGATTGCTGTAGTGAGATCTTTACTTGGCAGATGCTTTTTTTCAAAGCGACTTACAGGGAGCTAGCGCTGGGTGTCTGGCTCCAGGACACACCTGGTATGGGACGGATAGGAGTCAGACCTGGTTTCGAACCCATTGAGCTACCAGGCCACACTTATCTTCTTTCTGAGTTAACCCAGTTAGTTTGAAACATTCGTTAGCTGAAAGCATAAGCATTATTTGCGTGCGTTACGTTAAGCTAAGTTAACCCATGAATAATCGCCTCACTGCTTAAATGAGGTTTAATCTACTTTCATGTCGCCAATCCCTAGGTATCAAACTACGCCAGAGGGATCCCCAGTTTGCATCTATTAATCTGATCATTAGCAGCTCCAAAAACTCATCGCTAATTTGCACAAAGCTCATTTCCATTTTCTGACATGTAATGTTGATCAAGCACTTAACTCTTTCCCATGGCCTAAGCAGCTAATAATCTCTGATGTATCTCTCTTTGTATTTCAAGTTGACTTTCATTGCATTGTGCTTTGTTAAAATAGCAAAAATCACCCGTAACTTATTCTTTACATAAAGAATGTTTGGGGTCTGTCTAAGACATGGACCCTTCAACCTTGTAAATATACATTTGAAGTAGCGCTTTACTGTGGACTGAAGGTACTTGAAACAAATGCCAAATAGAGATATTGAATTCCATTTTACAATGAGTTTAGCAAATTCCCACTAATTAAGTCATGGAGCTCTGACTGAATGAAACTGAATTATTGATTTGTCATCAGCAGTGATCAGTTAATTACCAATGACACATTTAATTAACATTCAATATAATGTGTGCTATTGAATCTTTAGAATTTCATTGCAGCTATTTTTTTGTATTAGTTTTTATGATATAAAGGATAAAATTGTATGAATTAACCTTTATTTATTACAGTGGCACAGTAGAAGGGGGGTACCTGCTTTCATTACTCCACACAGATCTGTTTTGTTCAGTCACTAATTAGGTTTTGAAACGTTTTTTCTTGGATACTGAGGGCAGATTTAGCTGCCTGGGGATTTTTTTTTATATTGTTGCAAGCTATCTATTAGTCCAGTAGTGTTAATTATGTGAGTGGCAAGTGTGTGACTCTGTGGGATCACACCATAACAGTAAGGTTACACGTTATTTTTTAACTTTGTGCATACTTTTCATGCACATGAGCTTATATATCTGAATCATACCAAATAAACTGTAGTGTGGTCATGGTATCAGTGGAAGGCTCTGGCTGTAGCTCAGTTGTGATGACTGCACAGATCCAGACATACATATAGAGCACTCTCCACTGCATCATTTTTGCAGAATTAAAAATAAACTACTTTGTATTTTGCACTTAAATTTGCCTAAAGGGTGAAATGTTGACTCAATCAGGACCGGAGAGCTCAAAACTTTAAAACTATAAAAGGTTAGATGTTCTGACGCAAAATGCAACATGAATGACTCACTGAACAGGCTCACTACCAATAATTATAAATAAAATGAGAATAAAGTTTCCTGATAGCAGTACTGAAAGGGGTAAAATCACACATGAGGTTTAGTGCAACCAGTCACAGTGCACATAGTAAGCTTTTAGTGCACAGTCAAAGTACTATGGAGTTTAAAGGGAAATCATAATGAATTGAGTGAAGTAGGTCACTTTGACTATGAACACTGAATAATTTTTTATTAAACAGACCTTTCAGATTTCAGTGTTTATCCTCCTCAGAACTTCACTGAGGCTGCTGCTTTGAGTAATGCCACTAAAATCAATTTGGAAGACAAGGCATACCAAATCAATCCTTTTTTTGACTTACCCATTAAGCAGCTCTTGTTATTTAAGCTGGATGTAAAGAAAGCAGACTGACGATTTCTGAACGGCTTCTGTGCTTGCAGTCTGATTTAACTTTACTCTGTAATATCATGCAGTTTAGTAAGTGCGGATGTTTTCATTTAGACAGGCAGAAATTACATATGTATACATGAGTATCTTAAATTCTTTAGTCCAGAGGATTTTCCAAGTGCTACAGTCAACTCTCTATCTTATATCTAAAACTATTTCCCACCATAGAAGAATATGTTATTCATGTAGCATACCTTATAAAAATTCACCAACAGAAAGCCCACTATGCTTTTTATATTTTATCTGCAGCATGTACTGTAGGTGATTTCAGAGAAAAGCAAGCGGGAAAGATCACAGACACTGTCAACCCTGAGAAAAAGAAAGAAATGATGAAAACAATGTTTTGTACTTGGCTGTTGTTATCACGCTGTAAAAAGTCAGGAATTGCTGCCATGTTACAAGAATATCTACCCAAATAATAGTGTTGGTTATCACATGGCCCAGACTGAAAAACTTAATAACTACTAAGAACAGCATGTCATTGCGGTAGCATGATGTTAGCACTCGCGTTAGCATTTAGCTCATAGTTCCCCTCTGTGTGACTTTTGTTTTAGTATCTTTGAGCCAAGAGCGTATTTTAATATGATATGTGATATACTAAAATATTATTTTTAAAGGCACAACCAGAAAGGGAAACTCTATTGTTAAAGCTGCTGTACCTTGAACATTTGAGAGTTTGAGAGTGTTTTTTTCTACAAATCTACCATGACCCCGATGGCATGACTGACCACATATCACAGGATTTCATTGTCTATGCATTTTTTTTTTCTTTCCAATTAAAGACTTATGTTGTGGCTAATGTGCAGCACACACTGACACGTCTCCTCCTGAGGCCTGAACCTCAGTGATGTCAGCTCCTTTTGGGTAATCGCCACCTGCATACATGTCTGCTCAAGTGGTGCTTAACAACAGCTTTGGTGCATTGACTCAGCTGAAGTTAAGTGCTTTTCTCAATTCTGAATGCAAAGCTAATGAAGTAGAAGGAAGGGGAAGTGAGAACACCAAAAGATTAAATTACTACATTTCACCACAAATTAACTTCTGTAAAGCAGTGAACACAAATCACAAATTGGTGATACAATATAATTGTGGAAACCGAATTCATTAATTAAAATGTATTATTCCACTAATTGGCTCATACTATTTAAAAAAGTATCCAAGTATTTTTTCCCTCAGAATTGACCTTTTTGCAATGTTGTTGTGACAGAGTGAAGTCACTTAGAAAAGTATCTCCGTATTTCACAGAAATCAGTGGAAAATAACCTCATAATATCAAATATTTCCCAAATTCCCACCGGCAAATAGAGATCCAGCTCAAACAAATCAACTGTGAGAGAATCCATGTTTATATAATCTCACCACACCGACGCGCTGCTAAAGTTGTGTTGCACGACTCCCTGTTGTTTATAGCATGTACAAGCTTAGATGTACTACAAAAGTGTTTATTTTTCACTTTTGCACATTCTTATCACATATTGTAGGAAACCATAACTTAAATAATGGCACTATATAAAAATTATGTTTATGTGAGAAATGTATTTATTGGCATATATTGTGTCTTTTGCATGTTATTATTTAAAATGTCAGCGTAATGTTGAGCATACTTGAAAAGTAGACACGTGTTCTGTAAATTAAACATTAGATCCTGCATCCATCAGTTTATCAAGGATCCACGAGTCACATAAAATGGGTATGGTGTACAAAATGTATCCCAGGCAACGACGCCACAACTTTAATAAAACAAATAATGATTGCCAGGCTTACAGGCCAAGGAGGTGGCAAGAACGAGACTCCGCAACATAAACTGCATGAATGGCGACACACTGAGACATGTTCAACAATCAGGCAGGGAGCAGGTGTAGCAGGCTGGCATAAATATAAAGAGATTTGGGAAGAGGTGTGTGCGTGTGAGTGGGTGGGGAAGGTCAGGTGACTGGGAGAGGAAGGAAAGTTAAATTTTTTTCTGACGGCTGGATGGAAGGAGACATGCAGTAATGCTAAAATAAAAATGACTGAGACAGGAATTACGACGAAGGCACGAAGTTCAGTTCACCACATCTTACTCAGTTTGCACATTTGCTCTTTTCCCTCAATTTGATGAGAACAGGAGTCATGATATCACTGAATGTCATCGAGTGGGGAAAACCATGTTCTTTAGTTCCTAAGCAGAGGGCGCCGTCAGGGTACAGATCAGCCATGTGACAAGGTGCTGTGACTCATTTCCAGCTCACTGGCATTAACGAGCAGTGCCCTTTCTACTGGCAAGCGCAGTGTGGGAGCAGGAAAGCTGGCTTGACAGTGCGATAAGAAGGAGGGAGTGAGAAGGCTCCTGCTGCTTTCATCAAAGAGAAGTCAAGAGCTGAATGCATTCATCGGCACAGTTGTGCTCAGATAATTGCCTTGATAAAACACATTCTTTGTTATTTTGCTTACCTGTTTAACTGAAGTTGTCATGCGAGGAACAACATGGTTGGATACACTCCAGTGTGGACCGTTTCCATTTCTTAGTATGATTTTACAGCTAACATATTTAACATTATTTTATCACCTTCATACTTCACATATTTTTTAAGATTTTTTTCACTATTCTGCAGAAAGCAAGGCATCGCTTTTCACAGACCTCAGCTTAAATCATTGTTTTAATGTGGTCTGTATCTGTGACTGGTGTTGACAGGTCATCTTTTGCATCACTACACCTTCCAAATGCCAGATAAGTCTGTTTGGATTTCCCTAATTTGTATCAGTTTGTTCTAATTGACCTCACACTGAAGTACAGTGACTATGTAAGACTATTTCTGATTAGGCATGCGGCACAGAACATAAGAAACAGTTGTTCATTCATTTTTCCACATACTGCAGTAAAATGACTCTAAATGATGAGAAAGTAAAACTAATTTCTACAAAGCACTATGTTTATATCTAGATGACTCCTAAATTAGTTGCATTGTTTTTTTATGTAGGTAAACACATAAAAGAGAAAATAAGGACGAGCAAAATGACATTGTGGTGCAGCCATTTAGCAGACAGAACTGCAGCAGCAGCTGGTCCCCAAACCACCATAGGCCTGAAATGAAGTTATCTTCACTAAGATTTGATCAAGTTTTGATTTAGCAACAAATATGTCAATGATTTTTACTTCACCAGAAGGATTATTTGGTCGTCTTCCAAGTAATCATGTTAGCCTACAAGCACATTGAAATCTACTCTAGTCTACTCTTAAATATAAAGCTCCCCGTCGCAAATGCACTTGCCAGATAAAAACAAACAAAAGTGCTTTGCTAAGATGGAAAAATGAAAAAAATGAACATCTAACACAGACGGAAAGGACTCGTCTTCTAGTAACAAGCTCAGACATCTGTAGCACGGCTCTGTTCAGGTGAATATGCTGGTGTCAGGATATGGTCAAACGGGTGGAGCCGTAGAGATCCAGCAGTGAAAGTTATCAGTGGTCACGCTGTAATCTCATCAGCATCACCACCACTTCAAAGCGAGGAGTCTCGAGCCACCTATTGCTAATTCAGCAGACAAAGGGGTCAGTTATCCTGCATTCACGACCTGGCGTCGTGGCAAAAAGCAAACCTGTTATTCATCATCGTCTTCGTGAAAAAATGGTTATTTTCGGGCTGCAATCAAATTGCTTTTGCTGATGTGTTGTTATATTAGTGGCAACGGGAGTGATTAGGATCCTCGCATCTGTACATACATAAAAAGCCCACACACTCACCAGGAGTTTTGGGCTCCAGGCAAAGCTAATCAGCAGTGCGTATGAGAGTAATTAGTAGCTACAGCATCATCTCACATGTGAGATAAACCAGTCAGAGAATAAATGTGTATGTAGAAAAGCTGTTCCCGTGTAGTACTACCATTGTAAAATAACACCTCATGTCGTAGAAATATTTCTCTTTCGTTGAATATATTTGGTTCTTCCTCAATTTCCTCTTCATTTCTCAGTGTTTTTATTTGTGCTAATTAATCTAAGTATACAGGGCCAGCCAAGTAACTGTTGCGAATTGTCACATCTTGGATTTAAGACAAGAATTAAGTCTATGCCAAGAGTACTACAACTGAAGATTTCTACCACTATGCAGTCTTTTTGGTTGGATAAGAAGCTGTGAGCAACAGCGTGTAGTGAAACCAGCATGTCAGATTATCAGGGACTTTAGAGCTCATTTTTTAAAGCATAATTCCTTTAAAACATTTAAAACCAGTTCTGCAGCATCAAGGTCAAAGAAAGATGTGATTAGTGAGGAGAAGGAAATTAATAATTTACGACCCCTGTAGCAGATGGGTAGACGGTATACACCGATATGTTTCCATGTATACCTTTTTGTTTTCTGCTGCGCAAAAGGCTAAAAAAATATTTTTTTGTGGGTGTCAATAACGACACTTCAGCCGCAGCAATCAAACCGAGAGTTCACTGACTCCACACTGCAAAGGCAGGTAATCAGTGGAAGCATTGTTATCCTAAAGTTTGTTTCCCTAATAAATAAAGTTTTCACATCTGCCAAGTAAAGCAATCAAGTAACAGTGAATGTGAAAGGTCTATAATTTTACCAGGTAGATAGGCCAGGTAGGGCAGCTATGGTGATTAAAGTTCAGGTTGACTTTGTGATACCTAGGGTCACAGCAAGTGCAGTCTATTACCAGAGCAAGCACCCATTGAGCAGCTACTATATCGGACACAAAGAGCAACCGGTGCATGTGTTTACAGTGAAGTTAACCAGACTCAGTAGTAATTCTGACGCAGCAGCAGGGAACGCACGCAGCTCTTCAGCTCAGCATCGCCACTATTTCTTGCTTCGTTGCAAAAAGTTCAAGTAATCTGCTGATACACTTGCACTAGATGATCAGTTTGCAACAGTAGCTTAACTCAGACTGATGATTGACATCTTCAGACTGACACAATGATCACGTTGTAAACACAACTTTTCACACTGGAATCAAACATCTATCTGCTCCTGGAAAGTCCAGTGTTTTTTGTGACCCGTCCGTCCACCCCAATCTTCTCTCAATAATGACTTTCTCCTTCAAACTTAGGGTCACCGCACACTGTTGGTCATAGTAACCTGTTACCACAAACAGCACGTGGATTCATGTTTTACAGGAGGATAGTCTCATAGTAAGAAGTACAGCAGATAAATGGCAGACTCCACTCATACCAATAATTGTTGCTGAAACTCTGAGAAACTGAAACTAAAATTAATGGGGAGCGCACTGTAAATGAATAGTTTTCATCAGACACAGTATCTTAGCTCGTCAACTTAATTCTGGATTCCTCTGCATGTATTTCGAGGTCACTCATTCCTTCATTTATTTGTATTCACGAGCAATTTTCCCGTTTTCAGTACCTGTCACTGCAACTGAACACAACATGCGACTGTAAGGGCAACTGTAAGTCTCCACTCGAGCCATGTTAGCAAGTAGCACAGCTGAGTCCGTTGACAATGCTATCAGCGCACGCCAGCTGGCTATTGAGTTGCAAAATGTTTCTTCCTATCAACATGATTTGTTGAGCATGGGGAAATCTAATTAGCCACCATCAGTGGGGATGGATCTTGACTGACGTTGATGCACTCCACGTTGACGGTTTCCTTCTTATGATGCACAGACTCACCCACCCTTCATTTTCATTTCTTTCATGTTCATACTTTTAGCCATGATTGTTGTGTGACACAGATAGATATACCGAATTTAACCGAAGGCTAAACGTGGAAGCTTATCCGCTGACAACTGCATACTTGGAGCTTTGCTTGCCTCAGGCAGACACATTATTTGGGTTTATTTTGTTTGCATGTTTGGACAGTGAGACAAATGAGGAGAGAACCATCTGCATCACTCTGTACTATTTTGTACTCCTTTTCTCCTTGCTGTATACTAATGAGTGTAAATAATGGAGTCCATCAAGTTAAAAAGAGCACACTGACCAAGCCGCATCGGATCAAGGGTAATTATAGCAACAAAGGTCATCTATTTCTGTGCTCCAGCTACATTTGCTTAGACGTGTGCTACATCTCAGCTTCTGCTGGCAATAACTGCAAAACAGGGGGAATTGAATTAGAATTTAATCAATACCAATTCATAACTGTCCTCAATTTAAAAAAATAGCCTAGAACCACAGGAAAAACTCACCGATAGGTAAATCATAAAATATCGGTGTATTACAGAGTGTATAGTAAATATAGATCACTTTCCCCACCAGAAAATCTATAGGGTTGACATCTGCAGAGAGACTGTAAGGTTATTTCTTCAGCTCAATTCTCTTCCAATTAGCATTGCAGCTATAACTTTGCTCGGCCGCCTCATTTTTTTTCATTTCCAAATGTGAAATCCATTCCTTAAATCTTTTAGGGGGGATTTTGTTTTCTCACTGCCTAAGGACTGTATTTGTTTTGTGATCCAGCTGGATATCCAGGCTCAGATATTTGCTGTGTTCAAGCATTGACCTGCTCATAGTCTGGTAAATTTTAACAGTTCGACTGCACGAGTAATGAGAAATGTATCTGGTGAGTGAGCGAGAGAGAGAGAGAGAGAGAGAGAGAGAGACTGATGATAATGATGATGATGAATGGGTTTGAACATGCACAAAGTACCAGTAAAGTTTTCCTTGTTTCTCAAATACACTCTTGTGGCTGTTTCAAATTGTCGGTAATATTCTTGACGCTAAAGCTCTTAAAGCTTCCGTGGCACTCCTGAAACGTCTCAGTTTGTGATACCCACAGTTCTCGTTGTGTGCAGCTGCAGCGATCAATCATTAAGTTGACAGTGTGTTTTCCTTTTGCACAGTTGCATGTTAGATAACCACACATGTGACATGCAAACTAATAAAATCTTGTAAAGGTATGGCACTCCCACCTATTAATGACTGGAAGTATTTAAGACGCATTCAGACTTCAGAGTATTATTTTGTGAGATGTTTGTATAGACATAATTATATAGACACCAGGCACAATATGAATATAATGACAGACTTTAAGCCGCTCTAAGATGTCATTCATTGTGTATGACAGTGTCATACATAGCTGCATCTGCCTGCAAGCAAAAAATATGTGACCATCTATTCAAGCCTGGTTGGGTAAGGCAGTCAGATTGATCACAATGGGAGCAATCTCTTTTTCCCTCCAGACACTTGTTTGAGTTCTGTTAGAGAGCAATGTAAGCTGCTGCAGCCCCTTCTATCAGCACACACTCCTCTAAACCCCTCACACTTAGAGGCAACTTGCAGAAGTAAACATACAACATTCGACGCACAGGAGGCACAAGAGCTGTGTGCAGCCATTCACTTCAAGATGTGCTCGCTCTTCTGTAGCACACCCACACACGGAGAAACACGCGCACACACACACACACACACCTTATTACATTGTGCTTCAGTGCGAGAGTAGCTATAGAGTACCATAATCCATCTTTTACAGCTGATACTGTAGCTGAGCCAGAGGGTTTGGCTCCAAGACAGTTCATCTAGAGACAAAGCTCTGCCATGACTGTGTTTTACACTCTGTGTGTGTGTGTGTGTGTGTTTGGGTATTCTGTAAATGTGTGTGCATTTGTGAGTGTAGGTCATTTGGAGTCCAGTAGCATTTGCGATCATTGCAATTAATGCATCAGACGGGATTAAGGTTGTAGAAGCAGATGTCAGCAGCGTGTGAAGGCAGTGTCCCCGTTCTTCACAGAAAATAATGTTCAAAAAGCTAATCAACAGCGTGTGTGTGGGATGGACGCGGCCAGATTTGTACTATGCAGGGTAAGACGAGATGCGGGGAAATGTGCATAACTGATAGGCACATGATGTTTGTAGAAAAAACCACAGCGTTATGCGTGTTTTAGTCGGGTTTAGTAGTACAGATGTCAGTGTCTTTTACCCATGTCCGGGGTAAAAAGGCTGTAGCTTGGCACAACGTTGTTCTGTCATGATGTTGAAATTATTGATTAAATGCGTTGGTGACAAACAGTGGTTAACCGCTCATTAAAAAGTTATCATGTGGTAAAAAGAGAATGCTAGTTTTAACTATTTACAAGAGACAAAGCTGTCATGGTTTTATACAATTAGAGTCATTCTGCTTTTAGAAGCATCCTAAAATGTGTGTGTGTATTGAGTGCATGTATTGTTTACGCCTACATTTACCTGTGTGCGTATTGATACTTTAGTATACCATTATTTATTTATTTTTCTATTTTTTTTATTTATTTGAGTTGCTTTATTTAAAAAAATTAACTCATTGTTGTTTAACATTATTATATTATTTTATATATACATTTATTTTTTAATCTGTTAAGCTATCTAGGAGGTGAGGTAGGGCCCTGCTTACCCAGATTTGCTCGCAAGGACAAGTTTTTTCAGATATTATTTCAAAAATATGTTGATTGGTTTATGAAATATTAGAAAATGCCAACTACAATCTCTCTTCACCTAAGTAATTGACCCAAACTGTTGTTTTGTCTGAAACCACTATATATACAGTCGGTACCAGAAACTGGTGAAAGCTGGTTTACTGTGATTCTCATAGACTCAGACATGAGGTGAGATTCTTGGGGTTGAGGTTTTTGCTTGTTAGGAAGCAGATAATGACAGTGTTTCAAGAAACGTTGATACTTCGTGTCAAGTGTTAGTCAAGTGTACTGTAGAAAGATCTGTTTCCCACCCTCTCTCTCTCATCCTATAATCACAGTATAATTGTGTTTTAATGGCAATGCCTTCTCTTTTAAGAGTAAATTGCTAGTCTACAGCAAAACATCTCTCTCACCCTATGATATTCAAGAGATGTCTGCATTTAATGCAGCGCTTATTTACAAAGGAATAACTTCTATACATAAAGGTCATTTCTAGTTATTTGTGTACAACATTGTGATTAATGTAACCTGATTCCGTGGAAGAGATTTCATAAGCAAATAATTAGCGCAATTATGTGCTTGTTAAAAGGACAAACCTTGTCTCACCTCACACACAGTTACGTACACACAGAGTGAGCTGTCCCTTATATACCGTATATTTGCCATCATCTAAAGCAAGTCAAAGTTCTCTTTCTTTTTTTTAATCATAACTCAGAGGTCATTAGCTAAAAGTAAAGAAATCCCTTATTTAATGTTAATTAAAAGTAAAACAAGACAAAGATGTTACATGCTGTCACCTATCCATTACTAGAGTTGTTCAGAGCACTCTTCCTCGTGTTTTGATGATGGAATCCGCTGCACCTATTACATTTCTTCTCACCTTTGGTAAAGTTGAGTCAAATAGGTAGTACGCAATTAAAATTGAACTCATTTGCTTGCAAGTTGCAAGTTGTCAGCGATTCACACAGTTGAAATTAATCACTTTTTTCTCTGGCATCCGTTCAAAAAGGGCATGTAAGTGATATAAAAGATAATACGCTTTTACACACCTCTGACAAGCAGGGACTCTAGTGGGCTTTTTTTCCACGCTCTTGCCATCTTTCTTTATTATTGTTTAATAATCACATTATGTCCTCTCAGGGTACAGTTCAGACACCCCTGCTAAATTCGTAATGTGCTGCATCACAGCACAGGCAGCTAGCGGTCGTCGTGCTGTGGCTGTCTAGCAGTGGCAGTTGCTTGCAAAGGGAGAAGGAGAAGTCTTATGAATAATGAAAGCCAACAGAAATGTTTCTCTTGGTTCAGGGAGATATTGTTTCCGTGACTTTCATAACCTCTGTGGTGTCTTTAAAATGGTCAGGATTTGACTTTGAATGCTCAAGCAGCGCAGTCTCTCATCAGCTTGGTACCAAACTAACAAATGAGATGATAAGAATAATCAAATCATCTGTGTGAGCAGCAGTATAGTGTGAAACAAGGTCAAAGTTATCACCACAACTATAAGCATTCTACTACACATCTCTGATCTTAAATGGGGAGGACAACTTCACAGAGGTTTATGTAAGAACAGAACATAAAAAGCATAATACGGCCCCTTTAAAGGCAAATCCAGTCTTGATCGTGAAAGTATAAACCTGTATCGCCAAAGCTAACATTGTTTTTAGTTAGCAACACATCATATAGAGTCATCGTCATTAGATCTAATGCTCCCTGATCAAATATTGTGTTGCTGTAATTTATAGGTGTGTCTCCTTCTTCTCGTAGGCTCATTGAAATATCTCAGTGAAATGTTCTTAATCTAGAAATCAGCACCTGAAGATAATACTAATGACCAATTGGCATGGCTCATACAACGTGGCTGTGTGTGTGATGCATATTACAACACACACGGAGTGAATCACAGTGATCACTGAGCTATTGTTGTTTTAAATGCAGATTAAGTTGATTATTTTTGTTTTCTCGTGGTCATAATAATGTAATACTAAAGCAGTTTTTAATTTGAAGTTCTAAAACACGCCTTACTGGAAGTGAGAAGCTAAATTATAAAATGTGCCAGTTAGAAGGTTACCTGCAGGGATTAATAGTCCTCAGTGCAGACGTCTAGTCTTATACCAGGTTGGAAGTGCAAATCTTATGAATATTGAACCTACCCAGACTGCTGGTAAAATTCATCCTTTTTCTTCAAGAGCATAGCTTAAATTATTATTCTCTCCCAAAACAGCGTAGCTTTTCCTGAGATTGCCTGCACATGCACACACACGTAAATGCACACATCTAGAAGCAGAAAGCAAAAAAGAAATCTCTGAAGATGAAGAGGAATACATCCCCTTCAGCAGCACCTCCTCTCTCTCACTGTGTCCGTCTCCCCTCACCCTTTTCTTTCCTTCTGTTATCTCTAGTCCTTTGAAACAGCACCTGTTACAGACTCGCAGCTTGGGAGCGCCGTCATTATGTAGTGTGCACTTGTGCGTGATACAGTGCCAGCTCCCAGTTTCACATTTTCAGTCCTGCTGATGTGCAAGGCAAACAAACTGGGACATCTTCATCCTCCAGGAGCTTAATGACTTTTTGGAACTCTGTAGATGCAGCACCCTGTGTGCTGTGCTCTTTATGCCATGTCTGCCTGTTGAAAAATATTATTTTGCTAGTTGGTACAGATAGCGATATCACATGAGCATCTTTATCTTGACGAATTAAGTGACAACTGTAACTTTGTTTACTGGCTGATGGAAATGTATAATAAATGTAATGATAAATCAGAGCATTGCTGGAGCAATTATGCCAGGGTACTGCTCAACCATACACACTATTTATAGGATAATGAACGTATTCACGATAAGAACGTAAAAGGCAGGTTAATTTTTACTTACATGACAGATGTAACATGTTATATTTTTCACATGAAGTGGATTTATCTGGTGCTTTTTAAGTCTACTTAAATGCATGATTCTGTTTGTTTGACTACTACATGCACATGTATGCTTTCCCATATTCTTCTTTATTTTATGTTTTAGTCCCTCAGTTACAGCCATCCCTCCAGCTTCACTTCGTTTTGGCCTCTCGTCAGTTTAGCAGGAAACTTCCAAAGGAAGCCACATCTTGGCAGCTCCATATCACTCTTGTGTGTAAACAGCTCACACGTAGTAATGGACATCCATCACATTTGCTTAAGGTATAAATCTTGTCCTCCCTACCTTTCCCGCTGCACTGCTGCAAAACACAGATAGGAATATGTATGGCTGGTGTGATAAAAGAAAAAGACTGTCTTTAGTTGAGGCGTTTTGGCCTTGTGGTGTGATTTTTTTTGAAACCATAGAAACAATCTGGAAAGATTGCAGCTAACTCATAGCCTATTCTCCCCTCGTACCCCATCAATAACAATGAGAGACGCGTCAGCTACTGATTAGGCTTTGATATTTAGAGTGAAGCAGGCATAGCTGTGTGCATGTGCATGCCTGTGTGTTTGCAAGTTATGGGAGTGATATGTTTACGTGTATCTTTCTTATTATAAAAGAAGTGAGCTCAAGGAAAGTCTCCTTTTTTTAGCTATAAAAAAAGAAATTAGTCAATCATATGAACTTTCCCAGTGGTGGAAACTGCTGTGGTGGAAACCAAGAGCAGCTTAATCAACTGTTCTCCTCCTCCTGTGCTGTATTTATGCACTTGATGAAAAATGTGTAACATGGTTTGAAGCAGCTGCTAAAGTATAGCTCAAAAACTAACGAATTAAAATATCACCAGCTTCACACGTGGAGGTATAAAAAAATAGTTTTAATATTTAACAATTAACGTAGACCGTACTGCCTCTCTGCTGGCCGTGTGCAAATTGTGATTTCATTATGTGCGACTGTAGGTCACGTTATGGAAATGAGCAGTAACACCTAATTCAGTAACACTTAATAGCATCAGCCGCACCCATCGGTGTGCCATATGAAATGCGGCAGTGCTTCAAAAGCCTTGGTGCAGTGTGATAAATGTGTCTATAGAGTCGGCAAGAACCCCCCGCTGCCAAATAATGATTGCCTTTGATAGTGGAAGTGGAGGAAGTCGATTCTAAGACATCAGGTAATTAAGGGAAAATGGTTTCAGTCCAACATTATCTGTGTTTCAAATTATTTGCAGATGCTTTCTGTTAACTTTCTAATCACCACGCGTATTAGATCATCGCCAGCATTGGTCATGCACATGCTGCAGATGCAGATGCATCCAAGCTTTTCGTACGTAAACTATAAACGACAGGTGTCTCTTTAATTCATTCTTTGTAAAACCTAAAGTCTTTTTCAAAACCAGATGCATTTAGTATTTCTTTGTGTCTGTACTATAATCATGTAGCTTCAGGTAGGAGCTTCGCTTATAGTTTACAACGGGAAGAAGGTATTTTTAGCACACGTGCAACGTAATATCCATGGGTGTGAGAAGTTTGGTTGACATTGACATAAAAGACATTCCCATCCCTTCTCTCCTCCTTGAATCAATTTTCCTTCCCCATTTTTCTTCATGCTAATTAGCAGGCAGTTTTAGTTAGGAGGCAGCTATCACCACCCTCCATCATCCTCAAGCTTCAGAGGTGTGTTTTCTCTGTGACTGGAAACATGTGTTGAAGGCAGCTGGGTAGTCGCAGACATCTCTGGAGCAGTGGGGGGGGGGGGGGAAAGCATGCTTCAAGTCCATGCTGCTGTTCACGCACACGTAAGCTGCAGGATATAAACACACAGGAGAGAAATTTGTCATGTGTTCCCCAATCTACACGTGCACATGTGGGTTCGCATTCAGATATCGACATGTCACAATACAACCTCTTGTTCTCCCGCGTCCCTCGCTGAAGATACTCACCCAAACACATACTCAAAGCGAGCCGCTATCGCACATTGTTTGTCATCCATTCAGGCATTTGACGCCATGCTCACACAAACACATTTGCAAAGCATTGTTTGCATCTCATTGAGGGATAGTTTAGCTTGTTTCACAGTGCTACAAAGACAGTAAGAGGGAAGAGATGGAGACGTAGACAAACAGAAAGCTGGTCCAGACGTAAACAGATAGGCCAGACAGGCATTCAGCCTTTGGGTCTGTGATTCAGAATACTAACAAGATGTCTCAGCTCACACCCAGAGAGAGAAGTAGGTGTAAACAGAGCCAAGCCATGGGAAGGGAGGGACCGTTTACCCTTGAAATCTGACTGGCTGCCTCAGGTGCCTTCACGAATTCTGTGCTATGTGATTGGCCGTTGGACTGATGTTGGCACGTGAACAAAAAAAGGGACAGTGTAGGTTCTTGCGTACCTAATCAAGGTGTGTGCAAAGTTCCTACCAGGCAATCGTGAAAGTGTCAGCAAGTGTAAAGGGAGCATCCGTCAATGCTAAAAATGGCCTGTTTCATGTGATGTGCACTTGTCATCTTTGACAACAAAAGGTTTTAATATTGACCTCTGTGAATACTCCGCGCTCTCTGTATGTGGCCACTCTCACTGACTTTAATGCGCCCTGACAAAAGCTGTTTTAATTTGGCAATTAATCTGATTTGCATTTGTCATTTGGACGGTTGCTACACGCATCATATGGCACGTTGTTTTGCATATTCCATTTCACTGTAAAATATTCAGTCTGATTTAATAGTTTCTCCCTGTGTTGATTAATGACAAGTTTTAAATGGATATTCTGTTTAATATTTCCCTCAGTGCATCTATTTCACATCTCTTAAATCATGTTGACTTTTGCCAATTTAATTTCCACCATAAACAATGAACATAAGAGTCCAACTGATGCCATTCAGTGCAGAGATTCTTATTACATTAGATTATGCAAATAATTGATCAAATCTTGCCTCGCGAATGCGGCGTTCAAGAGCTGTGCCACATATAAATGCTGTGGCTTAACAATAACTAGCATCTGCATTTTAATAATATAAGATTTTTGAAACTTGCAAACAGTGTTTAGTCGTCATTTTCATATTTCTAAAGATTTTTCCTCAGAAAGCAGCAACACCAAATAATTATTGTGTTATTGATATTATGGTATTACAGCTGTCGGTGTTGTCATATTAGATTTGGCGAGGATGCAGCCCAAGTGTAGTCCGTTGGTAGCCCCGTGTGCCGCTCTGTGCAACATCATAAATAATCTTCTGTTTGTGTGTATGTCCATAAAAAAGGGAGAATTCAATTGAGAGAGAGAGTTTAGAGAATTTCAGAGTATTAGTGTTTTTTTTCAGGCTGATTATGAGGTAAAAGTCTGGCTGTGGGTGAGACAATGACAGCAAAGAATCAAGTTCTTTATCCCCTCCTTTGCTTGTCTAAGCAGAGAATTGTCAAGCTTTTGTGTGTCGTGATTATTACTTGTGAAATGAAAAGATTTAGAGTTTAACGCGAGGGTATTTTTCACACATCAGTTGAACAGTAATGAGCCCTGCTATTTAAAGTTGCAGTTAGGGAGGATTTTACTGCTACATAACACAAAATGACGCCCTGCAGCCCGACTGAGGTGGGCACTGACGATTCGAAAGCTTTCCAAACTCACTTTCTGTCCCACTATCATTTCAAATGTCTTTTTTACCCTTCCATTGATGCACAATGAGCATTTCCTTCTCAACGATTGATTAAATGATGTGTATTGTTTAAAATGTTTGCTTGTAGGGGCAGACTGACCGATCGGTGTTCCCTTTGTCCCCACGGAGCTGTCCACAGTACGCTTTTCACGCTCCCTGCTCTCGGTTTCATTCTGGCTGAAGGCGACGTTTTTTAAGCACAAAAAATATAAAAGCTCAATAATGCTTTTCCCAGCACCAAGGCTACTAACTAGCTGGTGTATGGAGAATTGTGCAACTAAGAAGCCAGATACTTTTATGTAGTGCTAAAGGGTGGTTAGTGTTTTGTGAGCGAATTGCTCTGCATCACTTCATCTGCAAACTCATTTGTTTCTCCATCCACAATGGCAAGAGCAAGTTCCTTCAGAGCAACAAAGGCGCCAAACAAAAATAGGGGATGCGGCTGTGTTCGCGCCGCCATTAGCCTTGAGCCGGCATGAAATTAGAGGATTGTGTGGTCTCTTTATTTATCAGTGTAGTTCCACAGTGCACATACAGTAAATAGGAGAGATAACAAACTGCGCACATTCAACAGAGACAAACCGAGCAAATGGAGCCGAAACTGCAGCTCGAGACGTACGAAAACAAAGAGAGATCACAATCTATCACAGTTTCACTCTGATCCCAGCCTCAACCAGCTACTTGTTATCTTCACTGCTGCTCAGTTCGTTTCACACAGCTCCCTCGTTGTTGTCTTGTGCGGGTTTTATTTCTCGTCATTGCCGTCTGCTGGTCAAGCAGAGCCGAGTGAGACTGAACCGTCCACCTCTGCCTGGAACCCGACCAATACATTACACTGAAAGCGGAGTCTGTTACAGTGGGCGAACAAAGTTTGATGGACAGCATGTGAATGCAAACCCCCCCCCCAGTTTACCAACAATCTACGACTGCTGGAATAGAGAGGAAGCAGACAGTTCTGAGACACTGCTCACCAGTGTACAAGTTTATGTTGAAACAGACACATCAAAGCAAATCCCCCAATTGTCTTCCCTAAGCCGTGAGAGAGCCGGGGAATGGATCAGCCCACTGAATGTGCTCACAGTATGGCCACTGTTGAAAATATAAATAAAAAATGGGCAAGTCCTCTTTTATAAGAAAACACTGTTGAGGTCTGTGCCAATCCAAACTCGTCCCGAAGAATTCCTCTAAGCTATTTCTGTGTGACTTATTTCTAAAATATATAGTCCTGCCTTCACAACAGTTTCTGTGTGGTGTCCAGGAGTAACCAGAGCACGGATATTTATTTGATGGTGAAGGCAAATGTCTGGACTGTGCCAGGACTTTGTTTGTATGAGTGTTCCAACTATGGCAGCTTCTCTTCCACTGTAGATCGTGCGTCGCCTGCATCACGCCAAGCACTCTCCTTCCCAGTACCCCATTTCCTCCACTGGGAGCTGGCATTCCCGTCAGTCATGTGCTATCAGTGAGGCTGCAGGCGCCACTTAGGACTGCCCAACTATCTTCTATCCCCTTTTTCTCTCTCTTCTCACCCCACCCCTCTTGACAGTTTCTGTGTATCTCCCTCCACCACCTCAGTCCTCAGTGAGCACTCCCCTTTTTTTCTTTCTTTTTACCATCCATTCACTTCTGCGTCTAGGTTTCATGTCCCCGGCTTCACTTATTTGAAAGGCTGTTCCGCTGACAGTTCATGCTGTACTTGGGTTTGTCTTACTTCTAATCTCAAATCTGTCTTTCTCTCTGTGTTTCTCGTTCTCCTACAGGTGCAAGGAGGGTTACCATGGACTACGCTGTGACCAGTTTGTACCCAAGACAGACGCTATCTTGTCAGATCCAAGTATGCTTCCTTTAATCTATGTGGTGTATTGATCTGCAGCATGAAAACAATTTACAACAAGTATATGTTACATGCTCTTGTGCAAATATCTGACTACACTGCAACAATCAACGAGATAAATCCAAATCATATGCAGTCATTTTTAGTATTTGCCTTGGACGAACACAGATACAGTATTTTAGTTAGAGATGTCATTTGATCTGATTGATTTGTGCAATTATTAAAGCAATAAAAGACATTATTAGTTATTAGTAGCAGTCAAAAAGTGAGTTACGAGACTGTGTTTCGTGGCCTACATAGAGTAGGTGCTGCTATGCAGATAAACCCTGTGCATAAAACCTCCTGTATCTTTTATTATGGTCTTTAATCATAATTTGTTTCATTCCAGCTAAAAGCAGAGAACGTCTGCAGTTTTCTATTGTTCGTGAAAAACAATTCACTAGGAGCCTGAATCCCCATGACAGCGCTGTAGTGTAGTTAAATAATAAAGCAAAAGTCAGAGTTACAAGTAAGAGAAATTGATGGCCTCAAGCTTAGCCATGAAACTAGAGCTTTACAAATTCAGACTGTTTTATGGAGTGAGTTGGCTGCTCTGCCTCAACTCTTATTGTCTTATGTTTCATGCCACCAGGCCCACTGACAGTCCATTAATGGGGTCAGAAAGGATGTGTCATGAACCCTCGCGGGTCCCTGTTTTCTTAAGGGCCGTTATTTTATCTTCTATAGGCAGACGTCAACTTTTCTTTCTGTCCGTATCAGGAGGATTTCATGTTATTATTTAATATAAAATGGGTCTGTTTGCCTCAAAAACTCTCACCAACACTTTTATTTATGAAATATAACGTAGACAATACGGCAAAAATATAAAACATATGTTTTATACTGTTTATATTTACTGTATGTAATTTTGCGAATATATACCATGATGCAGTAAATAATTGTTGTTAACAAACTTTGATTATCACGCACCAGTAGCATTTACTTGAAATATCTTGGGGAAAAGAATTCCTCATGTCAAAATACAGCAGGACCGGAGCAGAAAGTTCAAACAGATTAAACGTGTCAGTAGATGAAAAACACAGTGTACCTTTCAGAGGACTATAAAAGTGTAGCATGTTTAACAGTAGCTTCAGTTAAAGCGCAGATTGATCAGCATGTGGGAAAACACAACGCAGCAAGAATCTGAGACAACAGCATTAACTCTTGAAGCTACATTTGCACTGTGGCTGTAAAGCTGTTTATGTGTTGTAGCAAGAGTAGTTGGAGACAGTGATCTTCCTCCTTTTCGTCTTCTGACCCTTCGTTACATCTATTAACTGAACTTTTGTCACAAATTCTGGAGCCTCTGTGGAACAAATGGGATAAGATTATGCAGTAATCCACACAAAAATAGAAAAGACTAGAGCAAAAGCAAAACCTAAAAAATGTAAAATGTGGATCTGTTTCCGCCGAAATGTCTGGTGGAAACAAAAAAGCACATAGTAAATATGAGGAATAACCTTTCCACGTGTACCTGGGCTCCTTTGACAGAAAGAAAATGCTCTTGGTAGAAACCTTGTTTAGTTACTACAGGAAGAAAGTGGATAGTGCATAAGACAAGACCGTCACAGATGTTACATTAAATCAGGATCCAAACATTTGCAATATGTTCCATATGTGACATCTTGTGACCCAGAATCATCCCCGTCCACCTCTGCTGTATACACTGCATTCATTACACACACTATACACAGACGGAAAAGGAATATCACATGATACCACAGAATCCATGAATACAAAAATGCACATTCTACTATGTCTGAATAAGCTTTTGTTTATATTGAGGAAAATCTAAACCATCAAATCCCAATATAAAACTGCAAAGTGCTTAAAGACTTATGAAAACATGACAGCAGAAGAAATCTTAATTTGTAATTTTGTGGCCTGAACTCATCCCCAACATCTTTCGTCAGATCAAAATGAGAAAGAAAATTACACCGAACTATACGCTGATAGTTGTTTTTCTTCTGTCGTCACTCAGCACAACTGCTGCGGTCACAATCGTTGCACCACTACACATAAGAGATAAGTGTGCCCTGGAAGATCTGAGGAAGGAATGAAGCCTATGTTGATCTCTGGTGATACAGAATAATCTAAAATTTACCCAGATTACCAAGGGTTTGGAGGATTATCCTGCTTTCAAAAGCCAAATCATGTAATAGCATACACTCATGCATGCACACGCTAACAACAACTGCAAGTGGGATGACCGCCAGTGAAATTAGATTCATTGTGTACGTGTGTTGACAGAGTTTCTGTTCACATGCAAGTTTGCATGCAGAGTTGAAGCCTCAGAGGCGAATGGCAGCCTGGGATTTGACAAATTGCATCTCCCATTTATGCTTTTCTTCTTCCACTATTAGTGTTTTCCAGTCACTCAATCTCTGTCAGCTTACAGTCACAAACCATTCACTGCTGCTCATTCTTCTCAGTATTGACCGACCACAAAGCAGCTACTCAGATGAGGATATTTAGGCCTAGCACACAGTACCACCTTTTAATACACACATGCTCAGAGGTAGATACGGCAGAAAGAGAAGCGAAGACTGCCGTGCACATTTCAAAAGCCTGGGGACAAAAAGAAAATGCTCCCTGCCAGGTACTCCAGCTATGCTGCTCTGAGCTCAGCTTTTTAAATGAGGGAGACAGAACGTGCTGGGGTCTTACATATTGGTGCGCAGCAGGGAAGTAGCAGGGTCTTTAATTGGAGGCATGGGAGTGTAAGAAGCCTGCAATTTAGTTTATACCTGGTTAAGAACTGGAAGGAGTGTCTTCCTTGAGAGAGAGTTTAGGGCATGCTGCTAATGATGCTCAGTTGCACCTTTGAGACTGTGGAGGTGATGTTCAGTGGAAGATTGAAGAGAGGGAAGTGGGAGGTGAACCAGCTTTTGGTTGTACCCAGCTCATTCAGAGAAAGCAGGCAGGCCTCTAATTTGAACTGTTTATCTCTGATAGATATTAGGCCTGCAGTAAGTAGCTACATACACACACACAGAGACACACTGGCTCCCCATTTCCCGTCTAACGCTAAGCGAACGAGATGATTAGAGGTTTGATTGGCTCCTGTTATTGTCTCTCCCACTCGCCAGATTCCTGCTTCTTAACCGGGCCAAAAACATCTGATATGATACACAGGTATTCTCAAATCTCGCTCAAGGCTCCCACAAGACGCCGCGAATGATTCTCTGGGGCGCTCTGAGTTGCCAGTGCGAAGGATTGGAAGCTTGCACATATTATGATTGGTGAATGTCTCCAGACAAGGGAACGGCAGAAGAAAGGACGTGAATCAGTGTTGTAATGACATCATCTGCACAGACTGTGACAGTCAGGGCTTTTTAGAGTGGAAAGGTGTTGGCAGTTGCCACGGGCAATCACGGGAAAAGGCCTGAATGGATAATACAGATCAGGCAACATCAGTGAGAAGCTGCATCAATTCCTCGGCCTTGCTAGGTCTTTGAGGCGCAGAGATAGTAAGTGCCTGCTAAGAGAACATTCAACCTCATGTTGCTCATGCGCTTTAATATTGAAACTCCTCATGGAGTAGTATAATAAGTGTTCACATCTGTTAAATAACCCTTGAGGCTCCGGGAGATCAATCTGGAAATGCGGAACTTGCACTGCGTTGGATGAAAACATGGTGACACTTTCTGCTTAGGTACAAACATAAATTGCTTTGTTAAGTGATTGATTAATTAGTAGATTCCAGACCTGCTTACGGGCTTTTTTTATTTCTCTGTTGTTAACATTGTAATCATGAATATCCCCTTTCCTCATTAACAATCTGTCAGGCGTTCTTAGGGGACTATTACCAACTTGGCTTTGTATTTAATTGGTTGCTTTAACATTTGCAGGTCTAGGTGTTCTCTGTGATGTCCCTAAATGTCAGGATGGTGCTAAAACTATTTCAAATTTCATAGAAAAAGCTCTTTTACCTCAAATCCTACCTGCAACCATTATAATACAAGTGTTTATTTCAGCCTTTCTGAAGCTCACTGCTGCTCTCTGGGATTTTTTTTTTATTAACCTTAAATTTAAGAAAGCACAACACTGACAGAGTTTACCATGATGCCATCAAAATGCATCTAGGAACAGATGTATTTTTTTTATTATTCTATATTAGGAGTTCCCACCATGTAATCTGTCAGCAACTTGGAAAGTCGTATTCTATTTAAAACTGAGACCACCTCTGTTAGAAAAGCAATTATTAGTGAGGGTTTCATTTTAATTTAAATGAGATTACATTACAGTGACATGAAAAGAGGGCACTGTCAGAATGGAAGGAACACAAGTGCTCCTTTTTATCTGTTTCCCCAGAACTGGGATTGGGGGAAAAGACTTAACTGCATGAAGAATGTGTGTGTGTGCGTGTGTATGTGAGAGAGAGGGTGTCTGTAAGTGTGTGTGAGAGAGACAAAGACATACAGACAAGAAAGCAACATACTGTATGCCTTTGGGTGTGCATGTGTGTGTCACATAGTGAATTGTGTTGAATGTTACGCTTTACAATTAGAGCAATTCCTCAGGCTCCTATCAATACAAAAGGCCTGTGGAAAGAAACGTCACTGACATAAAGCTACGTGATAAGTCACTGGAAACTTTTATTTTCAGGATTCCTGCCTCTAATCCTATCTTTGTGGTTTCCTGTTTTCATTTGAAGCCACTGCAGGCTGTGTGAATACAGAGTGAATCATGGAAAAGCATATCAAGCATCTAGGGCTGGCTGGCTCATTACCTTGTGCACAAGGGAGAGCCATGTCAGGGAAAGCCGTCAAACTAACTTTATGGTCTAGTTGCAGCATGTGTCTCTCCCTAAGGTGAATTCTGAGTAAGATAGAGACGCATCATGTTGTAACTGCTTTATGCTTCTCTCTTTCTCTCTCTCTCTCTCTCTCTCTCCCCTCCTTGTCTGTGTTTATCCATTCCCTCCCTGCTCCCATGCTATCTGCCTTTGAACGGAACAGCGGATGAACTTGGGATCGAGTTCATGGGTAAGACAACGATTCGTCGGCTCGGTGTGTGTTAAGTGTTCAAATCTTTCACGTGCGACTCTGCAACATGCCACATACAAAACACACGCAGCAGCGCAACAAGGCCGCTCACCTTGTGAAATTAATGTGGACTCGTCACCATGGAAACAGTGCGCTGGTGAATTAGGTGTAGTCTGTCTGTGCAAAGAACAGCACTGTTAGCGAGGAGCTGGGTAATGAGGATAGGGAAATAAGGGCGAAGCAGAGCAATTCCTGTATGAATGCATGTCTACCTTCCAGCCACATGTGTTTGTGATCAGTGATATAATATCACAATATCTGAAACTGCTACAATATCTATGGGGGGGAAATTAATAGTGTTACATCTACTTTATCTGGGTCGGCAAAATAATTTGTCTGAAAATGTTACAAAAACAAACAGAGTTATGCTAATGGAACACCAGGTAATAAACAAACAATATAAACCACCATTGGATCCCACTGATATTATTAACAAACGAAGGGAGAAACAAATCTTCAAGCCCTTTATATTTAATGATGACAGTGCTCTTTGTCCAGAGAGAATATACTCCCTCACCCCCCGACACACACATACACAGCTCACACTGGGTTTCATTTTCCCCTCCGCCATCTTTTCCCTGCTCTCTCACTGCCTTTTGTGCATACATAAAAACCAACATTGCATGCTGTGAAGTTTTGCATTAACGCGGCTTCATACGCTGCTGTCACATCACGCGCTTGCACCAGGAAACAGACGGAAGCAGGAGAGGCTCTGAAAGAGAGATCGGCCCCTACATATTCCACATTCCTCATTTCAGTGATTTTAATCTGGCGGACTGTATTAGTTCAGAATGCCATTACAGGTGGGCGGAAGCATTAGAGAGAATGAGAAGTGGATTGATCGATTGATAGCTGGTCAGCAACAGACAGGAGCACAGATATTTCTTGCTTTTATTCTCTGTGTTCCATTATGACTTCCTCTCCCGCTTTAGCAATGAATCTTTTGATAGTTGTTATATAAGCGCAATATGTGACAGTTTGAGTCTGAGACAGTCAGTCAGAATACAGCAGAGCTCTGTTTGAAGTGAGATTGAGTGTTCCAAATATGATCTTGTCTCTTGATTTCCTTGTATTCTTTAGCCCAGCAGCTGGAGCTCTGTGTGTCTCACTAGTTTGCTCTGATGTATTTCAGGCTGAATACCCCATTTTGTCATGGATACTTTAGCGTAGTCTTCATAATATATTTTCTCTATTTGAGTATGGAGCGGTTGCCATGGCGTAGCTGGCCGTATGGGATCGGCTTGTCCTTATGTCAATATGACATGGCTTATCCAGTATAGCTCTGCGGGTTCAGTTTGTTCCCTTTCCCAACATGTTCTTGCATCTAATTTCAAGAATGCCTTGCAGGCATCGGGAATAAAAGGCCTGTAATGGTTTTATGTACAGACTCCATGTTGGTTTTCCTTGCAGCCATTCAGTGGAGCTTTGTAGACAGCTGTTTCTCATGTTCAAATTTTGTAATCTATTTCATGTATCCGAAAAAGGCAGACGCTTGTCTCAGGTGGTGCTCCACATGAGCGCTGATGATGTGGCAACAGGGAAAGACATTTCCCATATATTTGAAAGAAGCAACTGTTTGTCTTTTCACTAATGGTGAAGGCTGGAGGGTTTACGCAGGCACAGATAAACAGGAGATGCGTATACGTACAAACAAATAACAGCAGCTTTTACTGCTCATTTGAAAAGTGCTGCAAGTCATAAGTACAAGCTGACACAGTGAGCCTAAGCTAACAGCATGACGAGTTTCATATTTTTTATTCAACGCACCCAGAAAGATTAGAAATATGAGCAAAAAATGTATAAGTCAAAGTCAAACTTGCTTTTGCAGCAGTATCTAAGAACCTCATGAGCAGTCACCCTCATGAGGTTATTCCAGCTGTGCCCGGGGTGAGGTGGGATACACCCCAGACAGGCCACCAGTCCATCACAGGCTAACACAAAGAGACAAACAACTGTAGATGACGTAGATATAGATGATCTTTTTTATCGTAATATGTGTCAGAGGTGAATAATGAGTCAAACCACTGAACCTGGGGTTTCTGGATGACTGCTCTGTCGACTGATACACTGCCGCCCCGTCATATATCACCATCGCCATCATATATTACCATATGTGGTGGAAGATACATTAAGGCATCTTAGTGCACAAAAGTGCAGCAGAAATATTTATAGTGTGTTTATAGATATGACTTTTTTACCATAATTTCCAGACTATTGACTGCAGATATTTACACACAGAGATTTTTTTACACTTTTATTTACGTACTTAAATATGTACAGCACAGAATCATAACTTGTGGTGTGGTTTCCATGATGATGGTGTACGCGCAATGCACAAAATGTCTGACCTGAAGAATATAGTGTGAGTGCGTTTGATTTAATTCCCAACAGTTTCATCGGTATACTCGAACGGCTCGGTAACTTCATTGGTCTGATGTGAAGAGCCTAAATGTTTTGGGGGCATGAAGCTGTAATCAAAGCCTGTGAAAAAGTAGCGACTTATAGTCTGGAAATTACAGCATAGTTTTATAGTAGTTTTTATGCTGGTATTAAAACAGCACGAGTATGTGTATGTATTTAGATGTGATTGAATGCACACGCATTTTGACTATAGAATTAGCCATATCACAGTTAGTTGTGTTAGTTTGCCAGGGTTAAAGCGGGAGTGTCTCGCAGCTGGCCACCCCTGCAGCATATTATTCAGACTGACTGTGTTTCACAACTAGTTTTCACAAGTGCTGAGTGGGCTGTTTGGACTACTGATATATATATATATATATATATATATATATATATATATATCCACATTTTGTAACTCCAGGATATTATCTGTATCTTTTGCCAGAAGCATTTGAGTAATAAAAAGGTTTCCCTCCTGTTTGAACTTGGTTACATCATACTTCTTATATTTACTGTTGTTAATGGAAGAAGGAAAATGTGCCCGGTTGCACTCTAGTGTAATCTTTAAACTCAGAAGGATCTCAAGCAGACACCATGCCCTTAAAACAAGACTTGGATTGAGTTGATAAACCTGGGCAGACAAGCACAGGATAAAGAAGACCTCCCAGGACAGTTCTCTGTTGACAGCATCAAAAGCCACAGACATGCTCTCAAAGGTCATGAACAGGTTGCGCTGATGTTTTCTGCACTTTTCCCTGCAGTTGTCAAGGTGGCGAGATCACACACAGGGGGGTTTACTGTTTTTGAGTGATTGAGTAATGTCGAGGCTGTGTTCAAGGTCATGACTGACAATGGGACAGAAAAGTTCCTCAAACTTCGACAAGGGATATCAGTGGATTACTCACATACTAAGCAGCAGGGTTTAGATCGGCAGCTTTATTGTGCTCATTTTGACCACTTCAGGGAAGTTTTGATAAGCCAGTGCATGCGTGGCATTCATCCATGCACTACGGTACGTTGTACAGCTCCGCAATCCAGCTGCTCAGTCAGACAGATATCTGCTGGGATCAACTGCTACTTGTCCCAGCTGCTTGTGACCTTAAGCCTCTGCTGCTGACGTGCAAGGGTCTGACAACAAGCTAGGGGAGCATTCATTTGCTGCTAATTCTCTGTCGCTGTCAGTCTCCAAATACTGACACATATACAGTACACGCACGGACACACAAACTCAGTTTGGCCCCCGCTGTGCAGGCAGTCCATCGGTGTTGCCTGCCGGGTTTGTCTGAACGAAATGATTATCACACTTCAGTTAGCACATGTCACTGAGCCCTGCCTGTGTCTGCCATGTCCCCTCTTCATGCTCAAACGCTGACATTTACTGACAGCAGCCTTGGTTTCTTTATGCTAATGCAGATTGTGGGTGGATGTCTTGTGTGTGGCTCCGTGTGTGTTCGCTCATCCAGTTTGTGTGTGTTCGATATGTTAATTCAAGATACATTTCTCTCTCGCCGCTCAGCCCATATCCTTTGTGGCACAGTTGAAATCCAATGGCCTGAACTGTATTCTCTCCTCCGCAGAGAGCGGTGACACCTACCAGAGGCAGGTGCTGTCCATCTTCAGCATTGCCTCAGGGATCTGTCTTCTTGGAGTGGCATGTATGGCTCTCTACCGACGCAACAAGTGAGTGATGCCAGCCAGCTCCACATTAGTAGAGTGTGCCCCTGGCTGTGCAGAAAGAGCACTTTACTATCATGGCATGGAGCCCAGTGAAATTCTAAGTGTGAGTCAGCTAGGGGATGTTTTAGCACGGTATCAAATCAAAATTGTGTAGGATGCATTTGGGACAGATACTCATGTAAGATTTATGTAAAGTGGTCTTTGCAAGCAGGTGTGTCACAAACTGCTTGACACAAGACAAAACAAAATCCAGATAAGGCAAGAGCTAGAGCAAGTTTAAAAACTTAGATTTGTACATGTGTGCACCTGGATGGGAGGTTGTCAGGCAGTGCAACATCAGCCCATCACTTCAGGGAAGAAAAGGTAGGAGCAGATTAGACTAAAGTCATAAATTGCAGTAAGTAAGGGACAAGGTGTTAATGTAGATTGTGAATTGGGTTTGATCAACAGCATTGTGCTTTATTTCCAGTGGAACAGGACTCTATGTAGTGAAGCACCTATCAGCCAGCATGACCAGTATCTCTGTTCACAGGGAAGGTGCCAGCAATGATCCGACCCCTGGAAACGTGAAATAGACAGATGTTCATGTTAGTGCTCGAGTGTACCCTTCAACCCTTCAGATCTAAAATTCAATTCGTATCAGTACTTCACTACATGATATAAGAATCTTATCTTATACCTGAACAAAGACGAGGCCCTATTTAGTTTGTCGTTTTTTTCAACGAGTTGAGACATTTGTTGTCTGAACGTCCTCCACTCAGTAAACATTTTACAGAGCTGCAGAGAGAGTTTAGAAACCCAGTATTTAAAAATAAACATTTAATGGTGAATTAACATTTAATCCAAAAGTCTTAAGCATCAATGAAATTTTAATTCAATCAAAGTTTAATCCAAAATGAAGGAACACTTTCATATTTTATATTTAGCATAGCTAAGAGACGCCATTTTGCTTGTCTTTTCACATTTTGTTTGTTCAGAGGATTTTATGTTTGTTTATAGGTGATGAGGTGAAAAAAGTATATAAAGGGATAAATAAACACTGATTGTCCTCATGTGACATTTTTATATCACAGCCATAGAGTCTGTATACAGTATACAGTATATATATATATATATATATTATCTATACCTTTAAAATGCATATGTTGCCAACAAGACCTAAAACTTCATACTCCAGTGCGTCCTGTGCTATTCCTGGAAAAACGTCTTATTTCCTTTTCCCAGAATATTAGCACAACAGCATGTAATGGATGTTTCATGCTACATTGGCTTGATTAAATTTTCACTTGTGCAAGACATCTTCCCTCCCAATGCTATTTCTGTAGCCTTTTTGAGAGCTTTTCACCGCCATCAAACCTTCAGCTGCAGCTTTGAAAAAAAGTGTCTACATTTGACTGATGCTCATTTTGTCACTTTGACCTTTTAAGGCATCCACACGCTCACAACATTTGACAAATGTTGTCAGATCGTGGAGTCTGGCCGTAAGACAAATCAAAATGTCCTACCTCTGAAAGTTCTGTTTCAGCAAAGTCGTGAAAGTATGGTATATTTGTTCATTGTCACGTTTCTGTCAGACATGCCTATCTACATTAAATAGCTCTGTGAAATCATCTGACTAATAGGAGAACATTTTGTACGTTTGTAAGGGCGAATCTGGTGGATCGTAAACTTTATGTAATGCATTTAGTAGAAGTTTTTTGTCAGAAGTGAAAGGTTAACAGTTATACTTATCTACCTTGCTGTTACATGTACAGTCATGGAGATCCATGGCTGTCCTAAAAACTGTTAGCAGACTGTTATCATCAGGGAAGGAAACAGAAATGCTGTCTGTCTGTTCTGTCCTTTGTTTCCTTTTTTTTAATTACTGTCAAGAAACCATCTCTCATTCTGGATTACCTCTTTATTCTATATATAAAATTGCTTCCTCCCTCTTTCTGCACCTGCTTTCTTCCACAGGAGACACAGGGAAAAACTCCAGGCTCATTTCTCAGATAGCCGCAGCCTGAGGGACTGCAGTGTCAACGCCTCTGGCCTCATGTCTAAATCTACTCCTAGGCCTCAGTACAGCCTTCAACTCCAAAAGGTATGCTTTTACAACCACTCATATATTTTTAATTATAGCCTCATCATCTTAATTTGGATTTAAGAATATATATAGTATTTCTCTGGAACATTTATAGAATCCGTGACAGGATGATGTATGATGTATGTTTTAATAATCTCTCTACTGACTCGAGCCTTTTGTTCACACTGTTACCTGACATGAGCCGAGAGTCAGTGGGGAACTGTTCCTTAAAATAAATGCATTACGTGTTGTATAGGAAAAATCTGCTTGTCATGTTCACAATGACAGATTTCTGTGACGAACTGCAGATTGGAAATTTTAATCTGTGTTGTGTCAGGAATCCAGAAATTCGCCATGCAAGCGAAGCAAAAACACTGTATAGTAGACACATCATGTTAAAAGACACATTTCCCTTAAAATGGCAAAGGTGTATGCACACATGTTACCTTGCTGTGTTAAAAACGTTGATTTTGTTGATGAGATGTCTCTCGAGCAGTATTCATGCTAAACATCTGCAGCAAAATAGAAGCCACACCCAGCTCAGGCGTGAACACAAAGTTGTGTGAAAACATTATTGACACAATATAATACCAAGACATTTTATAGAGAAACAGTGGGGGCCAAAGACGAAAAATAACAATCACAAAGACAAACTCCTAGTTAGGTAAAAAAGAAATGGCAGCGTGCAGACATCAGTGGCAGGAGAGCGCACTGACCCAGACATTCATAGCTGAGCGGGTGAAGGATGTAGATGGCTCTGATAAGGCTCGTGTCTCCACAGAATCCCATGGTAATTGCAGCCTAATGCACACTTGTAAAGGTCTCATCAAAAGAACACAATCACGCAACACATTAGCACTTCCCTGAATGCACCATCTTGGCTTGGTGTTAGGAAATGGTCACTTATTGTCCTAATTTGGTTTGTTTATTTGCTTCGGTACTTTTTTCCTCTTATTAGGATTTTATTTGTTGTTTTTTTTCTTTCTTTAGTGCACAGCTCATTTTTATTATTTAATGATTTTCTTATACACCACTACTTATGTATGTATGCTAATAAAATGCACCTAAATACATCTGTGACGGTAAGTAATCAGCATAACTTAACTGATTAAGAACATGCTGCACCTCAGATCACATCAAAATCGATCTTACCAATCAATTGATAACCAACGTGTTTGTTTTACAGACAGTAGCATTTGTTGCTGTCTGATAGTTTTTATTCAGGTTCAGCTTGTCAATGCTGTTTTTGCCAAATATAGCCTTTACTCTGGCTTTTAAATAATGCACCAGTGTGGGGTGTCACCCACTGAAACAAACATCCCTCAAGCTATCCCCACCCACGGAACTGCAATTGGCACAATGTGAAAGCTGTTTGAGGGTTTCATTTGAAATTATGGCTCGGAGCGGCTGACAGCTAGGAAGTGGTAAAACATTTGATGTAAATGCTGTACATGCAGCTGTCTTAAGTAAAATAAAAAATGAATTTCAAATAAGCATATGATTTCTCAAGTGCACAGGCAAATCCACAACACTGCACAAAAACCTCTGCTTTGTAACTCCCGTCCACAAAGTTCCACTGACACCAAATCAGTCTCAGCACATCAGAGCCCAGTTTAATGTATTTCAGTCAGATGCCGGCCTATTGTCCCGTACCACACTAGCAGACGGTTATATTAACGCTATCGCTGTGAGAATGCTACGACAGAAATGTATGAGTGCACAGCAAAGTGGAGCCTTCTATCTGGACGCAAAATGTTTTCACAGCTGCACACGTGGAGGAAGCCAGGAGGACGGCAAAGACAAAAATGAAAGCCAGTAATAACACAACAACACATGAACATAAGCTAAAATAGAACAGGGTGAGGGAAGCTTAAGGTTGGATGTGAAAGATCACTGGGTATAAGCATCCATGGGGGGTGGGGGGTGGTGCTTGCGCTGAACAGACCAAGGGAAGATTAACAAGTGAAACCTTTTTTTTTCTTTCCAAAGATTTGACACAGCGACCGCAGACCACTGTTTCTCTCCACCCACTCCCTCAGCTTGCAACCATCTAGGGAGAGGACGTGCTGTGGGTGGTACAGTCCTGCAAGTTCTCTGGGTTTTCTTTAAAGTTAAACTTCCAGAATGGAAACACTCTATAGAAGAGAGAACAGAGCACAATGTTATGGAGGAGGCTCAAAACATTCGGCGTATACTGCAGATCCACCGCACAGGAACCTGGTGGTTTTCTGCTGTGTGCATTTCAGGCAATTAGGCGGACGAAGCAGAGGCAGGTGCCTAGCTGAGGATAAAACCAAAGCCCAGTTTGATTAGTGTCTTCTGCACCATCTCTTAACTTCTTCTCAAAATACTGCGCGTCAACTCCCAGGACGAGCGAGACATTCTCCCTCCGGGTGTGCTGAGTAGCAACGCAAAGACTTATACGGTATATGCTGACATCAGTGATACAAAATGATTTCCGCAGCAATGCTCCAAATCTGAGCCAGCTAAGAGGTTACTAAACCCCTGGCGCCTTTTTAAAATAGGCACCTGGGCACCTGCACTGTCTCTATGCTGTGTGTACCCTGCAGCCCTATATCTGACTTCTCTGTGCACCTGCTCTGGCAAATGCAGGGTTTGTAGATATTTCAGAGTGTCCATCTGTGATTGCAAATGCCTGCACATATTTGCACATCTGACAACATTCCTGTGCATATGCTCCCTTCATCTGCATTTCTTGAGTTTGAGTAGTCACATGCACAAACATGTCGTATGGTCATGTATAGTCAGCTGGGGATCAGTAGATACAGTAACTCATCCAAATGATTGCTGGGTAGGTATGTAGATTCATAACTCTTCTCTTCCCTGTGAACCCTGCTGAACCCCAAATTGCTAAGAAAAGGGGAAACCAAAAGAGAAATGCAAATGTGACAGAGGTAACAGATGTCCTGGTTAAAAAAACTCAACAAAACTGTGTCTGTACTAGAAAGTGAGGGAACACACCCACCAGGAACTCTATACTGACATTAGGATGAAGGAATGGGGGCATACAGGCTTGGAAAATAAGACACAAAAATTCAATTCCGGTCACCTGGAAGCAGGAGTAGTGGCAACTAACTAGTCTAACCTCACTGTAAGAAAAGACTCAGTAACCCCCGAGTATGATTCACATCTACGGGTGAGTGCTTGTATGACTGCTGCATGGAGAGACAGAATGAGCAGGGCCACAGAACAGAGCACCAACAACGGTGGTGTGCTACAAGGCTGTGTCCTGTTACATTAGTCCATTTTAAAGTATAATGCCGTGAGATTATAATACCCAGTGTTGTCTTACTACACATCAATATTGCCAGTAATGGATCAATTTAGGAACACAGGAGTCATTTATAGTGAACTGCAGGTTCAGGGCATCAGAAGCAGATGTAGACATTAAGCGTCATCTTCACCAAAGTAAGTTGTGGGTCCTGTCACATCGTATTGGCCACTTTTTCAGCAAGGGTTGTGACAGCAGTGGGCATGATATGAAAACTATTGTCATGAAATCACAAACCAGCTCAGCCTGATCTTGATAATCGATAATCTTATGACTAAACTATATGCTAATGTGCATGTGAGGGAATCATTTTGGAACCACTGATTAGTATTGTTACACCAATGGGGGGCCAGTTGTGTTTGTCAGAAAACTGACAGAAGGTTGTTCAGTTTGAGTTGTAAACTACATGTAGTGTTATGTCATGAGCTGCCGCCTTAAGAAGTGTCCCTGTTGAAGAATGGTCAAATATATCCCATCATGCATAGTTCAGGAACTGTGATTTAAAGGGAATCCAAGGAGGATTAATTCTGCTCTGATTGCCTCACTCATTACTTTATAGTTAACAGTCAGCATTTTAATAGATTTCCACCAGGTTCCTCCATTTTCCCCTTGTCTCCCCTCAAAATAAATCCACATTGCATTGTGTTTATCCAAAGCCTTCTCAAGTGGTATAAAACAAGGCAAAGGATAGAGATAGGAGGGAACAATTGAAATGGGTTATGCCACGCAGGTCTGCCATTGTCTGCCACAAGCTATTTATTTGATCCTCTGACATATGTATCATTCTCCAGGAAAGTTTGCCACCGCAATTGTTCCAGATAGTGAAGCGCCCTTCACCCGCAGGGTCCATGAGAGGGTGGCCAAAATGATCCTACACAGCAGTAACAGCAGTAACAGCTCCCTATGGGAGTCAGGGGTGTAAGGCTAAAAGAGGCTTATCAGGCATGAGAACCAGCTCTGACTCACATGCAATTGCTTTAATGATGTGCAATCAGTCAGAGAGTAAGGGCAGCACGGGAAGTACAGTAACTGGAGTAACAAAATTATCTCATGACTTAATGTTTCAAAAGGGGGGGATTCTTGGGGCACTCGCGGTCGCGGTGCACTGTGTCTGGGGCCTGTTGTAAGATAATGGTGTTAATTTTTGATAAGAATAAAGTGAAAGAATTGAAGGGGAGGGCATTCTTTAGGAAACCATTAATGTAATCTTGTGTGGGATTAATTCTTGAGTGCAGCAGCAGTGCTGTGAGGACCAGTGTGGAGTTTAGTCACAAAGCTTTCCCTCCTAATCTGCAGTTTAAAATGTAAAGTGTAATTAAAGACACTCTGGCTGACTAAGGGAGGTGGGGGTGCTACATCACTAAGAGAAAGAACATCCTCGACCTGACTGGAAACTAAAACCTCACTAGGGAGCTGCTGCTAAGCCACAAAAAGTATCATCAACATTAGGCATTATAACTGTGTTTGTTTCTCGTGTTGACTTACGTAACCGCTCATACTTGAATGTCTCGTCTTGATCATAATTTTGACAACTGGAATAATAATAAAGAAACACCCTGTAGCCACGGTTGCCGTGTTTTACCACTCACTACATGCACTACTCTTTCATTTTTTTTGCAGAGCGGCAGTTCTCATGGATCATCTGTTAAGGGCGGAAGTGTGGCATCAAGCACATCAGCGGCTGCCCCACCTATTCTCAGCAGAGCGCTGTCGAAAGGAAAACGCTTCAGGTGAAAATCCAACATCCTCCTATTTTTAGCTTTCATTCAGTCAGCCTGTATCCAGGTGTAGAGGCAAGTGAGTAAATATAATTATCCTGCCGTGTGGTAGATATATAGACCTCTAAATCATACACAGATCGTTTGTAACATTGATGCTGTTATGATGCTTTTTCTACATTACAATTATATGTTAATATATGTATATGCATGCCTATGTGCATATGCCTCATTAGGATTATTTGTTTAGCTATTTTCATTTTTTCTCTTAAAATAGTTGAACTGGTGCATGTCGTTATTTACATGGAAAAACCAGATTACATGTGCACTCAGGCACAGACTGATAGAGAATAGCATATAGGGGATAGAAGACATATTTCTGAGGAGAAGCAAGTTTGAGCAGAGTCGAACACTGACTCGCCCAAATTCCTTTCGTTACATCCGTCAAATGACAGGAGATGCAACAAAATTAAAAACATTTTGCTCCCAAGGATTGTAGAAGCGGTTGAGCTTTGTGATCACAGCAGTTGGTATCAAATGCTGCCATTTCAAATCATCAGACGAACAAGGGAATGTGGGTATAGAGCGTGCAACAAGGGCCATATCTGGGTTGTTTACAGAGAAGCTTCATTTGCTTTGATGATATGGGTGCAGGAAGACTTTGACAGTTAATGACATTCAGTCACACGATGTGCAAGAACTCATTTCACAAATCTTTATTTCCCTTAGCACCTATTACACTTGTTGGCAAATCACTAAAGGCTTTTGATTGCAGGCGAACGTGCACCTTTCACTCAATCTTGTGTGTGTTGAGCAACATTGCAACAGCTCCGCATCAGAGCGTTGCACAGTAGCTGTTCTGTATAATGACACAGAACGGAGTGCTCCATACGTTCAGCTGAAGTCTCATTATGCTGCCGTGTGCATTAGACAAGCTTTCAGCCTTATGTAGAACAGATGTGTAACGTAATGTACAGAATGTACAGTGATCAATAGAACCCATGTTTGGGGAGAGAATGGGGAACTCAGAGGTTGCGTGTATGAGCCCGTCAACAAGTCTGCAGTTGTTCTCTGTTTTAATGGACCGGTGCCGCTCAGAGGCCACACATGACAAGCTTTTTCCAAAAGGTTGTCATGTGTGGCTGTGGGGATGGTGCCAACTCGTCCTGGCTTTTCATTTTCCACAGTGTCATGCAGGTACCTCACGGACGGCAGCTGACAGTCAATCATCTGTACAGCTTGTTCACAGAGTAGGAGGAGGCAGGGGAGAACTAGACTGTGATGGATGATGTTGAGATGCTTTCAGCCGCTGACCTGAGAAACTGGACCACATTGTGAGCTATCAGGAGAAATGACATGCCAATATGGCCTATCGGGTTTTGTGGGTCAAAACATCACCTGGGCATGGTACACTTTATGTGCAGATGGATTCGCCTGCTTGAACACACACTAAATGTGATTAAAACCTAAATCACTGTAAGTGCAGACTTCAAACACACAAGAATTACAATATGCTAGTGCATCCGTTCTAGTGGTTGTCGTAGGTTCTATTAAAGCTGCGTGCGTGTCAAAGAATGGGAAGAACAAGGAAAACATCATTTATTTCATCTAGGAAGTTTCCGCGTATAATTCCGTAGTGCTAATCAGCACTAAAGTACATGTGATCTTCATATGTATATATGTAACATTGGATTAGATTAGATTTTCATTTTGAGAGCATACAGGCTACAAACACAGTGCACAGAGCATACACAGTGACAAAGTGTCATTTTTTTTGTTCCAACATTAATTCAAAAGTCAAATTCTGTGGATTTTCTCCACATTTTCTCCAACTATTGTAGGATGGTCGGTATAAATCAGTGAGCGTTAGGCGTTTCACTTGCACAACGGGAAACATATTGAGCATCGCTGTGAACATCAGAAGTACCATGTGGGTAATTCCTGTTGGTTCTATGGAGAATGGCGTTTACTCTTTTCATGTGGCATCCTGGTTTTAACTCAGACGAGGTCCTTTGTCGTTTCTTTTTTTGTCTCTCCTTACTATTTCCAGCAAAGGCATAAACAGAGAAAAAGTGATTAAAATATGTGGTGAATTACTCCTTTAATATCAGGGAGCTTTACAGTTTTGGTGAATTGCTGCGATAAGGCAGCGCCTTTCAGCTTTAGACCTCTAACTACAATAGACTGGTAATTTTGTCCATGTATTTCATGTTTCCAGCTTTAAGTCAATCCTAATTAAAAATCAGAGCGCTAAAAGCCAACAAAACATACACAATTCAGCTTTATTCATATCAACTTTATACATCATCCGTTAATTCAAAAGAGCCAACGTTGTTTGCTTATTGTTCCAAAGCCGTGGACATTTGGAAATTATTATAGCAGAATATTTTGCAGTGTCCCAGACGGCTGCCAATTAATAACCAGACATTGACAGGACTATTTATTTTGCTACATGAATTCAAATGAATCTGCGAGTTCAATTTAAGGACAGACTGGAAAATCATAAAATGTGGACATCTTTATTACTATTGACAGAAATAAACAAAAGCTTCCCCTTCTCATGCATATGCTATTTTTGTAGTTTGTGTCTTTTTAAGACAAAGTTCTTTGGAAGTCAATACAAAGTTTTTCACCCAGCAGTAATATTAAGTCTTAAACAGTTTCTGTGGTTATGTTTAATGAACACAGTAAATTGACCAAGTGCTCACAGAGGACAGAGAAGCAGGTGAAGTGTCTACAATCTGTTTAAATAAATAGAACATTATTGTCCCATGCGCGTTGTTGTTTCCACTCACACATCAGTTGGTAATATAGATCAGAACCACTTTGATTTACCTTTGATGTCATTGCATTATTGCAGCAGAGCTCTGCATTGAAGTCGACCGCCCGCTGTGTTTCATCAACAGTAGTAGGGTGTCAATACATACTGATCAGTTTTACATGGATATGCAAAAATACACATGTGCATAATTGAACACACGCGTTTCATAGCTGACAAAAAAATACTTTAGATGTGTTTTAAATACGTTATTCTCGTCTCTAGGTGTCAGTTGCTCATAGACTGTAAATTAGAACTTAGAGTTTGGGCAGCACATTTAAAAATAGTTTTAAAAAGCTGGAGGGAATTTATGAAGACTGTTGCAAATGCTGCTTGGTATTTGTGCCACACACCATGTGCCAGCACATTTTATTATTTACTGTTTGGTATAAATATACATATATTTATATATATATATGTATGAATGTAAAGCATACAGAATAAGTCGTATTCAGCACGCCCTCTGCATGACCACCGGGGCTGTTTGCTATAAGCATAACAGAGATGCTACAGGGGAGAAGCTCATCTCTTCTTTGACAAAGCAGTGACAAAATGTTATGCTTCCTTACTATTTTCATCACGTATGTCTGATACCTCCTCATCTGATACTTCACCATCAAGGTCATTTATGCAAAGTTAAATCAATGTGGAATATGATGCCGTTTTTTCCCCTTCCAACATCAAACAGAAAGATCAGTCCATTCTAGTACATTTTTCATCAATGAACATAGACGATGAGACGAATTTGACGCAATAAATAATTTAATAAGTGCTGTTGACTTTTTATTTGCTTGTTTTCTTCTTCTCTTTCAGGAGCAGTTCCCTCACACTTAGTCCTGCCCAACAACGAAGACAGATTAATCACTTCAGGACCCCACCCATAACCAGAGGGAAACACAAAATATCAACAAATCTCCTAGATGGATCCAGAGTGGCTGGACATGTCTACAAACATTTGCAGGAGGATGAGTCAGCAGACATGGAATCCATAAAAAGGTGAAGTCCTTTCTGTTTTTGTTAGTTCTGTGGTTCAGTGATACAGACACCCAGACTAACTGAGGTTAAGCTGGAGCGGCAGAGAGATAATTTTGGGAGAAATGAGTTTATGACTGAAATGCTCTCAGTTCAAACTTGTGAACCAGCTTATGAAATCTGATCCAGGGAAATAAATGGGATCTGCTATGCCCTCCTTCAACTGGCACTGTCACAATTAATTCGGAGAACTGACTTGATCACAAATGCTCAACACTATCACGGTGCTGGAGAAGTCCAGGATGTGTCTGGGTGTAATCCTCCCTATATATTTGCCACCAGGCTGTTGCTGTGAATAACAATGATGTGGGGTTTTTATGGGGGGTTAAAAATACAACAGTGGTCCAAGTTACTAAATGATATCATAAATCTAAGGATCTCTGGCCTGGATTGATTTTGGCTAATGCTTTAGCATTATGTGAAATCAGCATAGTTCACATTTCAGACATATTGTTTATTTAATGTACAAAGTAGGTATAGTGTCACAGTGAGTGATGGCAGACTTCTGGACTACATTTTGCAAAGGATTAATTTCAGGCATTTACACATCTTGAATTCTCCCCATGCTTCCCACCAGTGATGTTTAGTAAGGACAGCGAGTTGCCCTATTTTCATGGTCATCATGAGTGAAGCACAGCTACTGGCGCTGTTTCAGAAGGCATTAAAAAGCAGAAAGGACTTTTGGCAGAGCCACCTCACACCAGTTGGTTATCTGGGGGCTTAAAATAACTTACATTTTGAAATTTACAGTCTGATGATCCTCCCTGGCATGGGTTCAAAAAAGGTTGCCTGATGTGAAAATCCTCTTTGTTTGGTATCAACGAGGATGTGCACGTTTGGTGTGTCTTCAAGGGGGGAAGAGATAATCTACGTAGGGACAAAGTTTCACATTATTTCACGTCAGGAAAATCTTTTCTTTGCCTCAAAGATTTGTAGATTATAAATAAGACTGATTGTTGTAGAACAACAACCGAAGCTGTGAATTTATTTTGTGGCGTTACCTAAGTAGAATAATTTATAACATTAAGTTATTTCAATGTTATTCTCTCCTAAGACCTAAAACCAAAAAAATATTAAAAACTTTATTTACAGACAGAGAAGAGAGCGTCTTTAAGCTCGAGTAAGCCAGTGCTGTTTCGCTATTTAGCATATGAGTCAGAAACAGCCTAATTTGCTGTCAGCGTGTGCAACTTGAGCGATGGCACTGTTATCAGACATATCTATCATTAAAGCAGTGAAGTCCCTCGTGGATTTCACACACTAGCAATGTTCCTATTAGCATGCCAACCTGATTGAGCATTTCAGTGACTTGTAAGATACACAGCAAGCTGCCAAACTCTTTATGTGACCTATTTTCATAATTTACATTTTTAAACAAAGCTCCACGGAACTCAGCAGTTCTTTCTAATGGCTGTACACTGAGATCCTCCAGGAGTATAATAGTTCCCCTCTTAACACACACACACACACACATGAAGCCAAAACCTGTAAGATGTAGGCAAAATAAAAGTCAGTCCTCTCATGTGTTTCGAACAGTGGAGGCTTCCCGTATTCTTGGGAATATGAATCCACTTGTCCAGTTAAACTGTTTAGATCTCGTTAACCATTCGCTTGTGGAGCCATCGTCAAATATGGCTTTCTCTGGCCTTCAGGAGCTTGAAATGACCTATTTCTCAACTTACCAGCCATACAACACCAAGTTACCAAGCTTACAGCCCCCTCCTCGATCCTCCACCTCTCCCTTGTTGCCATGGATACACCCTCTCATCTCGGGAAATGAGAAACGGGAGGTGGAAAAGGAGAGTGAGAGAATGAGGGAAGGACAGTGAGGAAAGAAGAAAGGCTGTGCGGAGACGATGAGAATGCAGCGAAGAGAAGACGGAGGCACAGAATGTGGCGTGGCAGGAAGTGTTACAAAAGCGTACAAACAATCCAATTTGTGAGAACAGATCTCAGCAGAAGTATTGTGAGATTCGTTATCCAGTGTCAAAACATTTATTTATCCATTACAGATAAGTGCAGAATGGAAGGCAAATTTGCTATGCAAGTTATTTTTAGATATGTTTTGATCTGCTGGATTTACCTCCAGCTTGCATTTGGCGCTTCTAATATCATGGGAGGAGTGGAAAAGTAATTCAATTATTTAAACTTGGTTATGCTACAAACAGCCTCTGAAGGCTGACAATAACACTGGCAGTCTCCTAAGGCTGTGCCAGGGTTATTCTAAATGTGAATTGAGTCTTCACTAACAACATCATCTCCTGTGCACATTTGACACATATACAAACTTCCCCACTTGGCTCTGGATGAGTTTCTCTGCTCAAATATAATAGTTCCATACTGAACATGCTTTTAAGGTGTCAGCAGTGTTAAGTGATACTTCTCACTTTGTAAACACACGATTGCAGGATACATTATCATGCAAACACACATGCTGAGATCTCACGCCCACAAACACAATCTACATTCACCCCAAATGTCACAGCAGACAATATGTTGATATGTATTTTATGACGCTGTGCAATTAGCCTTAGTAATCTTCGTAATTACTGAAATTTAAATTACAGTACATATAATATAGATTTTCTCCACACCTATGGCGGGGTCAGAAATCTAGCAGCTGTGTTGCTAAAGCCTTAAATCTCTGATAAGACAGTGGTGAGAGAAGGGATTTTTCACTTAAACGTTCATGCAGGAATAATACAGGCTGCTCATGCGGAAGATTAGAAATAATTACAAAAGATTATGGCAGAACAATACCTAAATATTAATAACGTTATTGGTGTTGGATTATTTTTGTGGAAAGGAAATGAAACAGTAAAAAGCACAATCTCAATATTCTCTTAGGTAATTAGAGTCTAGGACAAAAAGGACACGGTATAAATGACTTGGTTTTCATTCTCACCCTGACATTCCTGCTCTTTCTTGTGCCTAAAGGTGTGATTCTTCCGGTGGAAGAGTCGGAAGCCTCCTCAGCCGGACTTCACTTTCTCACTTTGCGAGTAGAAAGGGATGGACCGAGGTCCCCTGCACGCGCCTGGATAAGGACACAACCTTCCTGCCGCCGTCCCTGCGCACTCGTTCTGTACCCATCATCCCCTCACTCCAAGCATGTGACCTTGAGGCCGGCCATATGGACACAAGTGACCAGAACCAAAGGAGGCTCCTCAAGTGGCAAACTGTGCTGGCTGGTAAAACCGGAATGCCCATTAGCAATTCTCCCTCTCTCCCCTGTGAGACTGTTGTGCTGGCGCCTGGTGTTATGCCCAGCAGTGTTAGCCCTCCTGCTGCTTCCACCGCAACCCCCCTGGGATCAGAGAAGAATCTCAGCTCCACACAGACACCCTGCTCCATTGAAATCACAGTGGAGCTTGTGCAAAAATTAAAAAGCCCTCCCAGCTCCGTGAAAATGTCTAGGTCTCAGAGCGAGAGCCAACGTGGTGGCACAAACACTCTGGAGGCTGGGACTGTGCAGGAAGCAAAAGGGAAGAGTGTCCAAAGTTCCGCCAGAGTTCTACACACAGGCAGTGGATCCAGACGTTTGAAGGCAGCAGGTCAACGAGAAGCCCAGGGACAGCACCAAGGTCAGACGTCCCTCTTAAACGGGGGTGCAAACTGCTCCTTGGTCAGCTACAGAGGCGCTGCCGTTGCTTATGCCAAGCCCACTGCAAGCTGATTGGATTAACTGTGTAAAGCTTTTGAGACACTTTTTTCCAATAACTGTATACCTACGCTGGTGGCACAGAATGGCTAGCAGTTGGGACCATCTGCGTGGCCACATGGACCAATAACAGATGGCCGTCGACTTTGACGAAACATGAACAGGTTGAACTGCAGAGGAAAAAAATATTGACACAACAAAGGACATCAAACTATAAAGAAAAACAAACACACATTGTGAATAAATTGGACTCAATAAGGAAAACGAGACTGTGACTTGAGTGGGAGCTTGAATTTAAACAGTGTATTGAAAAAAATGCCACTATTTAAAAGGAGCTTCTACTTAGAAACCAAAATAGTGTGTCATCTATATGTTGTTTCTCTATTGTAAAGAAATGAAATTATATATGTCATATAATATATGTCATATAGACGTATATATATTTGACATACAATTGTGACAAAATAAAGACTAAGACAACAGTGTTAATTAAGGGTTTTGTCATCTGGATTTTCCAAATATATAACCTGAAGAACTCAAGTGTGTCGACCCTAGAGCAAGGTAATCCTATAAAAGACCACATATAAAATACCAACGGTTGGACAAACGACATTTCCCTTTATATTTCGAGGGCAACAGACACCAATAGCATGGACTTCAGAGTGGATTTGATCTCATACCTGGTTAACTCCCTATACCCCAATGCTAAAAACAGCCACAGTAATGAAGTATAGCTCATTATTTTTTCTTCAGATATTTATCACATGTGTTTAGCTGATCCTTAAATGCGTGTTAGCTAGCGGGGGGTCCGGTGGATATAATGAGGGGAAGAAGAAGGTGCAAAAGGAAGTAGGAAGCACTCCCCTGAAATTATCTTCTCTCCTTTATTCTCAAGTTTTAGAAGTTGCTTCAAGCATCTTACAAAGAAGATATGAAATAAGCTGAGACTAATTATTAAAGGTTTGGCACTTACATAGTGTATGTGGGAAAAAAGAATCGTGTTCCATATTCATGCACTGACCTTTTTTAGGTATCCATGGGATACAAACACAAAAGAGGATCCACTTCACTGTTCTGAGTTACAACAATGGCCATGAGGTGTGTGGCTGGAAATTAAGTCTAACACAGTTCTTTATTTATCCCTATTCATTTACGTCAAAGTCAGTATATATGTGTGTTTCTCCCTTTCAGATTTGCAATGACTGCTGCTAAGGTAAGTTGTACCACACTTACAAAAGGTATTACTGAGATTTCTTCAGTCTGTCTTAGTGTATAAGAAGGTTTTTATGTAGATTAAAATGAACATTGATCCCCAAGGAAAAATTGTACCAAGGCAGGTGCAAAGGAAAGATAAAATTACCATAAATAGAAAATATTTGGGGTTCTGAAAACATACGTGGAGGCATAATTGAGCCACAAATTTAACTGAATTTCCAGATGTTATTCACATTTACATATTGTATTTACCCTACAGTGCAAGGCCACAAAGTAAAGAAATAATTTATTTACATAAACGAGCAACAAAGTATCACCAATACAGCCCGCGACCCACTACAAACATGTAGTAGAATTATCATCGTTCTGACAGCACTAACTGAGAAGTTCGATAATGATGTACAAAATAAAGTGATCAGCAGCCCAATACTTCTACTTCTAAGATCCCATCGCTGTGTGTCACTGTCTGTTCACAACAGTGAGACACATGAATCCAAATGTGGTGGTGCTGAAATCAGCAGCACTACTTATGGCACTGTAACAATTGGCTTGTATAAAACATCATCATTATCTGAACATAAACCGCAACACTGCACGGAAACAACCTGGAGAACTGCTGTGACCAGTACTGTAATATTTACATAGCAGTTTCCTTTTCTGCGTTATATGAAATGTCAAATATGCTGCATAGAACTAGCAATGATGATAATGCAGTCTATTTCTGTCAGAGAAGTCTTTTCTCAGTGTGGCACAAAAATGAGACCACGTGGTTGACGAAGAAGGGGATATGTCTTTGATTAGAAGTCGCGCTGTGCAGTGGAAACACAGTTTAAAGCACCAGTTGAGAAAGTGCCAATCACTGCTTGCTGACTGCGTTGCCTTAGTCATGGAAGCAGGGAATACCCACCTGAAGTTACACAGCTCGGTGAACCGTAATCAAGACCCAGAGGAGGAGAACGCTGTGAATAAGCCAAAGCCAGGGTTCACTCTGTGGAAAATTAACACGTTGATGTTATATTGCTTGACATCATTTTGGACTTTATTATAGATTATATTACATAGTTTCCAAAAGATTGATTTCATCGCAACATTAAAGGAACAATGTGGGTTCAACATCGTAGCCCAGACTTTAACCGAGTCAGAATTACTGGGTCCATTTGTGGACTAAGCAGTGCTGACTTCATGAGGTAGCTGCAAGGACAACACTGAGGAAGATTAAAAACTAAGTGTCCTCATTACCTGAGGTTTGTTGGAGGTGGGCCTCACAGTCATTTTTAATCTCCACTGATGCTGACTGTTTTATGTGTCTGAGAAATGTCACACTCACACACACACAAACGCAGTGGTCTCCCTTTTTCAGTGTGAGAGGAATATTAATGTGCCAGAGGTGCAGAGGGACAGCGAGGTTCCCCACCAGATGGCATGGAGATTATGAGGACAGCAGGCCGGCATGTGTAATGCAGCACTACCAGTGTGGATGTCTGCTAACATCACTGGGACATCACTTGACATTTAACATATCCAGCAGCCGTGTTATTACAAGTGACTTTTTCTTTTTTTTACCCTGAAATGAATTGCGATGTTTGTTATTAGGTGAAAACAGCTGTACTCACATATGACATGTGAGAATACTGTAGTAGATTTAAAAAAAAGATCTCTTAAGGTACACCCAACAAATAAACCCACCAAAAAGAAATAAAGTAGTAGAAATGGACGTCGGTGGACATACACAGAATATTTATCTATTTACTGTCATAAAGATGTTGTATTTAAATGCCAATAGCTCTATAGTTATATTTGATGTCATTTATGATGCTTCTGGCTCTAGTGAGGGCACTTAAGGTCGGGACCACTCGGTCCTGTCAGAAATATTTTATCAAGTTTTAAGAAAACCTTCATAACATTTGTAAATCCCCATATGATAAAGCTTGCTGAATCCTCTGACCTTTACTCTGGTGACACCAGGACGCGCACATTTTCTACGTGGTTTATTTCAAAATGTCTGCCATGCTAACAACCAATAACATTCCCATTACCTTCATTTAACATTACGTTTAGAGTTATACAAGATTAGCACTATAAAGTGCTAAATGAAGATGTTAAATGCTAATCGTCTGCACAACAGCTACTTTCATTGTGAGTATGTTTGGATGCTGGTGTTAACGTTTAGCTTAAAACACTACGCTTACGCTGGCTCTTTGGTTGACTAGAAAGTCTCTAACTAGTTTTTCTCACACCAGTCACAAGTTCTGTGTATTTATGAGTGTGACAGCTTGCTGAAAATAGGAAAATACAGCTTATACCACACAAGCACAAATCAAACACAAAACTTCCCCTGTCTGCACTGTCTGATCTTTTGCATCTACTGATTTTAACATAGGAGGCTCCTCTTTGTGTGACACTATTCTGAACAATAGTGGGGAATGGTAAGTAGAAGAAGACCTTCCACTTTGCATCTGAGTTACTGACAAGGCCTGACATTTACCAGCAATGTTTCTGACAGCTGATTTTTTTCATTAATAAACCCTAATGTAGCTGTCCTGGAAATATCTCCCTGTGACATCCCATCACAATTTGTAGTCAATTATCTACGCAAAGACGACAGGGGCTCATTTTTCAGTTAGGAACACAAGCTATATATCATCTAATATAGTGTTGTATTCATGTATTTATTTATTTATTGGGGGGGAATAGGTACAATGACCAGATGGGAAGATGTACAGGTTAGGAGCATCATTGTGACTACAGTAGAACAACATCATTCCCAGAGACTGCGACTGCTAAAGTCAATAAAGAAATGTTTGCTAAAACAACAGAGAACATGAATATGTCACCGTGTTTGCATTATTGCAACACAGACCTCCCGGTATCACTAGCAAACATAGCGACATGCTGTGCCAAATCTGATCATCCAGTCCTCTTCTTCAGAACAAACTGCAAGACATTCGAAAATCTGACTGAACAGAACACATCAAAGCATTTAGATAGAAATCCACTCTATGTCACAGGAATGTATTACTTTGGCATCATAGTTGTGCTATTTGAATGCAGCAGTGAGTCAGACTCGTCACGAGCTCTGGAGTGCCAGTGAAGAACCAACGAGCCTATTTCTCATAAGGTTTCTGAAACCCTGGCGCATGAGCCCTATGCATCCTGAAACGTATCCAGGTCATTAAGCACACCACTGGGAATCATATTTCCACACTTTTAACAAAGTTTGACATCACACTGACTTAATGACCAGTCCAGACATATGGACGAGAGAAAACTAATTAAAACATCTATAAACACCCTGTAAAATGATTTGGTGGGATGATGATAGTTCTGTAAGGTTGATAGTTCAAATTCCCTGCAAGTTCTTGAAAACTCACCTCAAGATTAATGTCAGTTTCTGAATCATTAGCATTTCCTACTGATACATACATCAAGTGTTACAGCAGGCAGCTCATATATTTTACAGAGTTCCCAAACAACATAGCGAATATACTACTTGATAAACTTGCTCCATGTACAGTCAGTCAAATGAGTTTATTATACATGGGTGTGCTACAAGTAATCATACTCTCCAACATAAAAATAACAAATATTTAATTCTTCTAGCTAATAGTGAGGCAAAGACTGCCAGCTCAAATTATCGGTCAACATTCCCCAAATCTTCTTTCCTCACGGAACAAGTCTCTAAACTCTGCTAAACTGCTGACATGCACGTAGGACGAGCACGCTGCTGCTTGTTTTTATATTCCCTTAACACATATAAACCCTAAGGGTGATTATGATTGCTGGGTCATCCACAGGCCAAGTCCTCTTGACCCCTTGACAGGAACTCCCAAGTCAGCCTGAAAGACAGATTGTGGTCCTGACCTCACACACAGCTATAATCAGAATGTTCCCTATGCACAGACCCTGACTCTATTCTGTTTCAATTTATTCATTTGTCTTATTCATTAGAAATTAATTTCAAGTCCAGGCTGCTTGTGAGCTGAAACAGTCTTGTTATCAAGATAGTCTATCGTGTGCTGATCATGACACTGCCTGAAGACGTCATCAGCGTTGGCATCTATGCGGTGATGATGGACCCGCCGACTGAGCCGGAGTCATCCCGTGAATGCGTAACTCAACACATAAAGAATTCGTCCTGAAAACAATGACACATTCTGTGGGGTTTGAAAGGAAACATTTTAGTTATGTGATTAAGGTGAATTGCTTCGCTTCGCTCTGCGTGACGCCTGGCTCTGCACCTCTAAACTACTATAACCTCGCCCGTATTGTCCTGATTACTCAGCAGCTGCTCCTAATTGTTCTGGTCTATTTAAAGCAGAATCTCTTGACACCTCTTAGTTTGTCAAGCCTTCCTGCTGTGCTACCTGGACAAGATTTCCCTGCCTTGCTGTTGATAACCAGTTTTCAGCTCAACCACTGCTCCTGCCTCCCACCTTTAGCTGTTTTTCTCCAGTTCTCAATAAAGGGTCATCTGTTTTCCCCAGTTCTCATCTGCATTTAATCAGCACATCCAATCTCTTCATATCACCCCACCCCCTCGAGACCTGCCAATCTACAATTTTCCAGCATGCTTGTCTACCCTAAAGTCTGCATGTGCGTAGGGCATTTTTTATTTGATGAACCTTCACTTCACTCTGTAGACCACAGTGCATCCAATTACTCTTCTTACTAATCTAATCTAGTGAATGCATCATGCAACAGTTTCATACTTTTTGTTCACTACAAATCTTTACAATCAATTAATCATAACATTATGATTAATTGTGGGGGCGTCATATCAACTATTTAGAAAATTATTAGCTGTAAATTTTATTCTGAAGAGGACAATAAAAGCTTTCTCTATTCACTCAGTGTTCTGCAGCAGTTTTCTACACAGAAGAGAATGACTGCAAGTGAGAAATGGGGTGGCATTTGTTTATAGATTTTTTGCTGTCATCTGAATTGCTTGAGATATTTGTTCAGTTTAATAATATAATTAATGAAACAATCAAACAGCCTTTCCAGGTGCATTTAGAGTCTACAAATCACACACATACAAACATAAGATGTTTTCTGTTTCTAAAATGCAAAAAAAAATAAAGTCTACAGTTTGTGAATATGCTTAAACCTTTATTGATCTGCCAAAAATACAACGATACAACTTTAAATGTTTGTGTTGTCAGTGGGAAAGTCTTGTTTGAAAATTTTGAGCCTAATGCCAGAAACACACCCAAAATTGGCAGATTGAAAAGTTAATCAAAAATGTGATGTAACATCTTTAAGCTCTGGATGAATCCACATTACAATGAGTTGTTAACATGTAATGATATCATGATTGAGGCAACACGGGGCAGTACAGGGCACCAGCAGGTGCAGCATACTACCGTAGTGGTTAGCACTGTTTACTCGCAGTAAGAGCGGCTCGGGTTCAAACACACAAGTCAACAAGGTGCCTCTCTGTGTGTTTACTTGTTTGCTTACCCCATGTCTGTGTGGTTTCTGTCAGGGTGCCTCCAGCTGCCTCCCACGGTCCAGAGACATTTATGGTAATTAGGTTAATTGGTGACGCTTGGTAACTCTAAATTACCCATAAGTGTGAGTGGTTGTTTGACTTTATGCACCAAAGGCTCAGCCTCAGCACGTATAGACGGGTGGTGGCTCACCGCTATGTTCCAAATGTAATGATTCTCTCAAAGCAAATAGAATTTAAGTCTTGTATTAAGGCCAAGAGTAGAAACTACTGCTGAATGGGTGTGATTTTCAGCCTCTCAGGCAGCATTACATAAACCATCATGCCATAGTGATGAATGTTGTCACAAGCGTAAGAGAGAGAAAAAGAAACTGTCACTTAAAACAGTCCAACGCTGCATCCAGAAATGCAACCTGAAATTCTGTTACACAAAGACAAAGGCGCGCATCATTTCTATGCAGAAATGCCACTGAGCTTTCTGGGCCCGAGCTCAAGTCAGAAGGGAGTTCTGTGGTCAGACAAGGCCGTGTCAGCTTGTTTTCGTCAAGAATGGCTGCTGAGTCCTCTGCGTCAAAGACGAAAAACTTAATCCAAGCTGTCATCAGCAAAAGATGCAAAAGCCAGCATCTGTAATGATGCGGGGACGTGTCAGTGCCAACACTGGTGACTTGCACGCTATGTGTAGGTAGAATCATTGCGATTGTATATGCTGGGAGAGACATGAGAGGATAATGCTAGACCTCCCACATAAACATAAACTGTACTTTTGTTTTCCTTTCAATGTTTTATGCTGTACAAAAACACAGTGATAGAAATGTTGGAGCAATCATTTAGACACCAACCCTCACAAATATTAACATGCTTTTTATCTGCTATTTACGTCAGAAATGTCAGTCAGAGTTTGTGCAGAATTTGGAGGGAGACAGGGAAAAAGAATCATCACATTCATTTTCTATCTTTTACACACGTACACATCTTTTGTGTCGCTCTCATTGTGTGAGCAGCAGCAGAGGCTTTATTGGGAGCACTGGGAGACAGTTTATATATACACATATACTGTACCATAAGCTGCTTATCACAATGATACAAGCCTGTGGAAATAAGTAAAATGTAGTCAGATATTAATGGTAAAAGTAATCATGATGAAGACATAAATCCTTTCAGAGTGTTGTCACAGTGCATTAGGCCATTATCACATTAAATGCACTTTTGAATGAGGCTTTGCTTTTCCCAGAGAGAGAAAAAACCTGCTCTGCTGAGTTCAGCAGTGATGGCCAGATTTTCAAGCACTTTTACAAAAAAATATGGACTGGGCTGAAAATGGGTTTTATGTGGCTGAGTGGTCAATTACACTCATGATGTTTAATGTAGGTCAGACAAAGGTTTAGAGAGGTCTAGAGATGGATCATCTCATTCACCTTACGTGAAACTTGAAAAAGTAATAAGTGTGTGCAAGAGCATGTTTTTGCTGCCTATTTACACGGTGAAGTGACCTGAGTTACACTCAGTTACCAAGTCACACACGGTCGTTTAGTAAAAAGGCTGAAGAAGAAGACGTCCATTCTTATTACTTTAGGTCAGCCAGGGGGAAAAGCCCTGTAAGTGCTTTTCAGCTGTCTTTATGAGTGTGTGTCAACATTTCAACTCTTCTCTCTGTCTCTCCGAGTGCTCGGGAAAGACTTCCTTTAGGTTGAGCCTTACGCAGTTCCCTTAAGATGGATCATTATGACAGATGATTCTTCTGTTGGAATCAGGACACCTTTAGAGCATTTGGAATTAGTGAAGATTAATGGTTGGATCACTTCCAGTGAAAAAATGAAGCACGGAGGAAAAAGACTAAAATCAAGACAAGAAGTGCTGGTCATAATGATGGATGTAAAAGTTCTGCTGAATTCCCGTGACTCCAGTCTTCATCATATTTGTATAGAGCAAAGGCCTCACAGTATCCCACATGCCTTTACTGAAGGAATTGTTGGCATGGGAAATTACATAATGTGTCACTCATTTTTTACAAGAGAGCATCAACTGGAGCCACGTGTCAGAAATGTAAGAAAGTCCTTAAATGCTCCCCATAAATTTAGCATTAGTCAGTCAAATGCTTGGGCAAAAGTAGATCCCACGCGATCCCATGAGCGGAAGATGAGAAATCAGAATGTTCCTGTACCAGCTGGATATGTTGTCTTCATAAATAAAGCAAGAGACAAACCCAGACCTTGCAGTGGGAACTACCTGAGCTGTTTTCTTTTTTCAGCATTACAAAGCCACTGCCACAGCAAATCAATCAGTCCAGTAGAGGAAACATGGGAAGCCACTGTGCATGAACTGGGGGCAATCAGATATAACCCAGATGGCTCAATGGAATACAAGCTGCAGCCCTGTCTCCCGTGGAGAAACCTCCTTTATGAGGCTCACAACCTGCAACACAGCAGTCGTACCACTTTGTATGTTTGATAAAATGAAACAAGTCTCAACACCCCAGCCAAAAGGCCAGCTTTAAGATATATAATGCAGCTAAAGAATTAAAATTTAAGAATTAAATAAAATTTTTAAATAAAGAATTTTCTGTAATACAAGAATTTAGTAGTTTAAAATATTTTATTTTTCCAACTATAAAAAACTTTTATGGATTAAAAACTAAATATTTCAAAGTATGATGGTGAAAATTGATTTAGAGTCTGTCTCATCTTTCACTCTTTAGTAATTGTCAGGTTAACAGCAGACTGCAATACACCTGACTAATGTAGAGCAGAGTACGGTTCATTGCTGAGTGCTAGCTCCTCTTGTTTTAGCCAGGATATCGTTTAAGCCATTTTTGATTGTAGTAGGCGGTGGGTTCATCACTAGGGGTTGAAGAGCTGGTAAAAGAATAAAAACAAACAAGTTCAATCTTATCAAACATATAGGGAGTGGTTACAGGATCTGCCACATCTACAACGTGTTCCAAATATCATGCCACATGTGAGTAAACTTATCTGAGCTTTGTCTGTATAGACAGACCAATGTTGTCCCTGGTGATGCAGGAGAAGTTCAACTGATCATGGAGAACACACCAGCAGAGTCTTGCTCCAAAAACAACCTTTGTGACAGCAGCAGTCATTCCAATTAGTTGCTAGGAGAGCATATTAAGTAGTTGCTTGGAAAAGGGCCCCAGAATCCCTGCAGGACTTTGGGACCCACCTTTATCAGCACGCCTCACAGGCCAAGCAGCAGAGTTGGACGCCTCGTGATGCTTGCTCAGTCAGGCTTCTGGCACATTTCTGAGCCCCATTAATGATTTTTGGAAGCTGAAAAGAAGGAGGTCTGACCTCTGGTGAGTTGAGCAACCCACTGGCTTTGAATCCAATATCTCTCATCTTCATGCTGCTGTTCACCTCCCACACCAGCACGAGAAGAGTTTTGGCAACAACATCATCAAAGTTCAAACTCCCAGAGCTGCACTGTCAGACTACGTTTGCTCTGCTCCTCCAACATGTCTGTCATATCCTCAACAGTCACCTCGGGTGGGATCCTGTCTTCTTCCTGAAAGCTGATAAATTCTGCCAGCTGAGCTGTAGAACCTGTTCACTTACGGATGTTCAAACAGCACCCCGCATGGGTCTGTAGATGCTTCTGTTCCCTTCAGTGAACTCCATGGGTATTTTGTAACTGAATGAAGACGTTGCTGCCTCAAAGTAATGACGAAAAATAATTTTAAACCATTTGGTTGAACAGTAGGTAAGACTCGAGAGTTAGTCCTTCAGGCACAGACCAACAGAGTGTGTTGCTGTCCCTGGATTTTAACATTAAACTTGTGCGGACAGGTGATGAATTAAAGGAAAAACCAACACAAAATGATTAAGGAAGGTGTTGGTCTACCATATATGTTTAATGTGCCTTGGTATTGACTCAACACGTCCAGACCTCATTCTAGATGAGACCTCTCCCATCTGGATAGTAATGTTTCGTCACAGGATAAAGGCAATCGCTCAGAAAAACTTTGTAATACTTTGCAGTGACCTTTCCCTTGAAGAAGACAGGTGAATTCAAAACACGCCAGCAAAGTGTCCCCCACAGCGTAACCGAGCCAGTGGATCCCCTCACTCTAGGGGTCAAGCATTCAAGCCTGCACTTGGTGTATACCTCGCATGCACTTACCCACTTATGCTTTAGTAAGAGCTGCTCTTCCGTTTTGCACTAATGCATGAGCATCATGGCCGTCAAATGTGTTGTCGACCTAAATTCCCAACCCCTGCTGATTAGATTTTAATGCAGATGTTACTTTGGTTAGTGTTCTTTTGAAACACTAGCCCACTGAGCAGTCTTTGTGACTGAAGCTGTTGTCATCCATGCCCCCAACAATGAACTCTATTTAAAAGTGACTCAGATGTGTTTCTTTTTTCATCTTGATCCAAAATCAGACCTGGTCTTGCTCAGCATTTGAAGCATTTCAAGCCACAGATTATTATTGGATGTTAATTATAATTACGTTTCCACACCTGGCTTTTATTGACAGTCTGGTTATAGTTCTTTACATTTTTGGGGGACAGAGAGCAGCTGTAAGAAGGCAAAGCAATTTCCCTCTGGGATTGACGAAATGTTTTGGGTCTTGAATCTTAATGCTCAATTGTACCACAGAGTGCACCTTCAGTGTGCGTTACCATCTGCATTCGTCATGTTTCTGCTCCCATTTCCTTGACTTTGTCGCAGCAACTATATCGTTCATTTTTAGGTATAAGGTGCATTTTATTCCTGTATTCCTGAGTACAATTTTAATTGAGAATAACACACCCAACAAAGGTTTCAGTAATTAAATGTGTATAATTTTCATAATAAAGATGTTTCATGATGAGACTTACTGCTAAAAACCAAGTGGACATTTATTCATATATACACATACATTTGTTTTTTATTTGTTTGTTTTAACACAATTATTTCTGCAATTATTCTAGTCTAATTGGTCTTCTATAGAGCAGATTGTTGTGGTGAGAGTTTATTTGACATGACTATGAATAGAATTAAGGTAACGTTATAACTAGGTGTAGGCACTGAAGTCCCTTTCTCTGTTCAAACATGATGAATGCCATCCTAGTTGGACCCAGTATTCCAGCCAAAGATTTATGTCTTTCTTGACCAAGCCAAATCCAGTTCAATCCTTCTTAGATGATAAGATCACACATTGCATCACTAAAGAATTTTCCTCATATATTTGCATATACACAAGCTTTCACGAAGAATAGAAACACTGCACTAAATGTAGATCATTTGAATCATTGAGTAATTAGACAAAGGGCCGTGTGTTGTATTCTGGCTAATCTGATGATGCAGCAGGAAATGTACCCTCGTAACATTCACACTTTATGTTCTGGATAAAGCGAATTCAACAGAGGCCTTCGGCCGCGTTTGATGTAGCCTGGCTTCTGGCTCGGGCTTTGAAATAAATAAATGGATAACACCGGGGAAAACAACTTTCAAAGATATTCCCGGCAAATCAATTCTTGGTTTATAGAGTCAAAAATCCTTTTTAGTCAGTGTGGAAAAATGTGACTAATATAAATAAACTCACTAGTTCTTTATGTAGGGAACACTAGAGGTAAAGTTTATTCTCTGGGCTTTATTTTAGTGCAGATGTAATCATTTGAGGTAGTCATTACAAAATGTCTTTCCAATAAATACAATTTCCCAATAATACATCATACTTCTCAAGATGTTTATAAGTCACAGTATATTATCTTTACATTTTTATTTTAAATATTAACTCTCCCGTGCTGCAGAAGAGGAGGCAAAGTTAATATGAGGGCTTTACACGTTTGAATTTCTTTCATTCACTAGTGTACACACACTTTATCCAAGCTTTAGTTGCATCCCTCCTTCTCTGTTGAGGATGATCTAAATATATTCTGATGTTTTTTTTACTTTTGTGACAGACTAAGTTACTGATCACATTTAGGATGAAGTCTTTAGTATTCAGGCACAAAATCCTTTTCTCAAGTATTCTGCCCAACACTGGCAGTATCCTGCTATTGCAATATCCGTAGGGGTTGTTGACAAACATGAAAGCGAGCAGCATGCGTCTATTTTCCAGAGGAAACTCAATTCCTATCCTGCAGTGATACAGATGAGAAGGGCATCAAAGCATGTGTGGTATGCAAAATGACTGCCAATGCAATATTTCACTTAGGTAGCATGGTTAATCCTGATTCATGGCCTAAAAGATACTGCGTGAGTTGCAAAGGCTGTGTCAGTTGACAGCCGTTAGCCACACCCGTCACATCTTACATCTCATCCGAACTGGCGGTCAATTAAAAGGCCTTCATACTTGCATTTTGAAATGTGACTAGCTTAGTCTTCCTTACTGCTGTGGACTATGTTGCATACATGTTAACATTAACAACATTGGCCGTTGCTTATCAGTAAAATGGCCACAAACAGGTTGCACTTTATACTATAGTGCACCTAATAGGTGCAGGGAAATGGCCACATAATGTCTCACACATAAAAAACGTGACCTTTCTTTATCTGCCATGCATGGAATGAATTTAGGATATCAGCAAAGCCTCAAAAGCTAGAGTGTCTTCTGAGTTCGGCTTTGTTATCAGTACTCTCTCCAATGCAGACAGGCAGTAAAAAATACTGTGTGCAAATTACAGGCTGCTAACTACGACTGTGTACATCTGAAATAAAGTTAAATTATACATCAAGGCTCAGAGGGAGTAACAATTTGAGAGTCTAAATGTGCTCACATATATGACGACAGCATGACTAATAAAGCCTCAGATCAGTACTCACTTTCAGTATGAGCACTAAAGGAAGTACATGGTATTACGATGAGATCTGGGAAAAAATATATGCTGGTGTGCCTCCAGAGCTATGTTTTATATTTTATATTTCCAGTCAGTGACATGTGCTGATCCTAAATGTCTACCTTGTACATGTCATTCATTCTCAATACATCTATTAGTTTGAGGTGTCTGACTGCAACACCTCTAGAGGTAGTAGCCATACAGATCACCATAGTAACAACAATTTGAAGATGCAACATAAGGTTGGAAAGTGCATCTACTCAAGAAAAATCAGCCAAGGTATTTTTATTTTACTTAAACATTTTCATTTTATATCACATTTTATAAGGAAAGACACATATCTGGAAGTGCTACGGATTTGTACATGCAAAATGACCATGAAAATATTTTACCGAACTGTATTTACAATGAACTGATATAACAATAAAGCATACAGTTCATTTAATTTGACATTAATACGTGAAAGTTCCTTCAAAAATAAGCACTTTTACTCTTAACTGCAGGGGAAAATGGGAAATATATTCATTTATTTGCTTTCTCTCTACTGGTGACTAGTGAATGGAGGCCAGTCTATTAGTTCGACCTGTGTTCATGGTAACAGTATGAAGTGTTGCTGCTGCATACTACAGGCGAGCCAGGGGAGCCTGACAGATGTCAACATGAAAACAGCTGCTGTAGTCAGTAAGTGAAGGTATAAAAGACAATGCACGACAGTCTACAGAGCTCCAAAAACAAAAACTTTTTTTTTTAATTCACAGAAAGCTACAGTGACGAAATATATTTGTTCCTATAATTTGAACACAGAATCAATAATGACGCCCACATATTCGGCACCAAGGCATTTGACTACAGCACCATAGAAATATTTATGTGACAAGGACATTTAGCAGCAGTGACAATAAAGTATTTGTGATGTTATATTTTCTGTGCTCGTGCAGAGGTTGTGGTGCTGAAAACACAATTCCCATTTGTGTCAGAGTCTCTAGTTGTGTGTGACAGACCATGTTACATTATTAAATTGATGACGCCACTGAAGGATGGTACAGAATATTAAAAAGATAAACACAGCAAAACATAACCTTTTTACAGATGAAGCTTAATTTAAATTAATGACCATTGTTGAACGTTTTGAGGTGAAGCTCCCAGCATGGCCTGCGTCTCTGTTTAGGGACGAAGTCCCTTTACTGTGTCAGGTGTTGATATGTCCTTGTCACATTAAGTGGCAGGTTTCCAGTCACTTAACATTCCTCCCCACCCCCACAGCAGATGCAGCGTGCTTTTAATGACATTGTCTGCTTCCTGTCAAGTCAGCTGGGGGTTGATATGAGGAAAGTCACCTGTGGAAGGGCAGTGGAAAGGAAGTGTCTTGAAGGGCAGCACCGGAGCTCTGCTGGGTTCTGAGCAAGAGTGCTAAATTTACTGTGGAGGGGAATCAGGGCTGAAACACGATGCACTGCCCACACTTAACCATAAAATATACGCTTCCTTTGGCGTGGTTTATCTTTAATGTTAGCTCGATGTTCTTTTAACTGGGCTCTTGACGGAATCACATGATTAAATGGTTTTGAAAACATCTAAGGGGAAATATAAAAATCTTTTCATCTTCGATATAGAAGGAGAAAATGTTGAGATTGGAAGGTAGTTAACTAGAAAATTGGAAAGAAGGACGGAGAGCTTTGGGGTTGGACTGCACATGTGTGTGGCTGTGTGCGCAGATGCTTGCACGCAGTGGCTACTTCACAAATTCAGGTGTGCTTTGCTTGCTTAAATCCTGGTCAGCTTAATTTTCAATTCAAATGAATCTGCTCCCTGCAGGCACTCGCCTCACCTCTTTCTGTCATTTCTTTTTCACTTTAATTTTCGTCTTGCTGGTCATTTTTCACAAGGCATTTTCTACAGGATTGGAAAATGCGAGCCAAAGTAGGGCAGAAATCCAGACAGGCGGGATGACAAGATGAGAGAGGAGCTCGTAGTGAGAATCCCCTGTATAAAAGAGCTGACATGTCTGTCTCTATTTGGAGTTCTCTGCATGTGAATGTATGGCTGTCCACACACCAGTGACCATACGGTGGTGTGAGTGATATTAAAGGTTGTACTGAGATAGTGCCTCTTGGTGGTTAAACTACAGAACTGTCTCCTCAGATGAAGTTGTTGAGGAACGTGAGAGAGATGCTGACACGACGCGTCTTCATCACTGTGGAGTCATGACTTGTTCATCGAACAGAGCTTTAAGTGGACACTGATGAAATGATTGCACAACACGCAGTGTTCCCGAGGCTGTTTTCATTTGTTAGCAGTTACCAAATGCAGCAACACTCACACAAGTTCCACGTGTCTTTGGTCGTATCTGTCGGGACAGATTGATGTGGCCAATCATGGACATTCTAGTGTTTTAAAGCCTTTGAGGTTTGCTGTGTGGTGTAGTCCGGCGTGTCTGTCATGCAGTGTTTTTAAAGCAACATAGTGCTTGACATTCATTTGCTGTTACTTAATTAAACTAGTGCTATATCTCTAATTTCCTTGTCTGTCTGCACAGTGTGTGTTTTTAGAGCGTGCTCAGTTCTGAGTGAAACAGAACAGCAAAGCCGTGGAAAGGAAAACCAAAACAATAAGCTAAAAGATAAGACTCCGGAGCCGAGGAGAGTTTGAGGGGCAGGTGATGATCCTCTGTGGGATTGTCTACAGTATATGAACAGCCTCTTTCACAAACAAGGAGTTATAGGATCTGTTGTGAAGGTATGATATTGATTAACACTGCTTTGAGTCATAAAATTGTCTCACTGTTGAAACTAGGCCTGTTGTTTTGTTGCAGTTAGTTTATTTCAAATTAAATGTGTTTAGCTTCGGCTAAAAACGATATATACCGTATATTACATTATAATGGATTTTTACTTGTACTGATACAGGTAAGTAACCAACAAGAAAAAAAGAAGTCATTAATTAATTTGTCCAATGACAGAAAGAAATAATGATGCTGAAAACTGAAATTATAAAAACTGGAAACTTTGCTACATATCGGTCATCTACTTAACTTTATGTCACTTACCTTGGCAAACGCTTTTGTCCAAAGCAACAAGAGAAGACACAACTGCCATTCAGGTTCTATGTAGACCTAAGGAGGTGTTGCTCAGACATCCATGTGGGAAACCTTTTGTTGAAATAGTGTTATCCTGTGGTGGGAATGATGGGTAGCGCTGAGTGTCGTCAGCATAAGAGTGGTAGGAACATTTTACACGTTTTAAACCTTGTGTGCTCATGTTAGGATGTGTTACCTTATCCTAAAATGCTTTGTTGTTTGTTTTTTATTCCGGTGCATCATAAACGATGCACCATATCTTGTATGTGTTTAGACATCATTGATACCTGTGAGCAAGTGATCACTTCTGTACTGAACAGAATATGGCCTGGTATATGTAAAATCACACATTCTTTCATTTCTTGTTGTATCATACCACTTTCGGATCAGTACGTAACAGGGAAGAATACCTCTGTATTAAGTATTATGTGGTAACCTAACAGACTCTGGAACAGGTACTACAGAAGGGTTTGAAAACACCAATTAATGCAAACTATGTTCAGTATTTTCCAGACACAATGAGCTCACGATCTTTTAGTACTTCTCTCTATGCTGCAGCCACCATACCATGAGCTTCACTAACACCTTTTATGTCCGCTGCAGACAAGCTGTCAGGTACTTTGTGGCATTAATCTGTCTGATTATCTTTTTATTTTGACAAGGTTTAACACCAACAAATGGGAGCACAAAAGTCATGCTGAAAAAGAATAACCCATTGGTCAAATGATAGGCCCTGCCAGATGGAGTATTAACAATGAGACTAGCCTTACCTCACACAGGCTTTAATATGGTGTTTTGCTGGATCAGAGATAATACTGTCACATCGTGTAGCAGCGTAACAGCATGTTCTTTGGGATAGTGTGAAACTAAAAGCGTTCTGCCACATGACAACTCCTTAATCACCCTCTTCACCTTTTTAGCGTTTCACTTTTTCTGTAAAACTTGTCTGGCTCTTTTTTTTTCTTAAGGCATAGGTCTTGTGCAGAGTATAATTAGACATGTAACCCACAGGAGACTTTTAAACTTTCCTAAGTCATTTTCCATATAGCCTGATTAGAGAGATGTGGTTTAAAGCTAAGATGTAGAGAGCAATTAGAGAGCATCAGAAATCTACCCAAACTGTAGTGATTTAGCAAGTGATTAGATATTACTGAAGCTGTGATGGTGCCTCCCATAAATCATCTTCTTACTCATCAAGGCCAATCAGGTGTGTAATCAATGAAGTCTCACCAAATGTTTCTTTCAGAATTACACTGGTAGAAGACGTTTGATTCGAGCAGAGAAAACTTCAGATATCCATCGTTGGTGACATGAGAAGATGGTGGTGATTACAGCAAGATTCAAATCTGTGTCTGGAGACAGAAAAACACAAGTTTTTTCTACATACTAGCATTTTTGTATGTTCAGTTGTGTTGATTATATGTAATAATTACATCCAATCAAAGTTTCAACACACTTGGAATTATAGTGGACTAGGATTTCTTCTTATTTGGGTTCTCTTTGGGAAGAAAGTGGTCAGATGATACTGTGTACACAATTCAACAAATATATATAAATATATATATATAATCCATCAAGCTGAAGATGAATTCTTATGTTAGAGCTACAGCTAGAAACACACTCAAATGCTAGTTTGGAGTCTAACCCATCCATAATTGTTCTCACCTATCTCACCGCTCCAACCATTTTTAAATTCTACTTCTTGCCACCACACACGTTCCTGCAACCATCTGGGTGAGACACATAATTGGAGTTGACGGGAAGAATGCACAACTGTAAAACATTTAATCCTAGAGCAGTAAAAATTTGAGTTTCAAATAGACTGCTCCCATAATGTTTTAAACATGTCCTGTGCACTGAGAAGACTATGTCAGCTACAGAAGACAGAGCAGAAGAGCTGCAGGGGAACAGAAAGAGAAAGATTGAGTAAAAATATGCTTTCATGCATAATCTGTGAAGCTGTCTGTCTATACCAAGGCACTTTAGACTTGCTGCAGGACTGACAATCCAGACTGTGTTAATGCTAGCTATTACAAATTTAAAAATTAAGCAGCTACTTATAGTTTGTCCCAGTCTCATTAATAAGTGAGCAATAAGATTGCAGCTGCAGACATATGGTCTGTGTATATCCAGAAATCACATTCTGCAGACCTTTTGCCAGCGTTTGATGAAGTATGTTCATGTTTAGTCGTAAAGTCTTTGCCTAAAGAAAACCCAGCACATATTCTTGTTGATGTAGTCAAAGCACTCTGCAGCTGTTTAATTAGCAGTGGTTAGTCATCACACACAGCACTTCAAATGAAACTTGCAATTTAAGGTTACAAAGATTCCCATCCATCACAAATTCAGCCGAACGGATAGGAGCTATACAGAGATGATTTTCTAACTACACAGAGATTTCCATTAGTGTGAGTTGATGAGATGCCAGGTAATTTACTGCCTGCCCCTCAGATTAAATCAAATCAGAGCTACTGTTGCAAACATTTTAATGATACCAAAAGAGGCTTCTCTGACTCTGGTCTCTGTCTTTTTTGTAACCTGTGTTTACAGTAGCTGTGCCTTTGCATCAGACCAGACAGCTGGTAGCTTCATTTGAGTTGAGGTTAGATTAACTCAGTCAAGCCGAAATATGCAAACATTAAATACAGTAAGTATGTCATAGTTTGATTCGGTTAAGTATTTGGAAAAGTAAATCATTCTAATTCTAATAGATTAGTCAGAGAGATGAACATAAAAAGAAATCAACAATATAAGTTGCCTGACCTTGACATTTCATTCTTTGGCTCTTTAATCTCCTTCATAATGATTCTTCTTTGTTCTTCCACTTAATGAGGTGTTTTGAGCACAAACCAGCCCTGCAGAGCATCAAAATTGCAACAGCCTAATTTGCATGACAGGTGTTAGTAAATGGGCAAAATATCGCAAGTTCGCCGTCGACGGGGTTAGTGCTTTTTTTAGTACATGTAAAATGTAGGAGTCTTCTCTGTCATTAGGATTACATCCACATAGAGGACCAACATTTTTGCTACACAGATCAGAGTGGGAGAGATTTGGCAGAGGAGAGGGCTTTGAGACCACAGTGATTGTAGAAGGAGGAAAAGACTCACGAGACACGACAGTCTGACGTAGATGGTGTTCATTCTTTATACTAATGATGTCGACTGCTTAAGATGTCCCCTGACTACTGCGAGAATCTCAAAAATCTAGGAGGGGAGAAACTTTGCCTATGAGACTTCCGAGGATAGATCATCATTCATAAAACGTGAGATTATCCATTACAGCTTAACGAAGCAGAAAAACAAAAGTTTTCTATAAATCAAAAAAGGGAAATTAGCAAATCATAGACATCCCTAGTTCACCTTTTACATGATGATACACTGACTCACCTCTAGACAAAAAGGAAAAAATAGCATCAGAGATGATGGAGACCCTACTTAGCATAACGAAATTCTTTTCCTTAATATTTGATCTTTGGCTTTAGTCATTTTTCAAGGTATTTAACTCCAATTTGTGTCAGTGAAGAGTATGATTATTTCTGCAATGGTACAGCAACGAGGGCACATTTCTCAGCAGTACGAGTGCCAATTGTGTCAATGTAAATCCCTTTTTTTCTAACTCCTGACAAGACTGTTGATCTCAGATGCCATTCACATCGCTCTCAGCTTTGCATTTGCCGCTCATTAGATATTCTGGAGAACTGTTGTGTAGTAACCGGGTCCTGATCAATTCATGAGCACTTTGGATTGAATACACACACAATTTTCCATCTTACTTTCAGGGGTAGGTCCACAATTCAATGGGGTATTCAACCTGGGGTACACGCTTCAAAATGAATAGAAGAAAAACATTTCTGCCTCTTTACAAACCATCTGCTGGAACTGTCTCCCTCACCCAAAAGTCTGCTTTCTACATCAGACGCTTTTTAATCTGCAGGATTGTTGTTATGACTGCTGGCTTTGTCCTTTTGTCCTATTTAATACAGGTGTTAACTGTCGGCCAAGTTAAGCAATCAAAACCTATATTCAAATGCTTAAAATGGAAGTGACATGAAACCTAAACTCACGCGTGAAATTAAAACACACAGGGACTCCAAAACAACAAGAACTGTGACTAAATTCAAAGATACTCCTGAAAAAAAAGGGAAATCATCGGCTCACGTAAACCACACAAGCAGTGGTAACGAGTAGCGGGGTCAGTGTAGGCATGTAATTCAATGAAGATACGAGTACACTTACATTCAGTGATGAATAAGATCACATTTAGGGTTGCTTGTTATTTCCATGCTCCGCTGAACTAAATAAAAACATGTGGTTGTCTTGTCAGGAGGACAGAGACAATAAGCCAAAGCAGTTGGATGTTCTCTGAAAAATATTCTGCAGTACTTTGTAAGCAGGCAAGAAAAGGCTATGAGCAATCAAGATTTACTGATGTTCGAAGATTGTCAGAGGTATGTCGTATTTAATCTTACAAACACAAGTTTGTTATGACTGAACGTGGATTTAGTTTTCTACCAACCCCATGTGAAAACACATCATTTAGTATAAAATGATGATTGTAGAGACGTAAGAGCTGTGTTATTCTGTATGCATTTTTCTTTTAAGGATATATTGAACACAGGTTACTCAGACTTAAAAATGTAACTTAAATATTTTCAGATTCAGATTTGTATAAAACATTCATTTGTTCTCTGGGCGTCCAAAGTGTGGTAAACTCTCAAACTGTGCTTACTTGTTGTTGTTTTTTCTGTGGCGGGAAGAAAAGCAGTTCATTAGCCTTATCTCGGTTAAATTTGCCCACCATGCAACAGCATGGGGAAATCAAAGCCTGGAATCAATCAGAGTTGGGCTTGGCAGGATTTGACTGTTCATTAATTACATTTTGTAATGAGTATTTCTGTTGAACATGATTATTACACTGGTGGGATAATGTCTGTTTATTTTATGGCAACATAAAAAATATCCATCCCAGTCCTTTCCTAATGTCATCGGGTGGAACATTTAATCAGGCTTTCAGGGTATTGAAAATAAGTTTTCTTTCTCCTTGAAACAAAGAAACCCAGGGAATATCTATTAGGCCCTTAATTGATTGCAAACTCACGGTCTGAGTCACATCTCAATCGTTCCATTTTTCTCTCACTCTGCTCTTTTCCACTTGGGGTGTACAGTGGGTCATAACATACGTGACTGTTGCTGGTTCTGTGGAGGGCAAGAGCAATAAGTTAATCCTTAGACCTGACAGAACATGTCCAATGAGTTCACAAGATGCATGGATGAGGACATTTATTTTTTGATAAAAATGTTGTGCAGAACTGGTATAATACTGATTAAATATCAAATTTAATTGCGGTAATATACATGTTGCTTTTTAATGTCACTGACAGGTGAAAAAACATCTGGATGTATTAGTTATGATTCTAGCTTCACGTCTTAGTAGTTGTTGATTTTGTGATTAGGCATTCAAACGTCATTCAGGCATCATGGGAGAGAGAGTGAGAGAGTGGGGGGAGAGAGAGATGAAGGGGCACCAAAAGATATGAGAGCAAAGGCAATGAAAAGGAGTGAGAGAAAAAGGAGGACAGAGTGTGAGATGATAGGAGAGAGTGATAAGGAGGGAGATGTGGGAGAGATAGCCGGACTGAGATAAGACAAGAACAAGGACAATGAAAAAAAGGGCAAAAATACAGAGAAAGAGAGTCGTAATTATTATGTTAGTCAAGTCTTAAGACCTCCGCTAGTGAACTGATAGTCATTTATACAATCTCCTAAGAGATGTGTCCCTCTGAACATACTACAGTATAAAAACTATGTGGCAGTCACTTATATTATTTTCTTTTCTCTGGTTTGGAAGATTTTACATTTTTCCTGTTATAGAAACATATTGCACAATATTGTAAAATGTATTGACGTTCTTTGTCTTTAATAAAAATTGAATATTAAACATTATAAAGATACAGTGTCATTACAAAATGGGTGAAAATTGTGTTAATGTAAGACAGTGGTTCCCAAACAAAGTCCTCAACCGCCTGTCCTGCTTGTTTTCCAGCGGCCCAGGATAATCAGGTGTATCTTCCAGCTTCTGACAGACTGAACACACCTGATCCAGGTGATCAGCAGCAGGTAGAGCAGTGATAGCTGGCAAACAAGCATGGCAGGGAGCCGGACGAGCATCTTCTTTCTATCCAATAACCCATCTATGTTGTGGTAATCAGCCAGCATGTCAAGCACATGCTGGTGCCTTCTCTAACAGAATAATAATAACAGAAGTGCCCAGTCAAGCTCGAAAAATGAAACGAAGGAATTAAACAGTCCAAAAACACAGAAAGTTGGTAGATGCTTAGGATGCTTGGTCGCGCAGACCGGAAATGTCAGCGATCTAATCAAATGGCGCTGCTGCAAAATGTGTCATGCTCTCTCATTTTCAGTCTGCAAAGGCAGAGCGCTGATCTGTAGGTGGGTTTCACTGACAAAATGAACTGGAAATTTGTCACAGTTGTGTTGATGTCACAGTCAATAGAGTCAGTGAAGTCTTTATTTCCAGACCACCGGTCTGGCGCCTGCCATGCCACTCATTTTTTGTTTAGGTGTTAAAAAATGGATTTTGTTTTTGTTCCAACATGCTGTACATGTTGGGTTGTCAGAGTGTATTTGTGGGGAACTGATGTGCCATTTTAAAGTGTTTGCAAACATTTGGACATTTTAATGAGTTTGTTTAGAATATGAATGGATTATGAATCATTTCTTAGAGGTCTTGATGCAATGAGTTTTGCTGCTGCAGGTTTGCCAGTGTGATAATGCAGAAATGAGAGGAAGAAAGCAGAGGAAGAAACAGACTTATGTGCAGGATACAGAGTCTAGCATAGGAATCAGGAGAACATGCTAACTCCACACTGTTTACCTACCGCTGCCCATTTTCATTAAAGTTTCATCTGATCCAATTAAGGTAATTTAGTTCACACACCATAGCTCTCAGCAGGGCATAAAATCTCTCGCACTGAAAAATTGTTTGCTTTGACTGTGTAGTGCGGCACTGGTGTACTTGGTGACAGAAGTCTTGCCTCTCACAGGCCAGTCAACCAGCTCCATGAGAGCAATGAGAGTAAGGCCAGTCAGAGGAATGGGCCAGCGTGGGATCTGCTGCAAAGTGGTAGAGCTGCTTGTACTGTGCTGATGATGTAGACTCACCAGAGGTCAAGCTCCTCCCTGGACCTGGCAAGGACAGCTGGGGCCAGAGACTAAGAGTGTGACAAATCTGGAAACCAACAGAAGTATAGTATTTTTACCAGCTTACTGTTATAGTGACATCCTTTTGTGCTTATTTATGTTCCTGAGCTCAGAGGTACAGGCTAGAAAAGGCAGACAAACCAGAATGATTTTTATGAACTAGCATTTTTATACATTATTATATATTTTTCAAAAGAGGTTGATTCATTTCCAAAAAAACTGTTTTGAATCCACTGAAAGGAAATACAATGGTAATACTATTACATTTAATAGATTTGATTTAATATAATTCCAGAGGGAAATTGTTATGATACTAATACAGAGTCAGTGTTTAATTGTATAATATAGTTGTATAATAATAATTATAACTGATGTTAAGCTGCAAAACATGTAGAAAGATATATTTTTTACTTTTTTTTTTATATTTCTTGTAAATTAAATCACACAAAAGAATGTTAACTAGACATTTTGGTGAATGGGCTTTTCTTTAAATACTCAATATGCACATAAAAAACGACTTCAAGTCGGGTTTTGTTTTTGATAAAAGGTGCATTTCTGACATCTTGTATAAGACAGTACACTCAGTTTGCAATTGTCCAACACATGGGTTTCTAAACGAGGCCACTCACAGGAACACTGTAATCTGACTGTAATCAAACACTGTCTACCTCTTAGCCAGTTTAAAAGAATTTGTTTTTCTGCTGAACATCAGAGACAAGGTCATAAGAACTTAAGAAGATGTTTGAAACAAAGGCTTCTTTTGATGCCATGGACTGATTAGAACAGATACTGAGAGAGGCCTAGAGAATATTTAATACATGCCAGTGAGTAAGTATAATCAAAATCACTTGCATGTATTAGTTTTCACCTATGCCCGCTCAAATCAAATCCATAACACTGAAAACTGGCCTCTGATGAAAGTAGCTTATTTTCAACATCATCTTGTCTTTGCACACAAACAAAAACACAAATGGGCTTTTAGATTTTCCACAGTGCAAAACAGCCCAGTGAAATAATATTTCTAGCATAAAGAATTGAAGAATTGTATTCAGGACTGGCATTTGGTTTCAGACGCAATACTTTTGCCACCACTCGAGTTATTTATATGCCTAAATGCCCCTGTGGCTGAATGTAGTGTATGTGGGAAAAAACAAGGCGACAAGTAAAAAAATTGGATCCCAGAGCAGAAAGTGCACGAAAGAAGACAAGGCCAACTTCACACTCAGTGAAACATTTTCTGGAACAGAAACATGCACTTTTTAGACAGAAAGTAGATTTTCCAATTGTGATGCAATATGGGTTTAGAGCTTTTGAAATGGAAGGACTATTAATATTACCCTTACTGTTGTTGTTATTTTGTCTATTTGTATTCTTGGCTTCTCTGATCTTACATGAAGGTGAGTGAAGTGTAATAAATCAGGACCTGAATGAAAAAAGACTGTAAATGTTGCAGCCTTTAAACAAAGGTTTGTTTACCTATCCACTTCTGTATTCTATTAGCAAACAATATTTGTTGAAAAATATTCAAAGCAGCTGTAATTATTAGTGCCTGCTGGACTCACGGTAATCCGTCCATGGTCTGATTTTGTTTGTTTAATTTAAAACTCAGAATACCAAACGTACAGTGACATATACTATATCAGAAATCATTTGATTATTCAGAAGGAGAAAAAAAACACACAAAAAAATACCTGCCTGTCCCCAGACACTGACTGCACCTGAAGGATTTGTTTTGATTCTGGGCAGTCAGACAAAAACTCTACAGGTCTCCCACCTGAGAGACAAGAGAAGTTGAGAGCCAAGAAAATCCTTCAACATGTCACTATCCCTCGAGGCACTCTGCTGCAACTGACCCTTTCCAAATCGACAATCTACAGTAGCTACCTCAGCGAACTTCCAGCTTCATATTCTCGCATTTCAAGTCTTACAGGACATTGTTTATTTGGACCGAGTTCTGCAACAGAGAAGACTCCATTCAGCTTGCTTACACTGTGGTGCTTTAATAATTAATAAGTTTAACTTGATTTTTCTAAAAAATTCCTAAAAACACTCTTAAAAAGTGTGTAATTTTTCATAATTCCTTCTTTGCAATATTTGTGCACTTGATTACACATTTAAATGTTAAATTAGTAAAAGGAGAAACATAAGAATTGTACAGTTGTATCTGCCGTGTTTCATGTTCTAGTGTGAGGAATGATATAGCCCATGCCTGGTCAGTATTTCTCACACAAATATCCATTTAACTAAGGATTAAATGGTTTCTTAACTGTATGAAATAATTGAATTCCCAAGCCTGAACTCCAATTCTTCACTATTATTCAAATGTAGGCTCAGTGACCTATTTACACCCTAAAATTAATCATAATTAGCATAGATAATTAAAGGGGAAAAGGGACACCCAATCACATAATCTCTATTGAAAGTCTCCTTCTGCCTTTTACTGACCTACACACCTGGAAGATCTACAATTAATGAACGCTGCACATACAATACATCTCTCTGGAGCTTGTGCTAGATATAGACTTCAACACCTGGCGCCCTGTTGCAACATGCTACAGCTTGAATATAGAAATCTGTGATCAATCAGCCACTTGAAAAGTGTAACCCTGTCACAGAAAGTCTGCTTCACTGTTGCACACACGTCTTCTTAATATCTATTTCCTACTTTCAGACATACATATTTAAAAATGAGTCTGTAGTCGCAGAGTTCCAGTCCTTGCAATCTGACATGATGCCATCTGATAATACACAATAGCGAAAAGGAAATACACTTTGATTCAAGCTGTTTCCTGGCAGTGAAATTTCCATAAAATACTAGTCAGTGTGATGAGTGTGTAAAGGTCGCATAGAAAACAACACAGAGATCAAGAAGACGCGACAATGCAGTTTAAGTAGGCGGAGCAGTGTTCCCACGTGTGTTCGCTTTATCTACTGAAACGGAAAGCCCGGCTCAACAGATTAACCCGGAGTTGAAGATCCGAAAAGACTACACAACACGCGTTGGTCACAGAAGTGATATTGTGATAAGATAAACACTAGTTTTTTAAATTATCTCCACATAAAACCATAGAAATGGTTAGATTTCCTACAATGCACCGCCTGACACGTCAGACCTTTAAACGGGTTGTGATCTAGACGCAAACGCACCCGGATGTACGTCAGGGAAATTACGTCATTACGCGCTGCAATTCAAACTCCAGGAAACGAAAGCGTCGGGCTGCTGAACGGTCTTGTTGTTACCAGCAGACTTATTGTGGAGCATATCTTCTTGTAGTTTGTTTTCCGTGAGTCCTAAATATTTCGTGTTTATCTTTGATTGTTGTCATAGTTTTATGTCAAATTTAACATCTGGTAATTTAGATAATATAATGTTAGTTTATGCTAGCAAATGAGACTGGTGCTGGGAGCTTTACTACAGTTTTACTACTGAATAATCCGTTCAAAATACGTTAAATTAAAACAAAGTTTCTGGTCAAGTGTAAATAGAGTGAGTTTTGTTGTAATAAAAAATGTGTTTTTTTTATTTATCAATACTAATAACACGTAAGGCCTACTGCTCAATTTAACGTTAATATTTCTCGCCACTCATCATTGTTATTCGTTTTTGCTCTCAGTATTTATTGCTAATGGTGCCTTTTGAACTATATTAATATTATTATAAATAATAATTCTTCATTAAAGCAATTATCAATCTGTCTTTAGGCCTCTCTAACTCCCTCCAGACAACTCTTGGTTTCATCCTCAACACCAGTATGACATCCAAAGGTGCCAAAGAGACCATTGTCAGCAAGCTGGGTTTCAAATCCAGCAACTCTGCCTCCAAGGCTGAGGCCGAGCTAGAGAAGGTCAAGAAGGAGAACGCCCACCTGAAGAAAAAGATTGATGACCTGGCCAAACGACACATCAAACCACCAGACTCGGACAAAAGCAAACTGCTGGAGGTAAAAGAAATGTTCATCGGTTATGTTGATGAGTACACTTCAGCATTATATATATGTATGTGTCTATGATTTCTTGTGTTATGTCTTGTAGAGGATTCTTTCCCTTGAGACCCTCAGAGAAAGGAACAACCAACAGATGCTGGTGAAAGAGCAGGAACTGGAAACTCTGCGACAGCAGCTGTCGGCAAAAGGAGGCGAAGTATGTGCACATGACACACTGGCATGTTTAAAAGAAACATGTATAGATATGTACAAGTGGACCACTACAAGTAAACACTTAGGTCTGGAAACATGAACACATTTGAGCACCCTGACGCTGAAGGTTTCTACTCGAGGCATAGATTTATACCTACAGCTGTGATGTGAAGTGCACTGCTCAACTTGTGGAGATTTGTTGCACTTTTGACATTGTATTGGTCGCATATGTATTGCTGGCAGCAGACAACTGTGAGAAGAGGGGAAAAGAATGGTACTATTTCACTGAGCTGCCACAAAACAGTTGGGGGGGGGAGGAATATTTTCCATTTTGACAGCAGCTCAGCTAAGTGAAGTTTAGAAAGCAGCCCTACCAACACATGGCGTGTGTGCTGTTCACTTCATATTTATAAATCTTTCATCGTAGTCGCTCTGTATTGGCATTCGTGGCTCGTTACAGCTCATGGCGCTGATGGAGAAATTGATGCTATCTATTTTGAGCTTTCTTATCCTCGTGAAATCATTCTCTAATTTAGACTAGTCAGAATGGCATGGATAGAGGGGTTCTAAATAGAATATCAGCTATTTATTTTTATTATTTATTAAGTAATTTAATTACATTTGGCTCTCCCTTTACTTTACTTCACTTGGCAGACTCTTTTATCCAAAGCAACTTACAAGCAGAAGACACTCGCAATTACCATTAGGTGTCTGTAAAATCTGAGATACTACAACAAAGAACCCTGATAAGGCCTAAGTCGTCAAGACAAAGAACATGCTTAGGAATTGTTTAGTGGTAGACTACTATGTGAATGTGTGTATGCGTTTCTAAATGCTTTTTAAAGGTGGTGATAGTCTCAGCCAGTTGAATGGGGCAGCGCAAGTTGTTCCACCAGCCAGCGACCACAAAGTAGAATAGACTCGACTGTGATCTGAGACCCCGTGAAGAAGGGATTTTTAGCCTCTTTTTATTATCTTTCAACAACAAAAGGGATAAAGCCAGAGCTATTACAGTCTCTTAAGTCACAAATAAAAAAAAGAAAGTTGTTCTAGAGGCTGGTTATTTCCTACTGTTGTGTATTTCAGGTGGTAGCATCACTGCAGGCCCAGCTAGACCAGCAGAGGAAGGAGGTGGAGCAGAAAGACGTGTTTATCCAGAAGTTGTCACAAGAGAGCGAGAACTTGAAAAACAAGGTGACGGTAGGTTGACCAACTTACAGCGTCATCTGCCTAAATGTTCTCATTGCTAAGAAGTGGTTTCCTTTTCCACGTGATCTGCTATCTAGCTGTTAATCTGGTACAGTTCAATGAAACTGAATTATATCATGATGCTGATAATTAAAGTGCTTATTACTAACCTATGTTAAATCAGGGATGACTCACGCTGGGGTATTATAAATAATGTTACTGCAGGCTGGTGATAACAAGAATGCAAAGAAACTTAATCTCAATGATTACTGGAAATCCGCAGGCAAAAGTAACATTTCTTTTGGTCAGAGGTCAGTGAACAGACTTGATTACCTCCTTTTATACCTCCTTCCGGCAGTAATATTTCTTTCTCTTTAGGATTAAATCCAGCCCCAACTTTCTTCTTTTTTCTTTCTATTCTAATACCTTCAATCTCTGACAATTCTGTTATTATCTCTAAAGCTGATGCAATAGATATGCAGTATGTCTGCTGAATTATAATATTTTTTCAGTAAATCAAATTATATTTTAGCGATTGCTTCATTTGAGCTCCAGCAGAAGCCTGCTGAAGTCTGACAGATATTTGCAATAATGGGAGTAAGTAAAACCGAACTTAAACAGAAGTGATGTGAAATTTTTCCTTCATTAGATTCTTGAATAGTTGTGTCATCTGCTTTGATTAGTCGCTAGTGCACCTATGATGTAGTGTTCATTTAACCAGAGATAACAGAACGTTTCGTGCTTTAACTGAAAATGTTTTTGCGGTGTACTGTCTGGCATGAAAATAGACGTGGTACCATTGACAGATTCACTTGTTGTGTTGTCCACTAGGTGACACTGTGTGACCTCATTGTTTTACTCAGTTGCTGAAATGAGCTTCTCTCCGATGCAGGTTCACTGTCGTAATGGAAGCTAAAGATTCAGGCCTAAAATAAAAACGTTTTACAAATGTAAACGCAAGTTTTTTCTCGATTGTTATTCCATTAATGCCTGTATAATATCTCATTACTTAACATTCAGTAACAACATTTTATAATGATGGAAAAAATAATTTGTCCACAGAACTTTATAATGAATATGATCATCAGAGTCATCAGTGTTGGAGCATTTGGTGTATCTGTGGTACTGACAGAGTTCATCCTCACTTGTAGACTCTTATTCCATATCAAAGGGCAGCACTAATTCCTGGTCAGCCCTTTGATGCTTTGAGCACAGCAGGACATGGCTACACTCTGAGAATAGTCAACAGATTTCCTCTTTGCATCTGCGGCAAAATCACAAGCGAACAGACAGGCGAGCATTGTTTCCTTCAGTTTGGCCAAACTCAGTCAAGATCACCAAAGAAAAGTATATTCATAATATTTAGAGATTTCCTTAAGTTTGATATTTGTTTCAGATGAGCCAGAAGAACTAAACAAAGATCGTAGTGGTTTTAACAGAGAAGGATACAGAAGCTGTCTCATATGTAAGAGCTGTCTCTTGCGTATGTATTTAGTAATTAGTAATCGTACAGGAATGCTTTGCTCTTATGCTTTTTGCTAATTGGACATATGTTTATGTTTAAATCTGTCTGGCAAAAGTGGACGAGTTCATGACGCTTGCGTGATTGTGTAGGAGTTCACAGAGCCTTGGCACAGAGATGATCTTTTAGATGCTTGCTTTTGTGACAGTGCTCTGAAGGGTTTGCTTGAGCATAGGCGTTGAGTGGCATCAGACTTGTAGACCTGTGACAGAATTATAAGATGAATGACTGTCTTTTAGGGATGATGCCAATGGCCTGAGGTTGGTGCTCTACATTGTGCAGCCACGTTTCTAAAAATGTGTTGCATAGATTAATCAGTTGTTTGAGTGTGTTCTTGCATTTGTAAAATCTAAAACACAAATTTTGTACAACAGGAAACCGTGGCAAACCAATTACTTCTTATATTTTAGCCAGAAAACAGATGACAAACAAATAAGAATTTGAGGATGAGGTTGAGGATGAGGATGAGGTCTCAAAACTAAACCATGTGAAATATTCAACCAAACGCCTTCAGTCTGTAATTTTATTTGGATGTATTATTATAATACTATTACAATTACAATTATGTGCAGGGGTGAATATAGCAAATAGAAAGTAAAAAAGTAAATCAACATTGTTGATCATTCATATGGGCTAATTCAGTCAATATATTTTCTTTATTTAAATATGTACATGTTTTCACTTTCTCATTAGGCATTATTAGTTAGAGACTGATGCACACAAATGTCAGTATTTAAACGTATTTATACTATATATAAGTATAATATAATAATAAAAATAATTATATTTTTAAAATAGAAAAGTGTTTTTCTCTCCACAGACATCGCAGGTACCTCCTGCAGAGTTGGCACTGGTACAAGATCAACTGAGAGATGTAAGTCTAGTAAATGATTTACTCTCTGTGTTTGTAACTAAAGGGCTTCACATTCTACTAATGAAAATGGTTTTATACTATAGGTTTATGATATGATGGCTGCCATAGTTTTTAAAGTTAAATGGTAAAACCCTTTCACGAGCCTAAGTTACAGTATTGAATATATACTTGAATATACTTTGATTTGAACTTCTGTAAATACCAAACACACAGAATGCGGCATCAGTGTAGAGGCTGTTCTTCTCACCACCAGGCTCTCGAAAAGAACCAGCATTGGCTGGTATACGACCAGCAGAGAGAGGCCTACGTTCAGTCCGTGCTTGCCCGTACGCAGGAGCTGGAGCAGCAACTTCAGGCAAAGCAGCAGGAATCGAAAAAAGAGGCTGGTGCAGACGGTGAGAAATGAGTTTCTAATGACCACAGCCTTTTCGCTACAACCACGTTAGAAGTATGTGATTGTACTGAAGTAATTAACAATTTAATGTAACTGTGTAAGTTTGATTGAGAGACAGCCCATAGCAGTCGAAATATGTACATTCTGACTGCAATAAAAGACCTTAGCCGCCTAATTTGCTTATTAATAGTTTCTATTTCATAGCAGATCCAGCAAATGCTCAACTGAAGAGTCAGCATGAACAGTTGATGTCTGTACAGAAAGAACTGGAAAGTCAAAAGGATCAGGTCAGCGAAACCCAACAGGAGCTCAAAGTGCAGAGGGATCAGGTAAATAAGACAAGATTTTAATTCATTTCTGTTTACTTAGTTTGAGTTTGTTTTTAGGTCTAAGCGTTTCTAGTTCTAGTACAGATTAACTCTCGAGTTCGTTCTTAGTTTCTACTTTATGAGGCCAGCTGCTCACATTTCTGCAAACTCATACAGCTTCATAATAAATGTACAAATGTAATAAGATTCACAAGATTGGTTTGGCACTGAATCTGTATGCAGCTGGACTAACCCCATTAAACATCCTCATTCCTTTGATTCTAACATCTTTATAATTGATCTGTAGAACTTTATTGGAGAAATGAGCGATGTACATTATTCTGAACTGTACGTTCTCCTCCGTAGACTTGGAAAGCTCAGGCTGAGCTATGCACACAGAAAGAGCAGGTCACCAGGCTCCAGGAGGACATTTCAGCGCTGCAGAAAAGGTACGAGGACAAATGCAGGGAGTTCTCGTCCTTTCTGGGGAAGTATGAAGAGAAGAGCAAAGACTTGGAGGAGGCCAAAATACAGCTGCAGGCAGAGCGACTCAGCAACAGGTAAACATGCTCTGGTTTATGACGTTTGATTCAACAAAGCTTAGACAATAAATATGACAAATGTAAAGAAACTGACCTGAATTGAAACATTTGGTTGAGTAACTTATAACTACACGGAAATCATTTTAATATCCTGTGTGGATTACATAAACACTGCCTCCAGACATGCAGCGTGTGAGGAAAGAAAGGTGTCGTCTGAGCGGGGAGACAGGATGAAAGTGGAACTGGAGAGTATGGAGATCAGACTGGAGGAGGAGAGGAAGAGATCTGCTGAACTTCTGCTGCAGGTAACACCCTCATTCACTCCCATGTTCTTTATGGTTACTCCTTGCTGATGTCTATCTAAATGGTTTGCTATAAACATTAGTTTTTTTTACCGAGAATGTGTTCTTCACAGCTGAATGTGCTGCAGAAGTCTCATGTCAACCAAAATGAAGAACGGAGAAGGATCGCAGCTCTGGAGCAACAGGTAACACAACTGAAGGCATTTTACTAAAAATAGTGGGAAGGAAAAACAGTACAAATGAAATGTGATTGTATATGTGTGTTATCTTTACATTTAAATGCAAGTTATACTATCACTCATTACATATTTTAACCTCCATTATTTGATTGCAATGCTGAGATACATAAAACGGTTTTAAGCACCCCATTAAATGTTGAAATCCGCACTGATCCTAATTGTGCGATATAGGTCTGATGAGTACTTGTCTTACTACTTCTCATAAATTTGTACCCCTCCCAAGATCCAGCGCTCTGCTAAGGACTTTGAGAATGAAAAGATGGATCATCAGAGCATGCAGCACCAGTTGCATAAGGTGCTGAAGGAGCTGCGCAAGGCCCGCGATCAGATTGCTAACCTGGAGTCTGCTGTGAGTGTTTCTGGACTTCACAACCACTAATCTCTTTGAGAAATACATCCAAAATGGAAAATACACGTCAATTAATCTTATCTTACTTCTACTTCATCGTAAGGAAATGTTTTGTGTTTCAGAAACAGTCCAGCGCCCGCTTTTCAGAGCCCAACTCCTACACCACGCTTGAATTTAAAAGTATTACTATCGATGACCCGGCATCCCCATCAAAACTCACCAACCTCTTGGATGAAAGTTTCTTGGAGTGCCCAAAGTGTCATGCCCCCTATCCTACCAGCCGCCACAGAGAGCTGCTGGCACACATCGACTACTGCTTTGCCTAAGTTGGTGCACAGTCTAGATCAGTGGGTTCCAGCCTCGGCTTAAGGACCTGACCACAGCAAAAATCATTATTTAGTTAACCTGGTCTTATAGAGGCACAGTCTGTAACAACAGGTAACAGACATTTCTTCCTTTTTAATGGGCCACAACAACAACAACAAGGTTTGGAACCGCTGGACTAGATCATAAGCTGCATCTGTTGTGCATTCTAAACACTGTTTGGGTTAGGAGGGAGAAGTCTGAAAGCCATAAACCGCCATGTGTAGACAGTTTCTTTTATGCTCCAATTTAAAAAAAAACAGCACTGATTCCACAAACACGGCGCTCCTGTGAGTGACATGCTCATACGGAGAGCTACAAATGCGGTTGCCAGCCAATTTTTATGATTGCGTCCCAACATCTGACTAAACTGAGCTCTTAAAATACAACTACTGCTGTCACATAATCACTGGATACAAACTGATAACGTGTTCGGTAATAGCTAAACAGGATATGTTCCAAACGCTATAGCGTGTATGGTGAACAATTCAAATAGATGAAATGCATTTTAAATTCCTCACAGCGATAGGCTGCGAGAGATCCTCACTCCAAAACGTATTCAAATGATATGTTGGCCTCCTGATGTAGTAAAAGCTGAAATATGTCGGCCAAGCTTGAGTAAATATTACTATTTTATACAAATGGGACTTAAGAGTTATTCCTATATGACATTTATCTTGTATACAATCACCACAGTATCAATTCCAGTTGTTTGTCATTTGGTGCATATATTTATTTTGGGGGTTATTTCTGCTTCTGTGCTTCGTTATAGTCAAACATTTGTGTTCTGTGTGTGTGTGTTTTGATCAAATAATTTATTCTTGGGTTCTTCTTACTTTTTATACGAGCGCTTCTGTCTTCTTAGATAATGAGAGGTTTTATTTTCCTTCAAGTATAGATTTTTTATAGATTTAGTATAAACGTTTGCAAACCTGCCTAATGTGCTCCATTGATAAACCAGCTCTAAACACTCTCCTACTTTCAGTAATCAATGCATTCTGTGGTTTTGTCTAAAACTCTCCTCAGGTCTTGTAATAATGATTGCATATTTGTTCAGAAGGAAAGCATATTTGCCCATGAACACCAATGGTCATTTACCATGTTGACAGTATTGAAGTGAAGGACATAATAAGGGTTTCTCATAATTATGAACAAAAGTCTCACTTTATCTGCTATGTCTTTCCTATCAGGTCCCTGCTGCGGCTCTGTTGCTCTGCTTAGTGTGTGAATAAACCTTGCTTAATTACATGGCTGTAACCATAACCAAGACCTTTCTCCAATGTTAGCCACACTGTACGGGGGAGTTCAATTGGTCACTTGCTGGAAGCTCACTTCCATTTCCACCTTGACATTTCAAGCCATCAGCCCTGTAAAGCTGGAATGAGATTGCATGAGTTAATTCCTTGTACTAAACTATTTAAAGCAGGGGATTAGTAAAGGTCCTCCCAGTAGGGGAAAAGTGGTTAAGGTGCCTATACCTGCAGCCAATGTGACTAGATAGACTTAAGACAGAGTGGCACTGCAGTACTGTCATCTTTGAACGTTGTTTTTATTTACTCCATGTGTCTTTTAAAAGAATACAGTCGGATAATCCCTATTATGACCGACTTATTGTCCATTTTGCAGTTTATTTGTGCGCCATTGTTGTTTTCTCATGCAATGTACTGTACTAAGATGTGCAATAAAGATGCAAATCTCCGTCTAATGCAGTCGTTCATTTTGTACATGTGTGTTTAGAGGCCACTGTGTGAAACGTTTTCTCAATTGCTCTACAGAACTTTGTTAATCTGTTATTTTCATATCACTCGCTGTTATGATTAACATTAGACGACCGTGTAAAGCTTGCTGTCTTGGATTCGGGTTGTTCACTTTAATTTGAGAAAGGATTAGGCATTAATGTATTCCATTTACAATCTAGGTGATGATATATATCCCGATGCCCCTCTATTATTATTTTGTAGTGTTGTTAATCTATAATCTTTAGTTGCACATTAGAGTTTGTGATGCTAAGCAGTCAACTATGAAAAACAAGACTTGTTTCTGTGAGGTCGTTCTTATCCTCACTATTGCTGTTATCTGACAGTTCCAACAAAAAACAAGTTATTATGAAAGTAGAAATTGTGGTGAAGCTGCTGTGTTAGATTGCATTATATTGTAAAGGTGTTCCTAATAAAGGGGCCAGTACGTGTACTTAATCCAATACATCATTCATTATCTAAAATATTTTATACTGTATTATATATATTTTTCCCAATTTATTATTTGCATTAAAGTAATATGGTTTAATTTCTTCTTGTTTGGGTTTAAATGTTTATTTTAACTATTTATTTATTCATTTTGTTCATTAGAAAGTGATTAAAAGCCCCACACAGTATGAAGGTTTTATTTTAAAAAGTAGATCAAGAGGTATACATCGTACAATCAAGAAACAACCTACTACTGTGCTTTTATAGCACATGACTTAACATGTGTATTTCTGTTTAACAATATCTACATTTGTGCTACTTTCTAGTAGTAAACATGGTTGTTATACTCCAGAGCAGCAGTAAGGCTGAGTGTTTAGTGTTATGCAACATCATTGTGAAATGTTCCAAAAGCAGTTTTTCAGTGATCTGGTGGGTGTAGTTTTCTCACTGGCTCCTGAGAGTATGTTCTACCAGTCTCCAGAAAAGAGAAAAGCTGTTTCATGCAACTTTCCTAAGTTCTTATACATGTGATAGAGAATGAAAGTAGGAGAAACTTACTAAAAGGCCCAGTATCTCCTTTACTAAAGGGGCAATATGGCAATCAGCATCAATATTATGACTTATCTTCCCTCTTTCATTCAAATCAAGTCATGTACAATAAGTTTAAGTTTATTTTAAAGAAGAATGTAATGACAGACACAGACGATACAGGAGACTAGAAAGAAAAAACTCCAGCAGGGGTGCACATAGTTCCAAAGGTTGGTGCTTCAGAAGTGTCACTGGTAATTAATAAATCCATTGTTTGGGCAGTAGCCTGCAGTGCAAAGAAGACAAGGACTCAGTTCGGTCAATCATTCTTTTGGTCTTTCACCTTATTGAACACCGACTCACAAAAGACACGGATCAATAAATCATTATGCAAACAAATGAGCACTTAGTTGAACTCAACTCACCAGTGTGTGCAACGCGTCTGTATTTGCCGAGCAGGCAGACATCCGCCTTCTTCTGGGTGACGATGGCCTGGTCCTCTGGCCTCAGACCAGTTGGATGACGGGAGAATATGAGGGAGTAGCTGTCGATGCAAGTGCCGTCACTATCTTGCAGTCTGCAGGAGTAGTGGATGGCGTAGTTGTCGTAGTCGGTGTCGACCACCCAGTGGTCATCATCTGGAAGCAAAGCAGGGGAGAAGAAAATGCAGAGTGTTCATCCTTTCGAGGTGTCAACTGTGAAATATTTTTCTGAATCTAATGGTGACACTGCAGAATGAAACCTTCCGAGCACCACTCACATCCCCTTCTTCCAAGTAAAGTCTGTGGTGCCTGCAAGTTGCCATGTCGTCCGCTACGATGAGGTTACTCACATGTAATGGGTCATAGTCTCAGTCGAAGATAGTAACTATTGTACAGGCCATTCTGCGTCTTAGTATTTGGTTTGAGTCAAGGTCATGGTTGTAGTACAGGATCTTGTTTACGCTGAGAAGCATGTCTTGGTAATGCTAACTATTTCAACCTTTCTGAGTTGAGTTTTAAATGTTTCATGACTTACTTCCAGACTGCAAGTAGGATGCAATTCCCCAGTATTTCATCCTGAACTTGGCAGGATCAGCAGTCTCCTCGAAGGTGCCAAACATTTCAGCGCACAATTCCCAATTGCTGAAGGCCAAAGACAGATGAGGTCATTATAAACATTAAGGACAGCAACCACACTAATTTAAGCCCAGAACATGTAGCGAGGAGGTAACTCACTTGAGGATGTTGACTCTGCCCATGGCTTTTGCCGTCATTTGGCCCTCATCATCAATAGTAAACTGGGCCACAATGTTGTCGATTAAGAATAAACCTTCTGGGTCCTTCTTTCCCACAGCATACCATATCCCTGCATACTATCAGACAGGAGTCTACGTGTTAGTCAGCCATACACTCAGTGTTCTTCCTAATGAAATTGGATTCTATAGAACAAATCAAATGAGTGTTATACAGTGATTCATACCGGGAACCTTTAAGCGGATTTTCCAATCTATTTCTAATCAAAAAGAATGATACAGTAGGTATAATATCAATGCGAATGCAGAACTTCTTCATACTTTTGACTCACCCTTGTTTTGTCAAAGTTCTGCATGGTCTGGATGTTGGCAACCTGGCAGTCCTGTGCCCAGGACAAACCCAGGAGACAGAGGGCCAAAATGCAGCGCAGCATTTTACCACAGAGGAAGGACGAAAGACACTGCAACAAAGAGAGAAAAGTGTCTGGGATGGACAGTTTGAGAAATGCGACAGTGACAGACACATTTGTCAGCTACCAAATATTTCACTTCCATTCAAGTCAAGTAAAGTGGTAAGTGTATTAAATTCCATAACATGTTTCCTTACATGTTTTAAAATACTTAACCAAAGTCAAGATAAACAAAAAGACTCTCGATTAAACTAAAAAAGTCCAGTAAAAGTCTTTAGGAAAAGATAATTTACACAAAACATTCAGGTAACGTTCAAAAGTAAAAACAGTTTCACAGTCAAAACATACCTTGTTGCACAAAAAGATGCGGGCAGATCCTCTGGTTTTTGCTGAGGTTTTGGTTTTATATACAGTCAACCACTATTGCATAATCACTTCTGGAGACCTGCACCTCCCATGCTCTTTCCACAGCTTGCCTTCCATTGGACAAACATTTGCATAACTGCAGGCCCCACTCCTATTGATTCGTGTGTTCTGCACATTTGGCCAACCACTCCCCAAAAATGTGTTTTCCTGTCAGGACTGCTGAGGCTTTCTCTGTCTTATGAAAGCAAACACTGGAAAAGCCAAGAAAGCCATCTGGAACAAGCTATACAATGCATGTGTAGATACAAACACGCACTCCAACATGGGCACATATTTTGCGATAGTGGTCGTACATCTTATCGTTGTGAAATATCTTTGTTTGGATTAAATAATAATTAAATAACTATTAAAAAAACTTGTCTGTTCAATGCTACTGCATCAGCTTTTGAGGTGATAATGGACTCCTTCATAACTCCCAGGATTGTGTTTGTATAAAGACATAGATAAGGAAAATACTAAAATAATCAATGTGCAGGGTGGAGAGGAAAGTGGGATCCACATCACTGGATCTGGTGACCCAGTGAACTCTATTCTGGTGCCTTTGCTTCCAAGGTATTGTAGTCATTCAAAGGATCAATTTGGGACTGAGTGCGTGTATTACGCATTTTGTTTTCTTGCATTTTATTTTGTTTTTACTGCTGACAGGCTTGCACAGTTAAACTGACATTTAAACACACATCACTCCCAGTGTGAGCTGTGGTAGGAAAATTGCTAAACTGCTTTCGATCATCTCTTCATCTGGGTTCAATCTACTGTGGCAAAATTTAGGAAATGACAGTGCGCCATTGTTATGCATGGTGATCGTGTAAGCAGTCCTTTGGGAGCCTGGAGTTAAAGAGCAGAGCCAAACATCTGCGGATTGCATAACCAAGGTCCTGACCATTATGATGTTTGTGTGTATTCAAGATTTGGGGCATCCTGGTGCTAAAAGGTAGTGTCACACTTACATACATAGTTTCTTGCTTTCGTAGAGTGTGACGCAACCCAAATAATCTCCTTTACAATCGGATATTCAGCAAAAAGCCTGAATATAAAGCTTCCATTTGAGTTTTGGAGTTCTGAGCTATGACAAGTGCAATGTGGAAGTAATATTTTTAGCAGTGTTTGTGCCAACCACGTAAACATATTGCAACCCAAACCAACACCTATGACCCAAAGAGTTAAATCAACATTTTCAACAAGCTTCACAAATATACCATTTTCTGCTAAATGTTTGTAGTGAATTTAAATAGTTTCTAAAAGCGTACACTAGCTTGGCACCATTTACAAATGTCCCTGTTTTTCCATGAAAGCAGTCCTGTTTTCATCTGTGCTAACAAAATTGCTAAATCCACAATTTGCCTTTTAAATTGATAAACTTGCCCTGGCAAGCTTCTAAACATGTTATGATTATTGTCTGGTGCAAAAAACAGTACACAGAAAATTAATTAGGTTGTTTTATATTACTATTAACAACTGGAAATTACAACAACAAATATATTTTGGAACTATGTGGTCTGCTTTCAGAAGTAGCCTGTGGTGGCTACTGCTTTAATGCTTCTTGTTCCTCTGTCCATACGGCCAGACATTTCTTGTGATGTAAGAATCTCTTGGAAGGAAATTTCTTCAAATTTGGCACACTTGTCATCTTAAACTCAATAATGAACTGATTAGATTTAGGTCAAAGATCAATGTTAAATTGACTTTGCAATGTATATATGTATACCACAATAAAATATTTCTATTTAGCAAAATGTTTAGATGCTGCAGTGTCACTAACATTAGTGAATCAGTCTACTGACATGTCACATAATGTAGGTGCCTGCATGTAGTTACATATAGTCTTTAATAGACACCCTAAAACAAAATGAAAACACTTTCTCACTTTAGTGCACACACTTAAACACAAAAGTGAAAATATCTGTCATTCAACTTGTATCATCATCATTTATTGCTTCTTGTCACCTACATGTCTCTCTTCAGTCTGTTCCCTTTTTTTCACACACTAACACCCAACCACTTTCTCCCACTGTGAAATGAGCTGCTCCAATTTATTTCCACGGCGCCTCACATCCACACTCCTACACACACACCTTTTTGTAGTTCTGCCTTCATAAGCTCGTCTTAATCGCGCAGCAAAAATAGTGGGGAGCTCCTTGTCCTGCCAGCCTGCCAGGAGCTAACCAGACAGTGCGTTCAGTTAATAATAGCCAGCCATCTTTGTTTAGGGCCTTGTTCTCAGACGTCCAAGTCCCTCTAATTGGCTAATATCCAGTTCTAGGACTGATAGCTCCGTGATAATAGAGATTTCATTAAAGCACCTAGGTAGGCTGCTCACACATTCAGAGCAATAGATAGGATGCCATTATGCCTTTGAACCCGATCACTGTCAGTTGCAGAAACTATTTAGGTGCAACAACATGGACAGAGCAGTGGTAACACCTCACGCTGAGCTGGTTCACTTGGAGGTTGTTTGAGGCAAGACTGAAATCATGTCTCCTGGGGTAGCACGGAAAGTTGTCAAGAAGGTTAATACATTACATAGCCAAGGTGAGAGACCAGTAAGCCTTATGTCATGTAGTGAGTTAGTGAAGTGTAGTTTGTCTTTATTCTTTCTGCCAGTGTCCTGATCACATCCTCTCCTCGTGGTGACCAAACACCCAATCTGACTTTTGATCTGACCACAGCCTCACTCACTCTCTCCTCCATTGCCCGATATAAAGGATTTGCGGGTTAAGGACGCTTAAAGCAGGGGTTTTAATGTCATGACGTCACATTAATTAGCGGCCACTTTGATCCTTTCAGCCTCTAAGCCGCATTCTGTCCTATTCTGTCTCTCGGCGGACAAGGGACTGCCTCCGGGACTCCGACGGGAATGCACGTCCGCTTAGACGGATGCCACTGAGCCACCCGAACCTGCAGGCCATCGCGCAGCGTCCCTCTCCGCACTTACGTCCCCCCCGCAGGTGATGCTTCTGTGAAAAAAAGACAGCAGGGCTCCAAAACTATACAAGTTCAGAATGGCAGACAAGGACAGCGTGGAGAAATACCTGGAGAACAACCCGCAGTTCGCCAAAGAGTACTTCGACAAGAAGCTGCGCGCCGAGGCGCTGACGGCCGCGTTCTCCACGTCCCTCACCATCAAAGACACCGCGTCGTTCAAGGATGTTAACTCTGTACAGGAAGCTGCCATCATCTTCGAGCTGGTGCAGGAGCTGCAGAAAACGGACTGTATGGAGAAGTCCCTCCATAAAGTGCTGCAGAGAATTGCCCTGATCCTGCAGTCCGACAGGGTCAGTTTTTTCATCTGCAGGGCCAGAAACGGAATACCCGAGCTCGCCAGCTGCCTCTTTGACGTGACCCCGACGTCCAAATATGAAGTAAACTTGGTTGGCCCGCAATCGGAAATTGTGTTCCCTTTGGATATTGGTATAGTCGGCTTCACCGCGCAGTCCAAAAAGCCCCAAAATGTCCCTGATGTGTCAAAGGTAAGACATGATCAAGTGATGACGCAGAGTCCTGCAAAAGTTTGGTGCACACAGTGGATCCCAATATGAACATATTCATGAATGGCATTGATGCATGTGTATGACAAGGCTACAGTTTGGGATTTCATCTAGAGATACCGAGTCGCATCCGGTGCTGAGGTGCGGGTTTCCAAACTGGAGCCGTGCAGGGCTCCGTGGTAATGACCTCCACCGGCTGGGTGGAGGAGAAAACCTCACTATGCGCTGGGTGGATTGTAGAAATAGAACTCGTGTCCCAAGCAGTCACAGCTTCTCAAGAAATCTACATCAGATCCACAATTTTGGGACAGATGAATAAATTGGTTATTATTACTTAGTTTTACTATTAGAACCACTCTCACTATTATGAAAACCTTGTGTGATTACCAAAAACCTGCCACAGCCACTCAGCTGATATTGATGACGGCAGCATGAATGTTTTCTGTCTGAATTAAAACAGAGTAAGATCACACAGCATGCTGCCCTTTATTTTAATACATATAAATATGACTCCTAACCTAACCTAACACTAAACTGCACACAAGAAAAGAACAAAAAAAGTGTCTTGATGTGATTTTGATGACTCTTTCTATTTTGCATTTGACAAAACCTGATGTAAGTGTCTCTTCTTCTCTTGATGCAGAATCAAAAGTTTAGTAACTTTGTGGACAAACAGACTGGATACTCGACCAAATGCATGCTCACTTTCCCTCTGATGGCTGATAAAGAGTGCCTTGGCATTGTCATGGCACTAAACAAAATAGGAGGTGATAAATTCACGCCAGAGGATGAGGCGGTAAGAATTTACTGATATTATACATCTGTGTCAATAATGGCCACTGGAGTGTTATGTTTGCATGGCTGAGAAACTGGGTTTGGCTGCTGAAGCACAGATACCTCAGATGCTGTATATTCATTATGTTTTTTGTCTTAGCAGGAAAGCTTGGCTAAGACAGTGTAAATCTTTGTTTGTTAAAAAAACATGCTCTGTCATTTGAAATTTGCAACTAAGTAAAGATTTTTGCTGTAATTACATCTTACCAGTAGGGTGCAAAGCACTGCCATTATGCCAGCAGGAGCCAATCAGACCTGGCTGATTTGATATGGTTGCTTTGGAGCATCCAACTTGAAAAAAGCCATAATGATTTAACTAGGAATATGTTCATTCTGTAGGCTATAGCAGGGAACATCATTATCACCTCTTATTATTCAGATCCCATAAACTCACACTGATGCAACATTCCATAAAGAATCAACGGGGTCAGATGGAAATGATGTTTTCTACAGACTATTGAGGTTGATTCTCAGTTGTGAAGTGATTCACAGGAAATGAAAACGAGCAGAAAGGAAGGGATTTGCATTTTACATAAGGCTTTTACTGCTAAGATGCATTATCTGCAGTCATTGTGTAGGAAACAGAAAGAGACATATTATTGTTTACTCCTTTTTTCTTTGCATCTTCTGCCAAAAAAAGATATAAAGCCAAATGTAATGCAATCCTGTCAGCCTGATAGCTTTTAAAGTGTATCTTTCAATCTGTCCATGAACATGTACATATATATGCAAGCTGTACACGTGTAAGCCAAACGTGGACCTAAAATACCCTATAAAATGTGACTTTAAGAAAACATTTACTTGTTTGTCAAATCTAAATTATGTGTTTATTATTACTAATTCCATATATATTAACCATAATATTCCTACACTTCACTTATATGGCAAATAACTTTCTCTTTAGTTTAGGGAATTCTGTTTTGTCTTATAAAAGTCTATATGTACTACATATGTTAAATGTTTGTTGTTGTTAATCTGATTTGGTCCCTAGCTCTTCCACAAGTACATGAACTTTGCTCAAGTCATTGCCCTGCAGCATTTCACGGCCTACATGTTCAATGTGGAGTCCAGGAGGAGTCAGGTAAAATGAACGGTTCTTGTTTGATCAGTAAAAGCTCCAAATGTCCTTTGAGCCAGTGGTTATGTAATGTATTGATGTAAACCCAGAAGATTCCCCATAATAAGGCTCTAATGGATACTGTGCCCCCTACTGGTCGTTGAAAATACTGTGTAAATGCATGAGTTCAAACATTGTATTACCTGAATTCACACCCCTTTCCTTGGTTCTAGATGTTGCTCTGGTCAGCTAATAAAGTGTTTGAGGAGTTGACAGACATTGAGAGACAGTTCCACAAAGCGCTCTACACTGTAAGGACATACCTACAATGCGAACGATACTCAGTGGGCCTGTTGGACATGACCAAAGAGAAGGTTGGCTCCCGAACAATTAGATATGACCTTCAAGATTGAATGCATTTTATGCAAGGCTACTTTCATCAATTCTAACAATAGCAATAAACTGCTATTACATGTGTTTGGCTTCTATAGGAGTTCTATGACGAATGGCCAGTAAAACTGGGAGATGTGGAACCCTATAAAGGACCAAAAACGCCAGATGGCAGGGTAACAAACTCATTTTCCAGTTTTGATTCTACCCTTTTTAAATTATCTTATCAAATGTCAACATGAAGACGATGATGATGATGATTATAAACTTTTTTTCGTACAGGAAATCAACTTTTACAAGATCATCGACTACCTCCTGGAAGCTAAAGAAGAAATCAAAGTCATTCCGTAAGCGGCACCAACTCCATGCAAACAAATGCACTAAAACGAATCAATATAATACAGCACAACATAGCACAAACTCTGTGTTTAGAATTAATCTAAATCTCACACAGAGTCACATTAACACAATTATGAAGCACACAAAGGGGAGTTTCTGTGACAAATCAGGGAATAAGAAGAAGTCGCTCTTCTTCAGCTCACCCATCCATGTATGTTTCCTTATTTTACACTTTTTCAGGGGTCCACCTAAAGATCACTGGGCTCTAGTCAGCGGATTGCCGGCCTACGTTGCAGAGAATGGCTTTGTAAGTTTGTCACAGCTGCTTCAGGGCAATTCATTATCAAAATGTGAAGAAAGAAAGGGTAATACCAGATTGTATAGTGAAACAGAGATTTCTCATATGCAGATTTGCAACATGATGAACGTGGCTGCGGATGACTACTTCACTTTCCAGGTGAGGAGACCCTACAGTTCATTCGTCCTGGATCAACATCAGAGACTTTTGCATGTTTACTTTGACATGCTACTTTCACATATGCACACAATGGAATAAATAGTATTTTTGGTGATTGTGTAGTACATTGTTAGTGTGCTTTACTGTGCAGTATGTAGATTTGGTAGCTTAGTTTTTAGCATGAAGCATTATCTTTTTTTCATGTTTTCCAGAAAGAGGCTGTGGATGAGACGGGTTTTGTCATCAAGAACGTCTTGTCACTGCCTATTGTCAACAAGAAGGAAGAAATTGTGGGCGTCGCCACTTTCTTCAATAGGAAAGATGGCAAGCCATTTGATGAGCACGATGAACAAATCACTGAGGTTAACGCCATACACTCTCTCTCCTGCACAGGTTGCAGCCCATTTGCAACTCAGTGCTTTCTTGTGTTAATTGATTGAAAAGAAACGTTTCTAAATATATCTGGGCGTTAAAAGATGTGACCAGCTTACCTGCTGTTTGTTTTCTTTGCTTCCTTCTCACTCTCATTGTTTGTTCCAGGCCCTGACACAATTCCTGGGCTGGTCAGTGCTGAACTGTGACACCTACGACAAGCTCAATCGCATGGAGTACAGGAAAGACATCGCCCAGGAGATGCTCATGTACCAAACCAGATGCACCACAGAGGAGTTGCAGTCGATTTTGGTCAGTAGCAGTCCAGCTTCTTTAAAACCTTCTCTCCAGAGGCTAATTTTTGATCTCTCAACATTTGCTTTAGAAAGCACACAGACAGCAATTAAAAGTAGCCAAAGGTTAATCCACTAAGAATCACTTTTTGAGTAGTAGCCCTCCAATAGCAGCTATTAGAGGAAAGCGTTCATTTTGGGTATGGGCAGACTGTAAATCTAATAGGAAACCACTGTTCTCTCTTTTATAACCAGAACACCAGAGAAAAGTTTGATTCAGATCCAGAAGACTGCGACCAGAAAGACATGTACAAACTGCTGGTATGTTTCATTAATCTAAGCTTTCTAGAAGGTGTTAAGAAAGGAGAGAGTTTTATTACACTGATAATGGTCTTTCCAAACCTAACGATATCTTTTTTTGCTATTTTTGTGCAGAGGGGAAACTGCCCGCCAGCGGACAACGTCAATGGAGAAAATCTGTACCTGTTCTCCTTCAGCGACTTCCCTGTTACAGAGTTTGGCCTCATCAAAGCTGGCATTCGCATGTTCTTCGAGCTCGGAGTTGTTGAAAAGTTTAAAGTTCCTGCCGAGGTGAGTCAGATGCTCCTAATGATGGATCCCATTATGGCACAAATCTCAGTATGAAGTTAAAATATATATTTAAACATGGGGAATAGATTAGATAGATCTTGACTGTGAATTACAAACGTACTAATAGTTTGGAAATGATTTATTTCTGTTATAAAATGAGTAAAGTGAGTGTTAAAAATATGTCAAGACGAGAAATGAAGAGCCTTAGAGAATCAGCCTCGTTTAATAAAGCAAACTGCTACTGGTCTATTTTGCTGGGAGAGGAGATGTGATCATTAATTAGATTCACAAAAGAAAAAAATCATGCTATAGCTACAAATCTAAGTGCAAAGCTGCGAAGGCAAAGCGGTTTCCCCGGTAATCTGAAAACACCCTTTCTCTCTTTGTTCTTGGAATAATGCTCCCCTCCCTCGTTTCCTTTCAGACTCTGACCAGGTGGATGTACACAGTGAGGAAGGGTTACCGTTCCATCACCTACCACAACTGGAGGCACGGCTTCAATGTCGGCCACACTATGTTCTGCCTGTTGCAGGTAAATCTACTGTAACCCAATACTCTAAAGCTTACTAATTAACAGAGGTATATTCTAAGTTGTTCTAGTCCTAATGAACTGCCCGCCCGTTTTAATATGGTGTGCCGATATCATTTACATTTCTGCATAGGGCACAGTATATGCTCCTACTGTCATATGTCAAAGTGTCCTTGGGAAAGACACTAAATCCCAAATTGCCCCCAGTGTGGCAGGTCAACTACATGCGTGTGTGTTTGTTTCTGGGTGCGAATGGGAAAGTGCTTTGAGCGCTAACAAGATAGAAAAGCACCACATAAGGGCAGTTCATTTACCATTTATATAGTGCAGTACATACACATGACAGGTTAACAGACTTTGTCTCACGAGAAAGTGAACCATCTATATAGGCCCGTAACATTTTAATTGGGTTTGCATCAGTATACAGTAGGTAAAATACAGGCTACCCTTGCTGCTTCACAGAACATTATTGTGCTTAAAATGAGTGCCAAGGATTTATGTGTTCTAGGTTGAAATGATCTAGAAACAGGCTTCAAATGGAACTCACACTTTTTCTGTCATGGACAGAACAGCGTTTATTTATAGGCAGTCACAATGTATGCAACACAAACACGTGCACTGCGCTGCACACAATAATCCACCATTTGTCTCTCTTCCCACAGACGGGGAAGCTGAGGAAGTACTACTCAGATCTAGATGCCTTTGCCATGGTGGCTGCTGCTTTCTGCCACGACATCGACCACAGAGGGACCAACAATCTCTACCAGACAAAGCAAGTTGAAGACATTGTCGTGTGTGTTCACGGTTGAGTGTGTGTATATGTGTTCTTTTATATTTACTCTCTAACAATTTTGTCTGCAGGAGTGCAGCTCCGCTGGCCAAACTTCACGGCTCGTCCATCATGGAGAGGCACCACTTGGAGTACAGCAAGACACTCATGGGAGAAGAAGTATAAAACTTTATCAGATCACATAATTCTATATAATAATTATGGGGAACAAGAAGAGGGACACAGGGTTTGACCATTTGTCATTGCTTGTTGCAGAGTCTGAACATCTTCTGCAACCTCCAAAAGCGTCAGTTTGAGAATGTGCAGCATTTGTTTGATGTGTGCATCATCGCCACTGATCTGGCCCTTTACTTCAAGTAGGCTACACCAACACCAAAGCTCCACTTGACCAGAACTGACAAAATCTGTCAGCTTGTGTATTTGTTTAGTTTGTTTGATGTGACTGACTGGTCTGCAGCCGTCTCACCTGTTTGTCGTCCCGCAGAAAGAGAACCATGTTCCAAAACATTGTGAATGCCACAGAGCCAATGACGGATGAAAAGGAGGCCACGGAATTTGTTTCCAACAACCCCGTCAGAAAGGAGATCGTCATGTATGTAACACAGGAGTTGCTCACATTGTATTTGATGCTTACTTGAAAACACGTTTGTGAAGCAGCAGAACTCTGGTTATCATCGGCATCTCTAGCAGGGTGTTGACTGTCTCTATATGTCTCACCTCCAGGGCCATGATGATGACAGGTTGTGACTTGTCAGCTATCACCAAACCCTGGGAGGTGCAGAGCAAGGTGGGTTCACACGGGCTCATTTCAAAATACAGTGAAGCTCACAGTAAGCTGAAAGCACGCAGAGAGCACAGGAGCACATTTGTTCTGCTAAAACCAACTGATGTCATCTCCCACAGCAAACTTCTTTTAACTTACCCGTCTCTTCTGCCTTATATCTGCTTATTGCAACCACAAACTGAAAAAGCCTGCAATATATTTTGTAAAATGACAGGATAATGAAAAACCAATGACCATAAAAACAAAAGCAAATTAAAATCAATAGGCCACTTGTGCTACTTTCACATCAAATGCAAAAAGATTTATAAGATCAAGTTCTCCGGCTGACAGAAGAGGTTTATCCCGGGGTGAGATCCATCCCATGTAAATACCTTAAGAAGATTTCCAGAGAATCAAATGTGATATTCTTGCTACTCATTCACAATCTGCTCCTTTTATTTTTGTGCCTTTAATTGCGTTTGCCATGATCGGTTTCTCTATTTGTCTGCATCTCTCCAGGTGGCTCTGATGGTGGCTGCTGAATTCTGGGAACAAGGAGATTTGGAGAAAAATGTTTTGGAACAACAACCAATTGTAAGACTTGTGCCTCAACATCCCTTCTTTGCCGGTCTTCTGTTTTAGTGTTATTATTTTATGTGGGTTTCTCAGGTTGGAACCCTTTTTCACTGGAATATCTCTCCTCTGTCTCTCTCAGCCCATGATGGACCGAAACTGTGCTGACCAGCTACCCAAAATGCAGTGTGGTTTTATCGACTTTGTGTGCTCATTCGTGTACAAGGTAATGAATAGCTCTTACAGAGTACTGTACAAACATGGCTTTTGGAAAACGGAGTCCGGCATCAGCAATTTGTCTGTAACAGCTGGAATGTGAGCAGACCAACAGTCCGACAGAGCAGTAACGATTTAATCCTGCTTCAATTAGATTTTTGGCAAAGCGTAGCGAAGCATTATAATAACGGATTCCGCCCAGAAATTGTTTTGATTCTTTTTATTTGAATCAATTGTCGTACTTTCAGAAATGAATTGCTCAACAATAAAAAAGAAAATTTTTATTTTCAACATCCCCTCCAACTGCGAAATTAATACTGTTCTGTAAAGCCTGCTACAGGTTTAATTTTTAATGAGTGTCAGAAAGGGGTAGCTTCAACTTGTTGGTTATAGACCTGAATAACTAACAATGTGAAGGCTATATGGCACCACAAACAGCATGTACACTTTATCTATAATGCAGTCTAATGAAAAAAAACATTCCTCCAGACTACGAAATGACCATTGAGTTAAATAATTTCTGATATACTCTGCTTCATAGAGGTGGTGTTGTGGCTTCGGCATTGCAAGATGTATAGAAATGAACTTGTTGAACCACGCTGACCCCAACAGGAATGCTTACTAACTAGTGTCAGTGTGCAGGGATGGTATTTGGACAAGAATGCACATGTCTTACATCCATAACAGGGAATATGTGTCAGTTAAAAAATTGTAATAATAAGAGGCAAACCAGGCAAAAAGCACTGTGAATAACATACAGTGTGTGTTGTCTATCATTTGGACAGGAGTTCTCCAGGTTCCACAAAGAGATCAAGCCCATGTTTGATGGCCTGAACAACAACAGGGCACACTGGAACGAGCTGGCTCAAGAATATGAAGCAAAGATGAAAGCCATTGAAGATAAGAAGAAGAAACTGGAAGAAGAGGAAGCTAGGAAAGGTAAAACATGACGGCTTGATAGGAGATCAAATGTTCTGTGTTGAGAATAACACTGTATAAATATATCTCATGTTATTTCTGTGTCTGTCCAGCTGGAGGTGATGGGAAGTCAAAGACCTGCACTATCTGCTAAGTTCTTCCGGTTTTTGGATTGGACTGATGTGGTCTGGTTAGGACTAATCTAGGCTGCAGTAGCCTATTCTAACCTGACAAGTCATCTAGTTGGAATTTCGCTAGGCTAGCATGGTCTAGTCTGATCTACAGCAGTGTATTTCTCTCTGGCGCAGTCCAGTCCCAGCCCTGTTCGATCTGGTCTCGTTTGTCTAGTCTACTTTAGTCTACCATAGTCAGGTCTAGTCTACAGTCCAGTCTGGAATAGGCCAGCCTAGCCAATCTCCAAAGAAGGAACAGTAAGCCGCAACACCGAGAATGACGTTGGGACTTTGCTGTTACACTCTGACGATGTAAAATATTTACAGCTTCCACCTTTCTTTGCTTTTGTACGGCTCTCAACCATGAACATTCAAAACGATATATATTTCCCTTTAACGTAGCAATACTGTGTTTGGGTCAAGTCCATAGGCTGTAATGATACAAACTCTTTAGGCAACATAGCTGATGTAGCATACTGGTTGTGCTGCATGTGGGGTGTATACATGCCAAAGCAATAGTTTTCACGTCTTCACAGCAGTTGGCACGCGGCATACTGAACGTTGCACAATGTACTTTCTGCAGCTGCTGCTGTTTCGGCAGTGGCCGGTCATAATTGGAGGGTGGGAGGGCTTGCAGTAAACTTACTGGTAAAAGAGTTTTGGCGCTGAACCTTTCTTCCTGTTTGAGTAGCGTGGATAACATCTATTGAAATGTTAAATTAACATCTTGAACGAAGAAGAGAGAAATAACTAGATCGGGCAAATCTGTTGATTATGTTAAGCCGACACCCCAGCAAGTGATAATGCTCTATCATCAAGGGCTGATGTTCTCTTACCTCAAAGGCGCTGATGAGTAATGTGAGGGTGTATTTATTTTAATATGCAATCTATCTATAGACATATATTTTTTGTTTCTTTGTCTGAGAATTTTGTACTTGAACTGTCAATAAGGATGGAGTTTAGGACGAACTTTTACGGAGGAATATGCAAGAGTATATTTTGAATTTGTGCTATTGTATTGCCAGCTTTGATATACACCTGTAAGCTGTTTTTCGTATGACCAACTATGTGGGAAAATAACTAAAAATGGTCACATGCATAATATTTACACCAATGTTTAGAGCAAACTAACAATTCCATATCAATGCTTTTAAACTTGCATGATTTCACAGCTACGTATATAGTTTATGACATAGCAAATGTAAATTGTGTAAATTTATTAAGTGCAGTGTAAAATTGATTTGAAAGATGTAAAAGCAACTTTTGCTTCCTCTATGGAGGCAGGAGTCAGTCAAACAAGGACCAGTAGATCTACCTCTCCGCTAAGACGATTTGGTAGGATTTGTTTGCCAGCCAGTGTTTGATAACCACACTATGTTAGTCTTTAAATACCCTTAAATACCTTACAGAGGAGGTGAAGCAGGCTACCAAAGCCTTATTATATGTGCGCACAGACAGATTCACGTTTGTTAAAAATGCATTGATTGCGTGATAAATCAGGCCAAAGTCCACTGCTTCTATCTTGACTGACACAACTCGAACAACAACTCAGCAACACTCTAAGGACTGACAGAAACAACACCTCTGTTGAGGCACCTGAGCTGACAGTACACTTTTAGAAATGACCCTTCCAGGGCAAATGCAAGCTGTGGCTCAACTGCATGTTACACAATATCTTCTCCTCTAATCAATGAGGTATCAATCAGAGGCACTTAATCCTATCAGAATGGCTTTCTGACTACTTGGAATGTTTTTTTCTGCAACCTGAGGTGAAGTGAGGAGCTGCTGGGATTACTGGAGATGAAACTGTACAAAAATCAACAACTGACCCTTGAATGTTTTGTTTTAATGATTTTAAAAGTGTTGTGCAGTGCAGTGTTTGCACTGTGCACATTTTACATACAGATGGTTCTGTCCCCAGCAATCAAGGGGGCTCCTTTGTTTTCCTCAAGGGTACCACATGAGATACCAAATAATTCTTATCAACTGTCATTCAGATATTAGAAATCTATTGTTTGATGAAATTACCTCTACTGTATGTATGTATGTGTGTTATGAGATGTAACATTTGTAAGCAAATAAAGGATTTTATGGAGGTGTAACAATAGACAGAATTGTTTTCTCAATATGAAAGAAATATAAAGATGACGCTTTCCCTTTTATTCACGCTTGATTCAAGTACACAAAGGTTGGATAAAGGCAGAACAAACTTAAGAAACCTTGGGTAGTCATATATCGTGCAGGGATCTTAGAAGCTCCAAAGCTGGATGAGCCTCTAGGGGAAAGAGGATCAGTGGATTGGTTCTGATCCTTGCCTGATACAATGTAGCCTGGATATGTTGTTTAACAGCTTGTGTCTTGCTGTCTGCAGGTTCTGCATGCAGAAAATTGCATTACGTTAAAGAATATATGGTAAAATAAATAACATTTATTAAGGAAAAGAAGAGCAACAGTGCTGCAGTAATGTGAATAGTTGGACAAAATAAAAAATGTAATATGACTTTATGATGTATGATTACATAGAAATAAATGACTCTGGATTTTTCTGACTTGGAGATAGAGAACATTTAATTTTTAGGAAAGTGAGCTTTACATGTTCAAACGTTATTTAAGATTTTTCCTAGCATATATGTCAGGGCCCTTAAAGCATACACACCTGAAGGTAAGCATTTCAGTTAGCAGAAGCACATTTTAACTGTAAATTAACTGTAAATACATCCAGGTGTACAAGAAGAGCCGGGAGCTGACTTACATCACACTGCTCAAAAACAAGCTGTTACTGCTCAGCGGATCGTTTCTTCCAGTTAACCACCTGTTGGCTCACACTGCCATCAATCACACAGAGATTTCCACAGCAGTGAAGAAAGAACAGTTCAAATTGCTGTCTTTCTTTGAGCCAAGGTCTGTGATCGCCTAAGCGGTTTCATTCTATGCAAGTTAAGAGTCAAAGCAGCACTTTAGTCTGTCTTTGGACAAAGCGAATTAAAAAAAGTCCTTGTAATTTTTACATTACATTACAGGTTTGTGTTTCACTCCCTAAGAAAAAAGTCCTACTCTGGAGAACAGATTCATTTAAAAAGAGAATCAATTAAAATTAAGATGCACATATTAAAAATATTTTTATGATTACACTTATGGTAAGGGCTCTGTTAGCATAAACAGTAACATCAGTGGCATAAACTAAATTTAATTCCAATTTTATTTGTCACATACATAGTTATGCAGTGAATTTAACCCACCCCCCTGAGGGGAGCAGTGGGCAGCTACAGGCCGCGCCCGGGGAGCTGGCGCTGGGGGTCTTACTCATGGATACAGCTGGTATAGAGGAAGGGCTGGATGTTGCGGCTGGGAATCGAACCTGCAACCTTCTGCATCCCAGCCTTATGCCTTAACCCACTGAGCAACCAGGCCGCAAAATTATGCAGTCGAGATCCCCACATTTGGGCAACTCGCAGAGGTCAGCACAACCTAGGGTGCAGTGGCAGAGCCTCACCCTGGGTGAACCACCGTCATGACCGTGGTATCTTCCCTGCCAGGTAAGTACTCAAGTAAAAGCACAAGATCCTGCCTGAAAGAAATAGCTTACTAGAAAAAACATGAAACATAAAAAATGATGGCAAAGACAACGTCTTCTAATGAGAAAACAACAAGAAAGAGAGTTGGTGTGAAATAAAAAGAAACAGCAGCAGCAAAAGTGGAGTGGTGATGACTTGATGTATAGTACTGCAGTGAATGTACCATACCAAACCATGCAGCTGCCATAACTTAACTGTTTTTAATGATTCTCCACAGTGGCAGTGGTACGATTGAGAAGGCGATGTAGACAGATACTGCAGGCACGTCAATGACTCTGACAGTTACAGGGCAAAACATTCAGTTTATTTCTGCAGCAGTAATGAAACGCGGAGTCAAACACTCACAAACATGCGTACTAGACAAACGGAGCTCATAGAGAGACGCCTAATCACAGCAGGGTTCCCGCTGATGCCAGCAGAGTCAAAGGAACAAGTCTTCAAAGTACTCATCAAACTCCTCCTCCCTAAACAGACAAAACAAAATCACAGAAATGTTAGTTCCTGTCATGCGGTTTTCACGTAAGGTGCTAACTGCTGTCTTCGGTTGTCCCCTGACTAACTCTGGCAGCGATTTGCTCCAGAATAAAATGAAATGAGCTGTAGTAGCAACAACAGTAACATACACAGGCAGCCACCTAATTCATCGGTAAGTGTAACCGTTGAATAGATGTGAAGGTAAAGCACTTCTTTGTTTTTCGTGAGAAGAGTTTTTTTGGTGTTGCTAACGGTCCGTGCAGTTGCTTACAATTGAGCGTGATGGTCAGATTTCACTGTTTCAGAAAATCAAGCATCGCGAGGATCACGGCAGGAGGAGGCTAAAGGTTTAAGGACTTCCCTGGCAGTTCAGGACAGATTTGTGCTATATACAGATCAGTAACCTATGTAGGTTAAGTGCTAAAGACAGTCTGTGATGGCTTTACACCAACTTATTGGGTGTCATTTGCTATGAACATTAGCCGTTGTGGCTAACATTAGCCACTCACCTTGACTTCTCCTCCACGGCAGGGGCCGGCCCTCGCCAGTGGTCAGCTTCAGATGGTCCCTCTGACTCATCCTCGCCTTCCGAGTCTAGAATGAGAGTTTGGGACAGTTGTCGGTCACGCCTATGTTTCAGTTTGTTTCTGCTCTCCAATGACTCGATAGGTTATTGAGCGCACACAGAAACCCAACCGTCCGTCCATCCGGACCCAAACACAGCATCAGCACCAGAGCAACGATATACAGTAATTCATTTTACGCTGCTCATGGTGAGGAGAAAAACAAGCAGGGAAAGAACAAAGCAGTCAAGAGGAATGAGGAGAAAGACAGCGGGAGAAAGATAGGCCTCCTGTCAGCCTATTACTTCTACATATGGGGAGAATGGATGTCTTTTCAGAAAGTGGTTCTGTTTTCTCACCAGATGTTTGGAGGAGTTTCACAGCCCGGAGGCCAAGGGGAGTAGATCATAAACTGTCCACCGTGTGTGTTATTTTTCAAATGTAAGAGGCATGCTCGCTATGGGGGGGTGGTGGGGTGTGAGTTACCTTTGTCCGAGTTCAGGGACTCTTCTGAGCTGTTTGAGGAGGCGGAGCGATCTGTAGAGAAACAAAGGGAGCGGTTCCAAAATGATATTGTCAAGAAATTATTTTAACATAAAAATAATGTGAATCCTAACAATTCAAAAACAAAACATAAACAAAGCTCCTCCCCCAGGATGGCTGGTCCCATCTGATAAGATCACCGTCCCTAATGGGAGAGTTTAAGGAGTCTCACCTCTGTGTCTCTTATGTTTGTCTTTGTGTTTGTGCTTCTTGGAGTGTGACGAGAGTCTCTTCCTCTTTGTCTTCTTCTTCTTCTGTGGTGGCTCCTGGTTCTCTTCTGATACCCTTTGTGTCTTTGTCTTTGCTTTCACCTCTTTTCTCCTAGAGACACACACAGTAGGAGAACTGTATTCACAATATAAAGCTGCCAGACGTTATCACATACATACATTAATATATGCATACATATTTCAGAAATCTGCAATAGAATCGTGCTACTCAGGCTGGTAAGGCAGTCAGACAGGAGACTTGAACTGCATTTTGAATTCTAAACCACTGCGTGCTACTAGACTGCTGCTGACTGTCCACAGTGACCTGCCCTACTTGTAGCAGATGAGTGTACACTCTCCACAAGCTTTAAAAACACTCATTGTGGGCAAAAAAGATATACATTTTGCACATATATCTCAAGTGTAAAAGGTAACTTGGCTTACTTGTGGTGGTAGTTTAGTTTGAAAGAGCATTCGGGGCACAGTCCTGGAACGGAAACATACACAGTATCATCAGAACCAGCTCGTCTGTGGCTCCAGGAATGGTTTCTTTAGTATTAGCAAAATTAGTAATATTAAAGCAATTCCAACATGCTGCACTAGATTAGTAAAGAAGAATCTGTCACATTCTGCTTGACTGGTTTGTCCTCTAATTACAGCAGATATTCAACTAGGGTCTTCTTTTGAAACCTGAGAAGGGATTATTATGAGCTGGCCCTGTCACTGGAGACCCAACCAGGCTTCAGTCTACACTGCAGTACACTAATGTACACACTATCAAACACATACAGCCACAGAAATGGAAAGAGAATGTGCCTCTTACTAAGTTTGACCAATGCATTCCGCTTCTCGCCAACTTCAACATATGCGAAGTTCACCTCCCAGCTTTTCAGGCCTTCCTGCTTCTCGCAGCGTTTATTTCCACACTGGAACTGACCTAGAAGACCAGAGAGGTTACATACAAACATAACGTATCTTTTCCTGATGGTCATTTTCAGCCTGCTTGTTTAGCCGTAGCTGTGCACAACCAATTACTAATAAGTAAAACTGCACAAACCAAAGAGTCCTGTAATTATATGCACAAGTATATATGTTTAAATCTTTATTATATACAAAAACAGGAAACAGGCTTGGAGGATTAATTCAGTGCTTCAAAATCAAACTCCAAACCCCACTGATCTATGCCGTCACCCCACCCTCCTTCTACCACTGCTCCTTCTCGTCTCCCTTTTTTTAACCTTGCCTCATCCCCTAAGGCCTCCCCTCCAGCCACTGCACAGCCTGCCTATTATCCCCAGAGGAGCTTAAGATGGTACTGATCTGGTCTCTGGGGTTCCTCCAGATTGTAGTAGAGGGAACAAATGCGTCAGAGCAGTCCATTTCTGGCACAAGGGCAAGAAACACTCCTGACTCTGTGAGTAGAAAGTAATGCCTGCCCTCACCTTCCAGAGATCAAGATTGTAAACATCCTGGTGAGGTGATTCTGGCCATCATGGCTTCAGGCCACATGGGCCATAAGGCAGACTTTCTTTTCACATGCGGTATTAGACTAAGGTCTCATGACGTCAGCTAGAAGCTACCTCTGGCTTTGTTCCTGCAGTGTGATAAGCTTCACTGGGTTTCCTTGGGAAGGCCTGATATTAAATTAGTTTACAGATTAAATTAAATACAAACAGTTAATATGACTGTTGTTGACTGGAGTTGCAGTTTTATTTATTTGTCATCACTTAAAGATGTCACGTTGTTAAATCTTTTTTTTAAAGACAGCAGTAAAGCCATGAAAAAAACATTTCTCTGACAACTTCTTAAAATTCTTTTTATAACGGTAGTAGAAAACAAATTCATTCACAACTATTAAAAAAAATTTTAGCTTCAAAGCGTTGCAATATCGAAATGTAAACCTTCCACAGCCATGTTTATAGCTTTCTATTTGGTAAAGGTGAAGTTATATTAAAAGACATAAGATCAGCAAAATCTTCATAAACATGTAGCCGCTCTGAATGACTATAGCTAATGAGGAGGACTAAACTGCATGTTCTCTTTTTAAAAACTCTTACTTTAAAGTTCTCAGTAAATCCCTGATGACTGGTCCTTTCGGATGCTCTATGGGTGTGACTTGGGACAGGGCCATTTCTCAACTCTATGCCAACATGACGCCATTAGAAGTGATTGGTGCTGCAGAGACCTGGGAGAATCCTTTCCTGTCCTTCCTCACGTGTCAATTACAATCACACTGGAATTCTCCCGTGGCATCTTACTCACTGAATCATGCTTCCAAACAAAACAATCAAATATATCCACCATAGGCGCACGCAGAAACACACACACGCACCGGCTTACATCTCCAAAGAAAAGACGGAAGAGTTTGTGCTTTGCCTACACAAAACGGAGCGCCCCTTGAATAAGGTACTGAATCCCCTCGCTGCCACAGAGACGCAGCTCAGTATCAAATAAAAAAGAATGCGACACATTCGAAGGTTACAACTCGTGAGAGTGTGAATGTGTGTGACCCTGAAGCTATTCACATGCACCACTCAGGCAGAGTGGAGTCAATGAAAATCTGTTTCTAGGCAACATCTTCAAAAATCAAGGTCAGGAATCAGTTTTTTTCTGTCTTCTGCTACTTATTTCTAAACGCTTTCAGCCCTCAAGCCCCACAATTTCCTGTGAAAGCTAATAAGAACCACTTTAATCACAGGCGATGGTCTTGGCAGAGTTGTCCAACAGAGCCACAATGAGCATGACAGCTTTCCAAAACAAGCTTTACACAACAGCTCCACTGTGGGTTAAAGGTTTTAGGGAATAATAAAAGCCAGCTCGTGGGTTTTTGGGCATGTTGAGTATCCTTACACAACAGGTGAGCCACACGTGCTCCTCGACAGGGTTGGCACCAAGCTGGCTGAGCAAACCCGTTTAAAGAGGAAACTCCTGTCCTCCTACGTCAATGGTTCCTAATACCACTAGCCAGCAGCCTGAGATCAAGGTGGATACACCACAGGACAGATGGCCGCATGATTAACATTCACTGGATGACGTTGCAAGGCAGCAAACTGGGCCAACCCCCTTTTCCTTTTTAGTCACTGTTGGGTGACTGTTACAAGTTCACAAAGTTTCTTTTTTGTTTGTAATTTAACATACTAATCAAAGTTATTGCGTCACTCTGATTCAGCTACTGACATTATAACGAACGTGTCAAGTCCACTGTCACCATGCTACTCAGTAGAAGACAGTGGAAAGCTCTGTTGCATGAGACTACTTAACTTCTTTAAGGTCCGTTTTTATGTCCGCGTGTAAGATGCTTCAGCGAATAAGCGAGAAGGCTCGGCTTGGACACTGACTGAGGAAAATGGTTAGCCTGGCTGTGTCTGAGATAACAAAATCTCCCTACCAGCTAATGTGCAGAGCTATTTTTCTGGTATAGTTGCCAGGCAACCAGAAAGTGAAGTCACGCGGGAATAATAGTGATTTTTGCACTTACACTTTTGTGTGCTTTGAATAAACATTAATTAAGAAGACGCGCAGGTGCTGCTAGGTGAGTTTTGTTTCCGCGCACACCTGTCCGATGAACTTTTTAACTTCCACAGCTGAACGGAGTATTATATATACGTGTGTGCTCAAAGGTACCAATTGACTCTGTCAGATTGCTGCATTCATGTGCAATAGCTATTGATCTTGTGGATTCTGTGGTGCGCTCCAGCCAACTCTTGATCTTCGCCACCCTCTAACCCCTCCCCTCCTCAGTTGACCATGTTTAAAATATTCTCCGTTGGCCCACTGCCTCAGACAGATTTTTGTTTACACTGAGAATGCAACTAAAAGGACTGCTTCTCTGACCACACACTCCCATCTCAGACCACACTGCTGACTTCAAGTTCAACACTAATTCTATTTTGCATCATCATTCCTGGCATTGAGCTGCTAGAAGAACTGCAGTACATCTGTAACCCCTCTGGATCCTACTGAGAATGATCTCTCAGTTTTATTGGGCTACACCCTGCTACGCACTCATGGATAAATACAATAAAACAATGTGGAAAGAGACATTAACAATCTCAGTGGTTATAATTAGAAGCTCTGATAGCTTTGTGTGCTGTGTTCTAATAAGCTATCCCCCCATAACATGACACAACTGCCTATGTAAGACGACAGGCCAGGTTAAAGCAACTGAAATGATCACAACCGTAAATTGGCCTTAAATTATCTTACTGAAAACGGAAAAATAAGGAAAACTTCCACGAGATAATAGGATGTGACAATATTCTCAGTCAAATGTAATATATAAGCCTGACAAATAAGTCTAAGGATAGAGCAGGTGAAAGGTCATGCAGGTAGAAACTGAAATAAGTAAAAGGGTTGAAACACAAAGTGAAATAAAAAAATAAATATATAATGAAAAGAAAAAAAAATATGATCTTCCACAGAAGTCTTGAAGTGGCTTTTTACCTCAGCTAACAATGTCACTTACACAGAGGCAACATAAGTGGGTCAAACCTGATTGCTGCAATGTAAGTAAGGTAAAATATCTTTACACGTCAGGACAGGAAAGTCACATGAGCTAAGGCCTTTGACATTCACTGTGACTCAAGACCTCAAGCTCAACTTAAACCTTAAGGGAAGATGCACAGAAAAACATGTCTTGGAATGAAGCATCTGTATGCATTACACTCCACGTGTACATCGGGTCCAGTATTTTCATATTCAGTGCGCTCATTCAGGGCAGGATTGTGAAAATATGACTTACATACTGACATTTTAAGGAAAGCAAAAAGGATTTTTGGCAAAATATTTCCATCGTAGGTTTCTGGGTTTTAAGGCTGATGGACAGTGTAAGAAATAAATGATATTTTCTTTGGTTACTTGACTTAAATAAAGAAGATAAAACCTAAAATCATTATTGCAAATGATCAATGGGAAGAATGTGTGTTCAGCACATTTGGTACACCTCAAAGAATTCACAAATAACACCAAGTGTGTTTACAAAACTCCACCAGGCACCTTTAAAATCTGTTTATAGGAGATCCTAACAGATTTGCTGGTATTGGATGGAAAGAAGTCGTGAGTATTTCAAAGGTATAAATATTTTTGGGATAGACAAATAGAAGGAGGAGCATGAAGTAAAAGTAAATCTTATTCTTCAAGAATTTCTACTGTGTACAGTGCACCACACTGTACACCATATCCCACCATGGCCATGAAAAGAAAAGGTCAGCGATTATAGTAATCCACCTGTTTGGGCCAAGAGTGGTCAGCATTACCTAATACCAACATGACCTAAGCGCACAGACAGGAGGAGATAATACGAACATGATTACGTAAAAATGTCTGCAGCAGAGCAGAAATGTGGGATCAGTGCTGTTTTATTTGTGTGTAAGCAGAGACTGTGTCTGGTCCTTTGACAAGTGCTACACCTGAGCTTGGACTGACGTATAATCTAGGTGGAATTGAACAATAGAGCTAATTTTCTGGGAGATGACTCGACTACAGTTTGCAGTAATTTTCCCTGATTGAATACCCTGCATCAGGCTTTAAATGAAATCAAACTCAAGAGCTCGTGTCCATGATCAACACTTCTTCTACCTTTAATCTGCAACACACACACATTTAACTTTCATTTGGCATGAGTGTTCTCTCCATCCCTAAATTATCATGTTGGGTCCACCTTACAGAATTAGATTAGTATTGATTTAAATGGGTGTTCAGTGCTCTAAATAGTGCTTAAGAAGTATTTCTCTGGGAATCATCAATGTACACCAATCACATATGTGACAGCTGAAGTCAGTTTCCTCTGACCCGATCTAATCCCACTTCCTGTAGAGTACTGCTACAAGGGGCGAGCTGTCAGAGACCAGGATTACTTAGTCCTAATCAGGAACAATATATTGGCTTAGTCAGCTTTCTCAGACATTCTGTTTATGTTTGTGAAGCAGAATTGATACAAACATGAGTAAATTATTCATAAGTAAAACGTGTGTGTGTGTGTCTCTATGTGGTTAGGTATGTTAATTAGCCGTCAGAGCGGGTTTACCCTCTGTGTACCGCTGATACTCTCCTTCCTATAAATATCTGTCACAGTCACACTATGGAGCAGTAGACAGAGAGGAGGTGCTGCACTAATCCTAAACATTTAATATACACTAATCATCAAAGAACTGCCAAACTGTTGAGCTAGGCTCAATTACAAGTGCAAAGGTAGGCTAAGGTTCTTCTTTTGGTATGTCTGAGGAATGAGAACGATTTGTAAGTATCAATGACTCAATCGATTATTGGCTGATTTGAAGGTTGGAAGCCAAAAAGCTGGTAAACTGATTCAGGTCAGCATCTCTGAAAGGTTTGAAAAGCATGTTTTAAATATAGTGGAACAAGAGGAGAGATTTATGCTGGGAAGTGTCCACAATGTTAGGACGGCTGTGCAATTTGTCTTTAGCTCTGTCGCCATCTTGTGGAGAAGGATATGTGGGCACATTAGTAGAAGAAATCATAGAAGTGACCCAAACCTATACAACTATTGATTTCTTATTTTTCTATTCCAGTATTGTTCTGCAGCCGTTTTAGCACCACCCACAATTTGTGTTAAGCTCCTTCAATTCCTCTGTGCATTGCAACGTGGGAGAATAGCATCCATCAGCACTACATTCACATAAAGACAAAATATATCCATTGTCTGGTCATAGTACCCGGCATTGTGACTACATAATCAAAACCTGTATAGAAAAATATATGCAGCATGGATTTGGGATATGCCACTTACATCTAGTAATAAAATCTGATTCTTTACGTGTGAATGTTTTAATGCATTTTATTAATTAGCATCTCTGTAAATTTACATATAATAATAATAATAATATGGAGACATGTAAAACATGACAGTAGGATAATGTGCTATACAATACCTTTGCCAGAGACAACTTCATTTTCAGTTCTCCAACGAAATCCAAACTGATGGGAACAGATTTGAAAATATCCAGGTAAACCACCAGTATCATTTGCAAGTAAACAGCCATATACAGCAAAACACTTCCTTCCAATAAATACAGCTAAAGGGCTCAACTAAACAAACATAACCCAATATTTGTCCTGGTTTTGTGAAGTGATTAGGTTTCACTTGCCTTTGTTTCAGGTAAACAGCAGCACAGATCTTCAAATGAATGTTCGTTTACATCTTGCTGTAAATGACATCCTGGAGTGTGTGTGTTGTAAACAGATCTTCAGTCACTTGAATTAACAATTAAGGTGGATGGTGGAGTCATTTACAAAGCCCCCCCTTTACAGGGGGCTTTGGGGTTGAAGTACAGGGGGCTTTGGGGTTGAAGAGGTTAAACTCATGTTAGAAAGCCTGTTAAGTGAGTGGATTAATCTGTGACCTGGGCAAAATCTAGATAAACACGTGGGAATGACGTAACATAGGTCCATCCAAAAACCCGGATTTGTGTTCATTCATGTAGGCCTGATGGTGGTTTTTGAATGTTAACTATATATTCTCTAATACTTATGGATCAATCTGGACATAATGTGTCACATAGATAACAGTAAGTAAACAGCACATTTTGAGATGTCACAAGTTTGACAAACCAAACTGTGCAACTATGAGGCCAAGAGCACACTGCTCTCTGGTTTAACACGCTGTCAGTTTTACAGCTTTAAATTCTGACCAGAAGGGCCCTGTGGTCACTAGAGACAGAGCACAGTGCCAAAACACATTATACTCCCAACTTCCATTTAAAATGGATCAGTGGTGGCGCAGATTATTGTCTGATTTTAACATTTTACCCTTTGTTCATGGCTGCACCACCAGGACAATTAGTGTCATTCTGGAGAGCAATGGAAAACTGACCATCCTGTCAGTGGCTGGCAGTGATGAAAGAATTTTCTTCACTGTATGAGAACTTTTCTTAGCTGCTACATCGCAGTTGCAGCAGGGGAGATTAATGAACTTGTTTGACTGAATCGTCAAACAAATAGAGAACACAAATGTTTTCCCCAAATTAAAGCATTATTTAGAGCAATATATATATGAGTTATATATATACGAGTTAGGTACATTATATATATTCTGCCATACTGCTTTTAGAGTGGCACTCTTAGCACTTAGCTTAAACTAACATTTCAACATTTCACTGAGGTTACAAAACGTTTAACGGGACTATATTTAAAATACTAACCATGAGGTGGTGGAAGCCACCTGTTTTGTGCTGTCATAGTCTTTGACCTGAGCTAAACCCCTCCTGCTACCATGTTTCAGTTTGAACTATGTACAAATCAATTCATTTACTTACTCACCTTGTTTTCTTTGTATCTGCTGAGGTCAGCTATGCAGTACTCTTTAAACAGCTTGTCATAATACTTCTTGGCAAGTTCTTTTTCCCTGGAAAAGAAAAAGCTCAAAACTAAAGCAGAAGACTACAAAAACACACAGGAAAGTCTATCTCGATAGACAGCAGAACAACGCATGAATAGCTGACTAGAGGTGATCACCATGTCATGTCTTCCTCATCCTCGTCTCTCCAGAGGAAGCGATGGTTCTCGCGCAGCACGTCTCTATCTGTTTTGTCTTGGTCTCTGTGGGGAAATACAAGTTTAACCAAAACAAACAACACATAAGTAAGAATAAAAATTAACACAGACATTTCTGCTGGTATAAATAGTGAGTTAAATATATATTTGAATGACAACTTTTAAGGTTAGCATCTTCATATATATTTACCATTCAGCCCTGTGTGATAATAGATGACTAATCATCAAGCTCGACTGTGAGACACAACACTTACACAGAACGTCTTAAGTCGGCCATCTGTCCCCCATAATAAAGTATGTAATCACCTACAAATTTCTTATGCCGTTCAAACTGTAGGCATGTAGTTAAGGTCAGAGTGCCTTTGAATGTTAACATTTGCATTGTGGCCTGCAAAGATGAAATTCTAGTGCCTTAATATGAAGGCAGTGTCCAACATGAAATTAGCATAGTGGATTGCTATATTTTTTTATTTATGTGTAAAGCACAATGCATATAGCATTAGTAAACTATCATTGCATCATGCCTAAATCATTAAAAAAAACAGAGAGAAAGATTTTTTAAAGAAAGATACAGCATTCAATGAAATGATGTGGGCTCTTCGGTTCCTGGCTTCCTCTCTGAAAAAACAGGACACAGAATTAGATTTTTTTAAATATAAAAACAGTTATTAACAATACTGAGCGCATACCTTTTCTGTTTATTACTCAAAATATGCCCTTCATCAGCGTGTCAAACACAAACAGCTTGCTTGTTAAGTGAGAGACACGAAGGAAGAGGCAAAGCTTGTAAAATGCATGGGAGCTATGGTCTAATCTGGTTTACTTTGAACAGAAATCAATACACACACATCTTGTTTGGTAGATAATGTAAAGATAATGGAACTTAAAACTGGCAGCATGACGAGTTTGCAAACATGGAAATGAATATTGGCTTTTTCTCATTTCATTATTTTTAAACAATATAAGCTTGGAATTTCACATTTTAACAATATGTCAAGGTGCATAACGCATGTGACAAACCGGGAACATGCTCATTTTGTGTAGTGCAGTTCAAATACATGATGGACATGACAAGTTAGCTCTATCAAAATTAAACATAAAACATAATGATAGACAAAGGGACTTACACATTAAAACATGATGTTTGTAAATTACCTGTCCAGTTCATTAGCGTGTAAACTCCGATGAGCTACCTGAGAGTGTTTACCCTTCTGGAATGGCTTCTGTAGGATTTCCTCCTCATGTTTTCTGTCAACAAATGTACACATAGTCACAAACAAGAAGACAGGGCTGTCTTACTACATCAACAATAAGTTGTTGAGTTTATTACATTTTAGAAGAGAAGATTTGAATAAACTGATACAGGAAATACATTGATCAGCCACTACATTAAATCTAAGTCAGTTTTAATTTATGGTGGACACATATGACCATGTCTGAGGTGCCAGAACACATACTGCTTTATGGCTTGTTGTGCAAGGAATCAATACTAACTGTGAACCCTGATCAACAAGAAAGCCACCAGGTGGATGTGTAGGTGGTGTAAACTAGTCTCTTATTGTACCTTTTAAAGCCTCGTCTCTCTGAGGTCTCTCCGTGCCCATCATCATCACTGAAGTCAGAATCATAGCCACCGCCTCCGTGCACCTGGGGACATGTTGGATAACAGTGAATAAAACTCGATGCACTTTATACACGGCTATGTTTATTTACAGCTGCTGACAAAAATGCACAGTAATGTAAATGTGTTATTCTCATTGACGCTCCCCTGCATACTGCCAATACAATACAATACATTATTTAGCAATGGGCCAGACTGGAAAAGGAAATGGTAGCTAAAATACATAGCTAACGTAGAAATACACAAACACATAAAGGACCAAAGTACAAGGGCTCAGACCCCTCCACCTTAAAATTGATCAACTGAGTAGAACATGCTAAAAATACTATTTCGTTAACATTTTTAGAGCATTTCAGATTTTCGGTCAGGCAAGTGACTATACCACATCTCCAGGCTAACTTAAATTAAAGCTTAATGCTAACTGGCTAATAAATATTGAAGAAAACGATACATATTCGCCACATATTGGGCTTGTCTGGATAAAAGCAAAACATAATGTCGACATTAAATATACGTGTTTACCTTCACAAGGTTATCCATGTGTTCCTTTACTTCAGTTTTCAGCAACGGCTTCCAAATGTTTACAAAATGTGTAGTAAGTCGCCGGATGATGGCGTCACGCACCAAATCGCGAAATGATGACGTTACGTTTAACTTGATCAATTGTATCTGCTGATAAAAGATGAAGAAATGCTTCGTATCCATTTACACTGATGTTAATACACATGTCGAGACTAATTGGTGATTTTAAATTAACATGTTTTTGTGATATTATTACTGAAATCTGTATTTAGAAAGCCAGGGCTTTCTGAGTACAGTGTTCTTCCCACAACTCAGCACAAAACATAGTCTAATGTACTGTAAAATAGATACAGACTACTATGATTTACATTTTTGAACTAATATCCCAATTACAATGGTTACTAATTAGCAATTCATTATTGTCCACGGAGGGACAGTGGCTCCAACAGATTCATATAGGCGTGTGATTTGTAGATGAAAAATAAAGAGGGCATTATACTGTTTGACTGTTTGAAACGTTGGGTTATTAGAAGTGGCAGAGGTGAAAAGTTCGCCCCAGTCTAGGAACAGAGCTCTAGTGTTTCATAACATTTTTCACAAACCACCGAACTGTGGGACAGAAGAAAAAAGGAAATTAGGAACAAATGCTATAAAGTGTATGAATAGACCGAACCCCATGAAAGAAAAATGTGTTAAATATTTATGAATTTCAGTGCTGTGTTATCGTATTAAGTTTCCTATTTTACAGTCTACATCATTATCATAGCCTGGAACAAGATTATGTCGGAATAGAAAATACTTTTGCTAATTACATTTTTTTGTGTGATTCCCTAAAGGTTCACTTTACCAAACATCTCTTATGCCATAATCTCACCGCACTTAAGTCCTTTCTCCCTTTCTCAGTTAAATGTCATCGTTTTGCCAGGGCGGGGAAGAAAAGGGGGCAGCATTTGAATAAGTGAGGCAGGTGCATTTGCACAGAGCCTCATGAATAGCCGCTTCCCATTAGCCATGCACGGCTCTGAGGCGCGCATAAATAACGGCTGACACTGCTGATAAAAAAGCGCACCTTGGGGCCTCTCCCCCCTCTTCCCCCAATCTCTTTCCTTTTTATCCCCTTTCTTCTCACGGGAATTTACGCTTCTTTCTTTCTTTTCACGGCTGTAGAATTTAGTCTACGAGACAACTTCTTTGCAAACAGCACACTAATTAGAAATAGACCATTCCTTAGCAGCGTGTTTCATTTGGGAGGTCGAGATCATTTATTTTCATTACAAAAAAAAAAAATCTGAGACTGTTTGCTGTCCCGTCTGTCCTGCATTTGTAGTCCTGCGCCCTGCAGAACGAATCCACTCGACTGGTGCCTTTCTACTGAGACACAAGAGCCATTGACACAAGCCTGCATCGTAGCGCGATCTATTATTGAAGCGAGGAAGACTGAGCCAGAAATAGAGATAACAAAAATCAGAAAACGACACAGAATTAGCTGTTAAAACACCTCGGTTACTCCTCGGGATTTTTTCCTGGAAGTTGCATGTACAGTACTGATTGTCCTCGGCCGGGACAGAAGGAATGGGACACCCGGGCAGACAAGTGAGGGGATGGAGAGGATGGACGATCCTGGTTTGCATCGCCGCTGTCAGCTTGGTTTTGGCAGACGGACGGAGAGTGAGGCAGCCCAGATGCCCCTCTGGATGTACCTGCACCAAAGATAATGCCCTGTGCGAGAATGTCCGATCTGTGCCCCACAGTTTCCCACCCGACGTCGTCTCACTGTGAGTGACGCTGATGCTGAACAGACTCTCAGTGCCATTTATTGTGTCATTTATTTGATAGTTTCTCAGTGAAATGCACTGTCTCTGCTTTTACGTGTCCATATATATACATCTACATACATGATCATACTTTCTGCCTATTTCCCCTTTAATCTATGTCTTTTATCTATTCAGATCTTTTGTTAAGTCTGGATTTAATGAAATCACTGGAGGGAGCTTTGTTCACACGCCTGCTCTGCAACTGCTGTGAGTATCTATCTATCTATCTATCTATCTATCTATCTATCTATCTATCTATCTCTCTCTCTCTCTCTCTCTCTCTCTGCCTCTATCTATCTATCTATCTTTCTATCTTTACAGCATGAAACAATGAAGCTGGGTGTCCCCAGAGGACTTGTATAGAGGCTGATATGCAGATTTAAAGGGGGATTCTCTGTAATGGTGTCAGGATTATGCAACACACCACATGGCTACAGAAACTAACAGCAGGGGCTGAGGGAGGGGTGTGTGTGTGTGCGTGCGTGTGTGTATGTGTGTGTGTGTGTGTGTGCGTGTGTGTGTGTGTGTGCTGTGCTGAGCCTGGAAGGTAGAGAAACATAATAATGAAGATGCTCTTAAGATAACACAAAAAACTTAATGACATGCATGTTTTATAATCCTACTGAGCAATTTTTTTATTTGTATTGACAAATGAATAATAAAATTGTATTCTCCAATCTCACATCTTGTAGCACAAGTTACCCCACATTTCGCCACAGAAAGAAAAACATTTTTTTCTCAGCATAATTTCCTCCACATGCTGAGATAACGTTGCATTGAACACATGTCTGTGTCTTATAATTTATACACAGCAACTGTAATTAGAGCATTACTTACTTAATTGGTAGCAATTTGTATTTTGGGATGTTGAAGGTTTGATCTCTTTTTGCACATATTTTGCACAAATTGTACTTAAAATGTTTTTTGTTGCATAATGTGGATAAGATTACAGTTATTTCCAAACTCAACGCAATATACAACTTATACAATATGTTTTTGATCCAGACCATTTCTAACATTACTGCCTTTAACTGTGACTCAGAAACATGTGGGAGGAGGCGACTATTTCTCCCTTTCATTCATTTAATGAAAAACACGTAGGAGTGAGCTGCTTCCATCATTTCATTCATTCTTTAACCACATACTGTGGGCACAAGGGCAGAATGAGTCTGTTGTCTGTTACAGTAACTCACCGTCATCGCTTTTTTCTGTTTTCACCTAAACCTCAAAAGGTTTAGGACGTATTCAAATTATTTTATCAGTTTACCAAATTCGCTGGTACATGGTTTACATTATATGGTAGTTTAAAAATTGCTAAAATATGTCCTTGTGTTTTCCTTTTTATTCACAGATTGTTCACAGCAAACTCCTTAGACCTCATCGATGAAGATGCATTCCTAGGTTTACCCCATCTTGAATATCTGTAAGTATTTATCTTAAGTGTATGTTGATTATATCCAGTGTTATACAATATGCAAACTCTTTCCTAGTTGCAAACACACAGACACTGTAAGTAATATATTGTGTTGTTCCACTGTAGTAGAAACTGATCCTGTACGCAACCCTAACGAGCATCAATCAAATGATGAAACTGTGTTCCAACAGTGTCCACACTCAAAATTGGATACATACCAGCTTTGTAAAGACCCAAGAATATGCACGTTTCACCCACACAAGATTTCTTGTTGCAGTTAGAAAGTCTAGTCTTATGAGCAGAAGCGTTTAAAGTATGTAGTTTGTCAACATTTTTTCGTTTTGGCATTATGTTCCAGTGTGAATGTACTGTATACTATGGTATAAAATGCAAATATGTCAAAATCACTAATGATATACCGCTTATTCACAGATTTATTGAAAATAACAAGATTGCATCCGTATCCCCATATGCTTTCCGGGGCCTTAAAGCACTGATACATCTGTAAGTATTATTTCAATCGTTCTTCCTGTTGCATTTTCACCTTTATTTCCACCCAGAGATACCTCCCACATTGTATCTATTACTTTCTCCTTAGTTTTTTTTTAATCTAGGCTTACCCTGGTTAATAACAAGCAACATGACCACTTTCTCTGTTGCTGTCAAAAACACTGCAGGAAAGGTAGTGAAACATTGATATTGATCATAAATTGTGCATTAGTCACGCATCAGTCTCCCTTCTCTCTCTCACTAAATTACACTGTAGTAGTTACAACAACATAAAGTTGAAATTTGCCCAGCAGCATGATCATCAGTGCAGTCTTATGAAGTTTTCTATGGGTTCTATTGTGTTCCTGAAAAGTAATTCAGAGTAGAAACTATGTTCATGTTATTTAGATCACTGCCCTTCTTAATAGACATAATATAAGACGCACAACCGCTTGTAAAGGTTTTTGTAAACACTATCTTACCTTCCTGTACTGTAATGCCAAAAGATAGTTGAGCGCAGACGTGACCTGTAGTTCGACTCTAAATATAACTGTACTGTAACCGTAAACCAAATGACCTATGGTCTGTCCCTGATCAGCATGTACCTACCGCAATTCATGTTTGTGCAGAGTGATGCAGTCAGCTGCCTGCATACTTGCGTTTCTCATCATGTATGAACTGAAGCGGATGACTTTTAACTCATCCCCACCATTCACATCTAGGAATAACAGAGTACTGTAGAGGGAATGCTCCATTCTTGTCCCATGGATACATTAATTTGTTTTGGAGGAAAGTAAACAAACTTTCATATAACAGATGATGAATAAATGCATCAGTCGAAGGCATCATATGATGGAAATACATTATTAAATGGACCCTGCTGGAGTTCTTCCTACTTTCTCTATCCCCATCTGTTTGGAGAGTGCATTCTTGTACAAAGCCTCTCTCCCCTGGAAAACCGACTGTCAAATAAATAATGCAGCATTCACGAATTACGCTGACATTTCACTTCATTCATATCTCTTTCTGGTGGGGAGTCGAGTCTCTCACTCTTAAATGAGATGTGTCTACATTGCCTGTTTTTGTTGCTCGGTTTAAAGTGACTAGCAGAGATACAGTATCACCCACATGGCGGCCTTGAAGCACATTTGTTTAAGTTGGTTAAACGCAGAAAATCATGTTTGCGGTGAACAGCATTAAGAGAATGCAACATCTGTGCTGTGAAGTAGTTTGGTGTTTAAAGAACACCATGTTGTTCCTTTTCAAACAAATGATATTCCCTCACTCTCATCAATGTGCTTGCGCTGCGTTAATTAATAAATTGCTAATTCTTTCATCCCACTCCATTTCACTGCTTAGCCTCTAAAGCACTTCTTACGTGATTGTTCTATATTAAAGAAACATTATCATGGGATTCACATTTCGACCTTCATTACTTGTAATTGTGTTACTATAAAAGTTTGTTAATTCCACTTTCACTCAAGTAAAGAACTAATGAAAACTTAAGATACATTCTACTGACTCAGTGTGTACTGTCTGTAGACGCACAGGCTGCTTCTAATTCACTCACTGTGTCTTCTTTGTCGATTAGGAGTCTGGCTTACAACAACCTTGAGACGCTGCCTAAAGATGTTTTCAAGGGCATGGATGCTTTGACTAAAGTGTGAGTCTCCAGATCCTGTATATTCATAGTAACGGATCCTCAAAAGCAATCATATAATATGTATGTTTTATTCATGTGAGAGTAATGGTGAGCGCAAAGAGGGATTCGACAGGAGGGTGGGGCTAAGGTGAAGCCAGGAAAGGACTTTAAATGTTGTATCAAATCTTCCCTCTTTTTTAATTGTGTGGTTTTAAAAATATACACCATTTGGTTGTGTTGGCTGAGTTAAAAAAGGAAAGGAGAGGAATCCCCGCATGAGTCAGGGCAGCATAATGAAAAGGATAAGAAGTCAGAATAAACAGAGGCATCTAATAAGAGATGGTGGAAGAAGGTATTCCTAGATGAAAATGAAAAAAAAAGAGAGAAGGAAGACCAAGATCTATTCGGGGTTGCGATGCCAAAATGTCCATGTAAAAAAACGGTAATTACGGAGAAAAGAACTGGATCCTGGTTTTGGTCACACTACAGCAATTTTAATTAATACAGGCTACAGTGGGTGGAGGTGTCTTTGGATTCGGTACACACTATCAAGGTCAGCAGATAATCATGTGAGAGTGGGTAACAAGCTGAGACTACTCAGGAAATAGGCTTTGGTAAGTTGAAGGCAAACTGCAACCAAGCAAGGGGAAATACAGAAGACAGTAAGCAGAGACTGATTAGGGATTGGAAATAAGAACTGTCACATGTATATAACCTTTACTACATACTGTACATTTACTGTAGTAAATGTTTGAAATGTGTATGTATCATGCAAATTTATTTGATCTAATAACTGTATTCCATGTGTTTCAATCATGCCTGTAGGGATCTACGCGGCAACAACCTGATATGTGACTGTAAGCTGAAGTGGCTGGTAGAGTGGATGCACAACACAAATGCCACCCTGGACCAGATCTACTGCAGCGGTCCACCTAGTCAACAGGGGAAGAAAATCAATGACCTGCTGCCACACTCTTTTGACTGCATCACAGCAGGTATCATATTTCCTGTGTTCATCCCTCTTGCTCTAGACGAATCACATGAACCACAACTCTCTGTGCCCAGAGATAAGTCTCCTTCCTGTCCCCATTAACTATTCCATTACTGAGAAAAACAGGCTGCAATAACATCTGTTCATGAAAGTATAAGTCAATGTGGAAAAACTGTTTGACGATAAAGGACAGAATTCATTGACATATCGTACTTTGCAGAGTTTGCCTCCTATCAGTCGCTGAAGTTCGAGTCCATTTCAGTGGAGGCCTTCACCTTTGGTAAAGATCAGTATGTTGTATTTGCTCAACCTTTTGCTGGAACATGCAGCTTCCTGGAGTGGGATCATGTTGAGATGACCTTCAGACACTATGACAACATTGAAAGTAAGTGTAAAGAGTCATCAGTGTTGTTGAGCAATTCTGCGTAACTGTCACTGTCACCTTAGAGGGCTTAGGTGAAATTGTTAATGGGGCAGAAGTGAAAAGTACAGGTATGATAATAATAAACAAATTGTATAATGTCTGTGTAATAAGGTGCTCTCAAAACTAATGCTTCTTACGTCCTTACTCTAATACTGATGTGTTTCCTTTTCTTTAATCCTGCTTAAGGCACTTCCACTGTTGTCTGCAAGCCCATGGTGATCAACAACCACCTCTTTGTCATAGTGGCACAGTTGTTCGGGGGCTCACACATTTACAAACGTGACACCTCCGCCAACAAGTTCATCAAGATCCAGGACATTGACATCCTGAAGATCCGTAAACCCAACGACATCGAGACCTTCATGACCGATGGAGAGTCATTTTTTGTCATTGCTGACAGCTCTAAGGTTGCATGTTTTCTCCTTCTACAATACACACAGTACTTGAGTATAAGCAAACCTTCGGTTACTGATACCTAAGTGTAAAGTACATTGTTTTTTTACCTTTCAGTATTCTTGTTAGTCTAACCAGTATCCATAATGCTACTTACTACATCACTACTCTTCTCACCATGTCAACCACGTCTGCTTCTGCTGATTGCCCTGGCAAATGTTTGCACCAACATATGCTCGGAGACACATCCAGACTACACACACTCACACACATCTTTGGCCCCATATTGTAGATATTGTTCTTTTTTTAACTAATTATTACGTACAAAGTTACAGATCCTTTGAATAAAGGTGACCTCCATCCTGTTTGTTCTTCTTATAGGCTGGCTCAACAACGGTTTACAAATGGAATGGCAATGGCTTCTACTCCCACCAGTCACTCCACCCGTGGTACCGGGACACAGACGTTGAATATTTGGAGATCGCCAACAAACCCCATCTGATCTTGTCCAGCAGCTCCCAGAGGCCTGTTGTGTATCAGTGGAACAGGAGCCAGAAACAGTTTGACCGCAGGACTGACATACCGGATATGGAGGACGTCTTCTCCGTCAAACACTTTCGAGTCAAAGGTGAGAGCTGCAGCTTGTCAAGCAACACACGCACACACACAAACAGTTTATCACTCAAGCACTGAACACAAAGTAATTAAGAGCACTCTTTAATCATTTATTGTTACAGTAGCTGGTTTGAGTGAGTTTTTAATAACCCAGCAATGACATCAGACACACAGTACAAGTAATCAAGACTATTTGATGCAGCGATTGATCCAGTGCCAACACTCCCTTTAAAGCACTTTCGTAAATAAAAAAAAATGTAATAAAAACCTTTATGACTCTTCCGTTAAGTGTTGCTATTTAGTTCCTCATTGCAGCATGTCGTAGGCATTTTGAAGGTCATAAGAAGCAGAGTCACTGTTCACTGCTGTAAGATCTGCCCCTAGATCATTACTGTGTGATTATGTATGTCTATGGTCTCTTTTTGAACTCATCTAGTAGGAACTCTTTGAAATATAGTTGTTGATATCAAGATGTGAAGTATTTGGACTCCCATATTATGTTTTTTGTGATTGTTCCCATTTGAGATTCAGATTTAGATGCTGAATGTGTAAACAGTCCCTTGAATCTTTGTCCTTTTCAAAGGTGATCTGTTCATATGCTTGACAAGATTCATTGGGGACTCCAAGGTGATGCGCTGGGACGGTGCCATGTTCAAGGAGGTCCAGACATTTCCTTCCCGTGGCACCATGGTGTTCCAGCCTGTCTCCATCGGCAACTGGCAGTACGCCATCTTGGGCAGCGATTATTCACTGACGCAGGTCTACCAATGGGACACCAAGAGGGGCCAGTTTGTCCCATCTCAAGAGCTGAATATCCAGGCACCTCGAGCATTTTCTCTAGTTTCCATTGACGACCGGGTGTTCCTTCTCTCGTCCAGCTTCAAGGGAAAAACACAGATATATGAGCACCTCATGATAGATTTGAGCAATTGAACCCTATTAAAAATTCAGGACAAATGGTGCACACTAACATTCAAATGTTTTCTTCTGTGATTAGAATCCACCAGCAATTCCCACCTCACTTAAAAAAAAGTGTGTTTCAAGCAGAAGCTCTAACTATTTAAGAGAAATGGAATTCATTATTATGGTTGTGACATAATTTCAGTAACACTAAAAATAAATTCTCATCTTGATGCCCTACTATTTGGGAATGCCTTATTCTCTATTTGAAAGATGAACCTTTCAGTCCTTCAGGAAAACCAAGCAATTACTGCTGTTGTGACAGATGTATGTTATTCAGCCCTGTATTTTCTATTGCAGGAATTTTGATTGGGATTTTGGTAATTCTGATGGCCATGTTATAGTCGCGTGAAATTATGAAATATTTCTTGAGAAAATTATGCAAAATAAGTCAAAATTTGTTCTTTAATTTTAGTTTCCATTAACTCAACAAGACATTTGACTAAAATTAACATATTAACTAACGAGTTTGGGTGTAGCTATGAGCGACAATGAGTGGTGTGGATGTTTTATTAACAGTGGGGTTAGCCATGTAGAATTATCTCATCTAAACTTTACTATACTGCAGTTGACTAGATGGGGGCTTCTTTAGTTTTGGTGATTGTGGGGAGTCCCAGACATTTAAATCTTACAAAGATGTATTGTTGAATCTCTTAATTGAGACAGTCTGAGGGGTTAGGTAGCTCGTAGAAGATTCGCCATCTCTTAATAATGCTGTCTGTGACTCTATTTTTACTAATTTAAATCCAATCTGAGTTTAATATTCAATAGCAGCAGTGTAATTAGAAACGAAGCTAGAGTACAAACTGGTCCTGATCACTATGTCCAATCTCTCAGTACAATTTGGAAGCCAGTCAACATGTGTTCCATCAGTCTTCTGGATTTACTTTACGCATAAAGTCGTGACCCTAGTACATGAAGTGAAGAATGTACTATACACAGAATCAACTAAACACTCAGACACTGAAATGTCAGTTCTGTCCACCTTTAGGTAAGCAAGACCGTATAGATGATACAGATGCTCATAGTGTCGATTCCTGATGAATGACTCGCTAGAAGCGTCCCACTGTGTCACCCGGCGCTCTCTCTTTCACTGCACTCTTGCCCCTTTTCTCCCTCGTCGACAAAGCCATTGTTGTCTCGTCAACTAAAAGCCAACCACTGTGCAGCACCTATTACCTGTGCTTTCACATGGTACTCTTATTCTGACACAAAAGCATATTGATGCAAACTTCACTGACAACAATTTGCCAAATATAATGTTTACGTTTTTTTTTTTTGCAAAACTGTGTAAAGTAATTTATATATTGCTTTTGTATGTAGGGGGACCACACTCAGCGTTTTATTTTTAGATATAGATTGAGTTTTAAACGTGGGTAAACTCTTTAAATGCTGGGTAACATCCAACGTCTCCAAAATAGTTTAGACTTACTTGCTGTGTCAGTTTATTCTAGTTAGGTAAGGATAAAGGATAATAGCTATTCCTTTGTCATCTCGCTCATTGTATTTTATGTACAGTAGTAATAAAATACTAAAACAACTTACTTTTATAGTGGTGGTTTATTTACGCTTAGAAAAATGTTTTCCCATACCTCACATGTGGATCTGAGCAGGGATCAATCATATGTCATTCTACTCAAAACAGTAATAGTCTTTCCTATCAGTTGTTGATAAGGACAGAAAACAAGCCGCCTCTGGAGTTGATATTTAAAGGGATTTTCCTAGGAGTTGTTGTGCATGCACTGATATAAAATCATAAGATAAAATGTTTCAGAGAGTGTGGTGCTAAATAAATGGCTTTATATAATTCATAATGAAAGCATTAATGCCTCCTATCAGCTTCACCCAAAACAAAATTCATAGAGGTCAATCTGAGTCTCCCATGAGTTACATCCCAACTACAATTCACAGTTGTGATAATGATTTTCAGTTGAAAGTCTTAACTGTAACACGCAACACCTCGTCAAAATGTCACTACGCTTTTACGTTGTCGTGTAGTCGTAATGCAAAGACGTCATTTTGAGCCGGGTTTTGATTGGTTGAAGCCCAGCTCCCCGTGCGAGGGGCGTAACGTTTGGTATTAGTTTTAGAGCCGACAGACTTGGCTGAGTTCAGTTCTGCCACCCTGTGGGTGAAGCAACCACCGCATGGGAGTTTCTATCCCGCCATCAAGGTTAGTCATTAACCTTGTCTCAGTGACTCGGGGCAGTGGAGAAGGCGCACAGTCCTCTGCGCGAGGCATGCTGCCGCTCCGCCGTCACATCTCACCATGGGCGACAGGAACCACTGCGCACGCGAGCGGGCTTCATCCGTAGGCGACGAGGTCACCGTGGTGTTCCACAAAGTGGACGGCCGCGGCGGAAACAGCTGCGAGGACGACGACGACGACGACCGTGGCGACGAGGAGCGAACACGGGAGACGGTTCACTTGCAAAGCAACTGTCACGCGTCCTATAGTTGCGATGAAGATGATGCTGAGGAACCGCGAGGCAGAGCGCTGTGCCCGCCGGCGTTTTGCGTCAGAGGTAACGTTAGATGAGCTCAAACACGCGTTTCAGCGGAGGTATAACAAACATCAGTGTCGCATGTTAACGAACTTGGGGATAGATGAAGATGCAGAAAAGCCTACGAGGAGCCAACTGGCTCATGATGTCCCGGCGCACGCTCACGTTATACAACCGTGTAACGTCACATCAGTCATTTCTCGGTGATGTCACGTGTAGGTTATAACGTTTGTAACGGGGGTGTAGCAGTTACATAGAAAAACATCACAGCTAATGCCACCTTAAATGTATGCGCATTTGGGTTTTTTTATGTTTGCAAGAATGACGTAATTTCAGAATATGCTTGCGTCACAGACTAAAGTGACCTTCATATGTACAGAGCGGGCTTTTTTTGTTGAAAAGATGTTTTATGACTTTTATTGTTTCAGTATTGCTGGTAGAGGGACTTATGGAGAGTAATGTCTTTATTTCCGTTTTTCCTAATAATTACAACGTTAATGGCTAGAATATGGACAGCATTAAACGTGTAGTCACTCCTTGATGAAAACTAATCGACTGCTGTAATGCAGCTTAGAGTGGATGACTGTGCAGTTTTACAGTATGAAGGCCAATAAACCTGTGTGCTTGTAGAATATTACACTACAGATAAATCCTTGATTTGAATTTCAGTACAGTGATATTGATCTCAGTAATAAATCTCTGGTTTGAAAGAAAGGGCCAACATCAAAATAGTGGTGAAACTATTGTAGGATTTTTCCATTGAGAGAAACCTGTATGTGGAAGAAGTGTACAAGGAAATGAGAAACATATTCTCAGTGATAAAATGACAATGCGAAGGAGAAAGACAATCCTTCATTCATTGTTACACACACAATTGGACTTTGTCCAGCTATTCACACTCCAAAAGATTAATATTGTTTAAAATTTTTTTTTCCATAGAGTCTGAATTTTAGTCCTGAAATTAGACTTAACAGTAATTCATTAGTAAAATTATGGAGTGATGAATTAATATTTTTGTGCTTATGTCTATCATTTTGTTTAAGTCAATAATTTCAAGTAAATGCTCCTAACACTAACAGAATTGAGTGGATTACTACAATACTCATTCAGTAACTTAACAACCACCAATTTGTATTAGGCAATATAGTGAAGTTAAAAGTACAGCACAATACAGCCCCTCTGGCTAAATCATGAACACACTGTTCTTACTACAGTTTTTGGAAACCTGAGTTAAGTCTCAGATGCCACACTAAGGCCTGGCTACTGCCCACTGCTCACTGAATCAGGAAATCACCTAAATAGACTCTGTATGACCAAGTGAGCCATGCTCTCAAAAAGCAGCCATGCTCTAAAGAAATTCAATAACAAATGAGAAACAAAGTAAATGACAGGTTTCAGTCTGAAAAGGATTACGAAGCCCTTTCTAAGGCTCTGGGACTCCAGCGAATGGTAGGCTGACCTACCACAGTTACTCCAAGAACGTGACTACTCATTTAGAAGATCATAAAATAAACCAGAACAACATCTAAACAACTGCAGACCTCACAAGCTGGGCAGAAATAAATGGGGGAGTTTTAAAGTGAAAACACTGCTAACATACATAATGGTGTGAATCCTTTCAGTGTGACATCTTCAGAAAGGGGGCAAATAAAGATCCTGAGTTACCTTAGGTTGAAAGGTAGTCTCCACAGTTTATTGTTGTAAAGGCAGGGTCTGCAAACACTACACCGCTGTCTTTCGGAGATCTTTTGTTTGTGGCTTTTGCAACTGAATTTTTCCCCAGGTCATGTGGAGTTCAATGGCATATTCTCAGTTTCACTGCTCCAGCTTACCCCTACTGGTTCAACAATAAAATGATACCATATGCTCCCCTTCTCTCTTACTTTCCTGCAAAATTCACCCCCCGTCCCCACTCCTTGTTCTTTGACTCTCACCATTTATCCTTTATTCACAGGTGAAGGAAAACCGAAGCCTTGTCCCGGTCTAGGTCTATTCTTTGTTTTCATGTCTGCAGTTTTCTTCTCCATCAATGGTCTTTTGGTGAAAACCATCCAGGGACTCCATGCCATAGAGATCAGCGCCATACGCTGCTTCTTCCAGATGCTCTTTATTATTCCGTTACTCATCTACCACAAGTAAGCGTGATGCAAAATCTCGTGCATTAAGTTCACGTTACATTATTACAGTTATAGTTGCATTTCAAAACAGTCTTTCTTTCAAATGAGCTATTTATATGGATATATGGACATATAAAGCTATTTAGATGGACATTTAAAGCTATATATATAAAAAGATATTGACACAATGTGTTTTTACAGTGTAGGGAAGGATTAGTGTAATAGGTTCCCATACAAAATAATACACTCAGAAATGCTTTCATTAAGGGCCAACGCTTCTTTACAATCTTATCTTAGAGTCATAGAAACGTGTGAATGTTTTAAAGATAATGTCCAGAAACCATCCCTCTCCCAAACACAATCAAGAAACATAAAGAATCTAGATGAAATAAGTACAAAGAGAATGTACATGAGTAAGAGGTACAGTATATGAAGTATATAGACAAAAAAATATTTTTCTTTCTGTTCATTTATTTCCACAGCTTGTTTTGATTCACTTAGCATTAGGATGTCAAACCTTACTTTGCTACTAAGAATTAAAATTGAACTGAATTTTGAAAGATCATCAACATTACTTTTCATGCATCATTCCTTGCATTACATTATTTAATCATCAGACATCTGGATCTCATTGTTTTGTTTTTCTTTCAGCCCTGTCCCATCATCACTGTCATTTCCACGTTATCTAAATCTAGCTTATCTATCTACTATCAAACCATCCAATCATTATTTGTCTCTTAGTGCACCTAACCACCAGTTTTACAGTCGTCACGTTCTAAAACCTTTTTCCTCTCATCCATTCAGTCATCTGTCCATCCATTCATCCATCATCCTCATGTCTCTGCTCCTCCAGGACAGGTTTCCTCGGTCCCAGAGATAAACGTATATATCTGGTGCTTCGTGGTTTCGTTGGTTCCAGTACTATGATCCTGCTCTTCTATGCCATTCAGCAGATGCCACTAGCAGATGCCACTGTGATCATGTTCAGGTGAGATGCAGGAACGTAATTGAATATTGATTAGTGGAGATTATACTAACACTACGGATAGATCCTCATTCTCATTATTTTCTCTTCCTCATGTCTTCATATTACTTTTCAACCTTTTCTTATTCACCCATATGCTGCCTGTACACAATGCCACATTTTTCACCTCTTTTCGTGCAGGTACCTTACATTATTTAACCATAAGCAAACATTTCATACATTTTCACAAGTTTTATCAGTACGTGTCTCAGCCTTTGTTCAATGAAAGCCTGTCTTCCATTGTCCATTCACTCCTCAGTAATCCAGTCTTTACCGCAATCCTGGCGTGGATCTTCTTAAAGGAGCGATGTACTTTTTGGGATTGTGTCTTCACTGTTTTTGCCCTCACCGGAGTCATCCTCATCGCACGGCCACCATTCCTGTTTGGTGATGGTGTCCCTGGCATTGAGGACAACTACACTAACCACATCAAGGGGACCATTTCTGCCTTTGCAGGTGATATATAAGCAATACTCAATCAAACATTACATTTCATTTTTTAAAGGTTCCTCAGGTTTGTTTGGTTTGCTCTCTATTTTTGTTTTTCTTTAAACTAAAAGTTCAAATGTGAAAGCGTACACTATGCCATGCTGCTGTAATGTACTATGTGCTTTCTCAAATCTTTCTCAAAACCCACAAAAGGTTTAAGACATAATTATGAAATTTGAGCATATTTTTTTGTTATTAATTTGTTAAATTTTTTTCATTTAGCCTCATATATATATATATATGTGTGTGTGTGTGTTTTTTTTCTAGGAGCAATTTCTGCTGCCTTTACATTTATTATCCTACGCAAGATGGGGAAAAGTGTCCATTACTTCCTTTCTGTGTGGTACTATGCTGTCGTTGGTTTCATCCAATGCGTCATCATCGTTTTCGTCCTTGGGGAATGGAAAATCCCATTCTGCGGCCAGGATCGCTGGATGCTGATTTTGATACCTGTCTCGGGAATTGTTGGCCAGACCTTTCTCATTAAGGCCCTGCAGATTGAGAAGACTGGACCTGTGGCCCTGATGAGGGCTGTCGATGTATTGCTGGCATTCATCCTTCAATTTATTTTTTTTAACCGTAAACCGACCTTGTGGAGCCTTGGTGGGGCGGTATGCGTAGTGTTGAGCACCAGTGGAATAGCAATTAGGAAGTGGTACAGCAGCGCTCGCAAGAACCGAGAAGGAGTCAGAGAACACTAACTATTACTATTCATTATGTTAGAAATATCAAATGGTATCAGTTATAAGCTTCTGAGAGTTTTAAATCAACCCATCCGTAGATGTTGATTCCTTAGAGTCAACGTGTGTCGTTTATTTTTATGCATTTATTTGTGTGTAAATGAACACTATATAGGAAAACTGGTATATGCTGCCCCCAATTTTATCCTGCTCCTGGAAGCCTATGAGTTTTCTTGTTTCCTCTGCTTCCAAACTGTGCGTAGCATAAATTGTGCTAAAGGTTTACCTTAATGAAATAGCTCCAATGAAATAGCCAAAAAGTGGGGTTTAGTGTACTAGAAAAAGTACACAAATTCGATACTCGGGTATTTGCGTAGACAAATACCACCTAACATGGCACTCCTGGTGTACCAAACAAAGTGTATTGCTGATGTTATCTTATTGTGGTATGTGCTAGTCACTATTCGAATGTTATATCCGTGGTGCTGACAATCCAACTGACATCACTGTGTTATCCGTAATACGTACACGCATGTAATGCAGACTAAAAGAGCAGTAAGCAGCACCTAAACACGACATTCATAAACCCATGGTAAATATGTCTGGAGCTGTAGAAAATTCAGACACAAAATCTTTAACTCAGGGATTTAACCCATGTTTACACTGCCCAGGTCTGAATTACACCTTAATCTTCTCCATGAAAAACTTCTTCTATTGTGTAAGAAGAACTTGTGATCAAATACTTTTTCACTCTAGCTTTTTTCTGACATGTTGAAATCTATCTCATATGATCAAATCCTCTGTTTTATTTCATCTCCTAACATATTTGACGTGCCTTAAGGAGAGACCTTTAATCTACAGCTTCCCTTCGTGGAGCTGCTCAGTAACCAGCAGCTTGAACAGGCCAACTCTCAGGTGTGATCGTGCATGTGAATATAAACGTGAAGATCTTAGGACCAGGGACCTGAGATGACCCCTTATCCTAGAGCTAAAACATCCAGTTAGTGTTATCAAACCGAAAGAATCTATTTGCTGTGTAGTGTGATGGGATTTTTACACTTTGTCTACGCTGGAGGCTGGAAAAGGTGCAAGTAACTTGCCACTATAGTTCAATTGATGAAGTGATCTTACAAACAGGTTCCATGTCCAAGTAGCAAAATGAAGGTATTGTTTGTAGGTAAACCCAACGTACCCTCGTGACAACTTTTTTTCTCTTCTTTAAGAAGTAAAACATGGATTCCATAGGGAATATAAAGAGGGTAGGTAGGGCATGGCACAGTGTCACGTGTGAAAGCTTTAATAATGCAATTCTTAGTTTTCTATGATGGTGGAGGTACTCTCTTATCTGGGGTTTCATCTCAGCCTTAGACAAACTTTATGCAAGAAGCCATTAAGCTCATTAGGATTGTCCTGAAATGAGGTTTTTACAAACATCACTGTGTTCAGAAGCTAATTTGACATTTCTTTTTTTGATTTGCTTTGACGTTTCTCTTTATTTCTGAAAATATGAGTTTAGTTGACTTGAATGCTGGTAGCAAACGCACAATATGTTATATTCCATCAAATGGTTAAGTTTCACAGTACCTATAAGCCTTACACATCAACGAAAGCTGTATTTGTGGTTTGAAATGATGCTTTAATGGTTTTTATTTTACCATCCATGTGATGTATTACATCAGCAAACTCTGTAAGAGGTCTATGTTTCTGCATAGTGATGTATATTAGTTATTATGATTTGAGAATAAATTATTTATGAGTTTATGAATGTTGTGTGTTGGGTTGATATAAATCATGTCATAGAAAAAACTAGAACTTGTGGAACAGATCCTGTGTGAGTGTGTCTCTAATTTCATCGTTGTCCCAGAGGCTGTAGCTCTATTAGTAACTCAGCAGGTGACGATGGTACAAACTAGGCTACCCTTTTTGCAAACCACTGAGTCAGGCAGCTGTTCCCACAGGGGCTCAGAACAGTACCTAACTAATTAGACTGTAGTCCGTGTGTGTGTGTCTGTCTGTGAGCTCAACACAGATTTCTGAAATGCCTTTGTATATTTTCCTTTTATTTATTAAAAAAACTCCGTCATGAAGCGTCACATGCATTCAGACACGGCTGTGTCAGACACAATGCAGCCCATTTCTTAGTAAATAGAGGCTCATACCTTCCACAGAGGACTAACTGCATACAGATGGTGTTGTAACCGTTATGCTGGGTCTAAGCATGGTTGTAAGGTAATTCCTTTGCTGGGCACTCGGCTAAGTGAAGTGTGAAAAGCCTGAATTAGAACAAAGTAGCTCTTTGTTGCAGGGTAGAATGACTTAGGGCTAGAAGTGTCCTGTATGAGAATTAATACCAGTTTTTTGGCTTCCACCCACACTGAACAATTTTATTTTATTAGTTTCAGTTTCACCATCATTTGCTATACAGTGCTATCATATTTGCAATATCAGCTGTTATGATAGTTCTACCATAACTAGTACTGTTATTATCATTATCATGAGGCCTGTGCAATAACTCCCTGCAGGTGTAATGTGCGATATGTGACAGCAGGGGACAGCAGAGGTCACAAAAGTAAAAGGGATGCAATTTCACCTGCCCTGAAACTCCAATAGATGTATGGTGAAACATTTAGGTCTGTGTTTCTGATCAGAGTGCTTTTCATATGTGAAGTGTAAGGGACACGCAGTGGTTGGATAGTTTATAAAAACACAAAAAGCGAAAGATGAAAGGTGGGGCCAGTTCTCTAGTTTAAAGGGTGAAAGGCTTTCTCCTTGATTATAGGTGGTCAAAGTGAAGACAAGATGGGCCGTTTTAACTGTATAATTTTATCAACTGCAGTGATGCTTTCATCAGATAAAATGTCACAATAATGACAGGTTTGCTAAGAAGAAACGTTACAAAGCTTACAGTTACATTTAAGTGTCAGACAGGACGTGGAGGTGCGTAAGGCGCCCTCCTTTTTTTTTAATCAGCGATTTGGGGATTTCCAAAAGTCTGCGCGCTCTTGGATGCAACTGGGGTGTTGCACATTCCTGCGGGATCGCATAAGAGTTCCCAACAGTGCGGGGGTTGGAAAATAATTTTCCAGGTTGAAATTATCGCATTTATTGGCAATGAAACTGAAAAGAGTGTTTCCCCCAAGCACGTGCTGTCCCTGGGGCGGGAGGGGGGGCGGAGCGGCGGTGCGTTCACAGGAGCCTTATTAAATGTGTGTCAGGAGGGAGAACCTTGTTGTTGGGTAGCCTACTCGAACAGTCAAGGTTGCCACCATATAGAACTGTAAAAAAGTTGTAGACTCTAGAGCCGGAGTCTATTGTTTCTGTAATTTTCCCTTTGCTCATTACGCCGCGCTAAAAAAACATAAACATTTTTTTGTTTTTCATGAGAAAAGACAATGTACAGCACGCACTGGGTAAAGTGGAGGGCTGGCTGTGGTGAGAAGCTGTTGCCAGACATTCCAATGAAGTGACACACATACACACACTGTGCCACAGCCAAAGCCGCAGTTATTGTCCTTCTGTCCACAGCTACTGACAGAAGCTGATGCTGCCTTTGCGGGGTGTTAGAAATTCTGCAATTTGTCTTACATTATAAAACATTCATGATAAACATAGTTACATTGCTTACTGGCCACTTTATTAGGCACACCTATACAATTAATTCTACTATTGCAAGATAAATCATCAGAAAGTCTTCTACTACTATACGTTTTACCATAGTGGAAGGTCAAGTCATATAATCAGTCATAAGTCATGTAAGACTTGAGAAAGCCCGCTGGAAAAGTCCAGTTGCTTTGGATAAAACCTTTTTGAGATAACCATGACCTGGATGACTGAGAACCTCTCAGATGTTAAGTCATATAAGAGTGGATCACTCTAAGGGTGTTCTGTTATGTTCTTCCCTCCTCATTTGTGTAAACAGGGTTTGCATGAACCCAGAGGACCTTGAGGTTTGATTAGCGTTGGACTACAGCAGTAGGTAATAGCAGCCTTCTCTTTTTCAGTGTAGAAAGCTGAAGATGTGAATAAAATATTGTTTCTTGCATGCCTACACTTAACAAAAGTGTAAACGTAATGCATATGCAAACCCAATATATATGACCCATGTGTCTTAGTGTTTACACATTAAAATGAATTATATATTTAATTTAGCATTCTAAATTCATTCTAAAAAAATGGATATAGAAAAGCCTGAAGACATGACTCTTAAATGTCGTATTTTTCCCTCAGCACGTGAAGGCACCACAGCAGAGCGAGCGGTTTCTCCGCGCACGAGCCGCATCAACTGTCGAGTAATGAGTGGCGCGAGGAGCCGACGAAGACGCAGCGCAGCATGTGTTACGGAGTTTCGGCGGATGCTAAGTGTAAGGTGACAGCGCTGCCGTGTGAGTTTGGGCCACAGCGGGGCATGCGAGCACACGCTGAGAAAGTGGGTTCGAGGAGTTGTTTGGCTCGGGAGTTAGTTAGTTTGTGCCGGAGAGGAGCTCGCGTCGGACGTAGCGTCAGTGCGTTTTAGCTTTCACTCAGGTTTTCGTCGGGGCTCACAGAGGAGCGAAGGTGAGGTCAGGTCGTTGTCTTGTGAAAGTGAAATCATCTTCTCCGTAACTGCGGCTTGAAGCTCGGTTGAAGTGTGTGAAGCTGTATCACTGTGCAGGTTGTTTTGCGTTGATTCAACCAAAGCTTTTTCTCCTCCTAAAGTACGTGTGCACGCTCGTATGCCAGTATTTTCCTTACGTTTGACAGGTCAGATAGGATAATTGTTTTCCTAGATATCCCGGGGGAATGATCTTTTAACAAGTGTCCATCTGATGCTGCAGCCCGAGTTGCTTTCGAGTAACGACATTATAATCATTTCCAAATGAAAGCGAATGGAAATGAACGGGCAGTTAGATTAATCGGATCCAGACCACAATCCGTTTAGTTAGGAACATGCTGCTTACTAAGGCGAATACAGTCCACATGGCTGTTTGACACACAGCAGCATGTTTCTCAAAGTGAAAACGACTATTTGTAAATGAATGAAGATATGTGTGTATATAAGTGTGTTTATAAACATATTCTTATTTTTATTAGTCACTGGTGCTCCCAGATTGTGTCATGCTGAGAGAGCAGGTGTGGTGATGCTCTCAGATAGAAATCTGGAACAGGCAGCATGGGAGACTGGTTGGACTAGTTGTTCTTAAACTTATTCATCTTGTCATCTGTACATCCTGACTTGCAGCAAACCGCCTCTGTGACATCTGAGTTTGTTAAGCGTGTGGCGTGGAAGGAGTGTTAATTGCTGCCATAACTGAGTGAAAAGTGAAGGTAGTTGTGGCATTCGCCGCCTGTGCCACATGCTTATCAGGCTTCTGCTGCTGCTGCACTGGTGCCCCGAGGAGTTTTTTGTAAACAAACCTAATTTAATCATATTATCTTTCCGTTGAGTGCTTCTAAACAAAAATGCATTGTGTGAATATATAAAGTTGATCAGATATGTTGACCTCTGTTAGTTTGAATTCTTTTAATGCTGGTCACTAACGCACTCTGTTCTTCTTCTTCCTCTGTTTTTTTTTACTAGATGATTCATATAAGTATAATGGCAGGAATGTGTATTGCGTTGTCGACATACTAAGGAGTATTTGTGCACCTTTGTGCTTGTGTGTAGCACAAACAAAGGAAGGGCCCATTTGTAGAAAAACTGCACCAAACCTTTACTGCTTAACAAACCTTCACAGGTTACAATTAAGCCTGTTCTGGGAAGTCTTTGCTCCACCCAACAAAGATTTTGGCTTCTGGTTTGAAACCATGCTTTCATTTTGGATTAGTTTCTGATTAGATTTTTTTAATTGTATTTTTAGTTGTCTGGGAAAACACTATAACTCACTTTATCTGAATATTCTAGTCAGTAGAAATAATAGCTGATTCAGAATAGTATATCAGCTGTGGCCCCCGTCACTTTGATTGACTGGCCAGCTCAGCAAGTCAGTGCACCAACCAATAGACCAAGGCCGGACAGTGGCAGTGCCATTTTCAGCTTCCTCAGTTAGATGTAAAAATCACCTACTACTGCCTCCTACTGGTATGGAGATTTATTTGCAGATGGCCATTGACTGTAGCTCTTTGCAGTTTGTTCAAATGCCACTATTTGGCACAGACAAAGGTGATGTCTCCTTGCACCAGTACTTTGGTGTTGGCTTGGTGTGTCTCTGCTCTAACACTGGAAGGACCAGGCTGCAGCTGGTTGTAGCAGAGCTGGGAGAGGGACGGTTAAAGCGACTCTTTAGATTAATTCCAAGTTGTATGCTACCGCTAGTTTGATTACGAAAAGGCATATTGTATGGTTAAGTGGCTTATTGAGGTCTTGATTGTAATTCGGCTGTGGCCTACGTAGTGTGATTGCCATATGCTTACATAATGTTTAGTCTACTGCCAGTGAATATATATATGCGCTAAAAAAGAAAAAAGTTGAGTTACTGCACAGACCATTTATTCTAAGCAGGGGTATGGCCACAGTTCAGGTTTTGCACCTAAGCATCATTTCTACTGCCGTGAGCAACCCTCCCTATGACTCCTTCTGTTGTTACACAAGTGCACACAGACACAGACAGAGGGTCTCATTCCGATCTATTCTACAAGTTCAGCAGTCTAGCTCGCTCGAGTACTCTTCTGTTCGCTTTTGTTATTTAGTATATGTGCACATACGCCAGCATTACACGCGCCAGCATTCAGTACCAGATACACACACACACACACTCTCACACATAGAGCCTCTCTCTTCCTAAGCAGTTTCCACTGGCGTCTCTCTCTGCCCTGCCCTCTAATCAAAGCCATATGTTCCCCAGATCCCTTGCATGAAACGTCTGTTCTGTGTACAGCACTGTTCTCAGTGTAACCAGCTCCTCAAGTTTTCAGTGGCAGAGTCAGTCAGAGTCCTTTTAACTTTGTCTGATTCTGTTGCTGTCAGTGTGTCCCTGTAGTGATAAAAGCCAGTTATCTCTTGTATTCCTGTGTAGTTAATTCAGTATTTATGAGATTCCCTGGCAGCTGGTTTAGTGAAATCTTCAATATTTAAAGACATTTCAGCACTTAAACTTCATCCCTCCTGACAGATCAAAGTGTCCAGGATTGTAAGGATGGCTGTTCACACATTGCCTCCGCCGATGAAGTGCCAGTTATGGTTAATAAAAGAAAACGAAAAAACACGCTTCAAAAGACCATTGTGCAGCCATTCAACTAAGAACCATGAATTATTATCAATATAATCCAAACTCCTGTTAAGTGGAGACCCACCAGAAATGTGACTAATGCTTGTGTTTAGTTTAACAGCCTTCAGACGGCTGGTGCTTTAAATTTTCATAATAAGAAGTGTGCCATGCTGTTTGTCTGGTTGTGGATAAAAGTTCCATTCCGCTGAGTTTTCCTCACTGAGGTCTAGAGCCAGGCAGATGGAAATCCGTCAGTGTTCCATCACGTCTTCTTCTTGAGCTGTCTTTCTCTGGCTATGTCTGGCTATACTTGCCAGTTTAAGATCTTTGAATGTGTGTGTTTTTCTCAGGGTTTGGTCTGATTTTTTTTTTCAACCAGATTGAAAGTTTGCTGCACAGATATGATTGTTAATGCAAAAATTCTGATTACTTATATTTAACAGTGTGTTCTACTGAGAGTTTTCTGTTTTTTTTGTAAAGTGGTTTTCCCCTTAAATTAGCAAGAACTCTGCACTCATCACTGTCTTTGTCCAGGTCTTTTCACCGTGGGGTATCCTGGTAACATTTGCTTCTTTTTAGCTATGACCAGGTTGAGGAATGTGTTTCTATTGTGGTCATATGACATGTCTTTTCTTTGTGACGCCCTGAGTTAAAGAGGGGGCGGCTTCTTTCATGAAAGCGTGCATTATTACATCGAAGAGTTAAAGTGAACTGTGCAGGATTTTCTAACTTTTAGAGATGGCTCAGCGTGCTTGCTTTGTCAGATCAGACTCGTGCAATAACTAAATAATGATGTGTATTTCCAAATGTGTTTAGTGTTACATTCATAATAAACCATCAACATTGACTGTGGTTTGGATGAATCAATCAGATATTGATGGTCTTTATGACAGATCACTGTGCTTGCATAGCTGGTTGCATGTAGTATGTTCAGAATATTCAGGGTTGTACTTTTAAATGCATGTTTTGTTGCTTTTTGCTCTTTCTTATTTCACTAACATATGTTTTTACAACATGAAACATTCTGTACCCCATGCATTTTTGCTTCTTTCTTTGCAGTATGAATAGCCATCACTTTGGCATTGCCCCAGTATTTGTGACTAAGAGATAATTTGCTTGAAATCTGTGTTTTCACTGCACGGCTGTTGTTTTTTTTTTTTTGTAGTTGGGTGTCACCAGTTGGCGTCACTCTATTGTTCTCATGCTTTTTTTCTGTGACCCCTGCACAAAAAAAAGGGGATTCCTTCACTCTCTCGCCTGCTTATTATTGGTGGAATGCTGAAGATCCAACACTGAGTATGAGTGTGAAGTATTTAGCAAAGTATTTTGTAGGCTCAGGTGGTTAAGCAGCATTTCAGCTTAGGTCGTTGTAGGCTACATTTATGTCTTTTACTCTTTTGTAAGCTTAAGACTTATTGCACAGATCAAGTGTAAAGTCTTTTTTTTGTGCGCCAAAAATCACATTGCCGCCTTCAACTTTACTTTCCTGCGCTCAGTCACATGCGGGGCCGTGAGTCATCGCTCGGATGAGTTGTGAAATAATCCCTCATGAATGAACATTAGAAAAAAGCTTTCATGTGGGAGCGAAGGCCCCCTGCTGAAGGGATAAACAATGATTTAGGACAGGGACTCAGAAAATGTTCCAGTCCTAAGACTGAAAGTCATTAAAATAAATTGTTACTCACTTTAATTGACTAACCATCAGAGAAAGTGATTATTAAACATCCCTTCACAGCTCAGATCTACCCAGCCCATCATATTAGACAGATATTTCTGTTTCGCCACTTAAAAGTAATAGTTTTGTGTGAGACTTCACAGAAGTGGACCTGCTATGTGTGTATGCCACACTGCACCAAACAGTAATGCACCCTAACTTTCTTTAATTGATCTATGGCTGTTTGGAAATAACCTTTTGAGAAAAATAAGGGAGCAACGGACACACCCGCAAATGCAAAACACTTGCGCTTTTATTTAAACATCTGATGCAGATTATATCCGATGTCTTCAGCACTGTCAGAGCTGCTGAGATCGTCCCCTTTTTGGCTTTAGCTTTCATCAGCTTGTGTTGCAGCATAAAGACAGTTGGATCACTCTGGGCAAAGTATCCAAGAGTTGGCTTTGAAGAAAGATGGGCAGACTGACTATCTGTATTTCAGCTTTCCTGCTTTCCTGTAAGTATATAGGCTTGTTGGCAAATATGTAAGTGTGGTGCACACAATTATGCCAAGCAGCGTGACCACATGTGTTTTATTAAATGGGCTTAATGACAATATTTACCAATATTTAATGACAATTATAGCCTAAAAGTAAAAAAGAAATATCCTTTGAAAACAACAACTGATTCACATCAATGAAATGTAAAAGGTCAATGAATGGACGTAAACAAACTGTCTTAATGTAAAGTCTTATCCAGCTACAGTATCTCCAGACTCACAGTTTAGCTCCTAGTTTCCTCTACTACCCAAAGTATCTACGGTTGAAGCATTTAATTAAGGGCTAGTTCATATGGCTCTGGTCCAAATAAGTGGACCAGTTTGTAAACTATCATTTCCAGTTAGTTTCTTTTCTCTTACATGTACAAAAATGTCAGCGTCACACTCTTGTTGTTGATGAGAAGCATCTTACACTCAATCAGGTTCCCAAATGATAACTGGTGTGATTACAGTTGTTTACAAATCAGTCCACGCCTTTTTCATTTGTTATCTTCTTCCAAATAGTTTGTTAAATTAAAAATCTAAAGCAATTTTTTTCATTTAATGTAGTAGGTTGCTATAGAGAAAATGATTAGGGTACCAGCGAATCTGTCTGTGTCTGTGGCTTTGTGTGATCCTGCAATATTTTGTTTTGTGCTGTAACTGTCAGTCTGATTACTACCAAGATGAAACATTATACGTCAATAAATAATGCACGAACTTCAAAGACACAGTCCAGTTGGCTGCTCATGGCCCATCCTTCATGTCTCTCTCTCCCTCTTGTTCTCTCTCTCTCTCTCACGCTGTTTTTCATGCGCTGTCTTTCACGCTCCCTGTGATTCAGTTGACAACACGATAGTGTGCTGAAACCTCGAGTCACCTGGAGAAACACTTCTAGTCTTAGTTTTACAAAGTTTTCAAAAGGTTTTTTTTACCAGACGTATACCTTCGTTAAATGTAAGTACTGTTATTAAGTATAGAAAGTAGATCACAATGCTTAGATTTTATGGCTTTAAGGATTTTGTTGGAAGAAATGGTGAAAGGACATTGTGTTGGACAATATTGCGTATAATACAACGAGTGAAGTAGAAGTGATTGAGTGTTTTCTTGGTCAGTGCACTTGTCACTCTGACTGACCTGGTTTCCTGCGTGTGGGTGTGTACGTGTGGCTGTCTGTGTTTTTAGCCCAAGGCTGAGATTTATGCTGGAAGAGCCGTTTGCTTTCCTGATCAGGGTCAGAGTTCAGCTGATAACAACAGGTACTTTGAAGTGTGCGTGTGTGTGTGTGTGTGTGTTAATACTGCTGAGAAGATTCTTTAAGATTCTGTGTGCTTCTATTTCGAGTAGTGTTGAAATGTTATCCTGTTGCTAATTTAAGTGTTTTTAAATTAGCTTAATGGCAACCACAGCTGTCTGTTTCAGGATTTAGAGCTGCAGTGTGCGACGTCTTGCCTCGCGTTACCAAAATGTTATGCTAGTATCAACCTCCTGACCCATGATTGGACTAGTTCATGCCCTGACATAAAGTATGTCGAATGCCGGTTTGTTTCCTTAAATGACATCTGTCCACCCACAACATTCACTAAAGCAACAGACAAACATGGTTTTTAATTCATGATTTAATCACTTTTGCTTCTTTTTATGATTGTAGCCGTTGCTATGCTTTGCCTGTTGTGCCTTCATAGACTACACCCAAGCCCAATGGCAGGTTGTGCTCATTCAAATGTATACACACCATACTTTCAGTCAGTTATTAATACAGACATGTATGTACACGCTCACAGAAAGGTGGAGTATGAATTACTAATATATAGTTGTAATAATAATTATATAAAGGGAAACAACCTGTTTATGATTTAATGTCAGGAAAGTGAAATTTCATTCATTTCTATCTGAAATAACAGGAGTTAAACACTGACGAAAGACTAAGTGACAAATGTAATGTCTAAATGTTTGACACTGTTTCTTTGCCAACTTTTGATCTATGTAGTCAGACCTGTTAGTTGACTATGAGACATAGATGAGAATCTTCCTGTTATAAATCTGGGTGGGCATCACTCACTCGCTTGTAATTTAGCTCAGAAATGGAAATGAAAATGTACTTTATCGTGATCTGTCTGCAGGGCCGTGGGTGAACTTTTTCACCTTGTCAGTGGGTCAAAGGTCTGAACGTGTTTGTTCTTCATCATCAGTATAGTGCCCGGAAAACTGCACCTGGGTGTTGCAGTTCCAGTCTAGTATATTGTGCAATTGACACATTGAAATCCTGTATTTACCTTGTAGTGTTTAGTTAATGTTTATGGTAAGCTGCATGTTTTTGTCAGTTTTTATTTGAGCTTTTGTTATTAAAATATTTCAAAGCAAAGTGAACCATTATTTTCTTAAAGAAACGTAAATGTCAATTCTGAGCACATTTATGCTGACCAAACTGGTCGTCACTGATTTCCAAAATCAGTTATATGAAAGGCCAAAAATGTAGTTAATGCAGTTTCCACTGATCTGAAGTTGCAATGTTGATGTCCTGTAAAGAGTTTGTGATTTGTAATATTTATGAATTTCACTCTAAGGGCAGAACTACAATAGAAAACCAATTCATCTTTATTTGTATAGCGCCAAATCACAACGAAAGTCATTTCAGGGCACTTTACATAGCAAGGTTTAGGAC
>JAUMHF010000011.1:7585578-7603834 GCA_032359275.1 Microctenopoma steveboyesi | reverse complement strand
ACCATGTGTCAGAAAAGGATGTCCCGCCTTCAAATCGTCCTTGATAGTGACTGCCAAACCTTATTGGACTAATATTTAATACTATATGAAACACTCTGAGCGGTTGGTATTGTTTAAGTTAAAAACTGCTGGGAATGGGGCTTTAAAAAACTTTCTGTTTCCCAAAGGCAACGCTGTGCTGTAGAGGGTTAAGTGGTGTCAATAATTTCAGCCATGACTTAACATATTATTGTACATTTAGTATCTTTCAGAAATAAGCTGATGATGGTCACAGTAAGCAAAGTAATGTTGTCTTATAAGGCTTTGAAAACAAATTTTCACATAGAAATAAACTACTATTTGTGTATTTGCTCTGATTTTACTGTGAAGTCCAGCAGAGGGCAGCATGCTTTTACAAATAATATACTTTCAAGAATTTCTTTTGCAAGTATTTTGTTCATGTGTTAAATGCATTATATTAAGCCATTTGAAATGTTAAGAGGAAGACAGACTTTTATCTATGTTCAGTTTTAGAAAACTGTGCATAGCTGCAGAACTAAAGACGGCAATACTTGTTTCTGATTCTGGTGGTGTCTTCTCTATGCAATTGCAGATGTAATACATGTGTGTGTGACCCCTCATTACCAGCTCAGGAGGCCAGTCTCATTAGCTGAATATTGATCAAAGAAAGCAAAAACTGGGGGCAGGGCAGCTGTTTGCTTTATTCTGAAAACCACTTTGATGTCAACTGGCTATGAGACAGATTATTTTTCCACTTGATTAGGCAAATTCAATGGGACATACTGTCTTTGTTTAGACCTGTGTTTGTCTACATGTCAGAATACTCTACAGTTACTAATAAGAGAGGACATTTGTTTTTAATAACATAGTTTTTACTAAAATGCAGTTTCTCCCTGTGGACATTTTAACTTTTCATTTAGTTTTCATTTTATTTTTATGAAGTGATTTATATCATTCCACTTGCCACAGAGCAAACACGCACATAAAGATAATAGAATGGGGTCTGTTTACAAGAAATGTAATGTTATGTAATATTTATGATTTATGAATGGCTTAAACGCATAGAAACGATCAGCAGAGGAAAGCTAATAACAAGGATCAACTCTCTGTTTTTTAGTCCTAATTAGCTCCATAGCATCACCAGAATCTGTACATTGTTTATCCTTTGAATCCACCTCAAATGTGATTTGGGATGAATTAGGTTTTGCCTAGCATGGTCTGGTCACACTGTAATGACTGTATCTACATTTTCAGCCTGTAATTTTTTAAATATAATTTACAAAGAGAAAGCACGCAAGCAAGACACTGGATACATTAAATATGTATCAGATGCATTACTGTAAATACAATCTTTGTTTTGCATTTAAATATGAGAGTAGATGTAACTGTTTTTGTCATGTAGTTGAATCTGTTGTAAGCTCATTTGCTCTCATGATCATTTTCAATGTTTATAGTTGATGTTGTTCACGTTGACTTAGACACTAAGCATTAATTGCACTAATTGTTTTACTGGCCTTGGACACTTTTCTTTAAATGGTGATCTTAAGACAGTTTACCATTTAGCTAAGAGCTTTCAACCTCATTCTCAAAGCCAGTTTCCATTAAAGGGACCTTTTCCATATACCACAAACTCAGTTTCTATTCCTGTGTCTCCACTGGAAGAACTACGTTCTATTTGGCTCTAGTAAATTTACCTCCCTAAAGCATCGCTGGCCAGGGTGTGGTAAAGTCCAGGAACTATTTGGGTGGAGCCTGCAGCACTGAATGCAACTGATTGGTCAAAAGCTATGTAGCATTTTATAAACCCAATGTTTAAATTGGGTTTTAACTGCACATGGGAGATGTTTGGTTTTACTTGTTTACTGTGAACATCAGTAGAATTGCCTTATTGAAGAACTGCAAATCACAATTCTCAAGAGAGCTGTTAAGCTAGGAAATGTCCATGGTCCTCAGTTCTTAAAAAACAAAAGTGCTTAGAACAAAACCGTTTCCACTGAACTGCCTTTGTTAGTTTTTCTGGGGTTATTCTGTTATTTAGAGTTTTACTGTTCAGTAATCTGGTGCGTAACACACCTAATCACCAGTTGAAGTTTATTATCTTGCTCTATTCAAAATGCACTAATACTAGGAATTAGCACTCTGTAGCACAATGACTTATCTACAGCTATGTTCTTTATAGTAGGATATTGCACAGTTAGTAAGGCCACACAGGGAGTTCTGCAATATTTACTGACGTCACCCAGGAAGCAAAAACTATCTTTGTGTATTCTATGAACAGACCACTATTTCATGATAAAGACTGCACCTTATCTTCAAAATGACCCATTATTAACCCGTGTGGTAGAAAGTCAGATCATTTTGGGATTAGGCCGGTGTAACTGATGTCGCGTTTGAGAAAGATGCTTCAGGTTCTGTATAATAGATACTAATCAAAACACAGAAGCTTTATTTAGGTTATGTCAGACATTGTTTACACATTGAACAGGCTTCTAGAGGAGGATCGATCGAAACGTATACCAGTGTCTCCTCCGTCTCGTGTGTTTAAAGTGTGCTCTATGATAAAATCACCCTTCTTGCTGTTGCTTTGTGATAGGCCTCATAACCTAATATGGGGGTACCCTCTGCAGACATCTGAGTCTTTACCCTTCCTTCGCACGCTTGTCTCTCTTACTTCAGCCTCTTTCCTTCCCATCTTTCTCTCTCTCTCCCCTCTGCTAGCTTTACTGAAGTAGAGATCTCTCTCTCTCTCTCTCGCTGCCTCTCTGTCTCTCTCATGCTCAGTTTCGCTCAAGCCTCCTCTCTCACTTCTGTAAGTGTACACAGACTAAGAGGGATTAGAGCTTGTTTTTTTTTTCTTATTTTCTCTTCTCTTCAGCATTATCTGGGCTACAGTAAGTAAACTGTTTACTACAAGTTTGTGCTATACTTAAAGGAGAAACCTCCAGCTTTAAGCATCTTTTCATTCATTGTATTTTTTGACTCTGAGGACCTGCACTTCAAGATTTACATTTCAGTGTCATCAGTATTACACAGATGATAATTCGAAATTACTAGGAAAAGAGAAAGGAAGTTGAGTCAGTTTAAATGTTTCAGTGGTGGTTAATGGTGGCTTGGCTGTTAAAGTGTTAAACTTATAATAGCAGCTATAATATAAAAATACAGTATAAAGAAGCACAAAGTAGAAAAAAAACAACTCCTGTGTATTGTTAACTCCCAGAACATTCACCAGTAAAAAACATTTGTAGAGAAACCTTTAGGTCTTTTCCGTGTTCGTCTGTATGTAGTACCAGGAGTACTTTTGAGTCCAGAACTTTCATAAGTGAAAAACATTCATCAGCCTTATCGCTGGCTGTCCAACCTAGGGCCGCGTGCTGTTATGTAGGAGAGTGTAGAGGCTCGCTGTAGTATGAAGTCATGAGAACTGTAAGAGGGGGAGTGTGGTGGTGTGAAAGGCTCCCAGTGGATGCTGTGGGTAATGGGTTCCAGGTTGTTATGGGCCTCTTGATGACCCTGCTATTTTTTGTTTTTTTTCTGATATCAGCTAAGCTAGCTAAACAGGTTATTTGGATTCTAGTAAAGCTAATAAAACTTTAAAATGTTACAAAGCATATTTAAATATCTACTGACATATTCATGTCTTTTCTAACACAAATTAGATTTTGTCCCTTCTCTAAACGTGTCTGTTGCACACACCGTTTTCTTTCTTGCATGCTCTAAAAGCAGTCAATCATTTGTGCACACACACTCAAAGTACACACAATAATTCCCTAAGCTTGTTAAAGGTGTGAGCCGGTGCTCGGGAGGTGGGCCCAGCTCTTGGATCTTTGGTGAAACAGCTCCTTGTGAAATTCAACGGGGGGTTATGATTCAGGCCACCACTGCCCTCCCATTCCATTTTTTCTTTTGTGATCCCTGCTTTCCCCTGCTGCACTGTCCTTTGTCGTGTCTTCTTCTTCTTCTTCTCCTCTCTTGCATCCTTCTTTCTTCATCTGTTCTTCTGCTTCTTTTCTTCTTTCTTCTTTCACTTTCTATCGAAGCTCAGTTCCTGCTTTGACAAATCTTCCTCAAATCTCCATTGATATTTTATATTAGCCTTTTTCCCCCATCAATTCCTCTGTCCCCTTATCTTAGCAGGATGATTTCAATATATATTTAGATTTTCCTGGAAAGTAGTAGGTTATTATAATTTGTGGTTACAACTGCTGTGTTTTAGATGCACCATGGAAATCTTGCTTACATAATTAGGGCTGAGTGGCATTATGTTAGCAAGTTAAAGCTTTAAAAATAAAGATTTAAGTGGTTGTTGAGTAAGCCTGTTTACATATTACGTGTTGTTTATCTCCTGACTGCAACAATCTAGATTTTATATTATTATTGTGATATTGTTCATGTAAGAGCAATAGACAATGTCAGTGTTCCCACTAGTGGGAATACTGGGGATAAGTCCTTCCCAAAAATATTTAGGCCCACATGGTTACAACACCCACATTAGAGTGCAGTCTTGCATTAATCTAACCCTTAGAAATGTTCGTGTCATAATCCATCCACTGAGCCTCAGAGGACCTGATCTGACCTTGTGAGTCACACAAGAGGGGTTTTCTTTTATGGTTTACAGTAAATTCTGATGCTTTTCGTGTGCTCACTAAAAGGATCTTATTTTTCAATTGTTATATTATGTCCATTTCTCTACAGTTGAGGTATGTTTTTGTTCGTTATTGCAGTTTAATTGTTTCTGTCTTCTTTGCTTTTATTCCTTAACTTCTTAAATGTACATTGAAGCAGATGTCGCTGTCACTTCAGTACTCACTTTATGTGCTGATGTATTACAAACGCCTCTCCAGTTACATCTTTTCAACGTGATGTACGGTTCTCGATTTCTCAGGAAGACGATGTTTTGTGACCTCGTATTCACTACCACAGAAAAACTGTAGGAAATCAGGAACAGTTTATCATTTCTGTTCTTCTCTATGTGTGCTGTAGTTGCTTGATTGTTTGTGTGTACAAATGCTCAGGCACCAAGTTCACTGGTCTAAGCATCACTGACCCTTAAAAACACTAGCAGACTAGCAGACTGGAAGTACGTAATCAAATATGCATAAACGCATAGATCAGTCAGATACCTGCATTTAAATCCTGGAAACTGTACGTAATATCTCCCCGCACCTAACTACACAGATTTATGAGCTTGTACACACACAAATGAGCACAGCATTTACTCAGCCATAGTGAGATAGTCCAGGCTTAGGCTGCACCAAAGCAAACATTACCTTGTGAAGACAGAAACTGCAGAAAAGGTCATGGCAAAACAGGACAGAGCAGAGGAGTTGTCTCTTTTCTTGGTGATGCAAACCAGGATTAGGAGTAACTGAGAAAAGGATAGTGGTGTGTTATGTGTGTGTAGTAAACACAACTAAAACACACATGCACTTAGTGATGGCAGAGTAGAGGACACAGTCAATGTTCAACCCGGGACACGGGATGTCCATTTGGCAGCTTCGGGTATGCTCGGTTCATGTCTTTTCATTGAAATTACTCTATCCTAGATGGGTAGGGCTAAAGTGTCTGAGTCCTGGGATACCAGAGCTGCTGAACATACCTGGCTCCCTACGCATTTTCAAATAGACTAGGTGCACATGATTTAAATGCACTTGTTGCACTGGGTAGGCAGAGTGCACATTTTCTTCATTTTCCTCTGACTGCTTTGTTGGCTCGTTACATTAAAGCAAACACATTGTCTAAATGGTCTGGGAATATGAGGAATATGAGGCTTTCTCCAACCCAAATTGTTCAGTGATTTACAATACTATGAGATTAAGCCGTGGAAAAATGTCTGTGTTTTAGTGAGAGCTTACTGCTCTGCCAAAGTGATATTTGGCTGAGTAGAAAAAGCAATGTTCAGAAGAAGCGATTATATAATTGCTTACTAATTTGTTAAAGTGTAATGATTAAATGTCTCTTGGTTAGTAATTGTTTTTTCTAAATCATTATACTTATATTTTACTGCAGTTTACTGCTAATTATATGAATCTATCTATCTATTGCTGATCTTCCATGTGACTTGTTTGCTGACTTGCTGCTGGATGTAATTAGAGGAATTTATGAAGTTGCTTTTATTTTGAAGGTATACACCTCCAAACGACCTGGCTTTATATAAATATAAGCTCTGATGTTTAGCTTCTAATCTTTACTGGTAAAACTGCGCAGTGTACTTTACAATGACATTTCAGGAGATGTGCAAATGAACTTCATATATTAGTTTGTGTTTCATGATGTTTCAATAATATTTTTTGTTGACATGACTAGATCTCAATCAGAAATCACTGTTTTATAAATGAATTTTTAAAGACCAAAAACAATTGACCTGTTCAGCAAAGAAAGGGTTACTGCTGATGTCTCGCCCAGTGACAACCCCGGACCAGAATAACAGCGTTCTTTTAACATTAACCCCCCGCTAACCTTAGCTAACCCCGACCCTCTGTGATGCTTCTAAAAGTAGATTTCAGCTGAAGTAATGCATTTCTATTTCTTGAATGTCAGCTTTGTGGGAGAAATTTTCAGGGGGTGCAGCAATTTGTCTTATTCCATGTGACAACTTGTGTGCATTTAATTGCATGACATCATTAAACTTTGTGGTCTTTTGTGTACATGCATTGCATTAGTGGGACCGAGGTTATGCTACACAGTCACACACACCATTGCAGCATTTCACGGACAGCTGGGATATGTGGTATCATGGTATCTGCATTGGAGTACTAGAGAATATTCAGAGTAATTGAAGAGGTATGTGTGTGTGATTGAGAGAAAGAGTGTTAGTATGGGGAGATGGTGTCAGTGTGGGAGTATGTGAGTGTGTCTGTGATGGGTCACAGACATCAAAGTAAAGAGGTCAAGATGTGGGTGATTGGGTTTCAGGGCAACAGCTTCGGCCTCTCCAGTGTTCTGCATGTCCATAGAAATATGGCATGTGCATGATTCAGTGTGGGTTTGTATGTTGGCATTTTAGCAATGTGTGTATGTTTACGTGTCTTTGTGTGTGCATTTGAGCTCAAAGTTCAGTACGTTTGAGTGGTGCCCGACGGTATCCCTCGCTAATCTTTTCCCAGAATGGCTGTTGCCAGGCGGAGAAATTACCCAATGGGCTCTATCAGACTTTATGGCAAACACATTGATAACTGTAGGTTATGGAGACTGACTGTCATTGATGTGAAAATGTAAAATGATGTATATAGAATTTTCAAAAGAAAATTTGTATATTTGAAAATTACTGCCTCTGACATAACTTACCTTAATTGTGCTTATTACAATTAGCATTTCCTGTAAACACACTTCGTAAAATGAGATACGAGGCTGTATTAGTGGAAGCTTCTACATTCATATTCCTGCTCAATGGCAGTTTTAATACGTACTATTAATGAGTAGGAAGAACATGATAAACACAAAGTTTTGGATTTGGGTGAACTCTGCTTATGAAATTGAGCTGAAATGCAATTATTGACCCCGTGCCTGATGTACCTACATTAAACAAAAGAGTACTTCCCACTCTCCTGCCTACCTACCTGAATTAAAGGGATGAATATGTGTTAGCATCAGTGAAAACAATCATAATTGACTTTTATTGATTTATTTTATGATTTTTTTTTATTTAATGTTCAAATAACTTAATAGTTTGCTCACTGACTCCTTCAAACTTTCACTCATTCCCTCGTGCCTTTTTAATTTGAATCCTCTGCCCAACAAGAGTACATTTCCATTGCATCATTATTATTTATAGATTTTCTTTCTTCGGTCATCTGGAAAACCTGAGAATCAAAACCTTCGAGACGATCATCAGAAACATTTCCTATCACCGCTCTCTCAGCTGCACAGTTTTTTTTTTGATACCCAGCAGACATTTCATTATTCTGGAACGTGTCATTACCTCTTGGAGGCTGTTATGCTGTTATTCTGTTGCAGATAAGATGACCGTACTAAAATTCCCACTCTTGGGGGACACTAGCTGCTTCTCACTCATCATATTTTGTCATATTTACGAATCTCCAAACAGCACCAACTGTCAAATATCATTGACATGAGAATGTTGTAATGCTGCAGCAACGTGATTTAGACAGTGATCATCTCCTGTTATGACTGATAAATGTATATGAACACTATGATGAAGTGTTACAAATGTGCAGTAAGGATGCAAGATAAGAAAGCTGAACAAGACAGGATAATATCCTCCTAACTAATAAAAGTCATTTCATTCATTTTGCTGCATGTTTAGTTTCGGATGAGGCCATTGAAACACTTGCATTCGAGGAGACCTTTGCTTCTAGTCTAGCACTGAATGTTGAAAAATATTGTTATTGCAGTAGACTTAATGTCTGTGCAGCGGGCATTCACAGTCTGTAGATGCTGATAAAGTGAGGTCTTTTACCAGAAATGTGAGTCAGCGAATGCTCTGGATAAGGAAGGGGAATGAAATAAGAGATACTTTTTGTCCAAATGGGTTCAATCACTTTTTTTTCTCCAAATTTCAGTGTTGTTGAAAGTCAGTTTCAGTTTTTTGCTAGAATGCAGTTCGCCAGTGTATCAGACATAATTGGTTTGTTACTAAAATGAAATCAGCATGTCTGTTTATGGTCAGTATGTATGTGCTCTTTCTCTTATGTATTTTTCGCTCTTGCTCTCTTTCTCTATAAACGTGCAGGCCAGTATGTCTCCTTTCTCTTGGGGATGGTCTAGATCTGACAACAACCAGGCCAACACCCATGCAGGAAACCTATCCCACTGAGAAACTAGTTGGTATTAGAGACTAGTTTGTTTGTGTATTTATGCATGTTATTCCACATCACTGCAAGACACAGATTCACACCAAAGTTAATAGCCTTTGCCTACCTTCCTGGCAATGTTAGGAACCAGTGCAGATTGACATGGTCATTGATGATGGCACTCGAGCTGTATTTTCTCATTAAACGTACATTGTATTCATCCCTCACTCTCTCACCTGCATTGATTTTGTTCGATTTTGTAATATCCACCCCTGCTAAAGGCATTATTATCCATTTACATTGCCACCAAATGTTTCCTTAATGGCTTTTCTCTGAAATTTGGTCCAGAAGAGCTCATTTGCAGGTTTACTCGAGGACAAAGAACGAATCCATCATTTACAATAAGTGTTTCCTTTTATGTGAAATGGATTTTTTTTCCAAGAAGCCTGTGAACTGAAAGAGGAGGTGGATGGTTTTTAAGGTCAGAATGTTTACTCAGTTGAAACTCTTCATCAACGTCTCTCTCTCTTTCTCTCTCTCTCTTACCTTTGTCTGCTGCTGTATTATCCTTCTCTTCATACGTGCATATCCGTCTGTTTTGCTGAGATTTCTGTCTGGATCCCTCTCCTACCTCTCTTTTCAATGGTTATGTGCCAGTGGTATTTCTCTCTTTTAATTATTTCTTTTTATGCTTTTGATTTCTGTACTGTGGAGAGGAAATTGCTTCTGAGAACAACCACAGCTGAGAAGCTGATGACCGTGACCTACAAAGCAGTTTGAATGGTGTCAGAGTGAATGTTGCCAGAAAGCCTATTTGTCTTTTTTATTGCACATTCTGTTAATACATATTTGAAGGTTGATTTTTATTCAAGTGTGAATTATGTTGACCACGTTATATTACCGGTGCTTTGCTGCTACTGTGGACATTTAATGAAATATATAATTCTTCATCCATCCATTCATTAACAACTGCTTGTCTGGGGTCAGGTTGTGGGGGCAACACTCTAAGCAAGGAAGCTCAGGCCTCCCTCTCCGCCGCTACCTTATCCAGCACCTCTGGGGGAACCTGTGGCGTTCCCAGCTGAGAGATACAACTACTTATGATTTGCCAAAACCAACTTAGGGTTGGTGGAAAGTAATTTTCCATGGCTATCATAGCTTTTACTTAACAAACTTGATAGGATTCCTATTAGTTTGTTAGCCTCCCGAACCTTAGATCTCCACCTTTGGGTATGGGGATTGCCACCACGAGAGGCACGACAGTCCTTTAGACTGGATGTCCTACGACTCCTTCTGGATGAAACAGAAGTTCTGTGGGAGGTGGCAGTTAAAGATCGTTCCCAGGGGTTCTTATGGAAGACCAGCAGTCGCCCACTATACAATTGGGCCTGCCTGGTCTTTCCGGCAGCCTCCCATGCCATTAGATCCAACTCACCACCAGGTGGTGATCAGGTGGCTCAGCCCCTCTCTTCACTTTACTGTCCAAGACAAAAGGTTGTGTATCTACACACAAACAACACAAAAGTCATTGAACTGTGACCCTGGACGTTCTGGTGCCAAGTGCACTTATGAATGTCCTTATGCTCGAACATTATGTTTGTTATGGACAATCCATGACGAGCACAGAGGTCCAACAACTGGGAAGTCCAACACCACTTGGGTTCACATCGGGGGCGCTGTTCTTCCTATTCATGCCTCTTCTGGTTTCACTGTTGCTGCAGACATAAGCGTTGATGTCATTAAGGATAATGGAGTACCAAGTGGGAGCATGTCACACTACCTCCTCCTGGGACCCCAAGATAAATTTCATTGCTTGCCAGTTTTAAGGTTTCTCACACAGCCGTGATGAGTTCTTATTTCTCAATAACATCCTCAACAGGTTACCAACTATGTACAGGACCCAAAGAAGTTCAACTTGATTCATCCGGCCAAAAAACTGCTGCTGTGTTGTTTCGGATGTGGGTGTCTCAGGGAGTCCTGCTGGCCATTGCCAACAGTCAGTGCCAACCCACCTAAACTTGACTTCAACCCCTGTTCTCCGTCTCAACCACGCAGGTCTGTAGCCATTATGGCCTATTTTTCCTGCTATACCAGGGGTGTCAAACTGTGGTCTTCTGCTTGTTGTCCAACAAACCTTACCCTTACAGCTGCTGATTGACTGAACACACCTGTACCAGGTAATCAGTAATATGTAGGGAAGGGAAGGCTGGAAGACCCGCAGGAATGTGGCCCTTAAGGACTGCAGTTTGACACCCCTGAGCTATATATCAAATGGTTAGCATATTTGTCTGTTTTAAATGTTTCATGTTAGATATTATGTTAGGCTTAGATAGAGTTACTTAGCAAACTAACATTGTATACCTATTGACATGATAATGTAAGATGTGGCCTGTTACAAAGTTAGAAAATACTGGAAAATAGTTTTGTATGTATCTGTGTTCAATGTTAGTTAATTAGAATCACAGGCAAACATTACTGTTTCCATTTTTTATTTAGTGCTAGGTTATATCGTGCTTGTGGCCAGAGGACGTCGGTCTGTTCCTTGCTGACAGGAGTCCTTCTAGAAGCCACAGTTTCTCTTGGTGCTCGCTCTGCCGTGGTCTACCCTCTGCCCCAGGGTCCGAACAGCCACGCTGTGCTAAAAGGTAGGTGTGCGTGGTGTTGTTTATTTGTATGTTTGTCTGTGTAAAACTTGTGTGATTTAGCAGTAAATTACAGTGACGTGGTTAGTTCCACCTAAACACTGCTATTCTCTTTAGGTATATTTATCAGTTGGAGTCAGAAGAGTTAGCAAGAGAGTATGGCTGTTTATCATAAAACTTTATTGGTCTTGATGTAGTATCCAGCAACAGTATATGACACAGGTTATACTTACACAATGAACATCAAGAGGGGCATTAAATTGATTGTTTATAAAACAGCAACCTTCGGGGCCTTAGAGAGATTATAGCTGTTTCACTCCGAGAAGAAAAGGTTCTCACTATCCTCCTGGGGTTTATTGCTCCACTCTTTCCTCTTCCTCTCTGCTCTTTTCCCACATGATCCACAGTGGGTTTTGGGTCGGTAGAGGCACGTTTATTGTTGATCCTAGCGGTTGCCCTTTCCTTCTTTCTTTTCTATTAATTTCCTCTGCCTGTCTTTTTTCCTTCTCATTTTCTCTCTATATTTTATTCTCTAGTCCAGACACATGCACACATTCAGTGCTCAAGTGGTGTAAGACACACAGAAAGAAGAGAGCCTCCTGAGATCACAGGGTCTCTTGAGAACACACCAGGATACATCTTAACATTGGAAAGAGGTTATATGCACTTCAAACATGCTTGCGCTGCTCCCCTGCCCTTAAAAGCTTAGAAGTGATGGTTTGATATTTGCAGTTTATTTGGGTTTTTGTTTTACATAACAAACACAAATGCAGTGGGGTGCGTAAGTTTAGGCAACCTTGTCAATGTTCAGGATTTTCCTGTATAAATCGTTGGTTGTTACGATAAAAAATTTCAATTAAATATATCATATAGGAGACACACACAGTGATATTTGACAAGTGAAATGAAGTTTATAGGATTTACAGAAAGTGTGCAATAATTGTTTCAACAAAATTAGGCAGGTGCATAAATTTGGGCACTGTCGTCATTTTATTGATTCCCAAATCTTTAGAACTAATTATTAAAACTCACATTGGCTTGGTGACCCCTGACCTCCACACACAGGTGAATCCAATTGTGAGAAAAAAGTATTTAAGGGGGGGGGCAACAGTAAGTTACCCTCCTCTTTGAATATTCTCTGAGGAGTAGCAACATTTACACAAGGAGATGCTGTATGCGAGAGTGATGCAGAGGAAGCCTTTTCTCCGCCCACAGCACAAACAGAGCAACTTGAGGTATGCTAAAGCACATTTGGACAAGCCAGGTTCATTTTGGAATAAAGACTCATGGACTGATGAAACAAAAATGTAGTTTTTTGGGCATAAGAGGGGGCGTTATGCATGGAGGAAAAAGAACACAGCATTCCAAGGAAAACACCTGCTACCTACAGAAAAACATGGTGGTGGCTCCATCATGCTGTGGGGCTGTGTGGCCAGTGCAGGGAATCTGGGAATATTGTCAAAGTTGAGGGACACATGGATTCCACTCAATATCAGCAGATTCTGGAGACCAATGTCTAGGATTCAGTGAGAAAGCTGAAGCTGGATCTTTCAACAAGACCACGACCCTAAACACAGCTCAAAATCTACTAAGGCATTGTTGCAGAGGAACAAGTACAATGTTCTGTAACGGCCATCTCCATCCCCAGACCTAAATATCATTGAAAATCTGTGGTGTGAGTTAAAGAGAGCTGTCCATGCTCGGAAGAACTCAAACCTGAATAAACTAGAGATGTTTTGTAAAGAGCAATGGTCCAAAATAGCTTCAACCAGAATCCAGACTCTTATCGGAAGCTATAGGAAGCGTTAAGAGGCTTAAGAGTCATTTCTGCAAAAGGACAATCTACTAAATATTGACATCAGTTCTTTTTTGTGGTGCCCAAATGTATGCATTTGCCCAATTTTGTTTAAACAATTATTGCACACTTTCTGTATATCCTATAAATTTTGTTTGACTTGTCAAATATCACTGTATGTGTCCCCTATACGATATATTTAATTGATTTTTTTATAACGATTTATACAGAAAAATCATGAACATTGACTAGGTTGCTCAAACTTACGCACCCCACTGTATACCTCTGCATGTAGCTATGCCCATTTAATGCATGTTAGAAGGTCAATCTAAAAATTATTGCCCTAATGTTTTTTTGGTCCTATGCTGAGAAACTCTTTCTCCCTGTCTCACGTCTCTCGCTCCCCACATGACTTCATTGTCCAACCAGTTGGGTTGTCTGTTGCTCAGCTATTAGCTGTCTCTCCAGCTTCTCTACAAGGATGTTAGGTCCTGTATGACATAAATGGCAGTCGATCCCAACATTAATTTCCACTGGCAGCTGGCCAGGGGACATTCTGTCTCTGGAAAGATCCGGGTAGACGCATACACACACATATATATACACTCACACAACAGATAAAACACAAAAACATAAATTTTGATATTTGCTTTTCTGTGACTTGCTTTATAATAATCATGTTAATAACAGAAATTACACACACAAACTCACACACACACATTGTGCATATCTTCAACATGACACTGTACTGTTCAAACGGGTGTTGCAGGAAACAGAATAGCGCCAGACACGTGCACACATAGCATTTCAGAGTCTTGGCAGGACAAGGTTTTCATGGTCACACACTGATGCCAAACATTGTGCATGAACATTAGCTTCTAAGACTTTGAGCTGTAGACACATAGTACTTCTCTTAACATTGATCTGTTTCAGATCTGCAAATCACCTTTGCCTTTCTCACACACACACACACACACACACACATACACACAGTAGTTTTGATTTACCTTCTGAGCAACATGGACAGAGAGTGAAGATTTGAGTTGAAAAGCGTCAAACAAATGCGTGGCTTAAGAAAAACAGGATCACTTTTGTACAAGGCACTGACTACTCCAACCGACTCCAAATGTCATTTGCAGTCAGGGCATAGATTTTCATTATCCTGATGTTTGGGTAAGGTCTGACTTAAGTTTCAAATTTGGAAAGTGTTAGTGGTAGTTATTGCCTTCTTACCATTTATGGTATTGTTCATCTGTTGCTCATTTTTTTTCATTGCTACAACCTGCTCTAAATCATTCGAAGCATCAGTAAAACGGGTAATTCTGTATCTAAACTGTGTAATTCAATTACAAATTAACATGCTTTTTAATGCTTTTAAGTAACGTGATTTAGTATTATGAAATCTACAACCTGCATTTGAATCCTCATCCATTTATCTTATTAACTTCTTATCTATTTCCCTAGTTGGTGTAAGCTTAAAGCTTTTTAAGCTCTTCCATCAAGTCTAAAACTACAATTAGACTTATTGATGTTGATAAATGAAGATAAGTACATTTGATACTGAAACTTTTCATGTATGTAATATACGTTTGAAATATACCTGGGGGCTTTAGAAACAGCTTTAGAAACAGAGAAATTGACAGTCTTATACTTCTTTGGAGTGCATGTTTCCAAAGTGAGTTAAACCTATGTTGCATTGGATCAACATCAGGTGACTTTCATTACAGTTGATCCTTTGTTATCTAACAAACTTTCTTCTTTATCTAAATTTCAATTTCATATCACAGGTGAAAATGATTTGTTTGTAACTGTCCTAGTTCTAAATAATTTTTGATGACAACATTGACATAATTTGTATGAACAGGTGTTAAATTTGACAAATGTGGTTTCTTTTCTCATTGGACTTGTTTGGTTTCTTGACAACGTTTCACCCTTCCGATTCAGAGGGCTTTCTTGACTTGAGCAAGCCCTCTGGAATGGAAGGGTGAAACGTCGTCTACTTTCTTGACTTGACAAAGCCCTCTGGAATGGAAGGGTGAAACGTCAGCTACTTTCTTGACTTGAGAAAGCCCTCTGGAATGGAAGGGTGTAATGTCGTCAAGAAACCAAACAAGTCCGGTTGCCTTGGATAAAACCTTTTTGAGATAACCATGACCTGGATACTCTTTGATAAATAAGAACATGTCCTGACCATATTTTCAGTGGAATAAATACAACACAATTGCGATGTATAAATCTTATTATTACGAGATATACAACTTATATTTATTTTTTCCCCATAGTTATGACAAAACAACATAGTATTCTTCAACATCTGACATCAGAACCTAAAACTTCACAAACTCGATCAATGGCTCTGACTCATATGCCCTTTATGTTTACCAGAAAGTAAATGCCTGAGCAGCCTTGGTGTATTCTTAGTGTCCTTCTGGGAGTGGTGAAAGGTGGAATGTTTTTTGTGGAGCTTCTCTAGATGCCACCTCTGCTATAGTGATCTGAAAGCATTTTGCTGATGACTCTGTATCTATCTGACTTATGTCTTTCTGTAGTATAGCGTAAGAATCATTTGGTTTGGCTGGCTGCCTGTTAGGCATCGGGTCAGAACATAAGATAAGATAAATTAATGTTTTACAGGTTTAGTTGGCTCATTCCGGGGTCAGTTTGACAGGTGGTAAAGGTGCAATGGTTGTCTTTGTGAAGGTTGATGTCTTTCTGGTCAATGTCAGGTCAGACACTGTTGGCGTTTAAGGCTTTAGAAACACAGTATATAAAAATGTGTATCAATGGGCACGTCCTTCAAGTCACTGGAGATCACTTCAGAACAGCTCCTATATACTGTACATAATTGCTAAAAGAAAATGCTTTCTACTATTGGTCTCCAGTTTCTAGGAGGAGAATATTTGCTGCTTCTCTTAAAACTAAATAACTTTGACTTGATGGTCACACCAAATTAGTTGTTTAAAGATGTAGTTTTGGGCTCTGTTTGGCTGTCATGGACATTTTTCATTATTATATGATTATTCATAGACTAAACAATTATTAGGAACAATAGGCAGATTGATTGATTATAACAGTAACCAAAATCTTATTCCATTATTTATTATGTTATCCGACATATTCTAGTTTCCCATATTGAGCTGAAATAAAGTTCTGAGTTTAAAAATGTATGAGCAAGAAATCACAATTGAGGAAACAGTGAAGCCACTAGCAGTACTGAACAAATTATTATGGTGATTATTTTATTATTATTACGTTCAGAATTCCTGCTACAGTAACACTGCTGATCACAAAACACCGAGAAAAACAAAATATGTCTGGGAAGATTCTCAGACATCCAGATATACACAAAGCCAAATAATTACATTATAAATATAAGTAAGGTGTAATAGATCTTTTAGGATGCATAGTGGGTGTTATTCTTTAGTGGTTCACATTTTGGCATTAAATATTTGTGCCTCGATCTGCTTTTGTGCACATAGTTGAAACTCCGAAGAGTTTTAACTCCTTAGTATTGGCGTTTCTTTTTTTTTCTTCTTTATTTGCTTTTCTCTTTTCCTCTGAGTTGTCATTATACATTGTGTCGCCTACCAGCATTTAGAGCCCATTGACAGCAGATGTGGTGGGGAATCATACTGAGAGGAAGTCACAAGCATTTCAAGAACACACATTGTTTACATGGCCATTACTGCTAAAAATAGTCAACTAAAATGTTCTTAGACTGATTGTGACATTTTTCCCACTTGTAAATGAAAACATTTCAGCATATACAGTAAAGCAAAAAAATACTATGATTATACATTAGGTCTATGTAAATAAATATAATATTTTTTATTATTTTAATCTGTAACTAGCATGCTGAAAATCGAATTAAAATAATTTAAAATGTTAATGTTACATTATCCTATTATATTATGAATTCTGCGCCATACGCACAATGATATGTACAGTATGAGACTTCATGTTTCAATCAGAATACATACAGTATTACATTGTAATGAAACATAATTAAAATGATCACTTTTTAATTGTTTTGACACTTAAATATTAGACGTATTGTGAAGTATAAACACCACAGTAACAGTTTATACCTCTTACAAAAGGTTTCTGTAGTCAGACCATTTAGGTGTGTGGGATGGTCTGGCTGGTCAACCTCTAAGCTTTAGAGCGTGGCTGTGAACTATGTATGTTGTCAGGGAAAGGAGGGAGAGAGAGAGATTTTAAGGGCAAGATGAATAGTCAATGTAATGAAGAGAGCAAGAAAAAAGAAAAGGTGCGATTTGGAAAGAGTTCAGATCAGAAATAGACTAAGGGGAGAGAGAACTAGAGCAGACAGTCAAGGAGAGGGAGGGAAAGAGAGAGAGAGAGAGAGAGAGAGAGCAGCTGCAGGAGAGACCGGACTGGCAGCTCAGATGTGGACAAGTGTACCTCGGTCGCCCCGGCACTGAACTGTCAGTGTGAGAATCGCAGCGGCCGACTGTATCTAGGAATCATGAAACACGCTCACAGAACGGACCACAAGCTGATGAGTGAGTAGAGAAAATGTGAGTTACCATGTGGCTGCAGGTCGTTGCACAGTTTGTCTCTTCATATTGTAACTTTAACCTGGATTTCAGTGTCTGAGCTATACACATATGACCGAAATCTGCCTGCTCGCGTGTGTGTGTGTGTGTGTGTGTTTGTATAATTCAAATGTTTCATTTTGTAAATATTAATATGAAAACATTGAATGTTGTAATCAACAATTAACTGTGGTTATAACAAGACTATAAATCTTTGGTCAAATTCCAGATTATATAATGGGTCATATATTGGTTACATAATAATACATAGATACTTAATGTGTGTTTGCACATTAGATTCTGTTTTTGCTGCCTAACTAGCCCCAAACACAGTTTTTAACTCATTGTGCAGGTTTTGTGGTCTTCTGTGTTTCAGTTGTTTAGTAAAGTGCACTTTATATATATTTAATTCTTTCTTTTATGCCTGTAATATGATTTATTGTGTATATATGGTTAATGACTTATATATATATATATATATATATATATATATATATATATATATATTGA
>JAUMHF010000011.1:7570612-7585478 GCA_032359275.1 Microctenopoma steveboyesi | reverse complement strand
AAGTCCAAATTCAGGCAGTAAGTGAAGTTTCCCAGAGACACTGATTTTATTTGGTAAAGAGCTCAAGTGTGTTTATTGCTCCACATTTACAGAGAGTTAAATACAAATGTGAAATAAATAGCTGATTTCAAATTCAACCTTCTTATTCGTGGCCTGCATTTTCTTTGTAGTGTTTACTTCTAATTAATAAAGGTCAGAAGAACGTAGATGTTACATGTCTATCTGCACGTGGTTCTGCATATACAGTAGTGTGCGTATCTGATCTAAAAAGGAAATTCCCTGTGATAACTCTTTGTTGTCAGTGGTCAGACAGATCAATGTTTATTGCTTCTGCTGCTGCTCTGTGTCTGTGTATTTGGCCGTGTGTCTGTAATATAAGGCCTTATAATGTTTATTCTAGTGTGTTTATGTTCTTTTACTTTAAGTATTTCTGCTTGACTTATATATACACAAAGATGTATATAACTACGTGCATGTGAGGACTAGGCAGTATTGATGTTTATGTCATGAAGTCAAATCATTGCTTTATTATTTTACTCTAAAGTTAACACTGCCTCACACCGTATTTTGAATTTAAATGAGGTTGTTGCCAATTCAGAAACCAATGCATCATTATTCTGAATGAAAACATGCTACATGTGCGATGGTACTATATTTATAAGTTCAAAAGTTAACTTGGACTTTTTGTGCCGCACCTGTTTGAGTGCCCTGCATAGCTCAGTAGGGAAGTTGTCATCAGCTCTAAACATGCTTGTGAGAACAGTGTGCATATGCGTGCACTTGGATACCTACCACTTGGAAGAAAGAGTCTGTGTTTAAGGTTTTTCTCCTTTGGATAGTATTAATAACTGTTGGCTTTGGTAGCACATCCGCTGACGTACAATTAGTATAATAAACACAGGGGAAAAAACCAGGACATTAATTGATGCATGGTCCATTTATTTTGAAGAACACGGAAGGTTAAAGCTTTAAATGTAAGGGGGAGGTTATAAAGTTGTGTTTGCTGGTTTGCAAACTGGTCATCAAACAGACAAATGAACATGCATTGTCTTATTGGTAACGGCAGAGATGGTTAATCTACATCTCACACACAGACGCACACACACCCACCCCCTGGCTATTTGTATTCAGCATGCATTACAGATGAGTAAACTCATGCATAAAAATCACAGGAACATCATGGTCAATTAGTCCACGTTCTTGTTCCCTCTGTCTCACAGAGAGAGTGTGCTGCGTGTTCAGTGTGGATCACCTGCGTTACTTAGACACTATGGTCTGAAGTGAGTAGATGATATTAGATACACGTATCACTTTTGCTTGAATTTAATACCTTGTTCTCTCTAGTAATCAGTCCCATTGTTGATATTATTATTGTATTATAACAAAATTTCCTTTTGCAGCTGTTCAAATTATTCATTTTGTGTGAAGCTTTGCAGGCAGTTGAGGATATGATAATGATAATATGATAATTTAATTCATTAGATCTTATTTGCTGAATGAAGTGATAAACAGTATATAGTTGTTTGAAGGAATTAACATTTTTACAACATCATAGTTTGCCTGCTGATCCTGTATTTGATCAGTAATAATGCTTTTTAATTAATTCATTAGAATCTCTCAAGATTTCTTTTTCTCCCTGCCTTGGCTGCCAGCCTGTATGTTGTCCAGTTTAAAGGATGAATACATAAATGATTGAGATGATCATGAAATTCAAGCCACTAATTTGAGTGGGTGTACATTTCCACTTCAAAAGGGTAGGTTATAAAACTCACTTCTGAGATGAGGAGATATTGTTAGAGTGCTAAAAGATTGCATAGGGTTGTTTTTTCTTTTCAAACTAAAAATCTTCTTGACATTTAATCTAAAACACACAAATCATGTGTTGTCTTTTTCCAGTGTTATTAGTAAAATGTAATTATTCAGCACCAGATTAGATCACATTAAAGCTGCAATATTCATTTCAGTCACATTCTCTTATATCTTTTGTATTTTATGGAGAACCTTGGGTTCTGTGGTTCTACTGTATCCCGCACCATCATTTATGACCTGTAGTCTCTCTGTAGGTCATTTAAAGGACTTATCCTGTCTCTCTAAATGTGATGGATTGCTCACACCTGCTGCACAGTGTAAACTACAAACTTTCCACTTATTCTTTCCTTCCTCTCTTATCTCTGTCCGTCCCTCCACTCCTCTACTCTCATTTTTCTCTCCCTGTTCAAACAATCCATTCCTATTATAACTTTTAACTTCCATCTTCAAGTTTTTTTATTCAGGCTTTCTTGCCTGTCCACCTTTCTCTTTCCTATTCGCTCAATGGTTAGTGTGTGATTTTATTCTACGCCCATAAACACAAGCACACACTGAGAGTTCATTACAGAAACTGTGAGCCCGGATCCACAAATCAAACTGTGTAAATAAGCAAGTTTTGTTCCTGCAGAGCGGTCACTGCTGTTGCTATGGGGACCTCTTGCACATCTCAAGCGTTACCATGGACAACCTTTAAGTGGGGGTTGGCATATGTCTGTGCAACTTTGTATGTGTGTTGGTGGAGTTGGTAGGTTCCTGTGTGCGTGTGTGTGTGTTGACGGTGACCACAGATTGTCTAATTCTGTGTTTAGTCTCCTTGATGTGCATCTTCTTGCCTTCAAGTTCTTTTACTCTAAACATTGTGTAACTCGTTCATCCAACACGCTAAACTGCTGTCTTACAAACACTTTTCATTTCATTCACACTGAGGCAACATCATTGTTTATTACAAAAGAATCATACAAGTTTAGTTTCCTGACAATATTAATAAACAGATAAGAAATAGAATAAACTGAACACATGTTGTGTCGTGGCTTGGATTGGCTTAGGTTCGACCGGACAGCGATGTTCTATTTTACAAACCTCACTCAGCTATTTAGGCGCTGGAACTAAATCTCAGTGACAAAAATAGGATGTCAGTTACTGCTGCTGAATACAGGTGAAATTCCTCAAAGTGTCGCACAAATGGTCTCTGGATAAACTCCCGTGGTGAAAAACAGCCCTCAGTTTATTTGGCATCCATCCCGACAATGTACAGTATGTCTACCTGGCAGGCCCAGCACCACTGCCGAAACTGTCCATTAGTCCTTTGTTAGCAGAGATGAGGATGGGTTTGTATGTGTGTAAACAGGCAGACTAATGGACCTGAACGAAATCCAAACACAGGAACTGGCAAGTGGTCAGTGCTGTTTTCTTCCAGAGGCTGAAGTGTGAAGGCTTCTCTTGGCTGGTTGCAGGATAGAGTAAGGTATGCATGGACTACTGGACTAAATGACTTGAGATATTCAGGTTAATCCTGAAAAAAAAAAGTCTACATTTCACTGAACCTTATACTTTTAATGGTTAAATGGAAACACCATAGTAAATAATCCCTTTCCTCTATCCCATCCATGCTCGGCTCACTTTTTTACTGGTATGAACAGAGGCAGTATCTTCTTTCTCTTTGTGTACTTTGCAAAGAATTCAACTCATTTTTCACTGTCCCGCCACTGTAATCCTTCTGTTTGTCTCTGTGTTTTCATGGATCTGCCTGTTTCACTTTCCAACAAAATGTTAGCTAGTTTCTAATACTGTGTGTAAGTGATGTAAAGTTCGTGATCTTGCTCTTCTTTGCTCTTTCTTGCTGTCAAATCAGAGCGTCAGCTGGCCAACAGTATGAACAGCAGCAGCTCTCTTCCTCCCAGTGTCAGTGGGATCAGCAAGGAGCTGGCGGAGTTATGCCACCTTATCCAGTTCCCAGAGGAGATTGCTTATATCCTCACTGAGCAAGAACAGCAGCTTTACCAACGGGTAGGAAGACGCATAAACATTATATATCTAGTTTGATTGATGTCTAAGCAGAATTTAATCTTGATGTGTGAGGTGAAAAAATGACAAGAGAGTATAAGTTTAATTGGTTACTGATGGTTGCTAACTTCCTGCTTCCCCGTACTGTTTGCATGTGTGCATGCAGGTCTTTCCCTTGGACTACCTCTGTTTCCTCACTCGAGACCTGGGCAGTCCCGACTGTCAAACCAAACGTCACGCAAACGTCAAGGCCTCACTGTCGGCCCCCAACATGCCTACCCAGCGTGCTCAGCGAAGTAATGCTGTAGAGGACCTGGTGGCTCGGTTCAATGAGGTAGGAGGTCTGCTTCTAAAAATCTGTGTGTGTTTCATGTATTGTGCTGTAGTTATTTTTGGCTGTGCTGTGGGTGTAATGTGTTTCAATGTTAAAAACATGAAACTGGAACTTGCTGGATGTTTTTGCTTGAATCACTAATCCATTAACAGTTTCTGTTGATGGTTTTTTTTCAGCTCCACTTGAACTGAAGCTCTTTTAATTGCGTGACTTTTGAAGTCAGTAGACCTATTTCACCTCTAAGAGCTGTGATAAATCATAATAACCTCACACCGTTGGCCTCCAGCTTTATCTCAGTGTTTTACTACATGATGTAAGTCTGGATGAGATCACTTAGGGATTGGCGATACCAATCAGAGAACTGTCTGGAATAGTTTAATGGTGTGACATGTAAATACCTTCAACATCTTTTTAAACACGCGAGGATAGAGATATCATGTTAAAAGAAAACACTTCCTAACTATTGGGAAAATACTCGAGAAAAATACAAAAACTCTTTCACTGTTTTGATGACCAGTGTGTAGAGTGACCTTTAGTGACCTCCCCTTAATGACATATCAGGATTTGACATAAATGTGTAAGGTTGAACAGCGCCGAAGCCGGTAATTGTGTTTTTCTTTTGCTAAACGTGCTTGTTGTATTCGCCGTGCGAGTCGTACCAACGTATCAGCTCATGACTGAAGCATGCACTCGGTGGACACACTCGCAGTGGTATAAACTGTCTAAAGTTACTCTCCGGGGCCTTGTGTCTTTATGGTGAGTGATGTTAAGAATAAACAATCACAACACTTTAATGCTGAGAAAGTGATTGAGAATAGTGATGTCATGTTTAAGTTGCATGCCTTTCTCATCAGCTGTTTTTCATTTAAGTCGCTGTGTGGAGACACACATGAAAAATAGTTTCCCCAAATGTGGATTGTAGCCATATATGGACACATTGGAATAAGAGTCAGATGACAACAGCGATTCTCCCTCGCACTGATGGACCCCTGTGACTTCAGAAAATGACAGTGAGATGATATGATACACACACGTATCACATCTTTGCTCGGAGTGTCAACCTGTAGTAGGGTCCGAATATGTTTTTGTTTAGATTATATAAAAGTTATTTACTGTTTTACACTTTATTGTTGTGACTCAAGTTAAGTTCAGGCAGGAAATTTACCAAAGAAAACATTTGTTGTTCAAACAATTTTCTGCTTCTCAAATGAGGATGTTTTTGTTATTTTAGGCTTCTGCATTTGTGTTATTAGTAATAGTGAAACCGTTTTAACTGCTATGTCGCTCTGGAAACGTATGATTTATTGCATTTCTTGCTTCTTATTGCTGTTACTCAAACTAAAGAAATAGTTGATTTCTGTAGTTGAGAAACAAATTGGCAGATTAATTGTTATTAAATGATTTAGATGCATCACGACTTAAGGTTAGATTCTGTTTGAGAAGTTTAACTTTAGTGTTGATTTTCTTCAAGGTTTTGACCCTGTGTATTTGCAAGTGAAATGTATGGGAGTGAAAGATTTTGAAGTACAAAAAAATACCCTTGCCAGAAAAATATCTGGAGGCAAGAAAGGTTAAGCAGTTTGGGCCCCGTTGTGTCTGCCTGGAGTGTTGACTGGAACAAGTATGTACTTGTGTGTTGAGTTTGTAATAGTTCCCTGTCAATCTTGCTTATGTAATTCATGTATCAAGAAGAAACTGACCCTCATAAGTCATCTAATAAATGCATGCACAGATGGAGACAGAGGGACAAACAGATGGACATACACAAACTTCAAAGAGGGATCAGGTTGTACCCAGCTCCAGTTCTCTGTGTGTGTGTGTGTGTGTGTGTGTGTGTGTGTGTGTGTGTGTGTGTGTGTGTGTGTGTGTGTGTGTGTCTGTCTCTATGTTTGATATCGGTAACTTCCAACTATACTATATACTATAACTATAACTGTTTTTAGTCCTGTGCCTGTTCTTGTTTGCTCTTTTCTGTTCTTCTATGCCGTTTACAGGCTCTCTCTTTGTATAGTATGCCTTCATATCCTGTCTGTTATCTCTCATACTCAACACTGAGCACACACTTTCACTATCTGGAATATCAGAAGTGATGCCAGCTCTGTACGAAGCCTTGATCTGTGGCAGCCCCTTTGCAGACGGTCAGAATGGTTTACATGGTGACTGTAATTCAACCCAGCTGCTGACATAGCTTCGCATTATGTCCTAACGCTAGAAATGACTGGTGGCAGATTTTTACGTAAGGCACGCACATCCTGGCACACACACATAGGGGAAAGTAACAGACAACAGACTGCGTGGCAGCAGGGTTGTTTGTCAGAAAGGCATATACAGTAGAGTCTTAGGTGAAATAGAACACAACACTGCTTCAGTCATAAATAGAAGGGTCATTTTCTGTTTCTGACACACTGTATCTGAGCTATTTGGCATTGTGACAAGGGAGAAAAACATTTCTCCTCAAAAGACTCCTTTTTTGAAAAAGAAAATGGAGACGCAGAGGGGTAGAACTTGCAGCAGCAGCAGCAGCAGCAGCTTTAGACACAAACATACTTGAAATGCAGGTTGTAGGGATTTGTAGCTTGTTAATATACCTTTACGTTGTAGTTAGCAAAACAATCTCGCCATAAAACCCATTTATTATTATTATTATTCATATATTTTAATGGGCAGTTGAGGTTTGCAACAACAGAGTCAAAACTGAACTGTATCACATGACATGTATTCTTTGTACTCTCGTTTGGAGTAAATAAAGTCTGTTGCAGTACAGTGCCTGAGATGGATTAGATTTGCCGCCCTCCTCGTGTGCATGCTATCACACAGGAATGCATAAACTGATGCTCTTTCACTCATCCTGGGAGAATATAGCAGCACTCCTATATAAAGTGAGTTTGACATAAAGAAAACAAACTGATTCTCATAACTACAAATAATAATTTTATTATCAAACATCATATGTTTTAAAATGACTTGTAAACAAGCTCATATCGAAGATATATATGTGTGTGTATATATAAACGGCCTGTTTGAATTGTATATACTGTTTGTGCCTGTACATAAATGAGTATTTATGACCTCATACCTTGTGTATGTTACAAGTTCAGTAATCTCTCAGGATATTTGTTTACAAGTTTGATTGCTGTTGATTTGATGCTTTTCACATAAGTCAACATAATAAATACATTTTACCACAAAGACACTTTTATCCCAAATGTTGTACACATGAATCTGAGCACTTTGTTACATGTTTGTGTGTGTGTGTGTGTGTGTGTTTGTTTGACTTTGTCTAATCCCGTTCTGAAGTCAAACCGAGGTGGACTTACTGTACATAACCCAGTAATAGCTCGGTGGCCTAGGGGATGTTTTTGCTGCCTACGTGGGGGTTAATGGAGTTGTGTTGTGTTGTGTGTGTGTGTGTGCGTGTGCGTGTGTGTGTACGTGTGTAAAAGAATGTGAAAGGAAGCGGCCCCTGATAAATATCTGGTCTGTGTCTTTTGCGTGTGCTCGAGGGCAGTCGGAGCAGGAACAGAGTGCAGCTGATGGATATCTGATCTCATTCTTTCGCGTGTGTCTGTGAGAGTTGTCAGTGTGTGGCCAGCTGGCATAGTCCTGCGCATACGTTACCGCTTTAGACACAGGTTGCCATACCAGAATTCAGGAGGTGACATGAGCAACAGAAAGACCACACATAATGGAGAAACTCAGCTGACTGTTATTTGGCTGTGGACTGTGTCGACTGTGTCCTGCTGTCTACTGGGTTTTAATGCTCCTTGTAATAACCCACTAACATGTGCACTAGTGGTTTACTACATGAAACCATCTTTGATGTACATTGTCCAGTTAGAAATGTATAATATTGAAAAGTTAAACCAGCACTACTACTACAATACTATAATACAATTTATTATAGTGGCCTCATAATTTCTGCTTAATTGTCTCACTCTGCTTAGTTGTTGATAATAAACAATAAATCCAATGATAACACTCAACAGAAGCGGGGATTTGAAGATGATTACTGTTTAGCACTTTGATAGTAAAGAGTAACTTGATGTGCATCAACAGGTGAGCTCTTGGGTGACGTGGCTAGTCCTCACAGCAGGCTCCATGGAGGAGAAGAGAGAGGTTTTTTCCTACCTGGTCCACGTTGCTAAATGCTGTTGGAACATGGGAAACTACAACGGTGTCATGGAGTTCCTGGCTGGACTCAGGTTGGAACAAACACACCGTCAGGCACTCTCAAAGAATCAGTCTGCGCTTGTAAACATGCAGCTGACAGCAGTTTTCTTTGCCCTTCAGGTCTCGCAAGGTCCTGAAAATGTGGCAGTTTATGAACCAGTCAGACATTGAGACAATGAGAGGGTTAAAGGATGCCATGGCTCAGCACGAGTCTTCTTCTGAGTACAAGAAGCTTGTCACCCGAGCGCTCAACATCCCAGGATGCAAGGTTTCTAAATTTCATAATTTGTCTCATGAAATAAATTTATTCAGATGTATTTGTTTTCATGTGCACAATAACCCACATGTGTCGTCTTTGTCTTCTTCCCCTAAGGTGGTGCCGTTCTGTGGGGTTTTTCTGAAGGAGCTTAGTGATGCTCTAGATGGGACAGCAAGCATCATCAGCCTCCAGTCGCCTCCAGATAGCACAGAGGACTCTATAGAGGTACATCTAGAATATAAGCATCCCTAAAGCAACAGCTGTCTCGACTCACTGAAGACTCAATTCCTGTTATTGTGCTGTAATTCACTGAGCTTTGTTTTGTTGGTCCTTTTGTCTTCAGTTTGTTTCTGAGTACAGTGGCCAACACAACTTTATGTTGCGATCCGGTTCGGATGGTCTGCATGTCCCAGAAAAAGAAGCAACTGTCAGTAACATTCTCCAGATTATCAGGTATAACGTGGAATTTCTTTCTGACATTTACACACATTTTACAAATGATGACTTCGACTTTTCTCTTTCCGCTCCTCAGATCTTGTAATCGTAGTTTGGAAGCAGAGGATCCCGATGAGACCTCTACAAGTCCGTCTTCTATTGGGCCATCGCCTGCATCCAGAAATAACTCTTTCAGGGACCGCTGCCACACTCAGTCAGTACCCTTTTCGCTTGACATATAAGCGTTATTTAGACTTTGTTTGCTCCCGTCGTACTGCAGGGATCTTTAGTTTGTGTCACAGGGTCAGTTGAGCCCATCAAGCTGATCCTGATAATCTTTGTAGTTTTACAGAGTAGTAGTTGTGTGGAGGATGTTGAGCCAAGCGTGACCAAGCGTTTAGGACATACTGTATGTGCATGTGACCTAGTCCACCAATCCACGTTTCTCTTGTTGCTTTCAGTTTAAACATATTCTTATTACATAACTAAGAACATATTTTTCTTAGTTTGCATATCAATGTCATCATTCACGGCCCCTTTTTTTTACCCTTAACTGTTCTGCAGCATTTTTTTCTTTTACAATACAAATGTGTTGCGTAACTATTGGCACAACTAATGGCTTGAGAAGGAACATATTTACAGATTGTTATTGAGATGAGGTGATGGTCACATAAACCCCGTGTCACAAGGTAAAAAGATAACATGTTAGTGTCCTGTCTGGCCAGGAAGGAGCAGAGCTCTGGTAGTTTTCAGGACACTGTTGGCAGGTACCTAACTGGAACTGGAAGTGCAGCACGCTTAGAAAAGTTATCAAAATCTTTTTTTAATCTTTTGCTTTGTTGTTCATATTTTACAATTCTGGATTATCTTGTCTTTACAGTTTTCTCTGACTTATGATTTCATGGTAGAGTCTGGCTAGATATAGTTATATATAGTTGGACTGGACTGCGATGCTTTGAAATATTATCGTATTTCAGGAGGTTTGAGAGTTTTTTTCCTTTGCTCCCGTTGTCTTTCTCATACTCTTTTTTGGCTATGCCTGTCCTTTATCCTTCTTACACTTCCTACCCTTCTTCTTTGTCCTCTCCCCCATTCATTTAGGACACATGACTTTAGCAAGGAGGCGAAGCTGAAGGAAGTCAAAGTTCGCTACAACACATTTGTATTTTTGTTACTTTGTTCTCAACCCTACACTGCATCTGGAATTCCTCTGGAATTCATCTATCCATCTTCTTTCCACCCTCAGTTTCATGGTTGGGGACTTGTCAGATTCAGATGGTGACTTGTCGTCAGAGTCACAGGTGAAGGAGGCGGAGTTTCAGGGGACTGAAGAGACACACAAGGCTTTCAGCCATGGCACTGAGCTGATTCCCTGGTAAGAAACAAACACAACACTTTTACAAAAATGTACAGTTAACTTAACTGACAGCGCTGACTTTTTGTATTCACCTCTTCTAGGTACGTGTTGTCACTACAACCAGACGTTCACCAGTTCCTCCTGCAGGGTGCTACAGTCATCCACTACGACCAGGAGAACCACCTCACAGCTCGCTGTCTGCTGCGACTACAACCCGACAACACAACCCTCACCTGGGGTAAAATCCTCTCGGTGACATGCTCACCTCCTCAGCTTTTATTGTACCACATGCAATCACTTAGCAACAACTTTCCATAATCATTTTTGGTCCAGGATATAATAAACATATTGAATATGTTTATATCTCAGTCCCATTCTCTCTCATTATTACGCTTTAAAATTATTAAAATCTGTAATATAACATGAATCATATTTCCTGTGCCAGAGTTTTGAACCTATTGTAAATGTGTTTATTCCAGTTAGGTTATCTCTTAGGTAGCACAATTAAACTGGTTGTAACTGTCATGACATGTGTGCTTTTACTATATTTTAAACATATAATTGTTGATTTATTGCAGGTAAGCCTCAGAGTGGAGGGACTTCCCCTGCAGAGCAACCACTGGGATTAGGACAGACTGTAGTGGCAGGTCTAGCAGAAGGCCTGCTGGACCTGGGAGTGGTGAAGGTTTGCTAAAGTCATTTACTAATTAAGATTCACAAAGGTGAATCAGTCAGTCAGGTCAGCTCTTGTGTTTGACTTGAGCTTCTGTGGTAACTTTATTATTTCATCGTGTAGGCTGTGTTCCTGGGTCACCAGGGAGTGGACGTCCATGCTGTGTGTTTACAGAACAAGCTGAGCCAGATGACAGTGGAAAAGAATGGTCTCAGCCTCCTCTACGGTCTAAATACCACAGACAACAGGTCAGTGTTTTTATCACTGGCTACACTGGTGGATTGATGTAACATTCATTTACTAGAATATTTTATTTTATTTTAACTCCTGTTCACAGGCTCCTGCACTTTGTGGCCCCCAACTACACAGCACAAACGCTTCATAAGGGCCTGTCAGAGTTGGTGAATGCAACCAGAAAGCTAAAGAAGTTTCCTGACCAGAGGTTGCAGTGGCTGAGGAGGCAGTATGTCAGCTTGTATCAGGTAAACTGAACTTCCTTAAAATACTTTTTCCATTTATCTGAATTAAAAATGCATGAATTGAAAGTGGCTCTTAAAGGTACTATAGGATGAAGTGTGTGCTAAGCGTTATAGGGCATTACACATACTTTTTAAATAATGCTATTAAGACCTCCAGAGGTCTTCCTTAAAGAGAGCTCTCTAGTTGTCATTTTAATCATTGTGTGCGTGTGTCTGTTAGGAGGATAGCAGGTATGAAGGTCCTACACTAGCCCAAGCCATCGAGCTGTTTGGCGGGCGCAGGTGGAACATGGGTACGGGTGGAGTGGAGAAAGGCGGCACCCAGAAAAACAGCCCTCTGAGCATCAATGATAAGACCAAGAAGAAGAAGAAACCCCTTGTTAGGGTGAGTACATGTAAAAATGTCTGTTTGTCATTGTCACCTATGCTCCCCGCCTACCGACTAACGTCTTCTCTATACATTTACACACCCAACACAGGGAGACAGCGGCGACGCCACGGATGACGAGATGGTTTCTAGAAAAACACGTAGCTGTAAGGAAGGGCTGTATCGAAATGGACCCGAGTCTGACAGCATCGACCAAGAAGATCCAGGTGACATTTTATTGATCTATTTAAATTCACAGGAATGGCCAAAAAGTCATTTGCTTCTGGAAAAGGCTTGCTGTTATTTATCTTCAGTCGTCTGTGTCTCCATAGAGGACAGCTTCACTGGACCATTCTCCCTGTCGTCCAATAAGAACTCAGGAATGCTAGCCTCTTCCTCCTCCTCCTCTTCCTCTTCCAGTATGGCAGGGTCCAACCACTCTCGTCCACACTCCTCTCCAATTCTGTCTGGAACTGCAAAGTCACAACCGGGGTACTGTATCTGAACAACGGAGGTGTGAAGTCGTCCTTTTTTCATGTCAGGTTGACACGTTTCTCTCTCTCTTTGTTGGCTGCAGGGCATGGAGCAGCAGGTCATGGCACGGCCGAGGCAAAGGCTGTTTCAAGGGCTTCCAGAATCTCATGATTTCTGACAGCACAATGAGCTTCGTTGAGTTTGTTGAGCTCTTCAAATCATTCAGGTAGGTGTGAAAATCACTCACTCCCTTGTGTGATAGAAATGTTCTGTCTCTATCAACAGAAGCTAAAGAGATAAAACAAATCCTGCTTTTCAATATTAACAGAACTTTTTTTCCCCCAAATAAACTCATATCTATGTAATATTCAGATAACATAACTATTCCCCCGTCAGAGTGAAAGAAAGAGTTTTTCTTTGATAAACACTTGATTATTTTCATACCTATCTCCCTTCCGTTCTAAGATTGTAAGAAGTGTATCATTTCATCGCTGCCCATCAGTTTACTTTTTAATTCCTACGCTTGCTTTGCTACAAAATACAAATCACTGCAAGTGGCTGAAAATCTGTGAACCTTTTCCTCCGCAGCATCCGAAGCAGGAAAGACCTGAAGGAGCTGTTTGACACCTTTGCTGTCCCCTGCAGTCGTTCAAGTCCTGAACAGGCGCCTCTCTACACCAACCTCAGAATAGATGACAAGGACACGGGCTTACAACCAGACCTTGGTACAAGAATAGTTTTATTCACATATGTAGTATTTGTAGCACACAAAACACTCACTTTCACTCTGCCTTTTGTAATTTGCAGACTTACTAACCCGCAATGGTTCGGATTTGGGCCTGTTTATCCGGACAAGGCAGCAGATGTCCGACAACCAGAAGCAGATCTCAGACGCCATTGCAGCAGCCAGCATTGTGACCAATGGGACAGGAGTGGAAAATGCATCCTTAGGCGTCTTGGGATTGGCTATCCCACAGCTCAATGATTTCTTAGTCAACTGTCAGAGAGAGCCCCTGAGCTATGATGAGATTCTCAGCATTATACAGGTAGAGTCAGGAGCCGCCTGACAGAAATAAATGGTAAATAATGAAAACATAGTGTAAGATGCGTTTATAAAAAAGAAAACAAATGTGTGGCCAACAGATGAATAGTTAGAATACATATGACAGAAACCTGAGACACAAGGACGGAAAAGAGACTGTGATCAATAAAATTAATAAATACTTTTATGTATCTCCTGCAGAAATTTGAGCCATCATCAAGCATGAGACAAATGGGCTGGATGTCATTTGAAGGCTTTGCAAGGTACAGTAAAAATGTATTGCCTCACTATAAGAGCTGGTATTAAGATAGCAAGTATTAAAGAAACAGAAATGAAATCACTGAGATAAAATAGATTCATATACAACACATATGAAAGCAGTTCTGATTGTGAACCAACCACTTGTCTCTGTTGAAAAGATTCCTGATGGACAAGGAGAACTTTGCTTCTCGCAATGAGGAATCCCAAATGAACGCACAGGAGCTGCAGTACCCTCTGTCCTACTACTACATCGAGTCTTCTCATAACACCTATCTGACCGGACACCAGCTAAAGGGAGAGTCATCTGTTGAGCTTTACAGCCACGTAAGTCTTGGTGTTTTTTATTTATCCAGTATTTTAAGTTTTTTTTAGTCCATATTTCCTTCTGAAGCGGTACCCATCATTGTTACGTAGGTGCTGCTCCAAGGCTGTAGGAGCGTTGAACTAGACTGTTGGGATGGAGATGACGGCATGCCAGTCATTTACCACGGACACACACTCACCACTAAGATACCCTTCAAGGTTAGAAACGCATGTGTTGATGAATTAATGTAGCAGCCTGGTAGCTCAATGGGTTAAGCGGCAGACTGGGATGCAGAGGGTCGCAGGTTCAGGTGTGTTCCTGAGCCAGACACTCAGCGCCAGCTCCCTGTAAGTTGCTTTGGATAAAAGCATCTGCCAAGCAAAGTGAAGTACAGTAATTTTTCCTTGAATGTTTCCATGCAGAAATTCTATTAAAGTGCTGTTTAATAAATCTTTGTATTTCTAATGACTGGACATATATTTGACCTTATCTCTCCCATGATCCTCCAGGATGTGGTGGAAGCCATCAACCGGGCTGCTTTTGTCAATTTTGACATGCCCATCATCCTGTCCATAGAGAACCACTGCTCCCTTTCTCAACAACGCAAGATGGCGGAAATCTTTAAGGCACGTTTTCCCTGTGTTCACTTTGAAACACCTTTTCAGATACTATGCAGTAGGCTCATTAGGTAAAGGATTTAGCTATGCACGCATGCTTCTTCTCCTGTAATTGCCTGCTTTCTAGAAGCTGAAGAAAAGCAAAGCAGAAACTCTACCTCAGCTCTCCACTTTGTGTCACTTGCAGCACTTTTGAGCTTTTGAGTTTTCCTCAAGTAGGTTTTCTCAGCTGCTCCGGGCATTTAAACTGGCAGACTTCCAGTCACAGGCTTATTGTTCAA
>JAUMHF010000011.1:7486278-7567481 GCA_032359275.1 Microctenopoma steveboyesi | reverse complement strand
TTTCCTCTAATAGTGCGTTTCCATGTAGGTGCTTAACCACTTTACCAACATCAGCTGGCCAAGATAGCTCAACATTTTAGTGCAGAGCTTTTGGCTGTGATGAATGTGTAGGAGGAGTGGGAGTAGAGGGGATAACTCCCTACTGGTGCTCCTGTTTACAGTCCTGTTTAGACATTGCCTTGAAAATCAGTAAGGAGTGGGTTTTTTCTTGGGAACATGCTTCTGAGTCAGGTATACTAGAAATGCCTGTGGCTTTTACTGTGAAATTGCTCTAAAGTTTTCTCCCATATTGAGTTGGATGGAAAGTCAATGAGCAAGAATTACAAAATAAATTTCCATAAACTGTATAAAGACTGTATAAGAAATAGTAAATAAAATGCCAAAACAGAGATTGAGAACAGTACTTCTGTGGACATTACACTTAATGCAAGTTACCCAATCAGTCTGTCTTACTGGGTGTAAAAACAACAGAGGGACATAAGCAAAACGTTAAGTTGAATCAAACCAGGCAACACGTAGCAGGATTGAATGTTCCCTGAGGTCCCTGTAAGCTGCATTTAACACTAGTTGCTTTAAACAACTAGGCAATTGTCATTTCTGCCTCCACCTTAAAGGATTAAATACTTAAAACGTACATTTTATTATCATTGCATGCATCTCTTGCTTGATTCACCCTCAGCATTTGGTTCAAAATCGGGTGGGTGGGTGACTGAGCATCTCCACAGACATCAATCTGGCTGATGTGGAAATACATTTTCTGTTTAGATAACATCCTCGATGACAAGCCAGAGGGGAAGAGTTCAGCAGACAAAGAAGAGCAACCTGTCGATGAAATACCAAAGAGGATGAAGAAGACTGACAGTGCTACGCAGAGCAAAGGAAAGGTAGGGGACACCATCAAAGTGATCTGCATTGGTAATGTAAAAGTAGGACGTTTAGATGGGTGCCCTCCGTGCATGACACCTGTGTATTCCTGCTGCTTTGTTCACTGTCTCTTCGAGTACGGGGTTAACGGTGCTTTCTGTCCCGTCTCTACCTGCACCTCAAGGTGTTCGACATGGAGCTGGGCGAAGAGTTTTACCTTCCTCAGAACAAGAAGGAGAGTCGACAGATCGCCCAGGAGCTGTCCGACCTCGTCATCTATTGCCAGGCTGTGAAGTTCCCCGGTAAAGAATATTTTGTCATTCTCTCCTGTTGACACGCGCGGCTCTTTCTCTTCTTTTCGTGTTGCTGTGCAGCATCCTCTACATTCTACCGTCTTACATCTCATCTCCTTTTCCTTTCGACACACTGTCATTTTTTTCTGTCTTGTTCCACTGTAATCCACTCCCATTTTATTTAAGAGGTCAAACCTTTCCCCATGTTTCTGAAATTTCTTCGCTGCACGCTATTTAGTATCCCAGTATTACACGCCATTCCTCTCCCACAGATGACGAATCCCTGCCAGCCCCATGGGAACGATACGGTTACTGTATTGTGTCGTCAGTCCCACAACATTGCAGCAACATTAGGGTCATTTTAGACCGTTTAGTGAGCATCTTTGTGGTTTAGTAGATAATAGGCATATTTCCAGGTCCAACTGTGAAACAGGACAGTGATGGAATGCTTTAAACAGCTCTGGAGGTTGAACTTAGCTTTCAGTACTCTCATAAACTATCTCTTATATCCTCTTTATTGGGATCTGTCTTCATTCTGCGCTGCTATTTATCTCAAATATTTCTTTTTGTCTCTCAAATATTCACCTCTTATCTGCTCCTTCCTCCCTCCAGTGTCCCTTCTCTGCTTGTCTTCTCTTTTCTTCACAATTCCATCTCTCCTTACAAGTGTTTCCATCGCTTTTTTTTATTTGTTTACTGTTTCCAGGGACCTGTGATCTGAGAAACAGAAGGCAGGGCAGCTGGCTGTTGATTTGTGCCATCTGGAGTGATTCAGATGAACATACTGCTTATGAAAATGAAACGATTGTTTTAATTTACTCATGTCAGTTTATTTCTATTAGCGCACGAAGCACAGAGGATCAGGAGCGTCTACCTGCATCTATGCTGAGTTTGAACTGAGTCTGTCCTGCTTGCTAAATCTTTAAAAAATCATTTCACCATGAGTGATGCCTGGGAGGTGGAAGAGCAACTCCCTCCTCATATTGGAAAGTGACAGCTCTTATATGAAATGGTTTCTGTACTTTGAGAGAGAATCAAGCTGAGGATAAAAAGGGATAGAGTTACCAGTGTCATGCGTGTGTGGTGTCTCCAGTCTGTCTGTGTTGCTCTTCTGACCACTCTGTGCTGTCTGTCTTTTTTTTTTGTGTGGGAACGCAGGCCTGTCCACACTGTCTCCAGCAGGCTCCAGCAGAGGGAAGGACAGGGGGAAGAGCAGGAAGTCCATATTTGGCACAGCTCCTGCTCGCTGTACCACAACAGGAGAGGTCACGACCCAGAGCCGCGCCGCTGGGAAAGGTATACGGGGCCAAGGGAGCGCTTGTGTTTGTTTGTGTATGCTGAAAAGAAAGCTGGATTAAGCATTCATAGTGCAAGTGGACACGTCAACTGAAATATAAACCAGGGAGGCATCAGGCACACACGTGGAACCAGTGAACACTATCAGCATCAAGTTATTCCTGCTCTGTGGACCGGAGACATGTGAGCACGACTGTACTGCTCCAACACAGATAATGGAGATTTCCACCTGCCTGATACGGATCACTGTCGCAGGGAAGGAGATCAGAAGACATTGGGGATGGATTGGTCGCATGCTTCTGGAAGGAGTCACGGCATTACTACAGATTTCATGTGGTCAAAAAAATAAATATTGAACATAGCTTAAGTCATTCAGTAATGTGAGGGACAATTGAGCAAATCAAGTAAGAAAAAAAGAGTCAGGGAGAGGACATTTGAAGCAGTGTTAAGTGGAGGTCACGGAAGTGCAACCATTGAGAAACTCACTCTCAGATTTCCGGTTCTCGGAGCTGTTGGAGAAATAAGATGTTCATTGCACTCTCTGTCTCTCCTCTAGGTGGCTCTGAGCGTCTAAGCTGGGAAGAGCAGCAGACATCTCCTGTCCTCAACCCGTCCACCTCTCTCAGCGCCATCATCCGCACGCCCAAGTGCTACCACATATCCTCCGTCAATGAGAACGCCGCTAAGAGACTGTGCCGCCGCTACTCTCAGAAGCTGATCCAACATACGGTGTGCCAGCTGCTCAGGACGTATCCGGCAGCCACCAGGATCGACTCCACGAACCCCAACCCTTTGCTTTTCTGGCTGCATGGCATTCAGCTGGTGGCACTCAACTATCAGACTGATGGTGATCACTTGTTATTCTTTGCTTTTTCACAAACCACGATCACCCCGTTGTGTGTCAGACACTTACAGAGATTTATTTATAGGATGTAGCATTCCATCTGGCTGAAAGTCCATACAGTTACCATTACTCCACCTATTAATGTTAATGCTCTTGGTCAAAGCTTATTTTATACTTATTACGTCCCATTTCTCCTGTATTCACTCTGATTTCCACAGACCTGCCAATGCAGTTGAACACTGCATTGTTTGAGGCAAATGGTGGCTGTGGCTACGTCCTGAAGCCAGCAGTGCTGTGGGACCGGAGCTGTCTGCTTTATCAGCAGTTCTGTCCCATGGAGAGGGATGTGGAGAAAATGAGCCCTGCCACCTACTCTCTCACTGTGAGTTGAGATGACTCCTCACTTCTTTCAAATTAAATCATACTATCTTTTAACCCAAGGTCTGCACACATGTTAAAACTGGAAACACACACACACTCTTAAGTACTCGGCTCCATTAAGGCATGTTTTGACAGTTTTATTGTGAAGTGATCTATGTGTGCTTTCATTATTTGGGCCACCCGGTAAATTCTATATACTAGTGAATGTTCAAAGACAAGTGGTGGTGTAAAAAGCCTTGTACACTGTATTTATGCAAAGTGCTTATTCGCCTGTTGAAGGTCTGTTATAACCTGAGTAAATAACAGCACAAATGAATGACAGGAGGATCATTGTGCTCTGGTGATGTGAGTAATGTCTGCTGTGTAAACACTGGTGTTTAGACTATCCGCTCCTCTGCTTTCAGAGGAATAGTCTCTTCATCTTCAGGTCAGAGTGACGGTTTTTCTGACCGTTCTTCCCTTCAGATTGTCTCTGGTCAGAATGTTTGTCCGGGTAACAGCGCCGGCAGCCCCTGCGTTGAAGTGGATGTTCTGGGCATGCAAATCGACAGCTGCCACTTCCGTACCAAACCCATCCACCGCAACACCCTGAACCCGATGTGGAGCGAACACTTTCAGTTCAGCGTGCACTTCGAAGAAATGTGTTTCCTTCGCTTTGCTGTGGTAGAGAACAACAGTTCCCAGACGACTGCTCAGAGAACTCTGCCTCTGAAGGCCCTGAAGCCAGGTACGGTAGGACACTCAAATTACCGCAAGGATAATCTGGTAAAGGAAGGACAAACTGTGTTTATTGCGTGTGTCTTTCAGGTTACAGACACGTCCAGCTGAGGACACAACACAATGAGCCACTTGAAGTCTCCAGCTTATTTATCTACAGCCGCAGAACAGAGGAAGGTCCCACAGGGGGCTCTACGCCTTCATCTTGGGTGAGGCGTAGTCAGATCATGTAAGGTGATCTGACTACATGTCGAAGTAGAAAGGTCCTGACTGTTGGTTAGCTAATGCCCTCCTAACCTGCATCTCTCCCGCTCTCCACACAGCTTTTCAGCTCAGAGGAGAAGCGAGCATCTCAGCAGCACAGGGTGACGGTGCATGGAGCTCCTGGGGCCGAGCCCTTCACAGTGTTCTGTGTTACAGAGCAGACAACAGCCAAGCAGCTGCTTGACATGGTTAGTGCGTAAGAAGATTCATTTATTGTTACCCCCGACAGTACATATGTCCATAAAGTTTTCATCTCAACCTTCCCACAGGTTGTAGCGTCATCAGGAAACCCGTCGGAGTATTTCCTCTGTGAGGAGAAAGTTCCTCTGACGAAGGAGCGCAGCGAGGTGAAGCGCTGCGCACTGCATCGACCTTTAGCGTCTGAGGAGGAGGTTGTGAGACTGGTTTACAGCTGGAGCACAGAGGAGGGATATGTGGGGAGGATCTGCCTCAAAACAAGAGAGGAGGTACTAGTTTATCTGCAACAAGGGCGTGTGACAAATGTTAATGGGTTAGAAGTAAAAAGTTTTAATCTTAATTCCACATAAAGCACCGTCACCTACTGTTTATATTTTTGATGTAGACTGTGGCTCCCCCTTGTGGTCATGTCAAAGATCTGAATGATTTCAGTAAATATGAAGCAAATAAAAATCACGAAGGGCTTAAATATTTTTTCACTGTGCATATTTTTACCTGTGATTTTAACTGTACAGAATTTAAATGACAAGAACACAGTGCTGGAGGGGCACGAGGAGGTGACGATAGGAAGCAGAGAAGGAGCTGGAGGAGGAGGGGGAGGCGGCGGCGGAGGCGGCGAGGATGATATGTTCTTCGTCCAGGTTCATGAAGTTTCACCAGAACAGCCTCACACTGTGATTAAGGCTCCACGTTACAGCACTGCTCAGGATATTATACAGCAGGTGGGAGATTCAGGAAGCATTCGCAGTTTCTGTTCACCGCATGTTCAGTGCTCACGCTTCTAACGCGTTCCTGCTCTTCTCTTTTGGTCAGACTCTGTCAAAGGCCAAGTACTCCTATAGCATCCTATCAAATCCTAACCCATGTGACTATGTTCTGATGGAGGAAGTGACCAAGGATGCAGGCTCGAAGAAGTCCTCCACTGCAAAGCCCCTACAGCGGATGCTGCTGGATCACGAGTGTGTCTATCAGGCTCAGAGTCGGTGGCGGGGCGCGGGAAAGTTCATACTTAAGCTTAAAGAGCAGGTAGCTCTAAAGATGATATCCGATTTTAAATTCTAAATTTGATATTTATGTGCATGGCGCCATCCAGCTGAGCATGTTTCCCTGTGTCCAGGCTCTTGTGCTCTACTCTTCTTGAGCTAAACTTGCACCTCGACGCACTTTGCATGTCTTCTTAGTTCTCGCTCTTAGACGCAAACAGCATGAGCTTTAAAGTAGAGAAGGAGTAAACAGTTGAAAGAACCGTCATTGACTGTTACACGTTATTCATATCTCAATAATTCATATTGTACTGTAACACCTCATAATGGCTTGTATGTGCTTTTTAACTTATTGTTTGTAATTTCTTTCCTCTGTGCTGCTGGTTTGTTTGTGTTTGTAATTTATAGTGCCGTATCACATCTTGTCTGTTTGTCTAGTTCTATCTAGATATCTGTATGTTTTTTTTATCTTTATTTATTCATCATCCTTTTACACACACAAGACTTTTTTCACTGCTACGTCTATAAATAAGAACATATTTAATGACTGTTGACCTTAATAAATAAAGGTTTGGGTATATTTACATTTTTTAAATTTGTTTTTATATATATATATATATATATATATATAATGGAATGGGTGCAAATCAAATGTGATGCAGTAGTGAGACGATACAAAAAAAGCTGACTGACATAAATACGTTTTTTCACTATGAAAAAATACTGTCCATACATATTTCTGTATGTTCTTTTATTCATTTCAATAATACATTTCCGCTTCCAGGTGGTGCGGGAAGACAAAAAGAAAGTCATTTCCTTTGCCAGCGAGCTCAAGAAACTAACTAGCCGAAGCCGCAGCATGGCGACTGGCAGCGCAGTGGACGGTCCCGCCCAGAGTAAGGATGAGAGAGCTGCATGCTGTGTGGCTCTAACTGAGCTCCAGGAGTGAGGCTCACACTCTGCCTGCTGCCTGTGCATGGAAAGGCAACAGAGGTACTGTATGTTGTCTCTAACCAGCTAATGAGTAACGAGACATTTTATGTGATGACTGACACAGATCAACCTAAACTGGCTAAATGTGTGTGTGTGTGTAAATTCTTAATCCTAACACTCATCAGCAGGTCATGTAGAGAACTGTAAAACACAACAGAGTAAACTAACAGACTAAACACACTTATCTAATTTAGAGCAAAGCTTTAGGGCAACATTGAAATATACAGTGCGTCTCATCGATGTTTTAGAAATTAAATGAATTATTATTATTATTGAATAACAGCGTACAGTGATTATGAGATCAAACCCAGTTCCAGTGTGTGTTTTCATGTTTTTAGTGCTAATAATTAGAAATAAAATGTAAGGAAAAGGAAATATGTCAATGATTAACGTGTCCTTTCAGGCTATGAGTCTGCAGCTGCAGGTCTGAAGGCGTGTGTAGTGGTGGGAAGGTTCCTCCAGGCCTCTTCTCCCCCCTCCTCCAGGGGGCAACTCCAGTCTGTCCGCCCGCCCTCCTCCTCTCTGAACCCACTGACCTGGAAGCTTCACCTCCTCAGGAACTGGAAGATCCACAAATGAAAGCCAGAGAGAGAAACTAAACCTGCGCTCACAACTTCTTGACCTTGGAGGATTCCCCTCTCCCGGAGAGGCGAGGTGTTTCAGGCCTACACTGTATCCTGCATTGCGTTAGCTGAGTGGGTGGAGCACAGAATTCAGTCTAATCCCCGTTAACAGATGTAGGATGTTAAGGCTTGTTGCTCGGTTGAATGTCGGACCGGAGTTTCTGGTTGGAAATCCAGCCCCGCGTCACTTTAGAGCCACGTGGGCAGGTACAGCTCCCCCTGCTCACGTTGAAGCTACATTCAAAGTATGTGAGGCGAGTTTGCTGCCAGTTTTAGCTCCGTGAAATACACTAAAAGATAAGGAAGTGGGGCTGTTACAAATCTCTCTGGTTTGAATGAGTTCAGTGATCCACAGTTTCTCTATGGGCTGAGTCGAGGTACGGCTCCACCAGAGATTAAATGGCCCGCGTAGTTGCATCAGCAGTCAGACGGAGAGGGAGCAGCTTGGAGGAGCAGACGGATGGGGGTGTAGGAGAGCGTGACAGATAAACAGGTGTCTGTCTCGGGCACGGGGTGTTTTTAGCTGAGGGCATCGTTAAGGAGGCTGACAAGCGGGCTTGTTTGGCTCTTTTCCTACTGTTCCAGTATCACAGTACTGTAAGGGCGCTCACACATTCAGATTTTCTTTGACACTACTGTCTCCCCCCTAAAGGTGACAAAGCAGCGTAGCTCTGCAGCAATATTCCTAATGTTGCAACCTTACTTTAAATCCGTGCTAATGTTTGTGGCTGTATGTGTGAGGATGATGTTCCGCTTTCATCCTTCACCGCAAGTCATTTCTTTGGGATTTAAACTTAAGAAAAGAAACAGTGCAGTGGGAAGCTGTCCAGATGAAGGTGCAGACTAGAAGCGGTAGTTCTAAATTAATACATTTCATTTCCTTTATTTGAACAGAAGCTCGATGACTTTAGCGCCAACGTTCTTTTTTAAAACAGCCAGGTCTTCTCCAGCAGCATTTTGGTTTCTATTTGCTGTTATCTTAAGTGTTTTTGTTACTGTCCAATGACTCACCCAACTCTTCTGAGATGGAGATGATGATTGGTTTCTTATGATCATCATGTTTATTAAGATCTCAGTTTTGATGGCCTTGTCTTTATTTCTTTTTACCAATCATTTTAATTTTTTCAGATTTTTGATTTATTTGTGGTAAAGTTAATCAGTGTTGCATAACATTTCCATATTTTAAACCTGGAAAAGTTTAGATACTTTCCTCCATACAGCACATATCTTCGTTATTAATGCACAGAACTTGCGAAGATCACAGAACTTGGAGTCAGTCTGATCTATGATCACAACACATTGTAACAGCAGAGTGCTGCTCTACTGCACTGTGATGAAAAACAACTTCTCACAACAGTTTTGTGAGTTGTTTAACAAAGCGTTCTGAACCCCTGAACTCCTACTAGAACAATGCCGGGTGCGGAACATATTATGCTGTTCTTAACAAGGTTCTTCTGAAGCTCTGCATTCACACACGGTTTCTAAACCCTGCAGAGACTGATAATTTCCTGTTCATATGTGGGAATATATATTATTTAATTTTTTATTCTCTTCTCTTCAAACTCAAACTGCTCAACACTAACGTTTGACTTTTAGTGCACTAGAGAAGTTCATTGAATTACTGACGTCTTTTACTCAAACACTATTCCTGACGTGTTTTTTTTTTTTTATAAATGACATAATTCACACATGAGATGATCTTTTATGAGTGGATAATGGTAAAAAGGTGGATTAGAGTTGTGAGCCCAGAAACGTAATAATTATGCTGATAGGTACAATAATGACTGTAATCCCTAAATCCATTCGTACTTATTATCATATTTGTAACAGAGAGAAATGTCACCGTACAAAGCAAAAAGACAGTTGATATCACAGCTGATAAGACTCTCTCCGATCCAGACCGACATGAAGCAGGCAGGGACATTTTCTGTGTGATCTAGCTGCTTCATCGCGCCTCGTTTTCCCATCCTTCCAACCCGTAGACCTCATTTCTGAATGTAACATTTCTTCATGTTTTGATGTTATTTATTTGAATGTGAAGCCCTGGTTGGCAACTGTCTGTTGTTTATGTATAATTTCCCGTAAGTCCTTGTTTATTTATTTGAGTATGACAGAGGACAAACCTTAGTGCCCTGACTTCACCCAAACACGTTTAGATATGTAAATATTTGTGTAAAATATTCTCTGTATTATTATTTCCAGCATGTTATTCTGCAGCTTTAAAAGCATTTGTCAATCTGAAATTGTTTTATCGTTTGATGTGTTCATTATATCCACTAGATATGACGTGTTTGCTGACTATAGGCTACTGTTGTTTCCATAGGATTTAAGAAGAAGATTTAAACAATCCACACTACACACAATATGTGGCTGTCGAGTGAATGTTTGTCTATTTACTTGAACTTGTGGATAGACGTTAATTGTTGGGTATCTCGTGCCATGATCACAATAAAAATAGAAACACTCAACTGAGAATCTCTGCAAATGTGTGTTTGTGTTCGACAAGTGAGCAACTGTGCGTCGCACATTAACTCCAGCACCATGCACACGTAAGATGACATTCACTGATCAGATGCAACAGTTACATCACGGCGGTGTTAATGACTCACAAGAGAGGACGACAAATGACATCAGTGTTGTTTTGTAAGAAATGTCCCCTTTAACATCATTCAAATGTTTTTTTTTATTAATGAGCTCATTTCTGTCTCCCTTCTCCTGCAGTAAAGCTCTGTGGACTCATAATCCGCTCATTTAGCTGAATCAGTACCAGCGCTCAGACGTGCTCTCCGTTCCAGAAACTTGAAAATATTGCTCCCAGGTATAGTCCAATAATTCTGGGTAATAAGGAGCACTCGGTTTCAAATATCACCGCCAGTACGACACCCTCTGTTGAGTTTCTTAATGCAAAATTACACTGTCATCAAATTAAGTGTGAGAGTTTTAAATCGTGGTAGTGCTGCAGCTTAATGGTCCGGTTTCTTTCAAACGTCAAATAAAACAATTCACTTTTATGTGACTTGCAATTAGTAAGTCCTCCATCTTTATGGTGATGAACTTTGATGAAGGGAGAACAATCCGTGTGCTCTGGGTTTTCAAAATGAAATGATGGACTAATAAAAACATCTGGTAAATTAAATTGAAAAACATATTGTGCAGGAGAAACAAATACTGGTGGCTGGTGCAAATTATTTGTTCCTGCACAACAACAAGCAGCTGAAATATGTCTGGACATTGTACTATATCTGCAAAAAAACACAGTGATCACAGAAAACATTCAGTCAATTTAGTCACATTCCACATTTCAATGGATGAAATTGTCTTTTATTTGAATAAAGTTTGCCAAGCAACTTGACAAGGATAAAAAGGCAAGTTTGAAAACACAAGACTTCATGTGTCAATGAAAAGTGTCGAGCAAATTCAAGACAAGTCGCACCAGTAGCTGTAATACTGAATGAAACGAGTGCGGTTCCATACAGACAAGTCGCTTAAAGGGCCATAGAAGGTTCATAGAATTATCTGTGCATCTTTCTCAAGTTAATATCTTTATCTCATAGTAAAGTAGAAACATAGGTTCTTTCATTCTAGGTCAAGTTTTCTGCAGGTGTTGCATCTCTGAGATCAGCTGGGTTCAACAGATACACAAAACAGACATTGTAACAAGTCAATTGGAAAAATGGCCAATTTGAACAGTTTCCAATGGACTTGCTCCTTCCTTTCTATGCTCATCATCTGTTTCTGAAGAAAATGAATTTAGTTCAGTTGTGTACCCATCTGTTAATCGTATTCCTTTTAATTAGACCGGAGCATCCCCACTAGTGCCACGCCTAATGGAGGGAAACGACGTCTGAACACGTTAATGATCTTGGCAATAAGGAGCGAGCACAGTGACATCAGGATCAGAGTTTGGTCATGGGTATGTGAAGGCTATTCCACGGGCCCATCCATAATTCCTCCTCATCCGACTGCATTCTGTCACTCGGGCCTTCTAACGGCCCCCTCATAACCAGTCCATAGTCGTCTTCATCATTGCCGCCGTCGACCTTCGACTCTCTCTCTCCGTCTCCCACTTCCTCCCTCCCGGCTGTGCTCCGAGGCTCCTCTGTGCCGCTCTGCTCCACCTTGAGCGGGTCCGACTCTACACTTTCCGGGCCCGTGTTGCTGTTGCTGGTTGACCCTAAAGAAATACTGGATTGTCGAGTGTCGAACACGTTCTGTGTTTTATTGTTGTCCGTGTTAGAGAAAGAGGAAGTGGCCGTCGCAGACGCCACTGAACTTTGGAAGGTGCGCAGGATGTTGCACCCACCGTCTCCTGCTGTTCTGGGGTTGTTCAGGGGTTCCTCCAACGTGGCAATCATTTTGTCTAGTTTTTTAAAGTGCTTGGCCAGCCTTGAGCTGAAAATGGGTGAGGGCAGTTTGAAGTTGCTGTTTGTTGTGGTGTGTGTGTGTGTAGGACCTGTGGTGTTTACTGAACGTCGGGTGCGGATGATGGAGCCATTCTGGGCCATGTAGACGCTGCCATTAACGTTAGCATGACTGTTGAGGGTGGTGGATAACCGGCTACGCTGCGTTTCTGGCATGCTTTCCTCCCCAGTGGAGCTGGTCTCGTACTCTCGGTCCAACACCAACTTGATCCGACGTTTTCTGCTGCCAGGCTGGAGAAACATAACACGGCATTAAACTATTGACAGTTTGGACGTTTGGTCGATTTTAAGTGTAACTTGTTCAGGCAGGAGAAAGACAAAGTGATTGTTTTTGGCTTCCTGGACCCTATTAGATACACAATCAGCGTTTTCATTTAGTTTCTACCTTCTTAATATGTATGAAAGCACCTGCACCATTAAACATACCACACAGCAAACGGCAGGTCAATACAACAGTGTTTACTTTGGTGGGATGGTGGGACTCAGTCTTTTGGAGATAATGTGAATATCACAGGAAATGCTTTAAAATTATAATTATAGATTCGTCATTTTATTCAACACAACTTCAAACCTTTAAGAGTTAAAGGGTCCTCTTACTCAGGTCACAGCAAACACTGTTGCGAGCACACGCCACATATATTTGACCTGCTATCATACAACATCAACCACTCGGATTTTCTTTGTAACTTTGATAATATGGAAGAAAGGACTCATTCACCGGTACAAAGAAAACATATTTTCCCACTTCAGATAACAGATACTAGAATATCTGACTGATCCAGGGAGAATGACAGACACCGAAAAATAAATTACCAGTGGGGGAAAAAAAGAGCAAACCTTGTGTGACAAAGACAGGTCAGTGAGAAACAATCTTTGAGCTTCAGTAAAAGAAATGAGCAGCTCAAAGTGGAGCTTTCACAAAAGCAAAACGAGACAAAAACTACGGAGGTAAACCGGTGGAACACTTCAAGAGTGTCAGAGCTGTCGAAAAGGAGAGACGAAGAAGAGTGAGAAGTGATGATTAAAGGCAGAAGGAAAACTCTAAAAGATGTTTATAAAGCTCCTGTGAATTAAACCACACCCATCTAGAAAGACAGCGCACAGTAATACATTTCACTCCAGCAATGACTGCAAACCCAATCCAGGCATTTTCCAAATCTTACTTAAAGGCAAAGAGCGTTCAGCTGGGGTGGGGGGGTGAGGCGTCATCTGCATCTCAAGCAGCTGATTCATTTTCCAACCCCCCCCCCATTTTATCATCCTCTTCTCCTTTCCCGCTTTCCTCCTCCTCTGCATCCTCGATGATGGTTGACAAGTTGTCCGAGGGGTCAATCACACCTGAGCCGACGTCTGATTGGCTGGAGGTTCCACCTATTTTCCCTGCTTCCTCATCTTCTGATTCCTCCTCATTCTCACTCTCTTCCTCTATTGTCTTGTGCGAAGAACGGGAGTGAAGAGACGTTTTAGGTCTAGAACCAGAAGAACCTGAATATCTAGAACAGTTAGAGTCGCTGCTACTGCTTCTCCCGCTGCTGTTTGTGGATCGACTGATCCTTTGTTGCCGTCTACTTTCTCTCTGTATGCTGTCACCACCACGTCTCCTTTGGCTCACAGAACTATTTCTAACACTACTTTTTGAGTATTTCCTGCTCGACTCTGTCCCCTCGTCCTCACTTTCCAACCCTGATTCCATCTCTGAGTCGGACCCCTCTCCTCCATCATCTTGGCTTCCACTCTCCGCCTCTCCATCTGTGTCAGACACCCCCTCTTCTTCTTCTGTCCCTGATACAGTTTTTTCTGTTTCTGTATCATATTCATGCTCAGCTGTAACAGATGAGGTGATGCTACTTGCATCTGAGAGACTAAATTCATACTGAGACTCTTTGCTGCCACTTTTTGCTCTTGTGTCAATGTTAGGATTTTTTTCCCTTCTCTTCCAGGAACCATCCTCCACCTCTAACTCCCACCTCTTTCTCTCATTGCCTGTGTCTCTCCCAGAAACCGATGCAGAAACACTCATTTCTCCTATGGAGCCATAAATCTCCCTACTGTTCTCCTCTCCTCTGTCCCAGCTTCTCCCATCGCTCCACTGCATGTCTCCCACTCCGGAAGGTCCCTGGAACCTCCTGGCAAGGGAGATAAGACTGGGAGCCTCCTTCAGCCTTTGTTTTACCAGTGGAGGTTTTCTGGGTTCAGCGCATGTCTGGAAATAAATCCCATCGATGACCATGCCGTCGTATAGACTGTAATTCCTGTCAGAAGATGGCAAGCCAGGGAGCACCCCCCTCTGCTCAGGCCTGATGCCTTCTCCACCTCCAACAGTATTTCTCATACCATTGTTTGTTCCGCCACCTTTGTTGCTTTCCCGCCATGTTTCCATTTCTCCCCTCGCCCATTTTTCTGTTTCTTCATCTCTTCCCCTTTGCTTTTCTTTCTTCTCCACCTCCCCTCTTTCAAAGCCCTTTTCCACCTTTTCCCCTTTTCTTTCTTTCAAACTTTCTCCACCGCCATTCTTATTTTCCATTGGTTCGATTCTGGCTTTGTTCCATGGTGGGTGGATGGCAGGTGGCTGTCCAGATATTTTATTTGCAGGCGACAGCAGTTTGCCCATTTTCATTATGGCCTTTAAGCTGGTTAATGTGCTTGAGCCCTTTGATATTGCGTTGATGATTGTAGCACCCTCTGATTGCTGTTTTTTGTCCCCTTGACTTCTAGAGGTTCCTGCTGTCTTTCGGTACTGGGCAAATTTTCCTCCTTCAATCTGTCTCCTCACCTGTTGTCATAAATATTGATAGCCCAAAGTCAAATAACACATGTTTACTTGAAAAGTATAAGATATGAGAAGAGCTTCCTGATTTTAAACTTTTTTTTGCGAATTTGTCACACGGAAATGATTCAGATCATCAAAGTAATTTAAAGATTAGACAAAGATAACCCAAGTAAACCTAAAATGGAGTGTACCCTATGTGTCATTAGTAAGACCCAGGCATGATTACTGCCAGACCTTAAACAGTACTGAATCTTCCCATCTTGTGACTTAACATTAACATAGAGACTGGACAAAAATGGCCATAGCAGGGTTCCAAGTCAAAAACCACTGCTGACTAAAAAGAACATAAACACTCGTCTCACTTCTGCCAAAAACATCTTGATGATCCCAAAGACTTTTGAAAACATGTTCAGTGGGCTGACCCAAAAAAAATTAAACTTTTTGAAAGGTGTTCTGCTACATCAAACATCCCCACTTTATACACTAGACTGACTAAAAATGACGTATTTTTTATTCATTTGTAATACTTGTATTACCTCTCTTGTTTTGTTAATGTAATATTTTTTAGTTTTTTATTCAAAGTTTTTTGAATCTTCAATTTCTAATACCAATCATCAAGTATGATGGTGGTAGTGCAATGGTCTGGGACAGTTTCAGGACCTGGACAACTTGCTGTGATTGATGGAGCCATTAATTCTGTGGTCAACCAAAAATCCTGAAGGAGAACATCCGGCCATCAGTTTGTACATTGAAGCTAAAGTACACTTGGATCGTGCAGAAGGACAATGATACAAAAAACACCAGCAAGTCCACCACTACTAAATGTCTTGAAAATACTGTAAATCATTTTGTCTTTGCTAGGCGCATCAGAAACACCGAATAAACCTTCAGAAAACATCATAGCAATAACAGAAAGAGTTTTAAGGCTCCTTTAGCACTTCTTGTGTCTGCACAGCCTTTGGTACATAACAAACTAACTAATTAGATATATTTTTAGGCCCAAACAGTATCTTCATTAAACAGTTCTTGTGTATAAAAGAATTAATCACATACATGTCTGAATAATTCCCATTGAAAATGCCATCCAAACAGGGCTTAAATAAGAAGTGTCTCACAGCTTCTTTGTGTTATTTATTATTATTATTAATTAGTATGTTTTGCTGGCAGGTGGATGTTTGTTACCAGTCCAGGCTGCATACTCCGCTAAGCTGCGAGCACCAGCTACATTCAGTGTTGTGAACAAGTATATGCCCGCTTCTTGATTTCTTTCCAGCATTTAAATGATCCCAATCATCAAACAACCTTCAAAACATTTTTTTTATTTTTGATTTGATTTGTTTAGGAGAAAAAGCTGTTGTATGTGAGGTTTTGTGTCTTGTTACATCTAGAATAACACTAACACTCTTTTTTCATAACCACCACTACCACGTTTGTGGGTGGTGGTGGTAGTGTAATGGTATGTGGCTGCTTTGCAGCTTCAGGACCTGGCTGACTTGCCATAAATGATGAGAGAATGTTTGTTCATCAGTTCGTGACCTCAAGCACATGTGGGATATGCAGCCAGACAATGATCCCAAACACACCAGCAAGTCCACCTCTGAATCGCAAAAAATGCTAGAAAAGGGCAGAAGGTTTTGGTTTTGACTGAGTTGTTGTGGCATAACGCTTTATGGGCCACTCATGCTCATAAACCCTCCGACGTGTCTGCAAAGAGGAGTGAACAGCTGACTCATTGCCAGTTATCGCAAACGCTTGATTGCAGTAACTGCCGCAAAAGGTAGTGATTTCGAAGGATGGGGCCAGGCAGGTCTGGACAATTTATTTTTACTTATTACATGAAATATTCATTTAAAAACTGAATTGTGTAATTACTCTGTTCATCTTTGTGTAATATTACAATTCATTTGATGATCTGAAATAATTTAACAAAATCATTTTAGAATATTTGACAGAGCTTTATGCTAAAACTCTTAAATATAGGTATAAATAATGTGTGAAAGTCTAAAGCATTGACGGCTCCAGAGAAAGTTAATGGACATTGAAAGTTTCTGTTCTGTGTCTGTCAGAAAACTGTAAAAATGTAATTGTTATCAGATTCTCTTGATATCTACTTTTTACCTCTCCGTCAGATTCCTGTGGGCTGTAGTAGTAGCTGCCGTCATCATCTACAACAACTTCTCCATATTCATCATAGAGGCCTGAGGGTGAGAGAAGCTTCCTGCGACTGCCGTACTGAGGAAGGTCATACCTGGGAGAGAGGGAAAACAGGGATGAGAACTTTAAATTTAGTTGTTATTTTTATTACCCGCAATGCAATTGTCATTTTGGTACGTGTAATAATAAACAGATTGACACTGTAGCTTCTTTAACTGCCTTAGCCAATCAGAAAAGGAGACATGAGAGAAGTCTGCTGAACAAACAAAACTTTTGCGCTCGGCTAAAGCTTATCCACAGCTACTCCACAGCGCAGGGCAACACTGTGGTTCACTCCAATGATAAGGAGTGTCTAATGACTTGCCTAAGCAAAGCTGCCTTAATCACAAAAAGAGCATTTTGTTGCCAGGAGACATTTTGTTAGCGGGAAACACTGGAATCGATTTTCCTCCCTTTTGACTCTCTTTGTTGCCTGTTGCCGGGAGCGCTGCCTGGCTCCACCGGCCAAAAAGCTCTGTTGTGTGTCACCAATTGGGCTCGATGCCCTGCAGCAAACAAGGCTGGGTCAAAAAACATCTTTTCAAATGCTACCCTGGAAACAATATGTCCCAGTGCGATTAGTAAGTAACAAATCAGCTCGAAGTCCTTTGGCTTTATTCCATAACAGAGTTTAACAGAAAAGTTGTTCTGTGTAATCACTCTGCTTACAGTCCAACAGTGGAAGATGTCTTCCCATTACATTAAGTAGCCAAGCAATAAACAAATGGGAGGGGACATGGATGCAGCCTGTATGTGGGTGAGAAAGGAGAAGGTAAGACTAAGCCACTGATAACAGTCACACAGCTGTAATATCATGAGGTGTGTTGAAACTGATGTAGTGAGTTCTAACCTTCAACTAAAAGTATTCAAACCCAAGTGCACCCCCAATTAAATTAAATTACTTTTAGGGCTACACCAACATTTACACTGTTCTTCCATTGTCATCATGTTCTCTCCTGCTCATACCAGTAGGGGGCAGTCATGCCCTAACAATCATTTCATGTACATCAAAACCCGCCAGAATCATTGGCATCAGTGTGCTTGAAGCGTTTGTGCAGCTCTCTCTAAATCCATCTGTGTGTGTGTGAGACGGGGACCAAACAGTGTCACTAGGCTTTTTTTAGGTGGTTTCCAACGACTAAATGATCAAACCCTGCATGTGTTACCAAATTCACATGGTAAATACACAACAAACCGTACTTCGGCTTGTTTGTAAAATATTTTCTAACATGCAGATTTGAAGATTTGAGGCTCAACAGGTTTGTTTTCCACAAAACAGACAATTCTGATTTTTTTGTAAAGGCATATCATGTATAACATGCATTTGAGTGTGCCAAATGTTTTCTGGTCTTCTCAAACACTGCTGATTCCATGTGAAAAGATGACCTTTAGCGACTCTTTTAGACTTAAAAAAAGAAGCATATCCATCATGTGATCACTCCATTGAGCTGAACATGCTAGACTTTCATCTTCAAATTTTTATGACTCTACCTCAACACCTATGAGCTTTGTGGCAGTCGCGCTGCTCGTCACCCACGCAAATAACCAATATGGAAAAACAAGATTTAAACCCCTTATTGCTCCATGGCGTGTACAGGTTTAGCATTTTCCTCTTGACTAGAGGGCAACACGGATTTGGCTTGTTTGTTCTTTTTTATTCCACACAGGAATTAAAACATGAATCCCGAGCAACAAATGGTTCAAGTTATTTTCGGCATCTGTACAAATCCAATCACAGTCATGCCGATGGCAGATGGCTGCAATCCTGCATGTGGAGAAATCCTTTTTGAAAACAGATGAAAGGAGAGGTCGAAAGGTTACGAAGCATCCTTCCAAAAAATTCGAAGTGCTTTACTATACTGTACTTATAAAAGCAAATACTGGGTCAGCTGTTTCTGAAAAACTAATTTCAAGCATGGAAATTCCTGTCTTCTGAGAGCTGGACCGGCATTTGTTAGCATAGCCTACCTGGATCTTTCATTAACAAATGAAACAAAGTGACCAGATCTGAGTCCCACAGGGTCACCAAGTCCGGATTCCTTCTTCGCTGTTTGTACAGAGTCAGACAAGTCTTTGTGAACGTTGCTGTAAGCCAACAGCATCTGGCCCATTGTCTGCTTCCACGGCTGGTTGCATGATTAGCTGCCACAGTATTGCAATGCAAGGCAGGGGGAATTAGCCCGGTGTGTGTGAGCACACGCGTTTTATGTGTGTAAAAGAATGAGCAAGGGAACATTGCGGAGTGAGTACATATGCGAGTGACTGAATGAATGTGTTTACGATGGGAGAATTTATGTTGTGTGTGTGTGTGTGTGTGCCACTGTATTTATGTGCGAGTGTGGGAGGGTGTATAAAATCAAGTTCCTGAGAGTCTGCAGCTAAAATTATAAAACTGACACAATGCATCACAGATGGCAAGCAGGGCGTAGAATAACACACACACTCTTCCAGGGATACAATGCATCTTGGGAGGTCTTGTTCGTGAACACTTCAATCTAGTGTGTCCCTGTGTGCGTTCAGTTTAATGCAATTTTCATACAGCACTTGCAGTCGATGCACCAACGCATTCCTCGGTTCAAAAAACATATGAGACCTTTAACAGCGAGAGTGCCGCCGTGAGACAGGTCACGATTTCACAGTAGCCAACACACTGCGAGATGGAGGTTTGATGCTGGCCGGCGTGATATCAGGTCAGCTGCCACAGGGCTGTCACTAGGCTCAGCTAGAAAATGTGCACACACTGAAGTACGGTAGGTACGGAGTGTCTGATGACTGGAAGGGCATTTTGTGTTGACAGCTTGGCTTTTGTTCTACCTGTTGAGCTCTTCAGGACCTGTCCCGACCTTTTGATTCATTGCATCTTTAGTGCACTTTCCATTTGTCTGGAATGGTAAATCTGCCTGAGAAGGTTCAAGCCTAAGGTCTTTCTGGACCTCATGTCATTGGTGACTGCCACGGGGGCACTGTGCCTCTGGCATTGTTTTTAGTGGCTCCTGGTACCTTGACAGCTATGGTGCTTTGAGCACATTGTCCCCAGTTCTTTAACGCTTAATTAAATTTCAAGCTCGACCTTACAGCTTCAATGTCAGTGGCAGCTGTTGTTTTTTTTTGGGGGGGAGCACTTTTACAAGTCAGTTTTCAGTTGCACACTATCCACATATAACCACCACTATAAACCTAAACACCATTATCATATATAAACCTGCTTTAAACATGAAAATACACCATCTGTGATTTCTGTCATTTACTATTTGTAAGTAAAGTTTGCATGTCTCCCTTTGAACATGCAGTCAAGCTAAATCAGAGAAAAGGAAAGTAAGCAGCTCTTTCTGCACTGTCCCAGATGTCCCTGCAGTACTACTCCACCAAGAAATCCAACAAAGTCCACAAGCGCTATGAAAATGCCAGAATTTTCTGAGTGTTCACTTCCATCATGGCCACGCAACACGAGCTTCAATGCACCACAGAATGTGATGCAGTCCTCCTTATTATGTCATCTCTTTTTATTTCATGCCGTAACTTAATCATTGTAAGACACATAGCATTCTCTATGAATTCTGGGAGGGCGTACCCCCAACATGCTCTCGCCACATGTATTCAAGCTAAAGGGTTCACGGTCAACACGGCTGACGATAAACACAGTATGAGGTTGTTAGGTGCTAGAGACTGTGTGAAGTTTTGTGCAGTATTTAATTAGACTTTAGCGGCAAAGATGAAAGTGAGGACTTCAGCACGTTTGTAGAAATTCAAGCACATGAGGCCAAGGACGTTTCTACACAGACTCGTGTGCTTGCGTGAGATTTATCGCTGTTCTGGGACATTTCTTTTAATTTATCTCTATCTCAGATGTAATGTCTGACTGGATTTACCACAACAGTTTTGGAGAGGCTGATAAGACAATAACAAGGGTAAACCCATCTCGTAAGCATGTGTATGAGGGGAGAGCAGACAGGTGAGCAGCAGCAGGGGTGTGAGCAATATGAAACCATTCATTACGTGCAATGCTATGTACATCAGATAGATTTGATTATACAACAAACCACTTGCTATTCCAGATACATCACAGGTATATTCATTTGTGCTGCATCTAGTTTTTATTGTGGTCGCTGTATTTTCTGTTTGATACCTCATTGAGATGATGCAATTTAATATATTTGACAAGTAGCCTACTCTTCTCTGTACTATAGTTACTGCACTTATTGTTTCACAGCGGTTCAATGTCTGGATCAATGTTCCCCGAAGTCACTGCCACTGGTCTTCACTGTGCATTAGTTTCACTTGAAATGTGTGTAACACTGTGAGTAGAAATAATAATCTTTGAATCAGTGCCGTTGCTTTCACATTTAAACCCTTTGCTCATCACTGGTATGTGGACGAGCTAAACTTCTTAAGACGCTGACTTTGAACTCCAGGATGAAGTGGTCCAAAAATACTAAAATTACAATCTGTCCAGACAAGGAGACGTACTTACCCGTGATCATAGTTGTAATAATCCTGCGTGTAGTTGTCCTGACCAGGGTCAATGCCAGATTCCATTGATAACTCCTGTGACATTGACAAACATGTTTTAACGAATACACTGCAAACACTGTGAGACACACATGCTCACAGATACGGAGCTATAAACATCCCTCATGTAGAGTTTTTCTTCTTATCACTCGCTGTACTTCACACACAAAACTCCAGTATACAGCAGCTGTACGTTGTAGCGGGACTGACCATATAAAGGGGTGCCAGTCAGAGCCAACTCTGACAAATGACCCACACACTCACACAGAAACGCACAGTAGGGAAAAAAAGAGAGACAGAGTACCTCTGGCCTGAGCAGAGAAGGTCGCAGAAGTTGTTGTGTCTGCCAGAGGGAAAGAAAAGCAGCGAATGATAAGACACATGGAAGAAAGTAAAAGCTCTTCTTCCAAAATGGTAAATATCCATTCTGAAAAGTGTAGGTATGCTATGTTTTTGTTTTAGTGGGGTCAACTAATTGTGCAGGGGTGGTATTATTTTCAGAGTTATATTAACAGTTTTGAATTCTGTTGAAATTAATATTTAAACATACACATTTGCAAATAATACGTTTATTTTACTAGCTATTATATTTACTAGTTAGTCATGGCAAATCATGGTACACATTGAACAATGAGAATCTGTTATACGACAGGTCTATATACTTTTTAAAGAAGATTCAAAAGTTGTTTTTAATTTCAAGAGAATAAAGAAACTTTATTTAATTATGTAGATAATATAAAATTTGAAATGAAATGTTTACATTAACCTCCTAGGACCTGGCGTCCGCATATGTGGACATCACATTTTGGGTTTTCTAGACCAAAATACAAAATGTTGATCTACAAAGACCTGATATCCACGTACAAGGACATTTTCCTTTTATTGTTTGCACTTTGTTACAGACATACATCTTCCAGCAACTGTTTGGCAGCGCCTCAAATGAGCCACGGCTCAAAGGGACACAATTGTTGTTTCTCTTTCTGTTTTTGTACTCAGGACAAATGTTGAGTTTCCACATCATTACTCAATTGTGACTTTATAGTTTTTTATCAAAATTTAAAACAAATGTTCTCAGATGTGAACATCATTTTCTCAGAAACTATATCAAGTAAAAAGATAATTATTTGTTTTTTTATTCATCAGGTCACAATTAGCCCAATTAGCAAAGAGAAATTAAAAATGCACGCCCTGAAAGAGTTCGGGTCCTAGGAGGTCAAGTAAAGGGGAACAAAGTGAGCAGATAAAGGGGGAACAACTGAACATGAGAGAAAGAAAAAAAGTTAATGACACACATGCAACCACATAGGATGAACACAAAGATAGACACCTACCTCATGTTGTCCATATCCACGTCTGGAAGATCAAAGAAAAACAGAAAGATAAAAACCATCCACATTACCCACAAAAAGACGATATTACACTTGATGTAGATATGTGTTTATTACATGTCAGCACTAAATTAAAGTGGCCGGCCAGAAGCATTTGAATTTAACCCATTTTCCAGGAAAGAAGCACTGGAACAGGATATGTATGACTGTTTGTATGAGATGTTTCGAGAGGATTGCGGAGAGGGAACAATATTTCAGATAAAAAGTGTCTGGGAAGCTGAAAAGCAACACCTTGTGTTATTTATGGTTTGTTCTGTTTGAGTCAGTAAGTATTTTGATTATAAAATGTGAATATTGAATTTTAACATTTACAAAACAAGAGAGTGTGTGTTGATAAAACCATGTATGGATTATGTCATGATCACAATTACTTTACAAATTGTGACTGGTTTAATGGGGGATGTTTTAATCTGTCTATTACCAGGATGAGGAAAAAATGCATGTTACAACTAGAACGTTCAATCTGTGCATATGAACGCACTGCTGAGCAAACGTCTGTGATGTGTAGTACATTATGGTATCAGGGGCATAACCAAGCCAGTAGTTCTGCTTTAGAATTACTCAGAAAGTCTGCGTTTATGATAAATAATGTTTTTAAAGTAGTTAAGCTTTCAAGAATTAAATAATATGGTTTAATAAAGACTCCTATTGATTTCAGTTATGTCAGTAATTTGAACACGCTGTGTGCTCCAAATACACTGAAGATTGATGCCATAGTCATGTAAAAACCTGTGTCTAGAGTCCTTCAGAATTCCTCTAGTGTAGATCACCTGTGTTTTGGAAGTGGTCAGAGCCCAATACAAAATCACATTTATGCCTCTAAAATGCAGGAAAAACTTGAAACATCTAAGACACACAATAACAATATTCTGTATAAGACAGGAGACAGGAGAAAGACTGAAATGCTTTTGGTGTAGATGGGAAGTAAGGTGAGCAAGAAGTTAAAGACAGAAGGTGGTTAGGTTTAGTAGTATACAGACAAGAAACGAGGGAAATCGCTTAGTTGTAGCTTAGCATAAAAAGTCATGGAGCATTTCCCCCACATATAAACCTGTTCCTATATCGCCATTTACTCCTGTCTATCAATGAATTTAGAGGGAAAAGGTTTTCACTTGCAATGTCAACGTACATAATACATTTTAAATGTAGATACAACATAATATATTTTACCCTATCAGATTGAGTCCCCCTACCTGCCAAGTTGATGACAGCGTAAAAAAAGAAAATAAGACAGCGAAAGATAAAAGAGAGACAGCGGGACTGTAAGAAATGTGAGAGAAAATAGAGGAGAAATTGATTTTAAAAAAATGTCCGTAAAAAACTAAAGGAAAAATACAAAGACAAATAATAAACTAAGAAAAACAGATTGTCCATACATCTCAACTATGTTGCCAGTGGGATCTATTGTCATGTGAAACCAAAGAAATGAGCTGGCGAAATGAAGATGTATCACAGAGCGACAAATTGTGACTTTTGGAGGGCACATCTGCTTCTCCTTTGTGTTCTTAGACTGCAAAGACTGCAATAAGAAATTAAGAAACAGCCTCTGGGAGGAATTGCAGCCTTTTATTAATCAGCTAAATGTAGTTTTGAATTCATTGGTGCGCTTTAAAAAGACAACACTATCTGCATCGACTGACATATAAGTAGTTATGGTTGAATCAGCAAAAACAGGGAGGGAAGAAACGATGAAACGGTTGGTTGGTGTGCATGTGATCGATAGTTCACCATCAGTGTGTGTGTATGTGTGAACAGTTTACAGATCATAGTTGCCAGTGCTATGCGCCTGACATTGTGTGTAGTATACAAGTTATGTTTGTGTGTGTGTCAGTTTGGGGAGATAAGTCTATCCCTGTGTCCTTGTTGCTCTGACACATTATTAGGTCCTCTCCAGACTAAAATACACAGGCAGCTATCTGATCTGTCACATACACGTACACAAACATACACACAACTGACATGATTGACTCCCAGTCCGTGTGAGGGAGGCGAGAAATATTATTAGCTCTTACAGAACAGACTCAGACTATCAAAGCCAATAACATATTTCTTTCCCTCTATTTTCTTTCTACATTTTGTCTCTCCCTCCTGTGTCATAGAGCTACCGTAGCGCGACCGCCCTTTGCACCGTCACTCCTCTGCTCATTTGTAACTTCCTTTTTCTCCAAACCATTTCACACTCGCAGTCCCTTACAGACTTTTCAGTCTGTCATTGTTTTGTACAATCTTTTACTATGTATGTTATGTAGAAAATAACAAAATAGGCACTATTTCCACAATATAACCTTTTCATATTGTTCTTTTTTTATTGTTTTTTTTAACCCTTGTGACATTAAGGATCATATTTTTTAGCTAAACCTCCACAAAACAAATTAACACAACATCAGAACAAAAGTTCAAAACATTTATTATTTATTTATACTTAATAAAATCACGTCTGGAAAAACTGCTAAAACTAAATTTGGCAAGCTGGGACATGAGAGTCCCCGGGCGTCAGTACCACTGTTAACTATAGTTACCTCGCTTAAGAAGCTAGACGATTCCAATTCACCACGGGTTTCACTCCTGAGATGCTAGTGTAGTGAAAGCTACTGCTAATTAGTATTTAGTACTAATTAGCACTCAGTACTAAGCACAAACTACATCTGAGAGTAATGAACACTGACAGTTCTGACACACTACGGTGGAACAGTTTCTTCCTTCTAACCTCTTTAGCAATAGGAACTGAGAGTGAGAGAGGTAGGGTGTGCCCACACCACTACCTATGTATTCATACTCACAGTAACACATCCAGACAAATTAGAGCCATCCGTTAAACTAGTCTGCAACATATATCAACATGCAAACTTGACACAGTAAAGACAAAGAGCCAGCTAACAAATTCAAACCCAGGACTTTCTAGCAGTGTGCCATGCTACCCTACTATTTACTATGGCATATAATAATTTTCTTTGCTGCATCTCCTGGCTATTTCCTGCTTTAATAAGCCAGATTTCTGAAAGGTAATCTGTGCTTTAGCGACAATCAAGCCTGTAACTATAACATCCCATGACAGCCACTCTCCCAGTGACTTTTGTATCTGCATTCTCACTTCAGTTTAAATTAACTGCAGTCTGCTTTCCGTGATGTTGAAAACAATCCATATCCCCTAAGATGTCAGGAGATGTCTTTTATCTAGCATGAGCACAACAATACGAACTGAAACAGAGAAAGCAAATCCGTCTGTGGGACAATGAAGGTACGCTTTTTGTGTAAATATATATATAGATATATAGATAGTATACATGTTGAAAGCCAGTCAGCTGTAACAGTAGCACTTTAATACTGCTGCATACACATGTGCGTCAGCCTACAGTACAAGTTCACACACCTGTTTATGCAGTAGCTCTTGTTTGAAGATGTTTTTGTTTTGTATAAATTAAGCCTTTTGATAAAATAAAAATATAAAATCACCTCCTGACTACATAGGATTTATAGCCTGGTGGCGGCTTTGTGTACGTTAGGAGAACAAACCAGCTCAATCTGTCCTCTGAGGGTCCAGCTCTGTAGATTCCACTGCAGAAATGATACGTCAAGAAATGTGTGATTTATTAGGCTGTACATCACGATTTGATCCAACTGCCTCGACGAGATCACCAGTGACACGCCACGTCTTTTGGGATAGATGTCATTCTGTCACTTCATAATGACAATATGTGTCTGGAGACAACTTGTTGAAAATGTGGTAACGGATGACAAGCTGCTGCTGACAGACCAACCATCACAGAATTGGACAGCAACTGGTCTGTACAGGTAAATCAAGGGTCATATTTTTTAAGGTGACGCCAATTTACTTTAAAGGCAGGCTAGATATGAAAGGTAGTGTTAAAATGGCAGACTACTGGTCAGTGAGGTTATTTACAAGTTTGGGTATCTCATCAGGGAAAGACATATTTTACCGGAATATAACGCACTCTAGAATTAATACATTCCTGTGTTCACTGCTCTCCTCGTTAATAATGACCTCTTTATATATTTTTAACTATGTTTAAATATGCCTCTCTATCCTCAATCATGATTCACAAGAACGGGGTGTGGGAGCTGAACAAACGCATATTCTCATGTGGAACAAGGCGACATTTCCCCAGCAATAAGTATAAACACTTTTTTCACTACCCTCGATAACTGTCACGTCCAGCCACTGCCTGCGTTTAGATGCTCCTCTTAGTGTCTGACTTTTTGTAATGTGTTTGTACTGATTGTTCACTGAACTTCTGCTTCTTCAGGGTAATTACATGTCAACCAGCAACAGTGACCACAACAGTGTTTTGACTGTTTCCGCCATGTGTTAAGGACAATTAATCGCGCATTCTCTCCACAGGTAAGAGTCTTAAATAACTGTACTTGAGACAAACTAATGTGTAACATAAAACAACACCAAGGCATTTAAAAAAAGGCTGCTCCGCTCTCTGAAAAAAAAATGACTGAGCTCCAGCATCTTTCTGACGTAAAAAACTTAAAGTTATCTAACATATATGTGCAGGATGGACATCGTCAATGAATCCGGTACACTTGATTAGCACCACATATTTTATTGATAAAAATGTATCATGTTGATAGTTTTAAATTGTTCTTCTCACAGAACCTGCATAATGAGAGTAATAAGCAAGCCACTAGAAAAAGTTCATAAAAAATGAGCACATTCTGTGAATGGGAATATCACTCTACAACAAAAAAAAAAAATGACTATACACCGACATGATGTTTTTTTGTCTCATTAAAAGCACAGACAATAGTGGGTCCAAAGAAAAAGACAAATGTAATTGAGAATTAGTGGACAGATTGAAAACAAGAGACAGAATGCAAATATTTTAGAGCTAAAAATCAACTAGATGTACATATCTAGATTTCTTCCCAGAAATGTGAATACAAACTACCAACTAAATAAGTATTTAACAAAAAGTGGAAGACACAGAAAAGAAGAAAAGGTCACTGTCCATTTTTGAGCATGTGCTGCAATTTGGAGCATGTAAGCTTTCTACAAATGTACACATACAATAAGTGTGTTGTGTCAAATGAATAAAGATAAAGAGATAAAAAGACATTTGCAGGCAGCAGCCTACAGGAATAGATAGTTTAGATGAACAGAACCAATCTTTGATCTTAGCCTGATCTCAGATCTCAGTTAGTGCTATGTAAATACAAAACTGTAGACATTGATGTTCTGAAATGGAGAGCTAAATCAAAATGGGACAGTGAACATGTCCGTTGTTGTCAGTTGTAGTCTGATACAATACAAACAAATCCTGCTAAGTGCAATAAAGTCAACACTGGCAGGTTTAACAATGCTCTTTATGTTTTTGATTTTCCTTTTCACACCCAGACATCTACAATCAAGTAGTTGAAGTCCAAAGGCTGAGTATTAAAGCCATGCCAAACCTGTAATCAGTCTCTCACAACACCAAGTGCACACATTAACAATCACAACTTTCCCCAAGAAAGACCGCGACCACAGCTGACTGATTATGATTTTCTGTTCTTTGACGTTGGCCTTGATTACTTGGAAAGGATGTAATGACAGCAGGTCATGTTAATGACCACAGTCGCACTGGAAGGATGAGAGATCCGGAGCCATTTCGCCACTTTTATTCATTACTGTATTTCACAGATCTCAGCCACAGCCATTTAAGCCTGTTTTCCTCAGTGTTAGTTAAAAAACAAGTCCTTGAAATGTTGTTTGGTAGGGAAATTAAAATAATGGCTGAGGCAGATAATGAGTAAGCCTTCCACACAATTGTGTTGATGTTGTAGTTGCAGCAAAGCTGTTGAATTCCTAGTAGCTAGTAATTCAGCTTCAAATTAAGAGGTGTGCAAATTGAAAAAGGGCTAGACCCGATTGTTACTACATCCTCGTCCTTCAGCATTCCTTTAATACATCTCACCTCTTGTGATAGTGACAGAAAAACAGTGAAGAACACCGTGACAGCATGCCCTCCAGCTAATGCATTGCTAAATCTATTCGGGCCTTCCTTCTGGTTACCTCTGTTGCTATTTCACCTCCTCCCGTTCTACGCTTCTCTACAGTGTGCCACTTTTTTTTTCTTCTGCACATAGAGTTTATATTAGGCCTTGTTTTTTGTGTCTCTTCTTATGTAGAAAACACAAAGTCATGTTGGAAGAGCACAGCCATAGCACAGTAAAAAATCCAATCATCACAGCATCCCACTGTGCTATTTTGAGCATCAGTCCCTTCACAGTTTCTCAGCAGCTATGAAACAATGTTAAGAAATCCCCCTCTGTGTGCTTTCTGTATGAGAAAGGCAAAGGCTAGAGCATTGTAGACTGAGAGGGGAATCGTTTCTCAAGCTCTTCAACGATGGAGCTCATGTTTAGGTTTGGCTGAGTCTGTGGAGGTGGAGGATCCTCTTCACCTCTTCCCGTTTCTTCTTTTTCTCCCTCTCCTCCATTCCCCTCCCCTCCTCCTCCTCCTCCTTCTCCTCCTGCTGCTGCATCCAAGTAGTCAAGAGAATCAAGAGAATCCATCGAGGCCCGACTTTTCATGACCTTTTTGAGTGGGATCTGTTTCTGATCTATCTGGCTGAACATGTTGGCCACCGACTTCTCAATGTCTGCAATGTTCTGGATGTTCTTTAATATGCCTTTCAACTCTTTACGAGGAGGTTCAGGCTCCACAGGTGGGGGCGGTGGGGGCCGGAGTGAAACAGGCCGCAGGGCTGGCACCTCTGAGAGGGATGGAAGGACAAAGGTGGATGGATGCAGGGCTGACGGTGACAAAGGCGGAGGAAGAGGTGGAGGTGGTGGAGGGGGAGGGCGAGGAGGTATCATTGTTTCTGGATGGTTGGACTGAGATGCAGGAGAAGGAGGGAGAGGAGGAGGTGAGGGAGGGTGGTGTGGAAGAGAAGATGAAGGCCAGGGAGGGGCTGAGGTGGGAGGTGGAGGAGGCGGAGATGGAGGTGGTGGTGGTGGTGCTGAAGGAGGATCAGGGATAACCTCCAAATTGACCTGAAATCTGTCTTCAGCACTCAGGTTTCCTGTTAAATTTGCCCCAAAGCGCCTCAGGACAGGAGGAGTTGGCTTGTGGCTTGGTGGAGGGGTTCCTCCATCACTGTGAGTGACAATAATACTTGGGGGTCCGTCTTTAGTCTGAGCAGTAGGGATATTATGAATGGGGTTGTGCTTGTGATGCTGAGGAGACTCTGGGAAAACAGAAAGTAGAATATCAGGCGACAAAGATCCTCGCGAATCTCGGTTTTGCCTTTGCCTCATTTCCTGGAGTGCCTGTTGCTCAAATTGCCTGGCTTGTTCCTTGACTGTTAGCTTAGGTTCCAGACTTTCGCTTCCCATTAAGTCTGAGTCCAATCCACGGTCAAAGCCTGAGTCCAGACCAGCATCTTTACTCTCCTTGAATTCGGCCTTTAGAAGCTCCAGTTCCCATTGCACGGGATCCATGACCACTTGGCGTCTCAAAGCATCATACATCTCTTTTCTATGTAATCTTGATGGCAGAGTCCAGCTGTGGCCACACCCTGATCCCCATCCACTATCACTGCCTCCAGGAGAGCTGAGCCTTAGCCAAGCTTCTCGAAGACCTTTTCTTGAAGGAGAGAAGTTCCCAAGAAGGTCTCTTCTTCTCTGGCTTCTTCCAAGAGTCTCTGGGCTACTCAAAGTCCCATCGTCGTGATAGATGGGATTTTTGATAGTTAGGGGGTTTTCATCAGAGAGAAAGGTGATGTTGGACTCAGATTTGGGAAGGTTGTTGAGCACGCCTCCATTGGCAACACACTGACGATGGGCAGCGATTGCTCGTGTGGCAAAATCTGAGATCAGGCGTTGCTGATCATTCTCATCCAAGCTGCTGCCACTCCCACCACCACCACCACCACCACCACCACCGTGATTCGTCCGACTGATATGAGATGAGTTAGAAATGAAAAGAAAAAGATGGAAATGAAGTGAAATATTATGAAAAGATTACAGATACAGATGGTAGTGAATAAAATAAATGCATAGAATCAATCAATATTTTATAAAAAGCCATAACTGAGGTGTACATAAGGCACGGTAGAAAGGAAAATACAACAAGAGAATATGTCTGCGAGAGCGCTTTGATAAAGGATTTTAAAAAAGACTTAACAGATGAGGGAAGATGGGAATAAGAGGAAACAGATGATGGCTCTTAAAAAGGTAACAGAATTTATTTTTATGCTCTTACTAGAGGGGCAAGAGATCGGGAGCACTAAAAAACACAAAGGAAGAGAATGCAAATAGATTTTATGTACCGCTAAAAGTGGTGAGCTACAAGAAGCAACACATTACGACTGTAAACAATGTCAGATCTGTTGGGGTAGAAATAAAAAAGTTGTGTGACATAGAGTTCTAAGAATGTGCAGATTATATCCTTGTCTTTGGATGAAAGTGTGTTGAATAGTTCAATGTGGCTTTGAAAAACCCTGCAGAATATTGGAACTCAGTGGCTACTTGTATACTAAGGCAAGCAAGTCAACTTAACTGATTTATGAAAAGCACAACTAACCGACAACAAAAGAACTTTGCTCTACGGTCTACCAGCTGAAGCTGCAACAGTAACCACGGACAAGCATAGACACAAAACTAAGGCAAGAGTAAGGTGTCACAGCACGGCATAGTGTCAAACTAGCCACAGAGAGGAAACATTTTTCAGCTCTACTCACTTTTGTCTGTCAGTTATGGACAAAGGCGAATTAAAGAGAAAAAAGAGACGGACAACAATCAACATAGAAATTATAACGTTCAATGCTAAAATATTCAATGTAGTGAAATAAAGGGTGGTTAAACATGGGATGAAGCTAAAAAGTTAGGAAACACTGTGATATCCGTTAGTTGTTCGTCATTTGACTAACAATCCTTTCACATTAACGTTCAGTTGTGCATGTTTGCTCTATGCTGTGTGCCACACTGTGCCGCACCTTCACACCTGAAAGATGCCTTATCCTATTAGAGAAATCTACTCCTGTGCACAGGTGGTGTTATTTTAGCGTTTGCTGAGTGAATAAAAAACATTCTGTTGCCAGTAAAACTCAATTACTATGTCTGGTGCCTGTAATTTTAGATATTTAAAAGTTGTCATAAGTTTGGAAAAACTAAGAAGCTCAGTGGTAACAGTGTGTGAACTACAGTAAACAGCATGGCACATATGGGTCAAGCTATTGATACAGCAAAGGTGGTAGCAATAACATGTTCTGCTTTAGAAATTATGTCTTTTATGTTTAAAACATGTTTCATTTAATATGATGTTAAATATAAACTGGAGAACATTTAATTTAACATCAGTAATTGAAAATCAGCATTAAAAAAAGCTTTTCAAGGGATCAGCCAAAGGTCTGTCAAAAGAACAAAAATCCTTGACTGCTGAGCAGTTTAATTATGAATTTGAAAAAAAGTTCCTACAACACTGCAGTGATACAAAAAACACAAATATTATACAACAAATCCCAACCTGCCGACCAACACCACACAAAACACCTTCCCCACCACAATTGAGCGTGCTCTGCAGCTTATCAATAGAATTAATTATCACCCAGGGTGGTCTTTATAAATCATGATGTGCATTTATTTCAATTATCTCATATCCGAGTTCATTTCCGCACACATTTTTCAAAGAATCATTTGGGCTGTATGGTCTCACATGCACACACAGTTGTGCACACAGGATATCCCTTGTTGTCATTCGGTGATAGAGCCTGCTATCTTGCATATGAATTGCTCTGTTAATGGGAGTAGGGACGCATATCAAGGACAGACAGGAAACCGGTGATGCATGTAATGCCGATAAGAGTTCCTCTCAACTTCTTATTACCCCAGTAAGGAATGAGAAATTAACTATCTGCCTTGTGCTTGTAAAAACGTCAGACGAAAGTTACCATGGTGTGTCTGCACACAGTCCTCCTTACACTGTTGTTTAACCAGACTGGCACACATCAAATCAGTACAAATTGGCAGGAGGAGAAATTAAACCCTATTTGTTTGAATCTGCTTAGAAATAGGAGAAGTAATGAAGACAATCACCCTAAATTGCACAAAAGGAACTTTTGGAGGCAAAATAGAGTAGATGTGCAACAATGCCCTTCAGCGATGTCAGAAGTTGAGCTGTAGGAGAGAATGAATCAACACTAAATTCTCCATTCTACAACATAGCTTATTTATACTGTTTCTGTTTACTAGTCTGGGTTCCTGGGTTCCAGTTAGCAATGCTACAGTTTCAAAAACAAGCAGATTACTTGCAGCACAAAGATGCATAAAACCCCCATTCCAATCTGTTGCGAAGGCTGATCACGAAAAAGGTCATTCAGAGGAAATATTCAGTGTATAGGCTTCACGTGCGATTTCAGTGCTACTGAAAGCCACCAATCGATGAAAATCTTGAACATAAGAAGCTGCTCTCAAAGTAAATATTTTTCTGTGGACACATCACTGACTTTGAGAATAATTAGGTACAGAGAGTTAAAACATCTTAACATATATCAGGTTGACAGGAAACTGGCCCAGGACTTTGAACAATGATGTGTGTCAATCAGTGACCAAATGAACAGCTTTACACATTAATGTGGTTGTGTTTATGCACAAGGTGCACAGGTAATTCAACTGCATCACAGTAAATGTGAGGATGTCAAAAAGTTATTGTTCAGGTTATTTGGCTGTTTGAATTATAGACGATGGATTTCTTCCAAACTAATTCAGTTGTTATGACTTTAATTTTAAATGTTCTTACCTGAATGAACTACAGAAACAATTTGTAGAGAGATGTAATGTTGTGGGACTGACTGCACGTCTTCCCAAGCAGAAAAAAACGTGCGCTGCCAAAGGCTGAAGTTTAGCAGCCATAGAAATGTGAGTGAATTCCTCTTTTTTTGGCTCACCAGTGTAAATGCCACTTTCACACTTCACTTACATGGCATTGTCACCCAGCTCCTCATACAGGTTGTTGGCAGTGCCTCCTCCAGGTTTGCCTGTCGGCAGTGCCATCTGGATGCGGGTCGTTTTGGCACATTCGGCTTGGCGTCTGGACATGGAAGACAGCAAACACAAAGTTGGACGTCTAAAGTTAAGGTAAAATCCTCACTTCAGAAAGAGGAGAAAGGTCAGTAACTCTCAGAATCCTGACACAAAGATCGACATTGTACTCCAGTTCTTAAATCTCTTTATTGGCTCCCACTACATTAAAGAATTAACTTCAAACTTTTACTGCTGGTCCATGAAGCACTTAATGGTTTGGTTTGGCACATATTTTATATTGCTGACCGGAGCCCTCTGGCCTGGTGCTCATATTTTAGCTGTGCCCAGAATAAAACGCAGGTGTTCAGAGGGAACCTTTTGTTACTTTGGCTGCGTCTCTGTGTGGACAAATTGTGTTGTGTGCAATTTGTTTTCTGCACTTAGAATTTCCATTGTGTATGAAAAATGTTAACCTATTATTCTTTAATATACTTAGAAATATTAATATTAACTGTGTAATACAGCGCATATGCTGAACATGACCACTGTGGTCCTAAGTGGCAATTGCTTGGATTTAATTTCCTTAATTTCCAATATTCCTGAATAACTGCTTTAATTATCGTTATTGTGTGTCTGATGAAGTTTAAATATAGGGAATAAACATTTATTTCCCAGTGACATACAACATGTTTTACTTGGCCATTGCAGTGAAAATCTGTGCACAAAGGGTAAAAGATGGGATAATAGCAGTAAAATCCCAAACCTGGAAACATGTAACGGTTGCTAACATTAGCCAACGTAAACGAATGTTCATACAGAGTCATCCTTTTCTTTTTCTCTTACGGATTCCACGTTGGACAGGATTAATTTGTTTGTCTGTTGTCCCTTTTGTCTGTGTCCTTCCCTAATGTCCTTCCCTATCTCATTCATTTTATTGTACAATGAAAGTCAGCAAATTAATCACAAAGAAAGGTGTCTAAGGAAAGGCCTGGCATTAATATTTTAGCGTGGGAATATAAAAGCAGTACTCACTCTTTGAATCTGGTGGCAACGGATGCAGTAGATAGAGAGGAAGAAAAAGAAAGAGAGAATTTGTTATTATTTGAACAATAAATCACACGGCGCATCTTGTTAGGCAGGATTGCTTACTGCAATTTACAAGCAAAATCAGACAATTGGTCTTCATTACAATCATTTAGCAACAGAGACTAGTAATTATGATACTGATGATTACTACTCTGTTTTTCTTCTGTCAGATTTCCTCTCCTCTTTCTCAGTCAGTTATTTGTCTCTCTTCTCCATGAGATGACAAGTTCCCCCAAAATGCACTAATCCAGCCTAAAATGTGTGTGTGTGTGATCCAAATTAAACGTGTTTCCCAGTGGTTAGCTAAACAAACTATTAGAGTTTGCTCTGTGGGGCAGGTCGCTATGCTGATTCATCTAAGGATGTGGCCCAGGTGATAAAAAGATAAATAGCTCTAAAGAACATCCTGTGGGAATGACCTGTCAGCTTTGTTTATTCGTCTGGTTGTCTGCATGCTCTTAAGAGAAAGTCATGTGTTTTCTAGATGGCTTGTTTTCCTGGTAGTCATATTCTTTCCATTAGAACATAAATTGATGATCAAGTACGTGTTTCATTTCAGACACAATAAACTGGGTAGTTGGAAATCACATAAAATGTACATTACAAAGTCTTATAAGTGTCAAAGCAACACTCCTGTGGAATGGACACAATAAGCCACTTCACTAAGCACACAGGAGAAGTAGAAATGTTTATGAAGTGACAAAAAAGAGGTGGTTGTCTGTTGATTAGGGCTGACGTTAGTTTATCACTGACACATTTTTTACTCCATTTCCTAATACCTACTGACCTCACTACCCTGCCACTAAATGTCCACTGTTACATTTGAGAAAAAAATAAATAAAACGTATTAAAGGGCCCTGTCATTTTCAAAACAGTTGGAGCTTTAGTCCTTTGCGGATCAATACCAATTTGAGTATTTATGACGCTGGAAGGACAAGTGTTTTAGGAAATTGCATTTGACATGATCATTGTGAGGTCACCCGCTGGAACATTGTGGTTAAATTACACATTCCAATGGTTGTTGGACAAGAGTGGAGTTCTGAGGCACAAAGGAGTAGTCCAGAGAGGCATTAACTGTTAGAAGGGTGGATCGAGTGGTTAAACATAAGGAAAACCGCTAAAAATCACCAGGTTAAACACAGGTTCATCAGAAAAACAAGACTTTGATCTCAGTCTGTCCAAGTCATTCCTGATTATTTATACTTATATACTTACTGTCTATAGGTGATAATAACAATCAATATGGCAGGGACACAGCAGATGATGATGATAACAGCCAGAGCCAGCAGTGCTCCTTCTGTGTAGCCTACAGTCTGCGCGGCTTTCTTTACACTGGTCACCACTCCGGGGGATTGGATCTCCAGAATTCTCCCACCAGGAGGGAGGAAGGGCTGGAACTCTTTATTGATGTCCAATAGCTTACCATCAAGAAATCTTGGGATGCGAAATACAACATTTCACTGAGACCATTTATATTTGGCAATAAATACTGAGCATGAACCTCTCTATTACACAGTGCAAATGACACCAAGAGGCTTAAGGCGTGGTGTTGAAGCCAAGAAAACTTGGCTTGTTAGATGTAACACAAGCAGCAAACAGGTCACTAATTCAGCCAATTTCACACAAAGATAAAAACAATGATAATAGTAGATGAAAAACACTGGACTTTAAAGGGAATCCTGCTCAAAGGCGGGGCTGAATAACTTAATGTGACCTCTTCTCGTCTGGAAGCTGCCAGAGTACAAAATGGCAGCATTTGCTCTAGAAAAAAAAAAACTAATTGAAGACAATTAATTTAGAAATTAACTGCAACGTAATTTAGGTCTCGCCTTATGATTTGCTTTTGGAGAGCTGCCATTTCCCTTTCCATTGAATTTGTTGGCAGGGTTTCTTACTTGTACAGCTCCTGCGTGGCTACGGCTCTATTTGTCAGTGGGTCAATAGCATAAATCATGAGGTCTGATTTGGTGTAGTCATCTTGATCCATTGCATCACCATAGCGATGGGGTCCAATGGTTTCCACAACCACCTTTGCTCCTGGTATCTGATCCTGGACGTAGTGCTCCAAAACGCTGAAGAATAAAAACGGTGTCTTTTAATTGACACATTAGACTATTTGACCCATTCAGGCCACCATACACACTTATACACAGAGCTACACTATACGTACTTGTGTTCAAAAATACACCTCTGCCAACACCAACCTGTACTTCCCCAGACTCTGGTCACACCACACACACCAAACAGAAACAAAGCACACAGATATGTTTTCATCCTGTCAGGTAGGCAGACTCGCGCTGCGCAGTATTGATTTTGGTCCCGCCAGGAACACCTGCTCCCAGCAGGAACAGTCCCGCTAATGTGTGTGTGTCTGCGTGCGCGTGTGTACGTGAGAGAGTGAGACGGAGAGAAGATCTTAAGTGCTTTCAGGTTAACTATCAGGTTGTATGTGTGCAGCAAAAGACTACTTCAACGTAACAGAGCTGCAGGACAGTGGTTGTCAGTTGTGCATACCCACAGGTAAGACAGAACAATGCATTTTGATGTTTACTAGTAACGTCTAGCCTTTCTTCAAATGCATAAAAAAACACAGCCAGTTTCACCAGTGCAGCAATATCTCATGTTAAAGCAACCACTGGGGTGTTATAGAGAAACAGAAGGTAGGAGACCATCACAAATCAGCCAGCTGGTTTGCTCACAAAAACAAGTTGACTTTCAGAAATCATTGAAGAAATCAAACATAAAATCATTCCTGGCAGAATATTACACGAGTCACGCAAAAGCACCAACAACATCTACATCTGAGCTACATCTGTAAGCACATCCTTCAGTCACTACTACTACACGTGTTGTCGCCTGATGTCCGTCCCGGCTGCACTCCCAGTGTGGGCTCTACTTCGACTTTACACTTATTAGGAGACTTCATTATGACAAAAGCACTTTTAAACACAAGACTGTTTGTGCTCTTTATCAAGTCTCATCGATTTCCCCATGGTGGCAATTATAGTTTGAGTTTTTCCCATTGAGACGCACATTGCTAAATCAATATAGAAAAAAAACACAAATTGTTGAAGGGGATCATCTAAAATGACATGAAAACAATCAATCTTAATTTCAGTTTTATAGGACTGTTAATTTCATGTACGTTTCTTAACCGTTTCTGACTTTCTGTTCATGAAAATGAAGCGACAGATTGAGAGAGAGCTTATATGCATGGACATAATAACATGTAAGAGCAACTATAGATGATTTCTATCTGTATATTACATGAAAACGGAAGAGCAGGTTGGTATAATAGACACTTAAATAATGTGATTTACCTGAGGAGCTTGTCTTTGTTTTTCTCCACGTACGTGGGAGGGACATTTGACACGACCACTTGCATGTCCAGCTGGTTCACAACTGACACCTATGCAAGAAAAGTCAAAATGCAAATGTAACTAGTTACTGCTTTTACACTGAGCAAAAAACATGTTCATTTGTTATCGATGACACTAGACCTCGCCTTTTAGGACCTATGCAGCTGAAAAAAGTTTTACAGTGAAAAAGATTTTCTACATACATATTAAATCCATTTGTAAGAATGTTAATGCTTCACAGTCACATTTTTATCTGCTCGAAGGCCATTCTGGGAGCAACGTAAATCTCTCTGCAATGAAGTCAAATCATCTCAACTTAATATAAAATATGTAAAAAATGTAAATATACACACCACTATCTCTGCTTTGCTGCTGCGTCCTTGCCCATAGTTGTCCGTAGCAACCACCTCAAACTTAAAATATGAGCGCCTCAAGTTGCGGTACATGATCGCTGTCTTCACGACGCCGCTGTAAGGTTCGATGACAAAGCCATCTTTGTTGTCTTTGGTGTCTTTACCAGCAGGAGGGGGAATGATCAGCTGATATATCATAGCACTGTAGTTACCAGTGTCTTTGTCCAGAGCCTGGAAAATTAGGAAAATAAGACCCACTTACAAGACGGTATCATTATTCCAATCATCATCATCATCACAACATCACCACAATAACACCGTAATCACTATTATCATATAATGTCATCACGCATGCAAACAACACTGTGATCAAGTCATGGCTGTCATTATCATTATATCCAATTACATGATTTGTGATGATTAGAACTATGATTATACCTACCATCATCCATCCACCTTCTTATCATGCTAGTTTTGACTCCACGTGTCAAAGCAGGTGATCAATACTAAGCACAGCCATGTATATTGAATAGTTTAACACAGACATTCTGTGCGTCTTGTATTTCCCCTCTTTCCAATAGTCTCATATTATTATTGCATTTTCTGCTCTTTCAGTACTTTAACTGTTTCATGTAGTACCCTGATTCAGCAGTAGGGGGTAAGTTTTTTATGTATTTTGAGGTCTATTTATCAGTTCCATCGTTCACTCACACATAGATGCAAGCCTCATATTGACTAGAAAGACACACAGACAGACAGTGATTTATTCCTGGGTCTTAACAAGAAGGGCAAAGAGCACAAACTACAAGTGTAGCTCTGAGACACCCACCACATCAAAAGGTACCACTAGGATAGGAAGAAAGAAAATATTTTTCCTATGCCCGGGGAATAAGGAAATGGAAGCAAAGATGAAAAGTTGAAACAAAGGCAATAAGGAGGCATACATAGAGAAAAATCCATGGAAAAGGGAAGACTGAGGTAACAAATGTACAAAAACACAAAAAATGTTTTTGTGCAAACCACAGTTAAAATGAGCAATGCATCGATACGTACACTAATATCAACCACCATTTCACCAAAGGTACAACTGTGTCCCAAATGCATAGAAAGTCTAAGCTGGTTTTGATCATGTGGTGTGTTTGTGCTTGCAAACAGTACATGTAGATACGGAGTTTCAGCTGAAACAAAAAGCATCATTCTGGATGCTAGTGGAACAGCAGATCAACTCCAAAGTTTGAGTTTGTCCCATCACTGAATTATTTCCTGTTTAGGTATACGGACAGCTAACATTCAAAGTCTTTTGGTATTCACTACAGTGGCAGCAAAAAGCAATGTATCTTCACAAAAGAATACACTGATGTAGAAATTTAACAACATTAGAAGTTACCTCAGATGTTACAGGGCATTTTTTTTCCTTTTGAACTAGAGAGCAGCTATGACGAGGCAAATCCATTTCCCCCTGGGAGCTCTTAGAGTTTTTTACAGTAAATTTAGAATCAAATCAAATTTAGTCTTTCTCATACGTCATTTCCAAACACTGGCCAGAAAATCAACAAAATGAAAGCTACCACTCCAACACCCCTGCACACTTGACCCTCACTAAAAATCATTTTCACAGAATGACAGAATCACAAAATGAATCACTCGGTATGAAAGCTTCAACCATTAACGCAATACGTCATCTGGCATGGAACTGTGTAAATAAAACTCTGCAGTTGCACTGTTTGTGTTGAGGAAAGAATGTCTAACTATCTGACATAAACTGGTTTAAAAGAATACAATCTTATCTTTGGAGGTAACAAGGTTTGCTAATGTGAGACTCATTAATATCAGTATTCTAGCATCCTTTAAGAAATGTCTTTTTTTGAAGACCGATCAACTCCTGCATGTGCCTTCTTGAATACGTACACTGTGAAGGCACGGCAGAAATTCACACACGCTAAACTCATTAAGACAATGTGCATGCTACAGACAGATGTGATGAAATGACTTATACATGAATGAAACCATCTCCATCCATCATTTGTCTCACTCGTCCTTTCATCTGGATGTTAGTCAGTGTGCTGCCAGCATCTCTGTCCATCCTTCTAGTCATACCGCCACTACATTTATTCAACCACCCATGAATCATACATGACGCCCCTGCCTGCTTCTAAACAGTCAGTTTGTCCCACAGCAGGATGCCAGTTATCTTACACTAACCATCAATCCTCTCTCTGCCTTCTGACCTCCAGATCTATTGCCTCTCCCTATGGTGATCAAGCCCGACAGGCTATACTTCGTTCTTTTCAGTCTGTTGTGAGTAAGTGTTAAAAGAGGATCAGTGATCACTGTAAAGCATGTCCATGTACAACATCACTAGCCAACTATGGTCTTAATACAGTCAATTATTATTTATAGATTTGGTATATCTATTTCACGAGTGGGAACAGAAGATTTTCTTATACTTGTAAAACTCTAAACGAATTCCTTGTTGCATGTTCTACCTTATTCTCTCATCTTTCTTGTCAGTCTCTCTGCGTATGATCTAATGAAGTGGGAATATCTAAGAATGTTCTTAAAAACCCTGATAAAATATGAAAGTACATACTTTTCTGCCAGAGACCGTGCCTGAGCCTCCTGTGGCATCCAGGCTCATTAAAACACATTGCTACTTTTCAGACAGAGGCTGAAAAAGAAGGGCTCCGTGACCCATTTTGGGTCGGGAAATTGGGCTGAAAGAAACCTTAATAATACAAAAGTTGCTGGAGTTGTTTGCACATTTGAAATCCTTCTGAGTTAAATAAAACCAAATAGAAACAAAGAAATGTGTCAATTAACAAGGAGACTAGGTATCTGTTGGGAAAGAGACCAAGAATCTTACAGGTTTATCTTGTAGCGTGATTATGAACTCGATTTAAAATAAAAACACAAATCTATCCACAAAAATGCGTCTAGACACACTCATCATATGATTCCATTTTAAGGAGCTGGACAGAATTTTGCTGTCATGCTTCTTGTGGCACGAAAGCAATTTTCTCTCCATTTTCTTAACTGCTTGTCCACGTAAGGGTCGCGGGGTGCACTATCGCAGGGCCGTCCTTTACAGACAAACTAAGACACGTAGTTACAATTAAGTTGGAGTAACTAATTAACCTAACATGCATGACTTTTGATGGTGGGAGGAAGAAAACCATTGGTTGGTCACAGAGAAGTGGACAAAAAAACCCCTTTTTTACAATATTACAAACTCTTTAAACTGTATAAAATGATTGGTCCAATGGCTGGCTCAGAAATTAAACAGACAGAATTTACAAGCATTATGCTGTCTATGTTTGAGTTGATAAAACTACAAGTACATCACATACTGTAGGTACAAGGATGTTTAAAGACATTTACCTGTACTTGCAAGACTGAAGTGAAAGTTTTGGCATCTTCTGCAACCCCTCCAATGTAGAGAGGTCTGGTAAAAACTGGTGAGTGGTCATTCTCATCCTGGATGTCAATCACCACCTTAGCTGTATTAGCTAGGACACACACACACACACACATACACACAAACGATTTACATAATGGAATACATTTTTTACATGAAGTATTAAAAATTTACTGCCAGTGAAAAGCTTCATGGTAAAGTGGGTCAGATACAAAAAAGAAATGCTAAAAAGCAGAAAAATGCAGTCAAAGTCAGGAATTTAATTAAGATGAACAAACACAATCACCGATGTAAAGAGCCTATTGCTAACACCAGGCAGAATTATATAACTATAGAGCTGCAGCTCCAGTAGCATCAGCCTGCAGTTCAGAAGCTGCAGCAGAGATCCAACATATCCTATTATATAGTAAGAGAAAGATGGAATGGGATAAAATTACAAACACACACTGCATGGAAAAATCTTTTGTAAACATATTAGGCAATAGTTTAATATAATCACACTACATACTGTACAGAATTCAAGAAGACAAAATGTGCCAGTAAGCCATTCATATTCAGTGAGTGCCTCTCAGGATTCCTGAATCACACCCACATAAAGCTATAAGACAAACTGTGAACACCAGGGGTGAATTATATGTCCAAAGGAAGAAAAGAATCCAGAACAGTGAACAGATTTTTACTTCAAATGGAAAAATCTAATTAAATTATATTTAAAAAATGTGTGAGAAAAAAAGAAAAGCATGAACGACCGAGCAGATGCAAACCATCTTAATCCTGCTTATCTACAACAGCCATCTTAGAGACACACGATCAGAACATCTATTTACAATACCAACCTTCATTTTCGTCAGAAAACCAGAATAACACATTTCCAGAATTCATTGATTTATCACCTGATTAAAATGCAAACCAACACGAATTTAAGGAGATTTGCTAATGACTACGATGACTACGTTTTAGTCCCTGCAGACTGTTTAAGTTCAAATAGTAGGATAAAATGAGAACAACATGTGGTAAACACTATAATTAAGGAATAAAAGAGAAACCCCGGAGGATGAGCATCATTTTAGAAATTGCAGAGAAGTTTTGAAAGAAAACAGAAAAAGACCAGCAGACAATTAGAAAAAGGCAGTGAGACCAAATAAAATTGGTACTAGGGGAGTTTTAGAAAGTAATTGGCTCATTTTCACTGTATTTAAAGTTCCAATTAAAAGCCTTAAACCTTGTTTTGGTTGGACTTTTCTTGCATATGTAACGCAAAAGAAAATTGAAGCTGAAATAAGGGCGGAAATGAAAGAGAAAATGGGAAAAAGTAGAAGTTTAAAAAAGAGTAAGTTTGTTGAAATTTATATAATGAAATACTTCAGCAGGTTCAGTACCAACTTGACCCACAGACATCTGACATCTGGGACAGAGCAGTGATTAAATTAACATTTCTAAATGAAAGGAATTACGTTTCCCATCTTTCATCCTCATATACTGTATTTGAGATCAAACCCATGCAAGTATTAAGTTTCTTTAAATCATTGCTCAAATGTTGAAAAAACTCCCTTTTAGAAAAGGGTGTAGCTAGAGCCTCTTCAAAATTACAGTGACTATGATTTATTAACAATATCTACGAAAGCATATTTTGCCTCTAGACCCCTGAGATTTGACTAATTTGACTAATGGTTTAAGGCTTAAAGATGCTAAATATTCAATACTTCACTGTAATATATCACTTAAAAATGTATACATAAGTTTGGCACAGAGCAAATGAATCAACTCATAATATGAGATGTCTTCTGGAGGGGCCTGACCACAAAGTTGGGATCAGTTAATATTTTGTTTTGTAAGTTTTGTAAAAGTGTATACTTTACAGGTACTTTTACTTTGTTTACGTACTAAAATATCTGAAAATGTCCACCACCTGCAACACAGTATCTGAAAAGGCAGAGTAAATCTTCCAAATCTAGTTATTTAGTCACTTTGATCATTGCAAATATTGTATATTTGTGTCTTGACTCTTACACAAGTGCATATTGATAAAATGTGCGATAGGAAGGTTTTGAGATAGCAAGTGTGAAGACAACAAATTTCCATCGCCAAAAGTCTAGATCAGGGGGTAGGTAAGTCCATCCTAGGGAGCCCTGCTTGTTTTCCAACCAATCCTGCATTTACAGCTTCTGATTGGCTGAACACATCTGATCCAGGTAATCAACAGTTCCTGCTGTTGATCATGGTTGAAAAACATGATCAACAGTGGAAAAAAACTCTCTAGGACCGGGCTGGCCTAGCCCTAGTCTAGAGAGACAGCTGAGGGAGAGAAAAAGCAGTTTCAACAAAATCAACAATCAAGGCCCAAAAAAACTTCAACTTCCAAGGGAGAGAACTGAATAGTACAGACAACAGGAGGAGACGGAGATGCACTGTACATGGTAAAACTAGAGAAGACTTCAGAGAGAGAGGGAGTCGTGTCAGTGTAGGTAGCTGAGTTACAAAGAGAGAAAGATTAGCAGTGGCAAGATTAGCTTCACAATGTCACATAGTGGGTTTTAAAAATTGCTAAGTGTGTTTAATTAGAGAGTAGAAAATGTGTGAAATCTACGGAGATGCGATCCAGCATTAGTCTTGTTATCTTAGTGAAGGAGACACTACCACACACTTACTCTTAGCAGGAGCTCGGAGGTTTGAGGACACCACTTTAATGGAGTCTGCTTCTACCCTTAAAACATAGCTGGAATTAGCCTCATAGTCCAGTGGCTTGGCTGTGTAAATCTCTCCTGTTGTTCTGTTCAATGCAAACACACCTGGAGACACCGAGAGACAAGAAAAACAGTAACAGTGTGGAGGGAATGATACTGAAAAAGGTGCGCACCAACGGGGCAAACAGAAGAATATAGTTTTGTTTTTACTTTCTTGTAGTAGTTGAATAGTGATCGGATAAGTTTATAGAAAGTTTCATTTAGATGGTTTGATGATTATATTTGAACCTAATAATTAGAATTTAAATTATTAGTACTGCTATGTAGCTTATAAATTTCACATCAGGTATCAAAAAGGTACTTTATATTTCTACTACTACTAAACATAGACATGTCAACGAAGTAGAAGAAAATGTAAGACTCAGGTGAGGTAGAGATCCCTTGAGTGAATGTACTTAGTTGATTTTTAACACAAAAACTTACAGTATGTAAGCAATTTAATGATCCTTCCGTTATGAATAACCACACCTCATATCGATAGAATCAGGTCTGGTCTTTGCAGTAGAAATACAAGTCAGTGCATCTCTTACACCAGTTAAAATGGAAATACACTCAACGCTAAAACACTGGTAAGAAGAACTTGTAGCTGCAACTTGCTGGGCTCTCTCTCCCACACTTAACACTGTATGTTAAGTGACTGTAACTCGTGAATCTTGGAAAGATGGATCCAGTTACACATTTTCAGTATCCAGAATGCATCTCTAAACACTTAAGCCGGCCAACCTTTTAGGACAGGTTGAATAATTTCACATCAATCGGTCTTTAATGCAGATTAGACAAAATTTACACTTGGCCTTTTTGAGACTAACTAGCAATTCCATCTGTCCAAAGAGAATAATTAGTAAGTGAAACACAGCTTTATGTTAGTTATACTAGAAAGACTCAATTGGTTTCACCACTGCTAATAATAAGATAGACCCTGTCCATAATCTAAATGCACAAATTCACTAACTACTTTACCAGCAGTCACAATCAGGCAGTGGAACCAGCAAGTCCACAACTGAAATTTATAAATAGCTCAAAGTATACTCACCTATCTCATTGCCTTCAATGATGGAGTACACGATAGTTTGATTGACAGCAGCTGCCATGATGACTCCCACCAGGGTTCCAACAGCAGCTTCCTCGCTCACTGGCGGAAACCTGGGAATGGATCAGTCAATCAATATCAACTGATAATAAAAAATAAATATGTATAGGAAGACTGTGGGACCAACTGCAATTTGGCAACTGTGAGTTGAATCTGTCAAGCGCGTCCAAAGTTGATTTTTTTTTTCTACTCAGCATTACTACTTCATGCTGACAGACTTTGCCACAATGTTAGTACAAAGCTACTTAGATGGTTCTGCAGATGCAGATAGGAATGCTGGATGACACTTTTATAACGCTGGTCGTTTGCACGGTCTCGTTTTTGTTCACCTGCCCACCTTATTGCATACTGTGGGCACTTGATGGCAAGACATTTCGACTCGTCAAATTGGGAAGATCACGGGTGTTACCAACGTTACCCATGGCTCTATCTATTCTAGTGTCTCAGTGAGCCTTGCCAGTGTGACAATGAGCGAGCAAGCACAACACCAGGCTCCTGAAACGGAAGCAACTAAATTTATTTGACTATTTAGACACTGTATTTTTGCTGTGACATGTCAAAATGTTTTCTGTAAAGAAAGAAAGTTTATCCATGTTGGTTTAACAAATATACAAATATAAGTCTAACATTTAGATCTTCAGACTTTGTATTTCATCATACACAATCTCAATAAAATAGTGGATAAGTATGAGGCCTAAAGAGCTATATATCCTAAAAACAAACGAGCACGGCATGCTTCAAACAGCAACATAGAGAAGGAAAACGGTAGAATCTATAGAGTGCTGGAACAAAAACCAATCTCTTCCAAACTGATGAAAAGAGGAAAGTGTGAAGAGAAAAAACAGCTCATGACCCACAGTCGGACATGGTAGTGATTCTGTTGTGGCTTGTGCGTGTATATCTGCCGAATGAACTATCACAATGGCATTTATGATAAAAAAAATACTTCTTTATCCTCTTCACTCACTGAAACATGTCAATTTCCTCATTTACACACACTCTCTATACTGATGCCCATTTAAATTTCTTCATCTCCATCTGTATCTCCTCTCTTCAACATCCTCTACAGCCTAAGACTGCAGCTTCCAGCCATCATCCCAGCAGACACCAGCTACAACTGGTATCCTCCCTCTCCATAACGGCTACTTGACAAGAGTGAAAAAGCACAACGCACACACACGCAAACAGTTCAAAGCTGCTACCCCTAGATTATTGGATTGTCTGGCTTAAAACACATTTACAGTAAAGATTCATTTTTCACAACAGATGCACACATACACACGAGACTCTATTCACATGGCGAAGAAACAGATAAAAACAAATTTGAATGCACCCACACACACAGCTCATTATCTCTAATGATTGCTTACTGCAATGATTAGAGAGCAAGCTGGGCTGATACTGATAACAGGAGAAGCCCACATGCACACAAACCTGTGCTGCTATACGTGTGAGGACGCTGGATTTTTCTTTCGTTCGTTTCCTGGAGCGTTCTTGTGAGTAATCTGTCACAATTCTAACATTAACCACAAAGTTTTAACCAATTTCACAGTTACGAGTTTTAATCTTTGTAACGAAGGGAGCAGATTTTTTTTTTCCTCAAATGCAAGAAACAGAGACACAGGCTGAACGTAGGCTGTAGGACACAGAGCTGCTCGAGTGGTCACACACTTGTGTGGAGGGACAGACAAAATAATGAGGACGGTGACAGATGATGGAAATGATACCTGCCTCTCTGTGGGTCTCTTAGCCGCCGTCATTTACTTTTCTGATTCGTGTATTCTTTTCATGTTTTTAGCCTGTCTCATTCAGACAGTTTCTCTTTGGGTCTTTTGAATCCTCCTCACACTACTCCCTTTCATAACTGTGAGTCTATCATTTCTTTTATTGGTTCATCTGTGTGTCTTTGTCCACACCAAACCACAATATCTGTGTTTTTTCATACACTAGTCATTCCTCACAAGGAGGAAGGGATTTTTTTTGTGTCACACGTGACATGTGCTTGATGCATGGGAAATTCAAATCTGTCAAATGGCACGTGCTACAGTTTTATTTATTAGTGTCAACTGTAAACTTATAATGTATATCAAATGAGAAAAAAGAAACAGAGATTCAAAATCCAAATTAGTTTTGAAGCAATTCATTTGAGGTTTATATCTGGCTTAACATGTCCAGGTGTATGGCTGCCTCTGCTAGGAGAGAATTAATTCACATGACATGTCTGAAGGCAAAATATTTATACTGCATGCAGCCTGAACAGTCGCACTGTTTTCAGCGAGGATGTGAACAGCTTAAGTTATTTCTGCATTGTGGAGGCATTTGTTAAAAAGAGGACTCGAGGGCTATGTAAGGTCAGTTTCTGAGTCAAAGACTACATTTCCTCCACTTAACTGCTTTAACGCCATGCCAGGAAGATCCTTCTAAGCATTGTAGAGAAAGCCTGATATCTTCAATGACCACTGTGACCTTTTACTTGGAATAATTAGGAACGTTTTTCTCAGCAACCGACTGTTACATGAACACGAACCTAAAAGCGCCACATGTTGCGCTTTTCTACTGTCATCGCATCTTTCACTGTATCTCTTCCTCTCCTTTTCCGCTGGTTTGCTAATTGACTGTGGAATATTCATTAGCAGACTGAGGGAGGCTTTCTCTGCTACCAGAAATAACCTTTAGGGGCTCACTCGAGTTCTTTAACTTACATCTGCTGTTTTAACTGTATTTGAATGCGTATTTGTTAAGATAATGCAGTATTCAGGCAGCGCTGTTGATTTTTTATTTGCTTCTTATTCCTACTCAGTACTGTCTGAATAATCTGCATTTATTTTCTGTACCTTCTGGCACTCTCCCTACTCCCACACCCCTCTCTCCTTTTTGCCATATTGATTCACACTAGTCCTCTCCATTTTTGTCACTTTTTCCTTCTGTCAATCAGTCATTCTCACTGTATCGCTCAAATACATTCTTTTCTGTGCTCTGTTAGCAAGTGTCTCAGCATTTTTTTGCCATTTCATGCCCGTCTTCTCACCATTTGCTTTACAGTCTCGTCACAATTGTCAACCAACAGTCAAGTGTCTTAGTATCTCTCAAACAGTGAGACCTGAGTGGAGCATTGTTGAAATAACAATACATAAATCATATGTGAGACAGAGCAGAGACAGAATGAGGACCAGCAGTATATACAAAGGTTTTGACAAAAGGAGGGAATCACAGGGAAAGTAATACAAAGACAGAAATGAATGCAACAAGAACAATGAAACACAGAGAAGGAGAAAAACAAAAATGGTGTTTCAGTGTGTGTTGTTGAGTTAACAAAGTCAGAGCTGATGTGGTCAACCAACAGACACCACACCAGGTGGAGGTATGTGCAGGACCGGCAAATGAGAGACAGGAGTTTGACTATAGTCCAGTGTCCAGTACGTGGTTGAGTTTTAAAAATGATAATCACTTTGATCAGGGTCTTTTGCTTCACAACATTGTAGAAACAAACATGACAATAAGTTAAGAGGTTTATTATAAAGGAGTTATAAGGAAATGTGACTGAGGTGCACAGCAATCATCTCAAGAGAGGGTTCAGAGCAAAGTGAACTAAGACCAAACTCTTACGCAGCTACGCTATCCATCCTTATGGTCAGAGTCAGTGGCACCTGGCTCCCGGTCGTCTCTGTCCTATCTGCTGTCCCAGACAGTAAAGCAACACAAAGACAGTCTGATATATCAGATATTAGCAAACACTAACCTCTGTGTTGCTATTGTGAATTTAAAATACACAGTGAAAGTTGCCTTTTACTAAAAACGTCCTGCTGTGTTATTTTTGCACCTCTAATGCAGATAGACACACACACAGTCACAGCAGTGAGAAACAGCCATTTACATTATGGGCTGTTTCTAATTAAAGGTTTTTCTAGTGTGACACTGGTACAGATGTATTTGTGAGTGAGAGACTATAAAAGTCTCCTCTTGTTTTGTATTTCTAATAACAAAATCCTACATGGGCTCCTTCATAATCTTTTCTGTGCTGGATCCTAAGCTGTTTCTCCCCGACTGTTAATGCCTCATTCCAGATGTTTTGCATGTGAATCTTCATCCTCCAGAGGTCTCAGCCCCTTTCTTGTCTGTCTCTGCCCTGAGTTCGCGTTGTCCTTGTCTCGCTCTCCTTCTCCTTCTCTCTTTGATTCCTTTCTCTAAGACATGCACATGATGTGCTTGGGCTTTGCCTCGTGTTGGTTCGTGTCCCCTTTGTCAGTCTTATAGGTTTGAGACAATGCCACATGGTTTAGGTCATGGTCTGGATGTTGCTTGACATCCTCTAGTAAAATTACAACTGCAAATATATCACAAATTAGAATTGTAAACATGCATATATTGTATACTAAAGTGTTCTGACTGCAGAAACTTTTTCGTTATCCACCATTCATGAACGCAAAAATGAAAATCTACGTGTTCATTAATGTTACAGTATACTGTACATACTGGTGTCATCCCATTTTGACCATCCCATGCTAGCAAAAGACCGTTGTTTTAATTGAAAAAGTAGCGTACAATAGGTCACCTAAACAAAAACTAATTAAGGGCTACAGCCATGAACAAAATTAATGAGTATCTTTGTTCGCACATTCCCAATGGAGAGCAGTAGTACAATACTTTGTGCGCACAGATGAGACAAAGTGACACATCGTTTGTAAGTAGTTGGAAAATAACGGCTATATTTAGGTTCTGTTCAGTGATAGGTCAAAATAAATGAACGGTAATTGAATAATAATTTCCCTCCATGTGCTCATATTTGCAACCGTGGTTTAATACCCAAAGATAAAGGCAATTTGAAGCTGCAACAAAGCACTCGACAGCAGCCGTCCTTTCCGTGTAGTGCTGCCAGCAATGGATATTCAGGTAAAAAACAGTCAGTATTTGGGGTTTTACAGTGAGTCCATTTCAACTTTTTTTCTTTGATCTGTTGCTTTAGCAGTCTGAGTGTCAAAGCCAAGAAAACTGTCTCCACTGTTGTTAAGGAGAAGATAACCAACATCCTGCAGAACATCATCGACCAGTTCAAAAAGGAGGAAATGAGAAAAGCCAAATGTGTCTGACTCTGTCTACTGTCCTTTTTAAGAGTTTTACATGTGACCCTCTGCCAGTGTCTGAGGCTGTGCATGCCCACAAAAACTGTTGCATAACAGTTGCAGTGTATAGCACAATTCTCATTTGGAAACATTGATATTGCGCGTCTCCGACAGAGGTGTCCATCTGCTGTGCCTTCCATTGCTCCACAGTTGGTTTCTATTAAAGTGTTGGATCACAGCCCTATCATCTCTCTGTTGTCATCTGTCAGACATAGACGAGTAAGAACACAAAAGCAAGTCTATGCTGTGCAGCATTGAAAAGGAGGACAGTAAAAAGGCTGAACATGCAAGAGACATGCAACCTCATATATATCCGTCTACGGAACTCACTCTGAAAATATTTAGCTAGCAAAATATTTAGTAGAGTTCGCCTCTCTGCCTATCAGCTTGACTGTCCGTTATGTTCTTTTCCATCTCCAAGTCTTTACCTACTTGTCAGCCTGTCAACTCATCTTCCACTTTAAAGACTTTTCTGCCTGTACGTTGATCCATCTTCATGTGTGTCTGCATTTCTGTCTATCATCAGCGCACTGCCGAACCACAGTCAAACTTTGAGTCCTATTCCTCTCCAGCTTTTTGCTTTCAAAAGCGTACAAATGTTTCTCTCTACCATCCTCTTCCAACGCCTTAGTCTGTTGTTTTCTTCACCTTTACTTAATCTCACTGCTGTACTTCAACCCTTTCCTTCACAGTATCTCCTCTGCAAGCAATCTCGTAACAGCACCGTGGCTGTTTACCATTTGTTGTCACACTCATAATATTGCCAGAAGCACTATGCATTTACCCGTTTGTGTGTATCGACAAAACAAGGTAACCTTCAACGGAATCGGTTGTATACAAGATATAATGTATTTATAGAGCCAAGGACGCATTTGTCTCGCATAGCATTGCTTTCGTCAGCGAAAGGTATGACCAAAGATCGTGGACCAAACGAACCTTTATCACTGCCGGTGAGTGTCTCTGTGAGCGCCCATCGCGGTAGAGATGAAGCAGTCAGTAATACGGCGCTGGTGCTGTTCAGAAAATCTAATTACATAAAAATAACTTGATCTCCTTTAGGGGAAAGGTAGTGCTGTTGGGGGCGGGATGCCCCCTTGTATAATGGTAAGGTAATGGTAAGATATTGTCTTTCAAACGTATCTGACTGTTCTTGGTTTGTATTGTTCATCTGGCTGATGACCTTCTGTCCTGCCGCATGTGATTCTTGAACAGTGTGTACTGAATATCAGTTCCCGATACAGCTGACCTGATTTATCTAATCTCTCGCCGTGGTGTAGTTATCTCCATCTTTGTAATGACGCAAGACAAAGCAACATATTGCCAGCTTTGATCACACAATTTCTTGATTAAAAACAAAGCTTTGATGTTCAGAAGTGTTTTGCCTCTTAACTCCGTTCTCACCCCCCTTTTAATTAGATTCATTGACAAAGTAACAAGCTATGACAGCACGGGGGAATGCATTCACACGTATACAGGCACGTACAAACCTGCACATGCACGCACAAGCAAGGGAAGTGGTGGGAGGGGTTTGTCGATTTCAATAATCTCAGAAAAGGCAATATTTTCTCTCTGTTCACTTAACCCCGCACTGGTAATTTCCACTGGGGGCTGATAAGTATTCATGTGCATGTGATACTGACTGCATACTAATTCTGCAGGTGCACAGAGGGTCCTACAGTCAGAGAAAGGAGGGAGGAGGGAGGGACTCACACTACTCACAGTTACAATAATTGTTCCTCCTCAGGTTTTTAACTTTTACTACAGTAGACGAGGAACATCACAGTGCAAACAGAGGAGGGTACAGTGAAAGCTGAATGCCTCGTTGCTCTCTGAGCATGAAAACATATTCAACGTTATGTGTCGTGAACAAACAAACTGAGGTCAAAATAGGAATGAGAACTAAAACATACATAAGTTCTTAGTTTTGTGGTTGATATAGTGTATAGAGTATCTGTACAGCTCACTGACAGCTTGAGTTTGCTATGTAAAAGTTTAGAATAGCTATAGTTTGTAATATAAAACAACAGATATAAAACTAATGTTGACAAGTATTTAATGTATTTAACTCCACTGTAGCTGATTAAACTACAAGTAATCATTTTGTTAAACTGTTAGATTTGCAAATTGGTAAAATGCCAGTTAGCTAATGTCAAATTAGTGACCTGTGATATAGTTCACAAATAGACACAGAGTGGATGTCTGACAATCATAATGAGGCCGTAATACTGTTTATTATGGAAACAGTGGGTTGTCAACATCAGAAGCCTTGAAACTCTGCACATTATCTTTAACCTAACGTGACCATTACAAAGTAATGCAACACACTAAATGTGTTTCGCAGTTTCAGAGTTTTCAGATAACTAATTTTGGATCTGATAAGACATAGGAAGCTCTGATTTTAATGGAGAGATGAAAACAGTAAATGTATGCTTTGCCAAAAAGCGACTTTTAAAGAAATCCCTTCATTCACTCTCTGTTTTCATTATATGAATCAATATTATTAATTCATCTTTGCCTATGGCTATGAGCCTCTCTGCTGAAAACCATACAAAACCATTAAGCTGCATTAGTAAGCTCTTAAAACCACACTGGAACAATGGGTGGCTTTCATTCAATAAAGCTGAGGTAATTAATTCAAAGCTGGTACACCGTACTCCATGCAAGTACATAATGGAATTTTAAGAACAAACACACAAACACACACACACAAAATGTAAAATACAAGCTGCGCATGCAAATACACATGCTAACCATATATACAAAGGAAAAATAGCTCATAAAAGGATATTTACAGCGTTTTGAGATATAAATGTGCACATGTGTGCATTCATGTGTATTATGTGTTAATTAGCAGATATAAAACAATACAAATTCACACCAAAATGCACATTAGGAGGCACAAGCACACACTTTAAGCTGCAAGCTATTTTACATATTCATAAATGCAGTATTATATGGCTGGCTGACATCTCTCTCTTGCCTCTAACCCTTTTCCTAAAAATAGACAGGAGCTTTAGTCTGTGTGACAGACTTGACATCCTGAAATTCTGTCTGTATCTGTGTTAACATACATCTGTATTGACACTGACATCACAATTACCCCCAAACAAGCTCATTAGCTTAGAGCGGATAGTCCTCAGGGGTTTGAATAAAGTGGGCTAAACAGGTGTGAAATGAATGAAATTTAAGTGTTGATCTAAAATAAAACATAAATGTGATTTTTGTTGGACTTAATTCTGAGCACTGAGCAGTCAAAGCTGATTCGTGTATGAGCAATGCCAGCTGGCACATCAGCTACTGTATGTGATCATACAGTAAGTGCCTGATGTACTTTATGAATATAAAACCGTGTGGTGTTTTGACATGTGATGAATGCAGACAAAAGAAAAAAGAAATGGAGACAAATCAAATGCTTTCACAAGGAAGAATGTTGGTGTCAAGTCATTACAAAAATATTTTGCAAAAAACATAATCTTTCTAAGAATTTTCTCATGCAATTCTCACCATGATACTGTGCAAACCCAAAAAACAAATCCGCTACTGATTTATAGACCATTAGTTACTTAACAAGAAATCTACCAGAGCAACATAGAAGATCTACAACATCGTGCTTGCCAGATGAAATATCAATGAATTCCCTGCAACTTCACTATAAGCAAAATGAACATATAAAGGGACTACTAATAAACAAAATATTAGTAGTAAAACTTGTCCAAAGCTGCCGCACAGCAGAACAAAACCACATCAAGATAAAGAGCACTAACTGATGAGAGGTTTAATTATGACTTAAGTATACTTCATGTTTGTGCTGTGTGATCGCTGGGTTCATTAGCTTTCCGAAATACGGGTGTGTGTGTGTGTAGTCTGTGTGTTTTGTTGAGAGAAATCCTCCACACTTACTGTTGTTTCATAACTTGAGTGAATATATGTTACGCTACTAGAAAAAGTAGGAAAATATTTTTACAAAAAAACATTATAACTTAACTTTAGACTTAACTTATTTAGCATGAGACGTTTAATTATCGTGTTCAGTTCAGCTATATGCTTTAGGCAAGTATACAAAGCACCAAAGTAACTCTGACAAACATAGTCTACCCCACCAACCACTAATAACAAGACAAAAGTACAGTCTGACTTACAGTCTGATGTATGTTTTAAATGGTATTTTGGAAAAAAACTTGCAGAAGACAAAAACACTATTTTGACTGAACCTGAATTATTGATGCTAATATCAATCATGTTGCTCAGACTATGTTTATTCCTTGCACAGTGACTAGAGCATCTAATTTGAGAAAATGGTTATTAAAAGGCTATCGACAGCCTTGAAGTGTGATTTCACAGAATTATTATTTTTACTCAAATAATTAACAGGATGAAAAACAGGAGGAACAATTTCAGATGCTTTGTGTATTTGTATTAAGTGGGTATGTCTGATAGAGTGTCTCGTATGTGATATTAGCTCTGAAGATTATTGCTGTATTTCTGGTTATTTCCCAGATTCTCAGGTAATCAGATGTTGCTAGAATATAAACTTGTTTATATGCATTTTGTGGCTAGTCTGCTACAACTAACAATGGGTGCTAAACCCAACACCTGTGATGTAAAATATTATTACTTTAAAAATAAGCATATACATGCATTTGCGAGATGGGACAAATTGTGTTATTTTAATGGAATCTGACCCGCTGAGCAAAAACAGACTGAACTGACAGACACATACCCTATGCAGGGTATCAAACTAAATTAAGAAATGGTGTTATATCGTTGTTAAGGTGGCTTCATGAACTTCTGTTGTGTTCTTAATTAACCACCAACAAATGTTGTCAAGCCAGCTACGACTGGAATTAAAAAAGATTTGAACTTTAAAAGTGAGCATGCTGTGTGTGTGTGTGTGTGTGTGTGTGTGTGGGTGTGTGTGTGTGTGTGTGTGTGTGTGTGTACCTGTATTCTTCCTTGGTAAACACAGGAATGACAGAAAGCTGAAGGACCGTGATCTCTACTATCGTTGTGTTCTCCTTTACAGGGTTTCCATCATCATACGCCACCACCACCAGCTGTCAGTCAAACACACGGCAGAGTTAGTGCATTCAGTAGATTTCCACTTGCTTGCTTGCAACTTGACTGTCTAGTGCTGCAACTGTTTGTACCTTCTAATATCCCCACACAAAAAGGCACTTTAGATTTGTTTTGGGTGCCTTATAGTTAAACACTTGCATATATGTATACATGCTGACCTGGTAAAAATGGCCTTTTAAACCTCAAAGTTGTATAGCTTTCATAATGCCATACATTAATATTATTATTATTATTATTTTATTATTTTGCTATTGGCTTGCCTTGTCTGTGTACCCATCTTTGTAAAAATAGTTTTATCTCAGTCAAAATCCAAACATTGTACATAGTGTTGGACCGTGTTATTTTGTTTGACTTGTTAGGATTAGAGAAAGTAGACAGAATCCCTTGAGTGACATCTTCAGAGGACACTGGATCCTTGTTGTGTTAATTAAAGCCCAATGAAAAGATGGAATTAGCATAAACCAAAGTCCCACTGGGGACTGCAACTTGAAAAAGGCTCTTATGAAACTAATATGCTACTGTAGTAGTGTACAGTGAATAGGGATTTATTCATATTCATATAAACAAAGTCAAATCTGAGATTGACTGATTTGACTCAATTCATGAATAGCATAATCCAAAAACACATCAGAAAAACCTTTTCCAGTAATGATATCTCTATTAAATTACAGCTCTAGCGCCAGTATTTACAGTTTGAATAGATCAGTTTGACTGATTGGGAATTATATTAAATGATACTGCATACTAAATTTATCTGCAGTACAACCATTGCCATGTGGGAATTTTTACCACATTACTGGCATTACTGGTAGATTATTTTACTAATGTTTCCTCTTTTGTAAATGCATGTTTGCTAATGTCTACAAAACAAGATCTAAATTTAATACACTCCTGGTAAGACTAAAACTAAAGGAACTGAAATTTAAGTTAAGGTAAACGCAAAGGTATTTAACTATGATCTTTGTCACAGTATATGCAAGTCAGACCACTTTTATAGAATGCAATTTCAGCAAACCATGCATAGATATATTTATAATTAAAAAGCAGAGATTAGGGAAATGTCAGAAAATTTTATCATTTTTTATGGCACAATTTAGTTTTGCTTATATATCGCCATGGTAATCCTCTCAAACCTTTGGATACAGGATTTGGATTTGACCCATTGTAGAATTCCTGTCATGAGGTTGAGAATCACTGGTGCCCAGTCAAGTGTACATTACAGACTACTCGTGAGTGAAAGTTTACGTTTGTGTGCATACCTACCCTGAACTTCAGGTTTGGCTCCTCATTGAGATTTACTCTGGTAACCACATGTCCTGTCTGTTCCTCTACATCAAATATGCTGGCTGAGTATGTATAAGCCTCATGGTCTACTTTATAGCGAACATGACCTGCTGGGGTACCCTATGAAGAAAAGGAAATACAGTGCTGTCAAAAAGTACTTTCATCCTTCTTGATTATCACACTTACTCACAACTTTTAATATTACACAAGTAAATAGAAATTGCAGTTTTCAATGAAAAATTACAATTTCACTTTTTTCGTTGTTTTTGTTGTCCAAACCAGCCTGGTCTATGTGGAAAAATGGAACGGTGGTGAATCCTCCCAGTAGTCAACCAAAATGACTTACCGATGACTTATCCAGGATGTAATAAAAGAACCCAGAATAACATCTAGAGAACTACAGGCCTCACTTGTCTCAGTTAAGGTCAGTTAAGGAAAGAGAGATAAGAAAGAGACAGGGCAAAACTGGCATCCACAGGATGGATAGTTCCAAGGTGAAAACCACTGAAGACCAATAAAAGAAATAATAACTTAAATCTGTACTTTGTATTAAATTGGGTCAATTACATTAGGTTTTACATTTAATTATGTTTGATGATTAGAATGATATAGGTGAGACAATTATGCAAAATATAAAATGAGAAAGGTGGCAAATACCTTCGCAGCACATTACTTTTAGATTAGGATGGCAGATTCACTGAACATTACTTTGGTATTGTTTTCAGAAAAGTTTTTATATAGAAGCATACAATTAAAGCATAATATAAAAATAACCTTTACAGCATTTAATATTAAAAAATAATTAGCTTGGACCTAAATGTCAAACAGTGTCTCTTAATTCAAATCCTCATAATGCAGCTGCACTTAGGGTAAATGAGGTCCAAGGTTAGGGACTCTAATGATCATGGGTTAACCTCTCCTGTCCTACTGATAATGAGCAACCATTAGTTAGTATGACTAACTTGACTCAAAATGTTAGGAAATACATAAAATTAGATCACCTCACGCCATATCTGAAAAAGAGCACAAACCATTTTTGAAACTGATTCCTCAATAAGCATGGGCACATTTTCCAAGGGTGAGCAAGTAAATTAACTCTCCATTTCTGAAAGGGGAAATGTTTACTTACACTTGTTTGAGGTAATTAGCCAACACGTTCTGCAGAAACCTATCCTCTTCATTTAACCTTTCCTCTGAGGAGCAGTTTGCACGCTCAGTAAGTAGCAGTTGAAGATTAGTGTGAAAAATGTAATAAAGAGGTAGGAACCGTGGTGTCTCTTCATAGTAATGTACCACACTGTTTTCAATTAAGCAAATCTCCTGCACTGAACTTGTTCAGACTGTTCCATTGTTGTTAAGTTGATTAATCAGTGATTGTGGAGCTGTATACCCATGGTAAAAGTTAGGGGGTAACATATAAGTACCACCTGCATTTGGATAGAACAGTACATATAAAAGGATAGTTACTCACTAGCATTACTACCTGGTACTGTTTGTAGAGGTCTGAAGTAGCAGGCTCGATTCTTTTGCTCCTCACAGCATGATAGCGTCTACATTTGTTGAGTTTTAGTCATAAATATATCCAAATAAATGTCAAATATAGCAGATTCAAAGAAATGAATGAAATATATTTAATGATGACTCAGGTTTTGTGTTATGTGGTCTAGGTCTCACATTACCAAGACAGTTGCAACAAAACCATGCTGCCAGTAAATAGAAAGGGGTATCTAAGGTAAATATAGGTCTCTAAGGTCATATTTCCGTTAAAAGGCTCTGCTGTACCACAACGCCCTAAAGTTTCACTGTTGCAGTGTCAGCATCATATTGGAAGTTTGATAAGAGGTCCCTAGAGTTTGCATTCAAAACAAACCAGCTACTAGTTAGGTCATTTATTTTCTCTTTAAGTTTAATTTCTTCTGAAATAAATTGTAGGTTTGCACTCCAGTTGTGCAACATCTTGTACAGCGTCAGCAAAACTTCAGTGTGACAATGTGACACTATGACTTTAGAGACACGATTTGGTTCTAGGATATATGGAGGCTACATATATAGAGTTTTGCTTGGTTTGAGCACTGGGAATACCAATATAAACTACAGCTTGTAGTATACTGTGGATAGATTCTAGATGGATTTCTAGTGAATCCGTTCAGGTAATGTAGGAAAATTGCAGGAACACTAGTCAAAGGGACATAGGGAACTTAAAGAAGTTTATGGGGTAACATTGATGTGGTGCAGTCTACTTCACACAGAGGTACAAGAGCGACAAATAGGATCACGACTCGCTGGTTCTTGAATAGTAAAAAATTAAAAAAAAAAGATAAGGTTTTATGTTTCTGACTTCTTTTCCTTGCACCAAAACTACAGATTTCCCAGTTGTCTGTTTCTGTATTTTTACAAACAGAGATTCAGAAACACATCTAAAACAGACGGTCTCAGCAAATCCACACCACCTACTGTATATCCACACTGCACTCAGGCTTTAGTGTGAGCATTTTACAGCCTTTTAAACCTGAGGTTAACCACACCAGATGCATAGCTCAGAATGGCACACTCTGAAGACAGCTAACAGCAGAATAACTAGGCTAAAGTACAAAGACGTAAACACCAAGTTGAGGTATGACAATGTGCTTGTGCAGTTCCACTATAGTGCAAACTTTCAAAGTGCACCCACACGCACTCACACACAGGGCACATGAATCACTATGTTGAATCATTCCCATGCAAAATTTGAGACTGAATATCAGCAGGGAATCTCTCTACGCTCGTGGTGTTAGATCTTAGTGCAGCTTTTGACACTAGAGATCATAACATTTCATTGTACAGATTGGAACGTGTCATTTAAATGAACAGCACTAAGCCGGGTTACTTTACGGTGCTTGGCAGATGCTTTTATCCAAATTGACTTATAAGGAGCTAGCGCTGAGGATCTAGCTCAAGGACATGGCTTTTATGGGGGATGGGCTTGGAGTCTGGGCTGGGATTCGATCCTGAATCCCTCTGCATTCCAATCTAATGCTTATCTGTTAGCTATTGTTAATTGTTGTTTTTGTATATTGTATTGTTAGCTGTTGAGCTATCAGGCCACAAATATCATGTTTATGTTAATGATGACGATGATCTTCCATGCACACACAAGTTAGATATGGTCAACAGGGTTCTGTTCTTGAACCAGCTCCCTTTTATAATACATGACTACCTAAGGCAATACTACAAGGAAACACATTTTCATGAAACAAGTGTGTACAAGTGCCCTAAGATGACTTATATTGTGAATTGGCGATATTTAAATAAAGTTGAATTGAATTGAAATACCTACCACAGGGTCAGAGTCATTGGCCATCACTGTGGTTACCATGGTTCCCTTGACAGCATTAGGAGCAACCACACCTCGATACAGTGACTTACTGAATACTGGGGAAAAATCATTCATGTCCTAGGCAGAGATAAAAACACTGAGTGCAGCATAATCATTGTAAACATACAGTTGATCAAGCTTTATGTTGGCCAACCAAAATGACTCCAACAAGTAAGATTTATGGAAAAAAGTTTTGAACAGGTGATGTGTTTTTTTCCCTTTAATGATTCTAATCCTTAAATTTAAAAACTTTTTTAAAATTTTAATCTGACTTTCTGGAATTAATCAATAACATGGTTTCATTTATTTTAACCCTACATTTTTAAACTTACAATTTTATAAAATAAAAAAAAATACTATCATGGGCTTAGAGCACAAGGGGCCATCTCAAATTATACATAACTTTAAAGGTCTCAGTGAGCTCTATCAAATGGTAAATGAAGGCTGAAAGCAAAAATGTAACGTAAGCAAACAGTCCAAGAAAAACCCTTGAAAATGCCATACAGGTCTCCAAAAAACTAAAAAGATCCACAACTAATCTTAACCCCAAACCTAACAATTATGTTTTGTTAAACACACATCCACACACTCACCATTATTCTGACAGTTACAGAGGCCAGACCAGGAGGCATGCTTCCGTTTGTATCCAAGGCCTCTACAGTGAATGTGTATGTGGGTTCAGAGGCATTCAGAGCCTCATAGTCCAGGACCTTGAGAACTGACAGCTCCCCTGTTACGGGGTTGATGTGGAATAGCTGAATGAGCTCTTGGTCCAAGCCTTTAGTTCTGATTCGATACGTTAGGTTAAACCCAAGGTCTGCATCTATTGCCTACAGAGAGAGAAAAGAGTCAGAGAACGGCAAAGTAATGTTATTGCCTTGTGAATTTTATTTTTTGAATTTCTTATTTTTGCCAAAAGGAAAACCATTCACATGTGCTGGAGCTAGCTAGTATTTTCATTAGGTCAGTTTTGAGCCTGTATGTCTCTGGGACCTGTGGCGGTAACCTTTGTGGTCCTGCTGATGGTCTGTATCTTATTTTCCCTTTCTGCAGCTCTTTTGCTGTGGCGCCAGAGGGAACGGCTTTGTTCTCTCTTACATGTAGATTCTTCTACAACCCATAGGGTGTCCTGCAAGTTCTGTCAAATAATTCTGACTTTTTTAGGACTCTGGTGCCAAATGGAATGTAAAGTGAAACCAATTTAGTCATTTCAAAGTAGATAACTAATACAATATCTAAGTAAGGACTATCATGATTTAATTTTAATTTTCTTTAACAGAATTTGTTGTTAAAGATGTTACAGTGGGAGCTTTGAGTACTTTAATTGTTAGGGCTGCCCTCTTAAAAGTCTATGACTATGCATTAGTGGATAAAACTCAAAGTCACATTTTTACAGTCACCTTACTGCACTTTTCTGGCTATATTATTGTTCACAGAGCAGCGTAGGAGTCCTTGGAAGGCTGTAAATGTCACAAGCCAAGTCTTGTCTCTAGACAGCCAATCCACATAACTAAATGGAATGGAAGTTGTGAAGGGTGATGGAAAGGAAGGGCAGAACAATGGCAGACAGACGCAAGGCACAAAGTACATTTTGAAACTAAGAAGACTACTTCTGAAGACAACCATCTCTACTGCCATCCAGTGTGGCTGAGTATTCAGCAGTAGTCTATAACAACGCTCACAGGACACTGTGTGGAACAGGTAAACAAGACTTTTGTACAGCTGTTTTGTGTAGGTTGGTGAGTGGTGCTGACAAAGGGAGCGAAGATCTACTGGCAAAGAGCAATATTACATACTTTCTTTATCATATCATGCATGACACTTGTGTTTTCCGAGCTCATAAACACCTTAAAACCTTGGTTACCTTCAGCTGTAATATGACGGTATCTTTGGGTTTATTCTCCGGCAGGTTGACATTGTACATTTGTTGAGTGAATATCGGGCTGTTGTCATCTATGTCCAGAACGGTGATAAACAGCGTTAATCTGGATCGCCGGGGGTTCACCGCGCCATCCGAGGCTTCAACGATTAGAAAATAGTGACCTTTGACCTTCAGTATGATAGAACAGCAAAACATCGAATCTATTATCTTTGTCAAAGTTATTGCTGTCAAAGATGACAGTACGAAATGTATCCAACAAAGTCTGAGCCAATCTTTCACTTGCTCTCACCTCTCTGTCAAGTGGCAGTGCGGTTGTGATGGCTCCAGTGGCATTGATGGAAAACAGCTTCTGGTGATTGACAAGACGATAATGGACCTGACCACTTGCCCCCAGATCTGGGTCTGTAGCCTAAACACAGACAGTGTGTGAATGTACAGTATGTGGTGAAACACTCAACTTCTTTTTTACCTCTTTTAATCTGGGTAACATTTAGAAAGCATTTTTTTAGAAGTGGGAAGGTGACTGCATCTATGTGAGTGGGAGAAATAATGGAAACTACTCAGCAGACAATTATGAAATACATTCTCTGCTATACACTTTCACTTTGAGATTTCCCCAAACCCAAAACATCCCCAATCCATTTAGTTCTAACCCTTTGATCTAGGATCGTTAACCTGACACCCCTATACACAACTGTATTTAAACTTCAATTGGACATCATTGCCTCATGCAGAAATTGGTCTCACCCTTCATTCCCTCTCATACTCAACGTAATAAAATTGACTTGTTAAGTAATCAGATTGTAATAAAAACGACATGTTGATCAAAATTTTCTCACTTTTCCAAAATGCTGATGTTAATTAAAACATCACGACACCTGGGCAAAGTAGAGAAGAGGAAATATTAACATGATTTGTGCGTGTGTGTATTTTATGTTATCAGTCAGCTTAAGACACGAGGAGAATTATTTTTAAGTTGATTAAATGTTAATGACATGGACAGACTTATCATTAAGAATAACCTTTGGAGCATTTGCATATGGTAATTTTCTCGATAAGTCATGACACCTAATAATACCACAAAAATAATCTGCTATTAATGAAGCAGATAAAATTATTAACAAAAGGCATCTGAGAACAAGCTCACAGCAGCAGGCGTTTATTCTTACAGTGAAAGTGTTAATGTGATATTTAGCAAACTTGCCACATAACAAAAATATCTGCTTTTGTATGTGCTGTCAAAAGTTCACTGTTCGTTAATTCAGTATTTATCTAATTTCCATTACTCAGTTGTATTGTATATTCAGCTTTATTTGCTCTATTACTGTAATTTCTTGCTGTTGCAGTGAACCATTTTACAATCAACAATCAATATAAGAATTAATAGAAATTAAGTCTTTGTCTTGGCTTCGTTATATAGATTCTTAGAGAGACGAATGAAGTCCTCCTGGTGTGATTTGTACTCAGTGATTCATCACTATCTGGGCGTAAAAGTGTGTTATAAATTTAATAGAGCATCCAGCTTCTGTGTGATTATCTTGGAGAGAGAACGAATACAATCATAGAACAGGAAAAAGAGAGATATAGAGGAGGTGGGGAGAGATAAAAAAAAATGATGGTAGAAGGAAATACGTAGGAGAAATTACATTTGTAGGTTTGTGTACATTTTGCTAAATAGAAGAAAATTGTTTTCGAGTGTTTCTACAGTATATTTTAAGTTACAGGTTTATAAATAAATTATGTGAATCACCTCTCTTAAAGCAACCATTTGACATTTTGGGTAAACCACTTGACTTTGCAGTGGCAAGATAGATAAGAAGATTTATACCACACTTATATCTGTATGCAAGATTTAAGGGCACAGCCAAAAGTGCTTGGCTACACCCTGAGTCTACAATAACACACAGTCCTACTCTACTGATGAATTATCTAAGATATGTATAACATTTACAACACCAAAGCTATTAAACATGGGTTAAATCAAATTAAACATCCAGTGGTAGGCGTTGGCTGGTGTGACGCATGCATAGCAGGACGTTCTGGATTTTTAGCTCTCAGGTCAAAGGAATTCCAATTTCCACAGTCACAAACTGAATGTTATGATTTACACAAGAAATATATCAAGAAATATGGATTAAAGCTCACTAATTAACCGGTTAGCAAGAGCCATCATGGCAAACAGACAAAAAATCGTATGGCATATTGCTTTATTATTATAATTTTTACACCTTGCAGCAGAACAGATCAAACAACCTGCACCCTTTTAATTAATGATTCGGTAAATTCTGTTACCTTCAAAAACAGCCAACATAGCTGAGTGGTATATAAGTATTTCAGAAAACTGGCAAAAAAAAATCCTGGCACATTTGATGCCTCCCGTAATTAATATCAATTTATATTATTTAGGCGCTTGATTCCTTTAAAATATGCTTCCATATGCTATATTACAAAAAAGAAAATAAACTTTAAATCTATCCAATAATCAATTCATAAAAACCTTTCTTTGTCCACAAACCAAACTGTCTGCCCACCGTTGCATGGATTCAAATCGTTGGCTAGCAGTATGGATGAATCCCTTTAATGTCAAACCTACTGATGGCTGCAGTTCTTCTAGTTAGCTCCTGTAAGAAGCTTCATCTCTGCTTCTATGCATCCTCTTCTCCCTCCGTCTTACGTCTCATCCCTCCCTGCCTGTCTTATCACACTTCTCTCAGCATAATTACATTGCCAGGCAGTTAAAAGCCAGAAACACAATAGGATTAATGTCTCCATTGTTTTACGCCTGCTGCTTTTCAAAGACAAAATACAACCAAACAAAACAACACAAAAAACGGTTTGAAGCCTGAAATATACAGTCTCTCTACAATCATTAGCTCTGCCTCGTGTTTGGGTCTCCATACCTTTTGCCTTCCACTTTCCCTTCCTTTTTTCCTTTCATCACTTTCTCACCTCCACCTCTAATTCAATCCCTCAATACAGTGGGAAAGAAAGTACATGCAGCTAAAACTAAATTACTGAGATGTTTGTCGTCTGTTTCTGGACACATTTCTTTTTGCTGCGCCTGTGAACCGTATGGCCATGTATTAAAACAGTGTGGGAGTCTATTCTGACTCATAGCAACGAGCATCATTCTTTTAGCTTAGTCTACTGTGTGTGTGATTGCTTCTGCACCTGAGTCTCAATTATTAATTAGTCTCAATTTCTTCTTTTCAACTGTTCCCCATCAGATGCTGTATTTCACTGTTCTGTCTGGCACTCCCTTTTCACAGTGTTACTTGTTTGATTAATGGAGGTTGACATGACTACTCTGAGTGAAGAATCCACTTGTCATTGATACATTTCTGCATGTTATAACAAAATTTCTTCTCTGCATTTGAACCACCCCCCCTTGGGGGGAGCAGTGAGCACCCCCAGGTGGCGCTCGAGGATCTAGCGCTGGGTGTCTCGCTCAGGGACACACCTGGTATGGGGGATGGGCTCCCCCTCTGCCTTAACCACTGAGCTACCAGGCCACCTGATCTGTGGTGTATGAGTCTGTATGCAGTCTAATACACAGCAGGATGTGAAGTACCGTGTGGTCTGACGCTTGTCAACCATGGCTAGCAGTGAATTCTTCCTATGCTGACTTCTGTCTACAGCAACCTTAAAACTGCCAGGTGGGTTTACTGTAGAAGCCGATGAAGCTGTGTGCTGTTCATATTGACACAAATCAATGTTAAATTAACTGATTAATAAACCGCTGTTGTGCTACCAACTTTAATTACAATCTTTTAGTGGAATCAAAAGGACAGCTGACTGCAACAAACAACACTGACTCCTAAAATTAATTGCTATCATAGCCACAGTTCGTGGATGTGTGCATCTACCTGAGAAGCACCTAATTTATCAGATAATACACTGTAATACATGCCATGCTGTAGGACAAATAAAGAGCAACCATGGTAAAAGTGCCCAGTTATGGGACTCTGGATGATGCCATCTGTATGTGATGAAGTTCTACAGCAGAGTTGAATAATTTATAAAGAGAGGTTTTAGATTTTCCTATATTTAGTCATTAGGTGTGTAAGCTGCAGAGTCTACAGCTAAACAAACCCATTTTAATCAGAGCTTCCCCACTAACAACACATAAAGAACCACACATGTGGGGACAAGCAACTACGCCATAAGGATCCATCAGTCTTTAGCTTTTTTTTTTTTTTTTTTACTGCTGCCAACAACTGCAGCAGGCAATTTTACTGATTCATTCCCCTCTGTGTGGCTGAGGATGTGCAGATCAGCAAAATCATCTGGTGTTGGGTTGGACAGGAAGACAAGCCTGCCAGTCCTCTACAACACATGATTGTCTAATCCTGTTGGAAACTAGCTTGATATAAAATCTCTGAATTTAAAATGTTTTCTGTGCAACACAAAGTGGGTATCAAGGTAGGTAATAGCAGTCCTCATAATACAGTGACATACACTGTCTCTCCAGGTTTAGCATTGTAAACAAATCCATGTACCTTTATATCTTCATTATAAATCCACTGTACAAACACGTGTTGCAAATTTTCATAATATTGATTTTAATTTATTCAAAAATGTTTACTCTTATTTATTCTTTTTGACCAAATCATTTAATGTGGTCTAAAACTTAAAATAGAGACCTTGTCTTACACTCATGGATTACATTAACAACACAGGCATACTGACTTGGCTTTGTCATTTCTCCTCCTCCCTCTCTCTCCAAGCCCCCTAGCTAAGCATGTCTCACTTCCTCCCTTATTTTTGATTTCTCTCCACCATATCAGCATCAGCAAACCAAGGTCAGGTCAATTCACTCTTCTGGAAATCTGTTTAATCCCTACAGGTACAGACCCAGGTTTGGAATCAGGCCCAGAGTCGTGTCTTGCGCAGCCTGCTGAGGGATCATGCCGTCTGTTATGATTTGGAAAATATCCAAGGGTCCTTCAAAAGGAGAAAGTTCAGGACTGGAATACTTTCAAGAGCCCTCTCAAAAGATTAGGGTGGGTTTAGGGGATGTTGAATTTGGAACATACCCAAAGGTCTGCGAGGGAATTCAATTTTGGAATGCTTGGAATATAATGTCCTCTTTATGGATAAAGGTGGAATTCTGGAATTGTGCCCAAACAAGAAAAAGTATTAAACTTTTAAGTATTGAATTTGTTAAGACATGGGTGTACAAGGGCCATATATTTATCTCAGGAGTATCCCTGGTGTTCAACCAAAGAAGCACGATTAACATTTAGAAGCTGGCAAAGTGTCAGGCTGATCAAAGACCCCCTGACACCGGAGTGTAAAGGCTATGAATTAAGCTTGGAGCAAATCCAAGCAAGTTTGCAACCCAGGGACCATCTTTAAAGATCAGAGCCTATCAAAGTGTCAGATTTACCCATGACCCATGTCTGGGGAATACACGAGGCAGTTATTAGCATCGGGGCAAGTCCAGGAGTCTCTTTAATAAGTGGAGGCGATCGTGCTGATGGTGCAGGTAAAAAAGCATTGCATGGTAATAAGGAGAGATCATGTCACTAATGTATGTGCTAAATTTATTTTACTTGTACTATAGTTGTGTCAAATTTGAATTAAGGTATTTTTGCAATATGCAGAAGAATTTCTAGAAAACAGGACTGAACAGTGGGAATTAAGATCTCACTAAAAAAGCATTTGTGTCAAAATCTGCCCCCCAATATTGGGAAAACACTGTTTCAGACACCCCAAACTAGAAAAACTGATTTTTAGGGGCTTTCTCAGGGGTGTTGATAACCCCCTGGGCCTTTCCAAAACCCAAGTGACTCTATATGGTGTCATTCTAATGCCTCAATGTTTCATAAGTGCTGACAGATTACTCCTGCTCCACCTTCTTATTATTCTTTGACATAAATTCTGCACCTAACTTCAAATATTACTGTGCTTATGACAAGCAGAGAAAAAAATCTAATTTACTGGATATTATATATTGATTTGCAGGAGACTTTCAGAACCTCAGGAAGACCTGGGATGTCTGCAGTGGACTGCTCAAAAGGTCCAATATTGAAATGCTATTAAAAAAGAAGAAAGAATTTGTAATAATGTGAAAGCACAATCTTTCCTATTTGAAATTACACTGGAAATATGTGATGCTATGAAGAACATAGCGTCACATTTTATGGATAAACATTGAACACATGCAAAAGGTGATGCAAACTTACATAACCACGTTCAAATCTTTGTATCTCTATGTATATGCACACACACACATGTACACACAGTCCTGTGTTTGCGATAACATACAGTCCTTATACATTTTACAGAGTTGCTTTACTGATCTTGGGTCTCTGCTGTGAAAGATTATAAGAACTGAATTTAATTAGAGCCTCTGTGGATCCTTTGTGCTGCATTTGTGTTTGTACTATACTATGGAGGGGAGCACAAGGACCTGGGGTCTCAAATTAAACCCATAAAATTTATTTAACTATGTACCTTTCTTTCAAGGTAGTGACCTTATATCAAGAAGAACACTTGGACAGCAAAGAGAATTGTGTAACCAGTTTCAAGCATGCTGAACTGTACCACTAGAGAAATAACAAATAAAGTGTAATCCTTCTTCTTTTTAACTGCAGATGTCAGAAATTATATGTACAATGAGACAAATTGTAACCTGACTGAGCTGTTTTGTTCAATACTAATCAAATTAATTAGTGCAGAGAAAAGAAAACAACATAAATCGCAACAAATGCACAATTCTAAATGTATACCTACTAACCGATTAGTACACAGACTGGTTGCGCATCCTCTTACCTTGACTTGTCCAACATAGGCGTCTTTCTGCTCTTCAATTACAGTCAGGTTTACAGGCAGCGAAGAATCGAAGAGTGGGTCATTGTCATTGACATCTGTCACCACAATGTTCACCGTCGCACTGGAAGTCTACACACACACACACACACACGTACACATTTGTGTTATTTAGATTGATTCAAAACATTTAAAAGCTTTTGTTTCACTGACCCAATTTATTTTATATTTTACTAACTTAGTCCATTTTTCTGTCTTTCTGTCTAAGTAACACACTAAAGAGCCCATTTTGTTTAAATCTTTGTCACCGTCTTTGTGCTTCTAACAACTATTAACTCTAAAAATAGACTTACAGTTCACTGTTGGTCTACTTTGCGCCTTGCGTTGTTAAAAAGGGACATTTCTTCTTGAGATGGTAATTAATGAAAATGTGAAGATGAGTAGCCAGGTGAAAAGCAGGCTCTGTTTAGACCACATTTAGCACAGGGTTCTGAAAAACATCCTGTTTATTCATTTAAATGGGACCGCTGCAGTGGCTCAGAAAACGTGTCGAAGCAGAGGGCTCAGAGAAATAAATCATGGTCATCTGGCAAAAATGTGGCTTTAAGCTCAGAGTCATGCTGCAAGTCATGCACTCAAGCTCGAGTTCCAACCCAGACTAGCCCATCCTCCATAGCAGGCGTGTCCCTGAGCTCAGTGTAAGTTGCTTTGGATAAAAGCGTCTGCCATCAAAGTAAAGTAACACATCTCAGGCAGATGGAATAAAAACATAATCACCTGTTAAGGGCATATATTATTATATGCAGGGCAGGGTGGTAGAAATAATTTACAGTATATATACCTAAAAGTTTCAGTCTGTAACAGCAGAGCAGACAAAGTCCACCAGAAGAAGAACCTAAGTTTTACGTTTTTAAGGCCTCTAGCGAGTATTGGCTGCTGGAAACTATCATCATGTCTGGCTTACAGCCTAGCAAGCGCTTCATTCTTCAATGCACAAAGATTCTAGGCGACATTTATGTGGGTGAAGGGCTGGGTGTAGCACTACCGAGAAAGGAAAGTGAAGGGTGGAAGGAGCAGAGTGGTCTGCTGTTGAATATCAGCACTAGCACTAGATTTCCCAAAAAACATTTATAATAATGTCAGTGTACAATACTATCTATAGTATATAGTCACACAAACAAACCCAAAACATTAAACCATTTTGAATCAGTTGTATGGTGCCTCTTGAGGAACCGACAGCTTGTTTTGTTTAATTAACTAAACACACCACATGCTATTGTTCTGTTGCCAATATCAGTCAGTTGGAAAAAGGAGAAAAACATCATGCTCAATGACTTTGTTAGGTTTCTCACATAAACGGGGTACTTTCTCATGCACATGGGGAGTATGAATTACCCCTCACAGGACTTTTACCCCCACTGCTTTAAAGAACATGGAGACTCTTATCAGGAATAAACTAAAGTGGAAAGCTAACTCCCTCTGAGTACCAATGTTAAAAACTCAATTTGTGACATCCTGGTACTGAAGGTCTGATTGTGGACTGAGAGCATCATGATGCAATGAAGAGGTTGGACTGCGACACCTACATTGGGCCTTAGGGACTCATTCACACTTATTATGCAACCAACTGGACTCCAAGTGACATTCAGATGGTTAATCCATAGCTGGGGGTCCCAGTACTTTTCCACATATCCAGATTCTCTCTACATGTCTTTATTACAGTTAACCTGGATCATCCCCCTATCTACTTCTGCTGTAGATACGCCCTTCAGATTGCTGGTTATAAAATACTTAATTAGGGCAGGCCCTCTGAGACAAAAAGAAAGTGTAGACACCTGTTTGTTTAAAACACTATTAAAAATGAAATAACATAGGAGATAATAAAAAAAGGAGAATTACATGTCAGTAACTTTGCCTTTTACTAAGGTCAGTGTCACTACTGGTAGCATGAAGCAATCCCTGAATCCTACAGAGGTTGTACAGGCAGTCCAACTCCACCAGGATGGCACATCAATATGTGCCGTTGCCAGGTTTACTGTGTCTCACGAGCATGGAGGAGATTGCAGGAGACAGACAGTTACTCTAGCAGACTGGACTCCTTAACTCATCAGCAGGACCGGCATCTGCTCCTTTGTGAAAGGAGGAACAGGATGAGTACTGCCAGAGACCTACAAAATGACCTTCAGCGGGCCACTGGCATGAATGTCTCTGACCGAACAATTAGAAACAGACTTCATGAGAATGGCCTGAGGGCCTGATGTCCTCTAGTGGGACCCTGTGCTCACTTACCGGAACTGTGGAGCTCAACTGGTGTTTGCCAGAGAACATTAAAGGTTCTGGAGAAACCACTGTTAATGCTATGCTGCCTGCAATATTGTTCAACATGATCAGTTTAATGGTCGGTCAGTGTTGGTCTGGGAAGGCATAACCATTGAGGGATGCACAGACCTGTACAGGTTCGATGATAGCACCCGAACTGCCATTAGGTATCGTGATGAAATCTTTAGTTGTTGACGCAGTGGTGGTGCTAAGTGATTCCTTGAGTTGTCAGATGGGAGGAGACACCATCTTATTGTATAGCTACGGTAAAAATGTAATTTGCAGTCACTATTTAATTGTGGACACTGATTTTCCCATAGCACAATAATGTGCAAGACACCTCACTGTTCTGCATGTACGTTTAAGTTGCATCCTACAGTGCACAGTGTCCTTACAGTAGAGCGGTTTACTGCACCAGTGTGCAAGGCCCTCAATCTGTGGCAGTATGATGGATTCACTGGCCAAATAGCCAATTAGGCATTTTGTAGTCTGACACTCTCACAACGGGACATTTAATAATAGGGGATTGTCAGTGTGTGTGTGTGTGTATATGCGTGTGTTTGAAGACAACCCAAGGCCTTTCAACTGATGCTGATTAATGGACCTGTGGTGGCAACTACCACAGTCTTCTCTTCTCTTCTTTCTATTTCTTTCTTTCTTTGTTGTCTCCCTTCTGTGTATGTGTAGTTCATACCATTCCACTTATATACACCTTCTCGCCCCCTATTCACAATTCTTTGGCCTTTTTTTTTCCACCCTTGTTCGAATTATAATGGAGTGTCAAGCAGAAAAATGTCCAAACTACTTTTAGCCATTTTCTGACTTAAAGACCTTCGGGGCACGAAGATAATACACTAATTGTCAAGGTCCAGAGAGCAATTGAGCAATATGTGTGCATGAGTGTAAGTGTGTATGCACCAAGACTCCTTTATATAACTGTGTATCAGCACACAATGCAATTGTTAAGGTAATAAGAGCCCTCTGAAAACCTCTCACATCTCTCTCCCTTTCTCCTGCTCTCTAACTTCCTCCCACTTGTTCTGTCCCTTCACATCGAGTGTGAGAATGAGTGTAAGAGAGAAGGTCAGAGTATTCAAATCAGCATTTTCTGTCCTCAGAGGGACCTTAAACTTTACCTTCTGTTTTAATTGACACATGGGGGAGGAAGGGTCAGCGAAGAGGAGAAGAATGAGGGGAGACAAACTTCTTTTAATGCTAGTCTAATAAATGGATGATGATGGGAGAAGAGACGAGAAACTGCTCACAGCCAGACGAGTAAAAAAGCCCGAAAGAGGGAACGGCTGGGAACGATCTAATGTCTTCATTTTACTTTCATGTGAGAATTACTGAAGATTTATTTGACTTTTAAAAAAAGAAAGCAGAGAAGAACAGAAACTAAGACAAACAGAGAAAATTACACTGGTGACGTGGTCAATTAGGTAAGTGAGAAAGCAAAGAAGGGCACACACGCTCTATCCTTGCAAAATAGCCCTCGCAAAGGGGTAAACACATCCAAGGATTTTCTTTAGTCAGTTTATATTTCATGTTTACACACTTCATCCTCACTGAGCCAGTTAAAACTGGTTTGTGTGAAAATACCACGCATTCATAGTAGGAAGTGTTTTAATCAAATGGCAAACCAATCAGCAAAACATCTGTCTCATCTCTGCATGATTAATGACGGCCATTAGTTACAGAACAACTTCATGTCTGGGTCATCTCCAACACACCTGACTATTGGCACTGAAAACAATTATTTTTTTAATTGCTTCATTTGCTTACAGTTCCCATTATCTTTCATTCATCTTCAATCAAATACCCATATTTGTATGACATTACGCTAAACGACAACTATTTCCAAAAACTGACTATAAAATCACTTCTCATATTATAGTGCAACTGTTTTTTTTGGTAGGATTTGAATTCTTTTTCAGAGGCCAGAGCTCAATTTAATTCCACAGGGATGTGAAACAACTCAACTAAAGACAACCAGTTATTATCTGTGTGGTACAGCTGAGTGTCTTACCCCGTCTTGGTGTCCATCTGAGGCTGTGACCACCAGGGTATAATAATCCAAAGACTCCCTGTCCAGAGGTTTGTCCAGAATCAAACACCCTGAACTGGAGAATGAAAACACACACAGAGTCCTGTTAACCCCCGTGGCGCAAGCTTAAAACAGCAGAAGCAGAAGAAACAGGCAAAAAGACATAAAAAAAACAACAAAATACGACCGAACTAAGAACAGCAGACAGCATTTGGTTTTCATGATAAGGAATGTATTCAATTTTCAGTATCAGTTTATTTTTTGAGTTTATTTTTTCTCGTTTGTTCCCATGCTGATTCCTTCACTCATTTGTCATTAGTTTTATTTCTAACTCTTGTAACATTATTTCTCTTTACACAACTGTGGAGACTTTTCAGACCATTACAAACACTGATAGGCACTACTTAAATACTGCAATACACAAAGTGCAGAAGTGACGAAGAAGTTTAAATTCTGACTATGAGCAGTTGCTGATGCAGAGGGCATCTCATGTCCATCACCTCACCCACAGCGATATAAAGGCATGTTCTCTTGTGTGCTTTAGTTATGACAATGATGTGTCATTAAAGCACTCACCAAAAAGTTTCTCCACTGTATGCCTCAAAACAGTAGAGTACAGTAAGGCCCTGGGTTACAAAAGAAGGCAAGTACTAAAGTATGTGTGTAATCTTGAATATTGATTTTTTTGTGGCTGTTGTGCAGGTGATCAACAAAAATGGTGGCTGTAATAAAATGAGGACTTTGCTTTTGTCTGTCTTTCGAAAAACGGATCAGCTTGTGCCATTACTTACATATACACAAAAGCCAAGACTAAGAGTACTACATTAACAATTGGTTGGAAAACAAGCAGTCCTTGGGGACCTTGGTTGGGAAACTCTAAAGATCTCTTAATAATCATAAATACACTAACTGAACACTTGACAGTTTCATAATCTCCAACAATCCCAGAGTCACGTTTGATATGATTTTCTCTTTTTAACAGCAAATTAAAGATATTACTAAGACTGCCTTCTTTCACCTTCATAACAGTTGGCCTTCTCGCCCACTCGTCGCCAAGTGCTTGCTCAAGGGGGATTGTTGGTTTCTTTCTCCATTACTATACACTTTTGACCTTATTCTAAGATGCTTTGAGATGATCTGGTTGTAATTTATCTCCATATAAATAAATTGAAGTAAATTGAATTGAATTTAGGTCTGAAATAAGAGCAAATGCACTGTAAGCAAGGTGTTAAAGTTTGTAACAGCTTCTGTACATTCTGCCTGAGACTAGATTCGGACTGATCAAAACCAGAAGATTTGATCTTGGCCTTGATTACACTTCTTTATTTGCCATTCAAGGATTTTTGTAGTGATTAAAGTGGTTTAATTTAATCTTCTGTTATAAAGTAGTGTTTTTCCATATACAAATAATATGTATAAGTTTATGTATGTTTGTGTGCACACCAATGCACGTATGTCTGAGTGTAAGTATTAAAAGCAAATGTGAAGTTGTTGCCGGCTAGACAGTATATTTAGGGATGAAACCACATTGTTTAGAATTTCTCGAGGATTTTTTTTTCAGGACTCTTGTTCAATGTTTCATTCCCCAACATCCCCCCTCACATATTTTAAACTTTTCCAGCCTTACCTCATTTTCCCAAACCTTTATCCTCTCTCCAAATTTTATTTCCCATCCTTATAATTATGTCTCTTATCAGAAATGCAATTTTTATTGAGCAAACAAAAGCCCCCAGTTTGCATGAGTATGAGTGTTTTTATGTCAAAGCCTCTGCAGATAACACCCTAATGATATCATTTATTTGTATTATTATTTTTTTATTTTTATTTTTTTATTTATTTATTATTTTTATTATTTATTTTTTATTTTATTTTTTTTTACTATTTTGAGCACACACAAACACTAGGCACTTACTTCTGCTGCAGTGCAAAATGTCCAAGGGGATCTCCACTGTGAATTTCATAGACAATGGGGTCACTCTCCCGATCCACTGCCTTAAGTAGTAAACAGAGTCATACACACACATAGGTACGTTCCTTTTACTTATCAGTTCAGATCAGATCAGTAAGCTGTAACCTTTCAATGAAGACTGTGAAAAGTTGAATGTAGTTCAAACTCTAAATGCATATTATCATATATCGTATATATTTTAAAAATATCGATATATCGCCCAGCCCTAATTTAGTAATGGGGAACCTATTGAAATAGATGAAGGACAGCCTGTGAGTGTACCTGCAGATTAAGCAGTGTAGCTCCATTCCTCATAGCTTCGCTGATCTCCAGACTGTATTGTTGCCGAGGAAAGCGTGGGGGGCTCTGGTTATTTGGAGGTAAGACTTCGATGTAGACTGTAGTAATGGATGACCTAAAGAGAAAGCGGGAAAGTGAGAAGACAGAACATAATGGGGAAAGGTAATTATCACAGATTAAGATAAAACAACAGAAAAAAATTCTGTAAGGAATTCCTCCAAAGGAGGAAGGGTAGCTAAACAATGTTAGAGATGTGAACAGAAAAACAGGGGTTAGTGGGTAAAGAAGTGAGGAGGAATGGTCTATTATTTAAGTTGGTCCGTGTTCAACTTATCAATAGCATGTAGTCAACAACAGTGTAATGTGCCATGTGGAGGCTGCTGCCATCTTATGAGAAAAGGTTTTTTTGTTCACATTTTAATAAAAGTCTACTGAACGCTAGCTTTCAAGGGCAGCCCTTGATTATTTATTATGCAGGGAGGCATTTTTAAAGAGGGAACTTCTTAAGTACTTTTTCCAATTGAGTCGTGCTCTCGTAGACAAATTTCTTTTTCTTTCATTTCAGCATGCAGAAATAAATATTGTTCTGGAAATTGTAAACATGTAAGCAACTGCACATAGTTAAATTCAGTAACTATACGTTGACTACAAATAAACACAGTTATACTACAAGGTTAAACCTAAACCAACAAGTTAACCAGCTACACTAGATAAATATATTATTTGCTCAATAGGTAAGAAAACTTGATCAGAAGGACCTTAACTAGAACTAAGCTAAAGACAATTAACATAGAAACAAGATTCCATTTTTTAAGGCAACAACACCAGGCAACATCTGGTGGTACAATATTTCACCCAGTAATCTGAAGTCTACTCTTAGTAATCAGCAGAACACTCGTTCCAAATCAGCTTGTCAACATAATGATTTAAAATTTACAATGTTTATTCCAACCGTTTGATTCCTTTGTTGGGTTTTCTTTTAAAAGTATTTCATTACCTGAGTCACAGTTGTCATGTTTGGGCAACTGTCATTTTAAACCCTGTAGGAAACTGACAATCTGCTCAACTATTAAATAACTACATACAAACTAAATATTCAATAATAGAACTGACATCTGGTGGTGGTGGTGGTGGTGGTGGGGGGGGGTACCAGTCTAGGTAGAAAAGCGCTATATAAGTGCAGAACATTTACATTTATCATACAGACATTTGGGGATATTTGATTATGTACGCAATTTCTGTATAAAAAATAAGTGTCATCAGTCCGCATTAGAGACTTTGTCTTGTTAGTTAAAATGTTCTTATGCGAGGTTATTAGGAAGATTTCTCAATTAACAAGTTTGAGAAAACTAAAGTACTTCCATTTAACAGTTTCACAGACAAATACCATTACATACATAACATAACATAACTAAAATCAGTCTGAATTTTCGGGTAAGAAACGGGAGGGATTTAATTTGTGTTCCTACTTGGCAGGAGCACGGAGTTCCAGCAGGGAGAGATTAACTTCACTCAAACTGGATCATTGACTGAAGAAGCCAAAGAACCTCGGGTCTAAACAATAGCCCACAAAATCTGTTTACGTTCACAACAATAAATAAATGAAGCGATAAAGGCTGGAAAATGTGAGCCAGCACAGAGAGAGAGAGAAAGCCAGTGTTCTAGTAAAACAAATGGCATTATTGATGAAAACCGATCGAGGGACTTCATATTACTCAGTCAAGGTTTCTACTGAAGTCGGAGCTTATTTATCACTATTCTCCATCCTAGAGAGATTTTTTTTTGCTTATTTCAATGTGCTGTGCATATTTCATACAGCTGCATTTTATCATAACTGGAGACAAGTTATTTGACTTGAACTCAGTTTAATTTAAGAGACTAAAATGACTCTATAACAAACACAATAATTTACTACCCACCTAATAAAATACAGTGCAAATTATCGTATTATCTCTCTCTATCTAGCTATTTATCTAAGACTTTATATAATCTCATCTCTTCTCTCTGGTGGTGCCCTAATTTCACCCCCACCCTACAATGTGATGAAAGCATAAATGACACCCAGAGCCTAAAACTGTTTTCCGTATTCTCGAGTACATCAATCTAGGCCAATCTAGGCCATGCATAATCTAATCTAAACGATACATGTGGCTCAAAGGCTCATACACAGGTCCGGTCCCCATAACATGGAGATGTAATAGTCATAAGCAGAGAGTCATTAAAGAGAATACTGTCACTCGTGTCTTGTTGGTAGCCACAAGGAACACATGGACACATTTTGGGTCCTGACCCCATAGTTTCAACAAGTCTAGTAGTGCAGAGATGGATATTGATTTGCTATGCAGGTTATGTTTTCAGCCGAGATAAACAGAGGGTCTGGGGAAATTTGGGGACAATCTGTGAACCAATCACTGGAACCACATCAATCTTCAGTGGTTCACATTCTGTATTGATTTGGCAGCTACACAGCTGGAGCCGAATGTGAGAGGAGATAATGCCAGCTTTTATGATGACTGACAAATATTGCAGAGAGAGCAATCTACTGCAGTAATTACAACTAAAACATACTTTATCATTTTAACACAGTCGTAAGCAAGCCATAATAAGATTTTTTGTGACTATTCACTTATGGCATTTTCTGTTTCGTCAAACTAGAGTGATTTAAAACCTAAGTGACAAACAAATAATTCTTTGGAGTTTAGATTATATTAATATAAACATTTAAAAAGACTAACAGCATGAGAAAAGATATTCTGCTCTAATGATTGGTATGATGACCGGTAAAATTGGTATGGTAATGACACAAAAGGTAACTATTAGGTCACCTGGCAGTGTCCATTATCTAGTTAACACCATCCCTTACAGTGAAAGAAGGTGGTGGTGGCATCAGACTGGTCAGAGTTAAAGGAAGGATGAATGCATCCAAAGAATGTTCTCGGGGGGGAAAACAGCTCCCACGTGCAGCAGCTCTATACAACATTGACCCAAAACATACAGCCAAAGCAACACTGGAGTGTAAATGGACAATTTTAATCATTATGTTGAAAGGTGCTGCAAATAATTGCTTTCAAATAGTTTCTGTAACCACAACAGTTTGTATTTTTTCAACCTCTATTCCTTTTGTCTTTTAAATGCAAATGACCAATGTCTAGGCATACTACAAAAATCACCAGCAAGCTAGGTAAACTAATTAAAGTTTTGAAATATGTATTCTAAATATATATTCATTATCACAACATTAAAGCACTGGCAGGTTGTTTGATTCAATTTGTTACCTCAGCATGGTAGGAAGGAATTTTCCACATTGACCCGCTTCACCTATACCTAATGAATAGTGGTGTGTTGTTTAATGTTTTACAAAAAACACATAAAAACTTAAATCCTCTACATAGTAATGTTTTTGTGTTATTATTTTTTAATTATTTTTCCTGTTTGCCTTTTTTCCAAGGATACTGCAGCATTGATTTATCCTTTTGTTGAGGCATCCCCAAATGCACAACACAGAGAACTACTCCCAAGTGTGCTTTGAATGAAATGAAAAGAGGGATAACATGCATTCAACAGGAGCGAACACCTACAGGTAACCTGCAAAAGCATGACACGTTCCTACAGTGTCACTATTCTTTGATGTTTCTTGAGTGAAATTGAGGCAGAGTGCAGAAGAAAAGGGATCAAACTCTTTGACAAAACAGCTGCTATATCAGTCTAGTGCAATGTAGCAGGACCATTGTCCACTCGATTTGCTTCAGTTTTCAAATGTTGCACAGCAACTGTTAAAACAAAAGAAAATTCAATTCAGCTGCTCTCCACTACATTTAAGATGCCCAATCAATACACACAGACTTTAATCAATATTAGAAGCAGCTGCTTCTTTAGTCAATCAAATAGTCGGAGTTGGAAAATAAACTAGAGTTTGTGAAATGGTGAAAGTTATGCTTCGTCATTGATTTCCTCTATGAAGGAGAAATGGACAGCAGGTGCAGAGGTACCAACAATCACAAAAATCTCACCTTATCAAGTGAGTCCTTCATCTTTAGTGTGTGACAGGGCCAGAGTGCACTCCTTTAGCTTCTCTTACTATTTGCAGCATTTATTCTAGATGCCATGTGGTCCTGCATTTGGTGAAATTGTTCTTTTTCTGACATGCAAACAGTATAATTATCTTTCCATTTTGCAGGAAAAGGGTTACCAATACTGAGGCATCCTTTCATTACCTTTCATTTGGCTTTACCTTTCTCCTTTTCCTACTCTGCTTTCCAAACACTAATTTTCCTCTTTTTGATCTCTGCCATTTGCCAATGTTAGACTACAGGTTGTAATATGAATTTCTAAAAATGAAACACCTCACCTGAAATTAGTGAGTACGCCTAGTATGGATAGAATGGCAGGAAAAGAGAAACAAAACAGAGTCTGTGGAGTGTCTGACAATGACCAATCTGATGACCGAACAGGAACTTTCTTTTGTTTTGAGCAGGGCTCAGAGCCCATCACTGAACATATAACAATAATTAAATAAACTTCAGACTTACCTTCTATGAGATACAGGCCCATTGTCAATGGCTTCTACAGTCAAAGCATAACTTCGCCCCACAGTAAGTTCAACACCTGGAGCCACAGTAATGATCCCAGTACTGTGAAAACAGGTCATGCAGTATTACACATATCATATAGACTACAGAAATCCAAATACCTAAACAAAAAGACATTTTCTGATCAGTGTCCTTATTTATTTATAATAATTGCTTAACGTCTAAACTGTATACCTATCATAATAACATCATTAGTCTGTCTGCTTGTGCACAGTAAAATATTCACCAATAATGTGCTTAAGTGATTATAGCATAGAACAATAGGGTGTGCTCTTCCTAATCTCTCAAGGAAACAAAAACAAACGAATAGGTATTTGAATGCAGGAGATTCTTAGAAACATTTTTTAGAGATATCACAGATGATGGAGTAAATACGAGCAATGCAGTTAATCCACTTCATACCAGGTCTGTTTTAAAATGTCTCAAGCCGTAGACTCATGGAGTAAGTTACTCTTTCCATAATACAAATCTCATCTCGGACTGTATCAAGACAATCATAAAATGTGACTTCATGTTTTAACCATTTTTTTTTGCAATTGCACTTTTACCAGCAGCACTGAGGATGTTAAATAAACATTAAAAGTGGGAACTTAAGATATTACTTGAGTACTCTCTCTGCATGCAAGTACACTCTTTCTCTGTGAATTTGTCAGTGTCATGTGTTCTCCAGCCCTCATGTCGTGTCTTTTGTTCCTCCCTCACCTTGATCACTCCCCTCTCTCTCTTCACCTTCACTCCCTAATTTGTTTCAGCTGTC